>CAIGQV010019070.1:14739636-14751101 GCA_903798115.1 Danio jaintianensis | reverse complement strand
TTACTAGAGGTAGTCTATTATTATTTAGCCGTTACTAGAGGTAGTCTATTATTATTTAGCCATTACTAGAGGTAGTCTATTATTATTTAGCCATTACTAGAGGTAGTCTATTATTATTTAGCCATTACTAGAGGTAGTCTATTATTATTTAGCCATTACTAGAGGTAGTCTATTATTATTTAGTCGTTACTAGAGGTAGTCTATTATTCTTTAGCCGTTACTAGAGGCAGTGTATTATCATTTAGTCGTTACTAGAGGCAGTCTATTATCATTTAGCCATTACTAGAGGTAGTCTATTATTATTTAGCCATTACTAGAGGCAGTCTATTATTATTTAGCCGTTACTAGAGGTAGTCTATTATTATTTAGCCGTTACTAGAGGTAGTCTATTATTATTTAGCCGTTATTAATGACTCACTAATTCAAATGATCCGGTCAAAATGAGTCTCCAGTTAATGACTCAATGATTCAAATGATCCGATCAGAGTGAACCTCCAGTTAACGACTCACTAATTAAAATGACCTGGAGTCTCCAGTTAATGACTCACTGATTCAAATGATCTGGTCAGAGTCACTCTCCAGATAATGACTCACTGATTCAAATGACCTGGACAAAGTGAGTCTGCAGTTAACGACTCACTGATTCAAATTATATGTTCAGAGTGACTCTCCAATTAATGGCTCACTGATTCAAATGACCTGGGCAAAGTGAGTCTCTAGTTAATGACTCATTGATTCAAATGATCTGCTAAGAATGAGTCTCCAGTTAACAACTGACTGATTCAAATGATCTGTTTAGATTGAATCTCCAGTTAATGACTCACAGATTCAAATTATCTGGTCAGAGTGAGTCTCCAATTAAAGACTCCTTGATGCAAATGATCTGATCAAAATTATCTAGTCAGAGCAAGTCTCCAGTTAAAAAATTGCTGTTTGAAACAGGCATGTGAACAAAATAAGCGAGCTTAAAATGCAGATCAGTCTACATCTGTCACTCCAGACAAATACAGGTTTCGTTAAACATCCTTTAGTGGAACGTCACTTTGTTAAAATATTGTAAGGTTAAATTTCCAACATCAAAAATTGTCAGAGCGGAGATCAAGGTCCCATTATACAATTCAAAAGCATAAAAAAGCTGAAAAACACATGTGAATCTTGAGCAACAGTCAATTTCTGTTAAAACATACAGTCACACAACTGTTATTTAACATATTTTTAGTGTAATTTGACTCCAAATCTCAACTGGAAATTACAGATTGAACCCCCTTCAGAAAATAATGGTTTTATTATTAAATATGCATCTATGACACTTACTATTTGGCTTTCATCAGAGGAAATTCAAACAAAAATGAGGACATGATGTGCTTTGTGTGTATATAAAACCAAAAGCACTGCATTAACATGGTTTTATTGCATCCAGTGACAAAACCCCTTAGCTAGTGTGCTAAAAAGACTCTCTCAGTAAGCATCCCTCTAGCTTAAGCCTAAATTTAATCCACCCACTAAAAAAAAATATGCTGTAAATAAATATCAGTTTCAAAGTAAAGGCACCAAAGCCCTATAGGCAGGTGTACTTATTTCAATCAGGTGACATTTGTTAGTTACCCACACCAAGGAGGAGGCAGCCACTGGCTAACCTTTCAGCTGTGAATTATGAGAATTTACCTTCATGCTTCAGTGCTTTTGCTGTTCTGCTGCCTTTAGTGTCTAAATCAAAGGCGGGATCTGCCACCTCGGCACTTTCTCTGGCAAGGGCAGCCATTGCACAAGCGCTTGACGATCAGTGACATTTACCGTGTCGCTCAACCCACAACAGCAGACAGCACAGAGCCAGGAGGCAGGCACAAGTCAATTCATCGCTAGCAGCCATTTTCCACCAATACTGCAACATTGGAGTCCTGGGAAAACACAGGAATATATGGACTCTATAATTTCCAGTATAAATGCATGTTTAGTTAGTTTTTGATATGTTTGATGCTATATGTTGATATCTTAATGTCTGCATGAAATCTAGTGAAATTTACAATGTTTTTTTTTGCTAGCACATATTGTTAGTCTTAAAGGTCCCGTGAAGTGCTTTGAAATGTGCATTTTTAATCGTTGTTTGACGTAATCTCAACTAAAACACAAAGAGAGGGTGGGACATACAGTAGCTCCTCCCCTTTTGAAAAAAACAGCCAATAGCGTTTTGTTTCATCTGAGTGGTTCAGAGTGGTTGAGCTCAAGCGCATCAAATGTCTTAAAGAGTGTGGGGCATGTCAGATACTAGACAGCATTTGATTGGTCACAATTTAATGAGAAACTGAAGTATGAGGTGAGGTGAATAAAACCATTGAACGATTTAGGCGGAAGTGACAGACTAAAAGCTTTACATGTTTATATCAATTTTATATCTTCTTAATGCAAATTTTGTCACTTTCACTTTTTTGGAGCACACTAGCTTATAGATATCCTAAAAACTAAAAATACTGATACTAACATCTAAAAAACTTGACTTTAATTTAATGTAAAATTAATCCAGTGACAAAAAAGGTCTACTTTGGTAATCTTTGATCAAAATCTATCCATTTGCCTCCGCTTACATCCTCATACTGAAAAAAGTCTGCAGCAACTTCGGGTTAACTATGAATACTGTGATACATTTGATAATACTGATAAAACTGATAATACAGTTGAGATTGTGATTGACTCATATAATAAGTCATCCAACTAATTAAATGACAATGACATTGCTTTTATTTAATGGTTCAACATTCATTCATTTATTCATTTTCTTTTCGGCTTAGTCCCTTTATTAATCTGGGGTCACCACAGCGGGATGAACCGCCAACTTATCCAGCATATGTTTTATGCAGCGGATGCCCTTCCAGCTGCAACCCATCACTGGGAAACATTCATACACACTCATTCACACACATACACTACGGACAATTTTAGCTTACCCAATTCACCTATACCGCATGTCTTTGGACTTGTGGGGGAAACCGGAGCACCCGGAGGAAACCCACGCGAACATGGGGAGAACATGCAAACTCCACACAGAAATGCCAACTGACCCAGCCGAGGCTCGAACCAGCGACCTTCTTGCTGTGAGGCGAACGTGCTACCCACTGCGCCACCGCGTCGCCCATGGTTCAACATATCTGTGTAAATTCCTTCTTGTACAATGTCCACAGTGTAAAAAAAATATTTACTGGTAATTGTATTATAAATGTACTAGTATTATCCATTACATATATTAACATATTCAAATAGTACATTTTGCCCTCTTATAATACATCTCTGATTACCCTCTTATAGTACATCTGTGCTCTTTAATAATAATAATTAATTCCTTACATTTATATAGCGCTTCTAGACACTCAAAGCGCTTTACACAATGGGGGGAATCTCCTCCAGTGTGCAGCATCCACCTGGCAGCCATATTGCGCCAGACCGCACACCACACACCAGCTGACCAATTATGATATGGGGATGGTTAGGAGGCCATGATGGACAGAGGCCACTGGGCAAATTTGGCCAGGATGCCTCTTTTTCGAAGGGATTTTTAATGACCACAGAGAGTCAGGACCTCGGTTTAACGTCTCATCTGAAAGACGGCGCTCACTGAGCAGTATAGAGTCCCCTTCACTATACTGGGGCGTTAGGACCCACACAGACCGCAGGTTGAGCACCCCCTGCTGGCCTCACTAACACCACTTCTGGCAGCCACCTAGCTTTCCCAAGTGGTCTCCCATCCAGGTACTGAGCGGGCGCAGCCCTGCTTAGCTTCAGTGGGCGACCATGTGACAGTTGCAGAGAGCTAGCTGCCGGCAAACTTTAAACAAAATTCAAATCATCAAATCACAAATCATCATTAAAAAACTGATAATAAAGGATTCAATGATTCTCTAACAAACATACTGACTTATTTAATTCCTAAAACAGTTTTTGAACAAACTGTCAGAATAAAGGATTGAATGACTTACTAATTATAACAGTGACTCAATTCATTCCTTTGAGTTTTTTGAGCAAATCGATAAAATGAACGATTCAATGACTCAAATAAATATACCGACTCCTTTTATTCCTCAAACAGGGTTTTTGAACCAACTAATAAAATACATGATGAAGTTACAAAGTTGCAAGAATGTGACCTCTTTTGCTCCTGAATGAATCAGCATTTTATAACAAATCGTTTGAATCTGATTCTCAATCTGCGCTCTTTGAACACTATTCAGCTTCAAAGATGAGACGTGTAATTGACATTCTTACTCACCATTACCGAAGAAATAATGACTGCAAAAGAGCTTCAAGAAAGAAAAGTTTAAAACTTCAGCTCGAGGCAGAAGTGACAAAACTTCAGATTAGATCCAGGGAGAGCAATAGATATTTGCGAATAGAGCATCGCCTCGGGGAAATGAGCACGGCTCCCAATGTCTGGCTTCGTGAAGCCGGGGCCGCCACTCCCCAGACAGTTCTAATTTATTTAACAGCTCAACAGGTAATTTTCCAGCAAAATGCTGATTTTCCTCACCGGCTTCCTCTTCAGCATGTATTCTAATTACCAGTGGCTCTCTTTGATCTGAGGCCCGCACTTCACACTGCTCCGGCTTCCCCGGGATCTCATTTCATTAGAGGTTCATTTCGTCTTGGCTCACTCCTTATTCCACTGATACACATTCAGTTAGGGGGGGGAGATACGGCTTGACATATTAACTGAGCGGCCTGACAAATACTGTCAAAATACACAGCGGCACTTCCGTCTGCTCCCTGGAGACGGAGCTCAAAAACAAAGTCCGCCGCATTTAAGGAGATGGAAGACGGGATTAAAGATGAGTCCGAGTTCTGATTATCTGATTAAAATTTGGAGGCTGGGTTAAAGACAGCGGTATTAAATTAATTTCATCAGCTCTGTATCAATCATAGCGCCCGGGCTCACAGGGGTATGAGTGGTTTTAATCTGAGCTTGGCACTGAAAGGAGGTTTTCTGATATCAGGGGCCTCCTGTTAATGATTTGAGGGACGTATCGAGTCCTGTAATAGTTTTCAATGTCAGGGTTTCATTGTTACGATAGAATGTGACATGAAAATACAAAAGCTCATTACAATCTTTGGCCCCTGATAGACTTGACTTGACTAGCATAGTTTGTTATGGTGCTAGGAAATAGGAAAGGTCTAGATGGAAATGCATTGCAGTGCTGATTTTAGAAGGGAATTGACACATTTTCAGATGGTAACATGCTAAACTCTTTGATTTGTGAAGAAATGGGCACGACGACTGTTAACAAGTTTCAAAAAGTAAAGTCTGAAACCTCAGTTGACAAAACTTCTGATTAGACTAACAGAAAAAAGTAAATATTTATGCATATAAATACCTAGAAAATTCAAAAATAGATGTAATAAATAGATATGAATTCTTTGTTTAGGCATGGAAAAAAGGAAATTACAGTCACTGTTATTTGAAAAAATCTTGGGTTGTAGAAAAGTGATATACAAGTGAATAAGTATATACAAGATATACAAGTAATATAAGTGAAGCACATAAAAGTATACAGCAATAACAGCAACAACAGTGAAAATAGACATTAATAATAATAATATTAATTGTCATTATTATTATTATTATTATTTGATCATCTAGTTTTATATGGTTCTAGAAAGGTGCTTATATAAACAAAAGAATAAACAACTACAATGATTATCATTTACTACTATTATTATTAATTGCAGTAGTAGTAGTAGCGGAAATACAGCCCAAATAATAACCAAAATATTTACCAAACAAACACACAAAGACTGTGGGCTGTGTAGAGCTTTGCAAATGACCAATATGTTGTTTAAAAACTTCATTCCAGACGATAAGTTCATATCCCGGGGCCACGTTACATAATGGCCTGTGTGGGTGGACCATATAACTGTGAAGTTTGGGAATGTTTGTTGTGCGATCCGGCACTCGCAGACTTATCAACATAACGCTAAATCCAATTTGCAGTTTGGTTAATATGCAACACGCCACCAGCTCGATGGCCCCGGAAACACGCCGTATTCCTCATAGCTAAAAGTGGGTCATTAGCTAGAGCTGAACAAAGAGAAAAGAGACTTGTCGTCCCAGAGCTGAGAGGCGACAGGACGCAATGCATTAAAAAGGGTCTTTTTAGAAGGTGGTGGTTTTTCCGGGATGGGCCCCCTCAGTTTGCTCCATCTGTCCGTCTGTCTGTCTCTGCAGAGGGTCACTGCGGGGGGGTGGGTGGCACACCCCCTTTGATGCCCGGAACCGTGCCACGCCTGCACACAACCATGCCGTAATATGGACGATGCCCTGCGCCGCCATCGGATGGGCAAGTCTGCTTTACCTGCTGCGATTCCATTACCAGGCTGCCTGTTCCAGCGCTCAAGTGTTTCTGTAGCATATTAAACAGATTAATAGAACAATGCTCCAGGGAGCGAGCGGCCTGTCAATCTCGGCTAAAAACACAAAAGCAGAAAATTAAAAAAGCCCATGGCTGAACTCCAGAGCCGATAAAACACGCTGGAATCTGCCGAGGAGGGGGGAGCAACACAGATGGTAAATATTTATTCTCCATCTCGTCGCTTTAGAGACCACACAAACACACTGGTGTACAAACACACACACACATGAATGCAGCAGTGCCCGTTTGCTTGGCCTGTTCGTCTGCTACACACACACACAAACATATATTCACCAACAGATCTGGTCCTTTATCAATTTAATGCAAAGAATTCAAGGTCAGATTCTGCTTAATAATTTATGCTTGGAGTAATTAAATCTTTACTATTCACTGCTGGAGACTGTCTGTTTCGCCGGCTATTTTACTGGCATGTCATGTTCGTGTTGTCCACCAATGCAATTTAATGTTTTGATTTAAAGATCTAAAGACATGCCGCTCTCGGTCGTCCTCCGAGACTTGGAGGAAATTCACTCTGCGCTGTTTTATTTCTGCAGGAGATTCAGGCTGGTCTGCTGAGACCACAGGTGCATGATGGTCTATCTGCTATCTTTATCGCAACTCCAAGACTTGAGCTGAATTGCTTGAGGTTTGTGGAAAGTGTGATTGTGAAAAATATTCCAGAAAGGTTTTCAGGTCTTTTTTTTTTTCTTTCTGGGAAACAAATACAAATCCACTTACTTAAACTGACAGCAATTGTGTATTTTGTCAAATCCTCAGGTTTTCCTCTGTCCCAGGGCTGGCGGCGGAGACAGTGCAGTGTATTAGCAGGTTAATTGCCATGTGTTGGATCACAGGAGGGTTGCGTTTGCTTTAATTGAGCACTGTCCTGATGGCTCACCTCAAGGAATGGATGGGCACTAGAGCAATGGATGGGGCACACTAGCATGTCACAAACTTCCAAAAAAAAAAGGGCTGCAAAACGACTTTTTAATATAATTAATGATTAAATTTTATTAAAACCATTCAATAAAAAATAAAAAAAATCACACAAATCACACATCTTTTGGTTTTGTTTGTTTGTTTCTGAGAGGGAGATTTTGTTTTAAACTTTCCTAAAAAATCTATTAATTTTCACAAAATGCATTAATGTTTAAAATTTTGGGTTCAGTTAGATTTTAAACAAATTTTCCTTAAGTTCTACAGGAGATAAAGTGAGACTATTAATATGCAAGAGAGTGAGAGAGATACAATTCTACTGAAATGGATTTTCCTTAACTAAAAACAAAATAAAACGTACAATATTAAACTTTAAAGGGTTGGGACCAGAATTCTTTCTTAAAATGTATTTTCTTGTTTGTGTGTCTGTTTGACGATATAGAGAACTGTACTAAAATATTGTCCACTTAACTAAATAAATATGCACACTATTAAGTAATTGCAATATTTGTACTATAAACTGAAGTAGAAAATATTAAATTTAATTATGAAAAGTTTAAGTAAAAATAAACCGTTTTACAGATAATGGAAGTGTTTTTACTTATTTTGTGAGACCCTAATACTTTTATTCCACAATTTTTGAATTTAATTTATTTAAAAAATACAAAAACTTTTGGTCACACTTTACAATAAGGTTTCATTAGTTAATGTATTGACTAACAGGAACTACTTATGAACAATACTTGTACAGCATTTATTAATCATCGTTCAGCATTTACTAATGTATTAGTAGCATCAAAATTCATGCTGGTTTCCATTAGTTAATGCACCGTGAGTTAACATGAACTAACAATGAACAAATGTATTTTCATTAACTAATGTTAACTAACATGAACAAATACTGTAATAAATGTATTGTTCATTGTTTGTTCATGTTAGTAAATGCATTAACTAAAATTAACTACTATTAATTTTAACCTTATTGTAAAGTGTCACCAAACTTTTACACAGCTACATAGGATTTCTATCTGAAAAATTAAATGACAATTTAAAAATGTAAAAACTATATATTCTAAATGGTAAAATGTCATCAGGTTTCACTAAAAGAATAATTCAACTTTACCGAATCTTACCTAACCTTTGAATGTTAGAATATGAGCAATGGTTTTTACTGAAAAATGTACATTTTCTTTTAAAATAATTAATATATAATCAAATAAACAATAAAAACAAAACATTCATAACTACAGCAGCAAACATCAGAAAAAAATGATCTACATGAATATTAAACACGTAGATATACTGTATTGGACAATGAACCCAAAAAAGGTTAAACAATTTTTTCTCAAGAAAATACAGAATGTAATGAGTAATAAATAAAAGAAATGGGTAATACAAAAAAAAAAATTCTCAACATTAAAATAAATTTTTATTAGAATATGTTTTGTAAGAAAATTTACTATTTTGACTATTACTTATGTTATGTGCCATTTGCCTTTTTTATTGATATTGATGATCAATTTCTGCATGTAAAAATCACCCAAACAGTCAACCAAAATGCACTAACATATAAAACATATATAAGACTCTATTAGGAACAGAATATCCACGCTTGGACTTATGTGTCGCTGTCCAGGGTGCTGAAAAGAGAAGCTAATCACCAGCCCACTGCATCCAGTCATTTCAAGAGGAGGTTATGACAGATTCTCTTCACTCTCCAGTCACAATCATCCACACCTCCATTCAGCTCAGCCTGACCTTCACAGGTGCCCTTTATCCTGCTCCGTCGCAGTGCAGCCACCAACCTTTCTCTCTCTATCTCTTTCTCTCTCTCTCTCTCTCTTTCTCTCTCCTGAGCCTGTCATTCTATCTCTCTCCTTCCCCAAAACAGCCACTCGTTTGCATTCCTCTCCGGCCGCTCCTGGATCATCTCCACTTGGCAGCCAAGCCGGCCCTGTCTGTTTTCATTCCCCTCCAAGAGGACAAGTAATTTGGGAGAGAAGAGAGCAGATGACCACTGGCTTCTGACCTTTTCTGCCTCAATTTAACTCCTCCGTGTAGCACCGCAAAAGTGGCAATCAGACTAGGCAGAAGTGACACCCTCATCTGAGCACGCTGGAGCCCCACACACAATCACAGTGTCACTTTCCATCACGCCAGCGAACGAGAGCGAACGGCCTGGAGGAGAGGAGGGGTTTGGGGCTTAGACACCACGGCCGCTTCCCTCCACATGAGCTCTTGTTAATGCAATGGTGGAGCGGGCAATGAGGAAAGCATCATTAGTGCCGACCGGACTGCAGGCTTGTCATCAAAACGTGATGACATAGTTGGAATGATCCTTACACTTTGTGTGTCAAGTGCTAATAGACTTGGTGTAGAGTGAGTGAGAAAACAGCGATGGGTTTGCTGGAAACACTGTTTGTAGCGTTACGTGCAAATGAATGGATAAAATACGTTTATTAGCAATCAATGTGTATTTGGGTTTTTAAGCGAAACCTGGGACAAGCTTATAGTTTAAATATAGGGTTTAATGCATGTTATGTAATTCATCTAATACTCTCTGCCAGTTAAATTTGCTTTTTAAGTTTTAAGAATTGTGTTATTATTACCATAAGAAATAAAAAAATAGGGTTAGACATACAGTTGAAGTCAGAATTATTAGTCCTTCTGAATTATTAGCCCCCCTGTATATTTTTCCCCAATTTCTGTTTAACGGAAAGAAGATTTTTTCGACACATTTCTAAACATAATAGTTTTAATAAGTATTTTCTAATAACTGATTTCTTTTATCTTTGCCATGATGACAGTGCATAATATTTTACTAGACATTTTTCAAGATACTAGTATTCAGCTTAAAGTGCCATTTAAAAGCTTAACTCAGTTAATTAGGTTAATTAGGTAGTTAGGGTAATTGGCAAGTCATTGTATAACATTGGTTTGTTCTGTTGCTAATAATATTGACCTTAAAAATGTTTCTAAAAAACTGAAAACAAATAAGACTTTCTCCAGAAGAAGAAAAAAAATCATAGGAAATACTACTACTATATACTGTGAAAAGTTCCTTGCTCTGTTAAACATAATTTAGGAAATATTTGAAAAAGAAAAAATAAATAAATAAATAAACAGGAGGGCTAACAATTTTGACTTCAACTGTATAAGTAATTAGTTCTGTATTTTATTTTGTACATAATTTAAAAAAAAAATTGAAATACAGTAAAATAAAACGTACAATAATTAAAAAAAAAATTCACTACTCTAACATTCTACTTGATATTCACATGACGTATAATGAACTATGAACATGTAACAAGATTGCCAAAAGGATTACATTTAACAATAAAAACAACTAATAGTAATTATTATAGTTACAATAAACTATACAGCTAAAAAAATAAAACTAGTGAAGTGAGTACTGTCATATTTTATGTGAGTACTGTTCATGTTTTACCCATACTAAGAAATTGGTTCTCTGCATTTGAGCCATCTAAGGGCATGCTCACATTACGAGCGGTGAGAAGTGAGAGCATGTACACACACACACACACACACACACACACACACACACACACACACACAGCAGTGGGCAGCCATTGCTTCCAGTGCTTTGCTCAAGGGCACCTCAGTTGGGTTTCAAAGCATTTAATTCCTGCCAGTACTGGGAATCAAACCTGCAACCATTGGATTACAAGTCACTAACCAATATATAATATCTTTTTGTTCAAGTGTTTAACTGAAATAACTTCATTAAATACATGCATAACACATAACTCACAATAAGAACAATTTCTGCCACTACTACTGTTATTAAATTGACTATTATTCATATATTCAGAGTTTTTCTTTTTCTTATTTTTGACAAGAACAGACTTCAAGAACAGACTTATCCAATCTTCTGAGAGGTCACTTTATTGTTTGACAATGCATGCGCCTTGTTCTAGAAATGTCCATTGGAGGCTTCATCAACAGATTCTGAAGGCTAACAATGTTTGTCTGAGAAGCAGAGGGAGGAAAGGGGAACCATGCAGATGAACCGCAGCGCCTGCTCAATATCAGCAAGTTCCACCCCTATTGCCGAAAAACGTATGTGTGTGTGCGTGCGTGCGTGCGTGCGTGCGTGCGTGCGTGCGTGCGTGCGTG
>CAIGQV010019070.1:14726705-14739626 GCA_903798115.1 Danio jaintianensis | reverse complement strand
GTGCGTGCGTGCGTGCGTGCGTGCGTGCGTGCGTGCGTGCGTGCGTGCGTGCGTGCGTGCGTGCGTGCGTGCGTGTGTGTGTGTGTGGGGATGTATGTAAGCTGGTGTGAAATACAATATGTGCCATGCTCACAGGCTACACATGTTATGGCGAGAGCAGCCATGAAATAGAGTCGCTCAGAGGGGATCTGCTACAAAGTGGCATATGCATAAAAAACATCACACAAGTCACAACACAAACTGGATAAATGGATTACAGAGAGTGTTCATGGACTAGTTGAGGAGCAGGAAACTTCAAGCTCGTAACGCGATCAGAAATGCAAAGGCAGAGAGCAAAAAAAGGAACAGTCCAGAAATGCAATTCTGAGAAAAGACTAACTAACATCTTTCTTTCTTTCCGAGCAGATACAGTTTACCTGAGTATGAAGAGAGAGAAAGAAGAAGAAAAAAAACTAAATGATGATATGCCTCTGAGGGGGGTAGTATCATTTGAAAAGATCCAGTCATTGTACTTGCTCATCCCCTCTGCGCTGAAAATGAAATTGTCTGATGTGCAAGATTTACCTCTGCCGCATTTGGCCCCGCTCAGGCGAGAGGGTCGCGGCTCCACGTGTCATCTTGTGGCACCATCGCGGTGGCTCCAATTTACACACAGAGCCGTTCTGCATTTCAAAGAAGCCCAGCGCGAGCCCTCCTGTTAGCGATCACTATCTGAGCCCCGCGGACGCGAGATTAGGCCAGCTGGAGAAACCGCTCGCTGCTTCCCCCGCATTTACATTTTCATTTTCATATTAGATTTTTCCTCCTGTCCCCCTCCTGGGTTTTAACTAGCCTGTCCGCACACCTACTTCCCCAGAGCAGGGCCGTACGGGCTAAAGCCTGCCGCTCCGTCACTCTCCACCACCCCACCCCCACGTTTGATGAATGGAATAACTAATGAAACTTTTGATGTAAAAACAAATAATGGAGTTCGTCTGCGGAGCGGCTTTCATCTAGCCAGAAAAAAGACGACTGTTTTAGAACGACAGAAATAGATCAAAGAGTTACTAATAAATCCATGCGAGAAATACGAGAAGCATTCAAACAATATCGTGGAAAAAAATTAAACGACTGCTAGATAAAAGGAGGTTTGCGCTCGCTCCTCGAGTGTTCTTGTTCTTTTCAGAGTGTCAGCGTTTCTGAGTTTGATTTTCAAGGGCGAGAACATCTAATCGTGTCTAGCCTGCTCTGAACGGTATCTCTGATTCACAGCCCAAAACCACAGAAGAACAAGAAACTATTGAAGCGGAAACCATGCTTCTCATGAAAAGCACCCACATGTTGGAGTTAAGTCGTGGTCATGCTAGACTTTGGGCATGTGGGATTTCTGCAGACCATGCAGCAGACATAATATGATGTCACACTCTGCGGACATACATAAAGTTTGAAACACAGCAAATGTCAAATGTACACAGAGATGCTACATTCAACAGCTCCAGACAAGTATTTGCATCTGCCATCTTGGAAAGGCATTGGATTTATCAATAGCTATATATATTTATTTAACAGCTCTATCTATTTAATTAACTATTTTTCATTCAAATTCGTATATGATATAGATGCAGTTATATTGCAGTTATAAGTGTTTGTGGACAGAATAAACCAACATGGCAGACATCTTACATATAGCAACCCATAAAGACAGTCATTACTGAGACATCTACAGTATGTGCAAAAATCCCTAACCGAGCCCTAACTTCAATGCTAAAGACTATAGCATCTAACACTGCTAGCCACCACACATGCTGCTCCAAATGGGGGGGGGGGTCGAACCAGCATTTTAATGATAATAAGTGGGCAAGATAGCATGAAAGTTAAAACTCCAGCCTCTAGTGTCAGTCAGTCATCTCTTAAGGCTTCTGCAAGCTAGCCTTCATTACACTAACTCCTATAAACCCCACTCCTATCCGGGTCACGGCACCAATGTAAAACCTGAATTTACTAGTCCTAGTTCAAACCAGTCATAAGTCACACGTATGTATATATATATATATATATATATATATATATATATATATATATACATATATTTTATTTTATTTATATATATTTTTAGGGGTTTTCACCTTTATTGGGATAGGACAGTGGAGATTTTACAGACAGGAAAGTATGGGGAGCAGAGATAGGGGAAGGATCAGCAAAGGACCTCGAGCTGGGAATCTAACTTGGGTCGCCGTGACCACCTCAGTGCTATGTGTCGACTTGATATTTTTAACAACGCATACAACATACTATTGGCATAGCTCGACATGAGATTTGAATTGTTCTTGCTACTATAGTTTGTCCATGAGGTGACAATACTGAACCAGATTGTTGTTTCAAAGTTTAAAATAAAACATAAAAGAAGGAATATAATAATAAAAATATATAAATAAAAATATATACTTTTTAAAAGCTGTGCATTTGACTGTGTGTAGGTTAATTTATCCATAACATAGGGCTTTAGAAGAAACCAACAGACAACATCTGGAGTGACCTTACCAGGACCCTGCGCACTTTAAATTGAACTGGGATTTAATACAGAAGGGATAGTTGCAGTCTCTCAGGCAGATCTTGTTTATTGTATGAATGCAGGGACCTCATTCAAAGTGGCACTCAATGGACTTAAAGGGCCACAGTGGTACAGTGATGCATTGCACATATAAACACCAATGACTTGGCCTGCATATTAAAGGCAGGGAGCCGCACACCTATGCATTCTCATCACTTTCCTTGGCCTTCAACAAGCAGGCAGAAAAACTAAACCAATCTACCAACAGAAAGGAGTCACCAGCGTGGCACAGGCTGACAACAGCCAAACAGGTCAGCCGTCAGTCCGACTGAATGATAAAATAACCATTGAGAGGCTAATAATAGATCATTTTTGTTGAGTTCACAATTTTGTTTCTATAATAGTTCATTCAGAACTTACCTTTTCCTATAGCCCAAAAAGTAAAGAAAAATAAGATCCAATTTGTTCTTTTCACTGGGAAATGTATTATAATATATACACATATATACATTTTATGCATAATAAATTATTCGATTTATATTAATGATTAGATAAATACTACAAAAAATTTAAACTATATTATTAATGATACTTGTATTATTATTAGCGCTCAGTATAATTTAGTGTTTCTAATATAATTAATAATAACAATGTTAATAACAAACCTTTAAATGTTTTTGAGAATGCTTTTAGCTTTATACATTTACATTTTTAATTAATGTGAATAATACTATTAATGATAATAATAATCAATCAAGTGATAACCAATAGTATTATTATTATCATTAGTAGCAGTAACAATACCATTGATAATACTACTACTACTACTAATAATAATAATAATAATAATAATAATAATAATAATCATCATCATCATCATCATAATAATCATCATAATAACATTTATTAATAATACAAAGGTATATTTAAAGGTATACTTTCTCCAAAAAAATACTACATGGCTTGTTGTATGACATGAAAAGCTATACAATTACTCTTCACATTATTTAATTTCACATTTTCACAAGCAATTTCACAAGCTTAAGTCTAAGTAACAATCTAACAATTGTTTTCTCTTACATTTATGTAAAGCACTACACATTACCATTGTGTACATGTACAAAACTACTATACATTTCCTCTTACATCATCATCCCATTATTCCATGTTAACAAAACTTTTGCAAGACGACAAGGGTCAAATCATAAACACGTTCTAATTTTATTCATTATACAAAAATAATTAGAATAATGCATCCACAACAGAAGTAGATGCACTCTATCCAATGGTTAGCTATAGAGCTGTAAATGCTATATTTGAGCGAGCGTCTCTGCTTATCTCATGACAGAGCAGAGAAATGAAGAGGAAGAAGATGAGGAGGAGGAGGAGAAGAAGAGAGAAAGACTGGTTTTACATTTTCTGCATGCTCCTGGTGGCAGACAGCTGACCTTCACTGCAGACATGCAACGCCGCTCAAATTACGTCCATTCCAAAGCACTACATGAAACAGCCACGGCGCTTTAAAGCCCTTCAATTAGATTATCCTTTTCATTTCTTTCTTCTTGTGTGCATTCAAGACGCAGACTGCCTCATATACACAAGTGAAGGAACACACACATACGTTTACAACAGAGCTGGACAGAAAGGGGAGAGATTGGGGGAAAGAGTGTGAGAAAGAAAGAAGAATGAAAAGTATGAGCACAGAAAACGTGATCTGCAGCCTTGATTTTGTGAAATTCAGCTCTTGAATCTGAGATCAAGACGGCTTTTCACGGTTACTGTTTTAATTTATTAATATATACGTCTCATTATGCATGAGTCATATTTCAAAGAGGAAAAGGTTTGTCTTCAGAATCTTTCATCAAAATGTAATAACGTTTTTCTTGAGGTGTCTAGCAATTTGTGGATGACTGACATGAATGAAAGACAGGGTGTAACGCTAGGTAGGATAATTGCTAAGAGACTAATTTGACCAAAAATGTTTAAAAAAAACCAACAAGTTTTAGATGTAATCAAAACTGAGAAAATGTATAAGCAATCGTACAAATCTTTATGTAATTATAATTATTTTATTACACATTAATACAAAAATACTTCACATAAGTTATTTATTCATTCATTTTCTTTTGTGCTTAGTCCCTTTATTAATCTGGGGTCGTGCGGATGCCCTTCCAGCTGCAACCCATCACTGGGAAACACCCATACACACTCATTCACACACATACACTACGGACAATTTAGCCTACCCAATTCACCTACAGCGCATGTCTTTGGACTTGTGGGGAACCGGAGCACCCGGAGGAAACCCACGCCAACACGGGGAGAACATGCAAAGTCCACACAGAAATGCCAAGCACTGTCGCCTCACAGCAAGAAGGTCGCTAAATGGTTCAAGTCCCGGCTGGGTCAGTTGGCATTTCTGTGTGGAGTTTGCATGTTCTCCCCATGTTAGCGTGGGTTTCCCCCGGGTGCTCTGGTTCCTTGGAGTGTGTATGGATGTTCCCAGTACTGGGTTGCAGCTGGAAGGGCATCCGCTGTGTAAAACATATGCTGGATAAGTTGGCGGTTCATTCCGCTGTAGCGATCCCTGATGAATAAAGGGACTAAGCAGAAGGAAAATGAATGAATGAATAATAACATATATGTATAATTGCAATATTAATAACTAATTATCCTTACTAATAGGCATCTTTTTTGTCCTCCTCTAATAATAACAATAATAATAATAACAAAACATTACTTAAAAAGAGTCAGTGCTAATTTTCTGCATTAATTTGCAAACAACATAACATTAATAATACAAAATAATATAATATAAAGATTTACATGCATGCATTATTTATAAGTATTATTAACTATTAAATAAGTATACTGTAAAAAAAAAAAAAAAAGGTTCCACATGATGAATTCATGTTGTCCCAACACAAATTGATTAAGTTAATGCAAAACAAAAAAACATTATGTGGATTGAACAATTAAATTGGCACAAAAAATCGTAAAAAAAAATATGTTGTTTCAGCTCCTTTTAAAAAAGCAGTTTGAACAAGCAGCAAAAATATTTTTTGAGTATGTAATATTAGTAGTATCATTTTATTGGAAAAATTTTATGGACAAAAAAAAAAAACATTATGTGCTCTGACTGCAATTTTCTTTTGATTGACATCAACAATCAATTTTATATTCTTTACAACCGCAAAATTTCAGCCCATACGAGTGAAACTTTTTTTCTCTCATTAAATATCCTGTCTCACACAGAAACATGTTACATTATGGAACTAAAATGTGTCATAAATAAAATTATTTTTGGACCACTAGTAACATCACAGTACTTTCTGAGCGACTAATACAACCAATGTACATTATGTATGGGGCAGAAGAGGAGAAAAGTCTCTCTCTTCTTCTCTCTCTCTCTCTCTCTCCCCTCACCCACAGCCCATCTCTCCTTCAGATTCTGCCACTTTCTCTCCCTCTGCACTTATTTTTTGCCCCTGCTGTGGTTTTGAATCCCTCCAGCTTGTCAAGAGGAACGGCTGTGCGGACAGAACTGCATCACGCATTACAATTCACTGCAGCTACGCGCCGTTTGTGTGTGTGTGTGTGTGTGTGTGCATGTGCGTGTGTGTGTAAGGAGGTGTTGGGAGGGGGTTGTATTTTCAGGGGAGTTACCATAATTATATGACAAAATGCTGCAAATCTCATAGGGTGCCGAACACAGGAGCAGGGGTCAGGGGACAGAGCACTTTCGGCGGGGTAATTTGTAAATGTCATTCAGGTGGGCTCCTCTGTCAAAGCCCGGGCTCCGCAGCAGGCTTTCTCATGCAGATTTCCACAAGCAGAAGCTGCCAATGCTGCTTAATTCTGCTGACCTCCTTGGCAGTATTATCTAGCACTGCTTGTATAATCAGAAAAAAAAATGTGCTAAAAAAAACAAACACTCATTGCAGTGATGAAAAATATTCTGCTAATCATGTTATAATTTTGTATTTTTTGGTTAAGTAATTTGGGTCTGCATGCAAATCACATTACGTAAATAATGTTTGTCCTGAAAAAAACAAATAGAATTCCAAACAAAAAGTCCTATTATACATTATATTTTATATATTGTTTTCATTTTACCTTCAGACAACTTCACAATACAAAAAAAGAGATCATAACTCGTTTATACAGTTTTGCAAGTATTTGTTTGTAATTACAAAAGGAATAATAGTAACTAATGCTACTAAAATAATTCATTAAAAAGATTTGATATTTAAATGATACTAGATGCATTTCAGTAATAAATAAATAAACCTTAATACTCCTTAATACTGTTGTTTTTATTAATAGTTTAAAGAATTGAAACATTTCAATTAAAATTTACTTTGCTTTCCAAAAGAAGAGTATATTATGTTGCTGTTGTTTTTTTGTTGTTGTTGTTTTTTAATGAGGGCAATGTAACATGGACATTTCCTGATCATTAAAAAAAGGTGTGAAATGTATTCAATACTATAAATAAACACAAATATGACTGTCTCAACTTAAAAAAAAAAACGAGTGCTACATAAATGCAAAATCTTTTAACGGCAAGTAAATATAAACAAATAAGTCATGGGTTCTTTAGGTATCAGTATTATTATACAAGAAAACAAGATTTTTGTCTCAGTCCTGAAACTAAAGGGATTCGCTGACCAGGTTCGGATTTGATTAGGTTTAGATCAAATCAGAAGTGATTGTTTTAAAAAATGAACAATACAGATTACATCTCATGATGCTTCAAATTAAGTAGAATACAATCATCTATAAACATTAATATATACATTTCATCCAATGTAATTCTCATTAAGAGAACAAAATACTGCCCAGTGCATGAACCAAGGCTAAAAATACATTGCTATAGCAAAAGATTCAGCGATGTGCAATCGTTCCTCGAGTGTTTGGTCTCAGTTTAAACAACATGGGTCAGACAGCAGCTATATGATTTTAGTTGTCTGCGAGCTGACCAGAAACATGTTCCTCCAATCTGAATAATCACAAGAGAGCAGTCCAGACCCGATCGATACGCTATCACTATTATCCTTTAAAGAGCGTCTCATTTTCCCTCAAGTGGGACCATCAGCAATGCCTCAAACCCATACATTTCCAGCCCTGGCCCAAGTTTCCATCTCATCCTTCGGCTCTCTGAATTCATTTCGAGGCCATCGTTTGTCGCAGGTTTGCTTTTGCAGGTTTTTCCAGGACAGTATGTGCTCAAGATGAACACTTACACCTATGAGAATACAGTCAAAGCCTCAAAGACTAAAAACATTGCATGGAGTGGATGGATGCACAATTGCAAGGCTTTGAGAGATGTGTTTTCATTGAAGAACAAAGTGATGTTGGGTGATGTTGTTCATTACCTGCATGAGGATCCTTGAGGAGCAGATCCGATAACCCCTATATAATAGCCTATGATTTAGGAGATTCATAGCAGAACAATAAGCGGAGATTCATCTTGGTTAATCTGAATCGATGTTTAGTAAACCAATGCGATTAGTAGAGCCCTATTCAAGGGGAATTCTTAAAGCCTTTGCTGTCCAATATGATGCAAATGCAATGTTGCAATCATGAATATGAGTAACATGTAAAAGATCCTATGGGATCCGGAGAAAAGCCTGGCCTTAGAAGCATATTTAAATTTTATCTCAATAAATCGGGGTCACACTTTGTTTGTTGGGTCACCTATGGAAGGTGCAATCAAAGTAAATGAGAAATAGTCATTTAAAGATTATTCGTTTAATTGTTGCATTTTAAAAAGCCAATTTTATTATGCTTGTTGTTTTCTAGTTTATTCCATTTTTATTCAGTTTAAATTTAAATAACTAAAAATACAAAGTCAAAAATACAGTCATTTTTCAAGTACATAATACCATTTTGAGATATAACATTAATGATTCAGAAAAAAGCTATTAGTAACAATTACAACAATAGTTACTACGATAGTTGTATAGTACATATTGTAAATATTAATCAAATTATTACTCAAAAAAGATTTTTTGCTGCTCGTTCAAACTACTTATTTAAAATAAGCTGAAACAACACAATTCTTGAGATTTTTGGGGGGACAACTTAAGTGTTTTATGTTCAATCCACTTAAATTTGTAAAAATAACTAAGTTAATTTAACAGATTTGTGTTTGGACAACATAAAGGAATTAAAAAAAATTCTTTACTTACTTTTTTGGAATGTGATGCTAAATCAAAATATACAAACTGCACTGCCAGTGAAAATGTAGAACTTTAGTTCAGTCCAGTCATTTGATCTGCTTAAACTCTGCCCAGAAATATTGGGGGGGAGCTTTACATTCAGCTCCTTCCCATTGGTGGAACAAAGAAGTCAAATTACACCCTCACACTAAACCATTCATTATACATAACTCAACCCACGTCCACAGAGGTGGAGCTTGTACAAGTCAAGCTCCACCAAGAGAGAGAGAGAGAGAGAAAGAGAGAGAGAGAGAGAGAGAGAGAGAGAGAGAGAGAGAGAGAGAGAGAGAGAGAGTTGGATGTCAATTCAGTCACAATGAGCCTTTATACAACATAAGGATAAGATAAAAAATATTATTCAATAAGAAAACTCATCTCAAATCCAATAAACAGCACACACACACACTACTTTGCAGGTGTTTTGTCTATAGAAATGCATAACTAGCTTTTTTCAGTGATGTTGCAGAATACAGAACAGAAAACACATACTGTAGTCGATTCTTATATTATCGATTCATTGTTGCCGTCCTACATGACAAATTTCTCTCCACAATTTAGCATTCACTGGTGACTTTCATAGCTTTGAAATGAGGAAGACAGACATCATTAGACCAATTCCTTCAGCACAGAGGCTATAATAGGGCCATGGGTTTTATACTCAAGTGGGTTTTATACTTATTCTGTCTGAGTACAGCGCATTGCAGCTTCCCATCCAATCATTACATCTAAAGCAGCTGTGATATTCATTATAAGGCGGCACCTCACCTTGACCATTCTACTCGCAGCCGATGTCACAAAAGAGTCTCCTCAATGCCTCGCCAACACTCATCTTGTAACGCCAATGCAACGAGTCTGTACATACATATGCGAACCCGTTCAATTCCATTTTACTCCACTGTTAATATCTGCTTTCACCTCATCAAATAATTTGGCAGCGCTAAAGCCAGGACGGAAGTGTCAAAACCTCCAAAACCCTGAGCTAATGATTTGCAGACGTCTTAAATAAAAACTTTGATGAATTAAATTTAATGAGATTACTTAACAAAACAGAGATCCACATACAAGCACTTTAATGAAACGCCATTCAGGTGGAATTGAAATGAACCGAAAGGCCTTTCTTGAGCTGAGAGGTCCAGGGTGAGAGGGTTTTCTCTGTCTTTCATTTTATTTATTTTTTTCTCCACCACAGGTCTGTCTACGGCCCAATACTGTAAGAACTTAATGCCATCAGGGACCTGGCTATTTGAATGCAGAGGCTTTTTTATCAGGAGCACAAGTGGTGCAGAAAAAATTGCTTGGGATTAATTTGGGTGGCGGCGAACACACAGCTGGGATCAGCGTGTGCAGTTTTCTCCACCCGTGCTGGTGATATGCTGGGCTTGCATGGTCTGTTTATTAACGGTGACTCGGCTCCCATTGAAGGGCTGCGACTGGAGTCAGTGGTGCAACTTTAAAAGGCATTTGGCCAATAATAACATACATGTACAATACGATAAGGAAATTAAACCTTTTTTGGGCCGCTCTCATCCTTGCAGCCACACCTAAGAACAGCCAGTTTCCCTTCCCTCTTTATCCATATCCAATGCAGAGCTCGGCTGTATCATCTCAAAACATGCAGGATCATGGGTGTAAATAAGAGGAAAGCACATCACGACTGTGTGTGAAGAATCAAAGCATGCGGGTCTATGATACAACCCTATTGGGGATGTGAATGTAAATGTGTGCTATGCTGTGGCTGTATTATTTCTCGCTCATAGCAGACTGTTTCTGTGGGGTGCAGATGGGTACTGTAGTTAATGGAGCAGCACTCTGAGGCATGGCTGCATTTCATTTGCTTTTTTCCAGCAGGAGTGGACGGTGGGCTTTGAGCAATGTTTGCGGTTGGCCGTTCGTCCATTTAGCACAGAATCTCAGAGCTGATGATGGTGGACCCACAGTGGAGGTGATTCTCATGATGGGGTCTCCCTTTGGCACAAAAGCGCAGTTACTGTAAGTGGAGATGATGACTAAGGCTGGGCTGATATGTAGCAGAATTGGTTTGCTATAAATGGTACACGTATAATATATATATTGCAGAATAGTGGCCAGGTCACTATGTGAAAACGTTTCCTGACTCGCTCCTCCAAAACACCCCAAAGTGGCTCAATAATATTTCGATCTGGTGACTGTGCAGGCCATGGGAGATGTTCAACAAACCACTCTGTCAGCAGTCTTGCCGTGTGTATTTGTGATTTATCATCCTGATACACGGCACCCCCTTCAGGATACAATGTTTGAACCATTGGGTGCACATGGACCTCCAGAATGGTTCGGTAATCCTTGGCCCATCTAGCACATATTGGGTCTAGAGAATGCCATGATATTGCAGCCCAAACCATCACTGATCCACTCGCATGCTTCACTCTTGGCATTCAACAGTCTGGGTGGTACACTTCTTTGGAGTTTCACCACACCGTAACTCTCTCGGATGTTGGAAAGACAGTGAAGCTGGACTCATCAGAGAACAATACATGATTCACATTGTCATTACATGTCCACAGCCCAAGATTTTCGCTGCTTGCACCATTGAAACCGACGTTTGGCATTGGCACGAGTGACCAAATATTTGGCAATAAAAGCCCGGCCATGTGTGGGCAGCTGGGGTTTTATGTTTTTTGTATACAATCCGAAAAGCACCTGAACATCCCTTTCAGACAGCTTCCTCTTGCATCCACAGTTACTCCTGTTGGATGTGGTTCGTCGTTCTTTATGGTATGCTGACATTACCCTGGATACCATGGCTCTTGATACACCACAAAGACTACCTTGGTCACAGATTCGCACCAACAATTTCTCCTCTTTTGAACTCAGATATGTCACCCATAATGTTGTGTGCATTGCAATATTTTAAGCAAAACTGTTCTTATTGGTGGAATGTGCAATCAATAAAGATTGGCCGCAAGGTTGGTCAAATTTAGCCACGAAACATCCAATACTAAATTTACCAGTGTTTCATTTTTATTTCATTTTGTGTACAAAACAGCACAAGGTCCCAGTGAAAGGTGTTCCCAGTCCCAACTGAAAATAATTTGGAAAGATAAAAGACCATGGTAACCATGTTTATTTCCATGCAAGAACATGTGTTCTTGCAAATGTAAAGGTCTTGGTGCTTGCATAGATTCATTTATGACTGATAAACTGTTTGAATAACATATTTTAGACTGACAAATCCTGATTAATATGTCTAATTCACATAAACAAATGTAATTTACAAACTTTTTTTGTACTACTAACTTTTTAATTTATTTATATTGTTTTTTTAGATTTTGTGTAAATAATGATTTGAAAGTATAATCAGTTTAATGTATTTGCTATTTCAACAGCAAATTTTTCACAAAACAATTATTGTTTATTCAATCTATATCAGTCATTATGATACCCTACAACTGAACACAGATGAGCAAATGAAATCTATGACGGGGAAAGGAAAATAAGGAAATCTCATTTCAAAACCATTTTCTCAATAAATGCTAATCTTGCATCGTTTTCAAATGATAGTTGCATGAATGCTGTAATAGGACACTTAAACAGTCAGGGACTAGCAGTGTCACTGCAACGATCTCTGCAATAACGTGAAAGCACACTGCATTACAGCCATTTGGAGAGGTCACGTTCAAATGAGCTTTGCATCAGCCGTACATTTATGCAGATATACTGTTGATGAGAGAAAACTTACAGCAAATAAGCAGAGTCTGACCAAGGGGAGGGTGTTATTTTACAGCATAACTAGCTGACTGATTGCTCTGTATCTGGTAAAAAAAAAAAAAAAAATTCTAAAAACTAAAATAAAACAACAACATTAACATGATGAATATGATTTAATGAATGAATGAATGCAAAAACTAAAATAAAATAACAACATAAATATGATGAATGAATAAATGAATGAATTCTAAAAACTAAAGTAAAACAACAACATTAACATGATGAATATGATTTAATGAGTGAATGAATGCTAAAAACTAAAAAAAATAACAACATAAATATGATGAATATGATTTAATGAATGAATAAATTAATGAATTCTAAAAACTAAAATAAAATAACAACATAAATATGATGAATATGATTTAATGAATGAATGAATGAATGAATTCTAAAAACTAAAATAAAACAACAACATTAACACGA
>CAIGQV010019070.1:14716417-14726469 GCA_903798115.1 Danio jaintianensis | reverse complement strand
AAATAAAATAACAACATAAATATGATGAATAAATGAATGAATGAATGAATGCCAAAAACTAAACTAAAATGACAAATATGATGAATGAATGAATGAATTCTAAAAACTAAAATAAAACAACAACATTAACATGATGAATATGATTTAATGAATGAATGAATGCTAAAAACTAAAATAAAATAACAACATAAATATGATGAATGAATAAATGAATGAATGCTAAAAACTAAAATAAAACAACAACATAAATATGATGAATATGATTTAATGAATAAATGAATGAACGCTAAAAACTAAAATAAAGTAACAACATGAATATGATAAATATGATTGATTGGATGAATAAATGAATGCTAAAAACACACAACATGTATTATAAGTTTCTAAACGTAAAATCACAAAATTCATAAACATTGTTACTTAGAACTTTAATACTGCAATAAAAAATATATATATAAAAATGTAATTTATTTTGATTCAAATTGTTGTCAAAGAAAATACGTAGACTCAAAAACTATGTTTGCTGTTTGTTCTAATTCCTTATTTAAAATGAGCTGAAACAACACAATTATTGAGTTTTATTTTGGGTTTAACTTTATGTTTAATCCACTTACATTTGTGAAAACTAATAAGTTAATTTAATTCATTCATCCCAACACAAATTTTTTTATAGTGTACTAAAATATCTCAAATTAAAATGAATTTAAAAATGTAAATAAACAATAAAATATATATAAATGACAACCAAATTGCAACAACTTACAAATACCATCAAACTCATCAAAAACCACTCACATTCACTGTCAGGTAACAGAAAGTAAAGCAACAGTTAACAAATAAGAAAGCAATAACAGGCATCATTTGCATCACAAGAAAAGGTGGATCGTACAGAGTTCAACATAAATCACACAAACAGGTCTGGAAAAGTAAAAATGTGCTAACCAGAGAAGAGAGAGGCGAATTGTAAAAGTGACAGGGGTGAAAGTTAAACAACCCGAACCGTTTGTGAGCACGGCGGCGCATGAAGAAACAGGAAACGTTGTGTGCGTTGGTTTTAGTAAATGTGTCTGAAAGCAATCAAACAATGTCCGGACCAATACCGGCCTCATCATGATAAGAGGCAGGCGCGAGGCTGAGTGGCTAGAAGGCAGCTCTCTAATCAGAGGCCGGACCGCCGTAATTGCCTGCTACAATCTATCTCTGCCACTGCCGGCTCCATACTTTCCGTAGTATTAGAAGGCTGCCCAGTTCATTTCAATACGCAGCGCGCCGTCAAGTGAAATTGGCAGGGTAAATAGGAACCGCTGTTTATTTCCTGCTTCCTTCTGTCGTACTGGGGCCAAACACAGAGTAAAAGAAAGTGCTATTAGCTAGGGCAGAATCCACACAAACTGCAGAAATTACTGTCAGCGGGCAACCCTCCGCAAGCCCCAAACAATAGACGGCATCCAAATTAAAGCACAATAAATCACAATGTGTTTAGCTGCAGCAGAGTCTCATCGCTTTATGTGTGTGTGCGTTTCGCGTTTGGAGGAGCCCAGGGCCTTCAGGTCCTGCTGAAATCTTAGGTCATTATCAGGAGGCACATTCGACAATTCAACCTCACACTGCTATTAAACGCTCTCTTGAAAATAACGCACGCCAAACAAGTGGAATGGCTTACAGAGAAAATAACATAATAATAGTGAATGGTTGCGGGTAAACAATGAGGTTTTGTTACTCATATTGTTGTCGAAGGCAAATTTGTCTCATTGTGTGCGCCGCTAAGCCAAAGAATGAATTCTCTGGCATTTGTTTTCCTCCTTGTCCAGTAAAATAAAAACACGGTGGAATGTTAACTGAGAAACATACCTAAAAATACTTAAGAATTGCTTGGTTGACCCGATCTATAATGACAACAAGACATCTAAACAAATGAGAGTTTATACAGAAGGTCAAAGCAATCGCTTTAATATTGTGTGCGCAATCACAACATTTACTCACCACATATACAGTACCGATCATCAAAAGCTCTTTAATTAAAGTTACAGAATAACTGCATACCTGTACTTGCGTGCAGATGTTAAATAATTAGTTATCATGACCACCACGTAGCAAGCACGCAACATTGAATCAATAACCCATTATAAATGACCTCATGAACGCAAACTAACACAAACAGAAGCACTGGAAACATCCACGCACCCCTGTAAGAACTCAAGGCTGATGGGATATGTATAGGACACCTCGGATAACCTCAGTAAATCACATGCTTGCGCCAATAAAAGTGGCCTTTTCTGTACATTAAGTCATTGTGTTGTAAGTCGAACGGCAAATATTTGGAGGTGTTTTGACAAGACAGACAGGGGAGTATTTTATATCATTTTTTTTTCTCCAGGGTACTTCAGTGCTTTTATGAGGGTGCTTGTGCTTTTTCAATCAGCAATAACAACAGTATTTGGCGCCTACTATTCAGCAAGAGCCGCAAACAATAATGTTTGAACTCTGGGTTCAAAAGGCCTGGAGAAAGAAAGAAAAAACATCATTTTTTCACTTTTGGATGAATTCAACAATCGAGGCTGAATGGTGGCTTCTTCAAAATAGGCGGCAGTGCTATTCCTTAAAATGACCTCTAATTACATGAAAGATATTTTGAGTCTTTTCAAATTATGATATGTTGGCCATTGGTCTCCACTCAAGACTTTTTTTTCTGCTAAAGAAAATGGGCAAACAATTTTAGTTCTCTTTAGTCTACCTGAAATGGCTTTCTCAAGGCGGTCTAGTCGGTCTGCAATTGGGTGGTGCTGTTAATTCTAATGTCCACTGTTTAGGATTAAAGGGATAGTTCACCCAAGAATGAAAATTTGCTGCTATAGTTTGCTCACCCTCTGGCCATCCAACATGTAGACGACTTTATTTTCTTCATTAGAACATTACAGAAGGTTTTTATTTGAAATAATGGTGATTCATAAAATGCAAGTTAAAAGCTACCAGCACTCCAGGAGTCAAAAAAATATCATACAGACCAGACAAAACTATCAGTTTGTGCTACAAATGTAACAGTATACAGCATTATTGTTTGCAAAGGCTGTAGACTAAATGTAATAATGTTGAGAATAAATTAGGATTTCTTCCACAGAGCAATCATTTTCCACTGATTTGACCAGTCATCAATTTGCATTGTCAGTCAGAGGACACATGTATTAATTTTGCTTTGCCTGTATATATATGTATATGTACACTTACATATTATTTATTTATTTCATTATATTTTATTTATTTTTTAAGGTATCATTGTCATTGACCTAGGACCATGGACCGAGGACCATGATTGCAGCTAAAATCTTCTTTAATCCCTTACAAAAGAAAAAAGTCATCAACAACCTGGATTGCCTAATAGTAAACAGAAAGTCCATTTTTAATTTTGTTTAAGACGTACAAACACATTTTATCTTTCTGATATATTGGGTTACACGGTTACAGCACAAATTTTCTCCAAAACACACCTCGGTGTAATTTAGCGCTTTAGTGTTGCACAACAAAAGTATTGAGGTACCATGCTGTTGAAAACAATAGAATTCCTAAATGTCCTAGGACATAGAATGTCCTAAAATGACAGCATTTTAATAAAAGCAGTATTTGCTGAGTAGCGATGAACGTATATGCACACCTATATCTGCATAGCACAGGACTGCTTAAAGATGCTGCTCTTGCATTGACTGACACACACCTAAAGCACATGCAAACAGAGAGCAACTAGAACAGTCAAACAAACGCAAATGTATATCCGAATGTAATCCGAATTCAATTCAATTCATTTTTATTTCTTTAGCACTTTTTACAATGTAGAAAGCAGCTTAACATACACTCCAAAAATTATGGTTGCTGTTTGTTCAAACTACTTTTTTAAAATGAGCTGACACAACACAATTCTTAAGTGTTTTTTGGGACAACTTAATTGTTTTATGTTCAATTCACTTAAATTTGTAAAAAAAAAATAAAAAGTTAACTTAATTCCTTCATGTTGTCCCAACACAACTCGATTGTGTGGAACCCAGCATTTTTTACAGTGTACACTCAAAAAATTACATTTTCTGTTTGTTCAAACTACTTATTTAAAATGAGCTGACTGAACACAATTTGTTTGTGCTTGTTTTGGGACAACTTAATTGTTTTATGTTCAGTCCACTTAAATTTGTAAAAACGAATAAGTTAATTTAATTCCTTCACGTTTTCCCAACACAAATTGATTGTGTGGAACCCAGCATTTTTTACAGTGTAGATGAAGAAAAGAGAGTAAAAGACATAATATTCAGGTAGGCAGGAGAGTGGTTAAGATATACTTGTAAACACATTTAGTAAAGGGTTAAGTGAATGTAAACAGTTGGAAAAAGCATTAATTTGGGTTAGCACAGCTCTTAAGGTGACCATAGAACAGTGTTTTTGCTGCTTTCTGTATCATTTAATGTAAATAAAATAAAATTTGAAAAATTAAAGAAGAAAATCGCTCATCGCTCTTTTTTTTTTTTAAATCCCTATGGTAGCGTTAATAATACATTTATCCAATTTTTAATAACAAAGCTAACTGTGATAATTGCAGCCAGCTATTCCATCGAAGTCACGATTTCTTATCATAACACCAATGTACCTTCTAAATCATCTATACAATCGCTTCAAGTTCAAACTGTCATATTAAGATGCAAGAACACCAAAATACCCCCCTTGTTATGTAGATCTTCTCATATTAATTACCACCAAAGTCTAAGAAAAGGCTCCGGCACTAAAGCCCAAGGAACATTACGGACAAGAGCCTTGACTAAATCAGATTCTAACTGCTAAATCAATGCCAATTATTGTGAGACAATTGACAGCAATGCATCTGAAATGAGCCTCTACGTTATTTCTGCCACTCTTTAACAAGGACTAGAGGAAAATATAAGACATTGAAATGTTGGTTTGGGTGACTTGTATTGGCGTCCGTGACAGGATTATACTGATTTACAGGAACAGGCTGCTTTTTTTTTTTTGTACCAAGCATGTGTTCACACTTATTTTCACACAAAACGCCATTAACCAATCAAACACAACACATCTGTAAACACAGTCACTGAGGTCATAGACATGTTTTCGCATGTCCTATAATACATCATTACGAAAACATCAACAAAATGCACTGGATATATCAACTATATGATTTTTTTGACTATAATTGCAACTGAACCATCAACCATTTCAGTCAAAAGCTATTTAGTACCCAGATATTTTGAATGCAATTTTTTTTTTTTATTGGGGGTGTATACTTTTGCACAGGGGTCTCCAATGCATTGCAGCAGCTCTCCGTTTGGACACTCCACAAATCACAGTCATACATTAATACTACAAGAGTAATCGATTAATTCTGAATGTTGGGTCTTTCACAGTACGCTCTATTATTTCTAATTACCCAATGGGTCACGGAAGTATGCCTCCGCAATTGCACAGCGCCGACAAGGTATATAGAAAAGAGAAAAAAAGAAGCCATTCCAGCCCTCCTGTCCACTCGTTCTCCCTCTCTCTCTCTTTCACTCACACACACACACACGCACACACACACACACACACACACACACACACACACACACACACACACACACACACACACGTCTCCTTCTACCAAAAGATCACAGCTCCACCTAGTGCAATGTACAAGAAACGAAAGGCAGTGAGTAGAACTGACGTGACTATGATCTTTGCAACACTCTTTCTGGCAAAATCTGCATTAGAAGTTATTCTTCGACCTTCAAAAAGTGCCTAAAGATTGATTAGGGAAAAAAATCCACTCTGTCAAAAGCAATTTAGCAACTTCTTCCTCATAAATAAAACAAACCAAACATCCGCTGGGAGAAAGCACAAACACACTTACAGTACTTCTACTGCCCTGATTAAATGAGATCTTATTTGTGAATGTGCAACAGGCTATGACTATAAAATGTTAAAATAAATATGGAAATAAAAATGGTGTACGCTTCCCTCCCATTTACTATGAGAAATTAAGTACGTGTAGCTTTCTTGGTTTTTTAACATAAAAAAAAATCTCACATTTATATTACATTATTATTAATGTTTATTTTTTGTTTTATATTAAATCAAGCAAACAATCGGGCTGCTTTCAGAATTTATGCTAGAATATTTCTGCAAGTATTTAGCTTGATTTTTATATTTCTTAATTTTTTATTCTTGGTTTTTGAAGAAATTTTTAAAAAGATATACTAATCAATATAGAAGTAGAAAAAAGTTATCTAATGTAGGAAAGATTGCATATGTGTCTATAATGCATGATTATGTAGTTATTAGTTTTTAAACTAATTCAAGTTTTGAATCCAGCAGTTTTCCAAATTTAGTTAAGCAATGTTTTTTTTTGTTTGTTTGTTTGTATGTTTGATTGGTTTTATTTTTTTTATGGCCATTTTTGCCATTCTTTGATAACAAAAAACCTTCTCACATGATGTACAAATCAACATCATTATTGAAGGAGGAAATTATCAAATGCAGATGAGATTGCATATATATTTATGCTGCACAATTATGCACATTACTTTTGTTTATATTCAACAAGTTCATTTTTGTTTGTGAAGTTATAAATGCAGCAAATCATTATTTTGGTTAATACTAGTCAAGTTCATTTTCATTCATTAAGTTAAAAATGCAGCAGCTTTTTCACAACATAGTTATTTAAGCAATGGGTTTATTTTCAATATTTCTTACTGGTCATTCCTGTTTTGTTTTTTCAAAATCTTATCATACGAAGCACCAATTGATACTTAAGAAGAATAAAAGTGCTCTAATGTACACAAGATAACATACATATGAATGCACTCTACATAATTATGTCCTAATTCATTATTTATTTCTAAATAATTCAAGTTTCCATAGCAGCCACTTTTAGAAATTAGATATTTAACCAAAAGGTCGATTTTCTTACATTTCTAACTGGCTATTCTTGATTTATGAAAAGCAAAATCTCATATCTGAAGAAAAATACACATGATCTCTGTAAATGAGACAACACACAGACACACTGTGTATAAATACTACACAATTATTGATTTGGTTTTCAATTTTCAAAGTAACAATCAACATTTCCTTTCTTGCCATCTTTTCATTTTTCACATACACATCGACGCTATGCAGAGCTGTTAATTTAATTGAACTTTAACCCCCAAAAAAGTATGCAAACAGTATTTATGCATTTATGAAGAGAAAACGAACATCTTTTTTTGTACTGTCACATCTTGCCAATCCAGAGAGCAGCCCAAGCTGGAAAATAGGCTCACCACACACACACACACACACACACGCGCACACACACGCACACACACACGCGCACACACACACACACCCTCTTCACCCGCTGAGCTCCACAGTCTGGGCCTGCTGCACCGAGAGGGAATTTACATTTTAATAGGCAGAGCTGCTCGCACCGACTTCGAATGAGGGTATATGCTCAGCTGAACAGCGGGAAATGCACCCCACAGCAGAAGTTTAGAATGAACCTCAAGACAATTCCTGGTGCACAAAGACAGAAAATGATATATTTTAGCCCATCTCTGTCGTGTGTGTGTGTGTGCGTGTGTGTGTGTGTGTGTGTGTGCGTGTGTGGGTGTGTGTGTGCGTGTGCGTGCGTGTATTGTGAAATATGCATACATATAGAAATCATTTTCTACCAGACCTCATCCGAACGTCTCCAGGTTTATGCAACATTTCTGCATTTAAGCAGCAGCTTTCGATGCATCTCGTAGCGAACTGAACTGGGATCTAATGCACTGTGCGGAAAATGGAAGAAACCCACAGAGATTTCCAGAACGAGAGTGCCAATAACTTGATTAGCTGCCACATGTATAAAAAAAAAAAGAATAAATTATTATTTAGTGAACTGAAACTAAACTAAAGGCAATGATAGGTTTGCTTATTATTGTGGGCTTTTTCATAAAAAATAAAAAAATACATTGAAATATATATTTTATTTAAAAATCATGACTACTAAGATATTTTTGTGTCCACAATTAAAGTAGAAGTAGCAGTAGTAATGTTGTTGCCATTTTCTATTGTTATTATTATTATTCATTCATTCATTCACTTTCTTTTCGGCTTAGTCCCTTTATTAATCTGGGATCACCACAGCAGAATGAATCGGCCACTTATCCATCCAACTTATTAACTTTTACGCAGCGGACGCCCTTCCAGCCGCAACACATCACTGGGAAACACCCGTACACATTCACACACATACACTACGGCCAATTTAGCTTACCCAATTCACCTATAGTGCATGTCTTTGGACTTGTGGGGGAAACCGGAGCAAAACCCACTCGAACACGGGGAAAAAATGCAAACTCCACACAGAAATACCAACTGACCCAGCCGAGGCTCGAACCAGCGACCTTCTTGCTGTGAGGCGACAGCGCTACCCACTGCACCACCGCGTCGCCCTATTATTATTATTATTATTATTATTATTAACACATAACAATAATCACAATAATTAGAAATAATTGCATAAAAAATCAACAAAAATAAATAACTAATTATAATGAATAGATGATAATTTATTTGTATTGAGTGACCTTAATTTATGGTCTTATTTTATTTTTTAAAAATATATATTTTAATAAAATAATAATAAAATAATAATTATCATCATTATTATTATTATTAATACTGACTACTGACTACTATTACAATACTTTAAATTATGATTAATATTATTAATAATAATATTAATAATATTAATCATAATTTAAAGTATTGTGACATAAAAAAACTAACTGACCTAAAATTAATTGGGTGAAATGCTCAGAAGTAGTTAGTTTTTTAAGTAATACAACATAATATCATATAATATCAGTAGTATATTTCCATTACAATACATTAATGTATCCATTATGCATAATCTATGTGTTTAACAAACTATCATAATTACTATTATCATAGCAAACAGGGTGTTTTCCATCTGTCCCTGACCTTATTTCTACAATGTGCCCACCAATGACGCACCAGTACAAAGTATCCAAATTCACATTCATCTTTACCCGCTTCCTCATTCATATAAATAAGCATTCTGTCCTCTCATCTTCCTTATTCCCCTCTGCATATTTTTTTTCTACACCATGTCACGAGTGAGTGTGAAACTGCACAAGATGTCACCGCTCCGGGCATGCAATCAAGTGTCAGGCCCCTCCCAGCTCTAATTAATAACTATTGAACACGCTAACAACAATCAACACTAATTAAATACGAGCTTGTTGACAAGAGAGCAAACCTTATCAAAAACACCCCCCATTCAAAAAGAAAAAGCCTCGTTGTGGAGAAGGAGGAGGGGTGAAGGAGAGCACTCCTGTTTTTCCGTAATTAGTTACCGAAGAGCCCCGAGCCACTCTTTTCGACTGAGGGCCCCGCGAGCCAGTTAGGAGTTTCATCAGACACCCCAAAACAGAAGAGGCAGTCATCCTGAACAGAGACTCACAGGACCACGTTGGATATCCAACTGAGCTGTTTCACTGCTCAGTACAGTAAAACCAGATTTTATGTTGCAATATATGCAGATGTGCATATTAACATGCATATAAGTCGCCCTAAAATCAGAATGAAAGTATTTTTGGGGGTGTTAGAGCAAAAATTTAAGTGCAGATTGGGCTAAATAAGGGCAAATAAACACACGACTGGATTAGCAATTGAAAAGCAATACAAAAGTAGTTTATATTATTATGGTAGTTTAATACCAAATTCTCCTCATTTTTTGTGTTTATTTCGTTGTTTGTTTGCTTATTTATTTACTTGTTTTGCCTATACTTTCTTGATTTGAGTGTTTGATTGTGTTTATATATCAATTGTAAAAGGTTATGTGTACCATAAATCTGTACAGTAAGTAATAATATTAATAATAATATAAAATACTGACATAAATTAAACAATCGTTTTTAAGTCAGTCAGTCAGTTAATTAATTATTAATGACCTAAAATTAATTGGGTCCAATGTTCAGTATATCAATAATATAATATAATATAATATAATATAATATAATATAATATAATAT
>CAIGQV010019070.1:14660941-14716407 GCA_903798115.1 Danio jaintianensis | reverse complement strand
TAATATAATATAATATAATATAATATAATATAATATAATATAATATACAAGATTTTTGAAACTGGCTTCATTACAATAATCAAATTGTTTTGTGCTTGAAATGTTTGCAAACCACTGCATATTTAAAAAAAAAATTTAAACTTGTAATATAAAAAGAATCTTATCAACTCTGAAATTATGGCGATAAGTTTGTTGTTAATTTTTTACCCTATTCACCTGCAGTGTGTTGCCTTAGCATAAAATGTAAAAATAGATGTGAATTCTGCTTTCCGTCCCATTGCCTGGCACATCTGTTTGTGTTTGTTGCGCTGGCATTCACCCCCCATTGCCAGAGCCAAAAGGAGTTAGTTCACATGCTCATTAATTAACAGATTCAGTCCTCCTGAGAAAACGGCTCAAAAGGCACCACTGTCAAAACACCAGTCCCCTCGCCATCCAGCCGTCATAATATTTGGCCATTTAAATCTTCTAGTGTGCTAAGCAATCAAACACAGAGAATATATATTTAAAAAGTAAATATATTTTACTTCAGATTGAGAATAAAGAGGGACTTCAAAAGCAAAGGGTTGACAAATTGGGTTAGGGTTAGAGTTTGTTAATTGAAATATTATTACATATTATTATATAATAAAAAATATATATATAATATAAAATATTATACTTAATATAAACTTGAAACTAAAATGTTTTGTGTGCTTTGAATAAATATTAACCTGAATTTACTTTTAAAATATAGGATTTAACTATATTTTATTACAGATTGTATTTTAACTTGTTACACAAAAAGGCTATTATAAATTAAACTAAAAAAATAACTTTTGTTACTTGAAATGGAAAAAATTTATACCCATCAATATCTATGCATGAATATGTGATAAATATATTTGAAAAACACATAAAAATTATTTAGTTACACCGAACAACACAGCTCTTATTTTGAACATGCCTTAATTTAATCAATAAATAAAATATTTTTATATTTGAATACATTTCTAATATGCTGATTTGACACTCAAACATTTTTAATATCAATTTTGGGAAAAAACATGGTACTTTTTTCTTTCAAGAATAGAAACTTCAAAATAATACTTTTTTTTTTTTAATTAAATTTATTTGTTTTATGGAACACTAAAAATTTAATAAATTTTTTATTATTTAATTGTCCCCTTGGTGAACCAATCTAATAATTTCTTTAAAAATATATAGAACAGTGTTCTATTTAAAACACTTTTGCAGGAATCAAATCAAATCAGTATCTCTTTGTTTCTCTCATGGATCACAGGAAGACATTTTGACAAATGGTTTTGTAAAGTCAGTTGTTTACAAAAAAACAACAACAATTCACATTGGGCCACATTGACTTTTGTACGTACTGATCCATTTTTTTTGCAAATATTTTTATTTTTTCTTCCACAGAAAAGTCTTACCGTTTTAGAACAACATGATGGAGAGTAGACACTTGCAATTTAAATTTTTTAGCGAAACCGTCCCTCTTAAAATCCTCTAAAAGAAAAAAAAAAGTCATTGCTTACTCTTTCACACAGTGAATGGGACGCTAATAGCACATCTGATGGGGACGTTTGATCCGGTCGCGCCAGCAAAAGAAGCCTGTTTATTTTTTCAGGAGTGCAATTAGTATCCAATCAATAATCACGTTTCCTCTGAATTTCTCTATCAATTTTCAGTGGATTTCAGACAAAGAAGAAGCCTTGAACTGTCAATAAGAGCTTCTTGTTTACCATCGCAGCTACGTTAACGCTTTCACCGAGCTCTCCAGATGAAGCTGTTTGCACATAATTGGAATTCTTTCATTGTCTTTGAGTCACCGGCCGATCTGCACTTGACTGGGCCTTTGAAGAGAAAAATGTAACTGCTCTTTATTAGACGCATCGCAACAAAAACAGCCTCAGAGTCTCACCTCTTCACCGTAAAACGCACCTCCAAAAAAAAAAAGCTTTTTCTTAGGCACATCAAATTCTGCTGCATCAATATATTGAGACCCCCAAATTTGTTTGGTATTGATATAGTTTTAAAAATCTACACTAAACTTATGTTCATACAAAACGTGGGTTTCTGCATCACTTCTAAATACTTTTGTTTTATGTTTGTCCCTGACGTATTAAAATATGGCGTTTTCAGGATAGACAGAGGTGAAATCGACTTAATGCTTGAAATGTTTACATTACTTCTCCTGAACACCAGTCTAAAACTGGATTAAAATTCCTAGATATATATTGAGAGCACTGTGACAATGTAGGAAAATGTTGCTAATAGGAATACTTAACATTTCTGTACAAAATGTTCTTTACAAACTTTTCATCTAGCCACAAAGATTAGGAAATAACGTGAAGTAAATCAAATGCCATGCCTTTCTGAAACTTCTTTCTGGGAGTTTCTGAACATTACTGTTGTTAGCTAAAAACATGCAGAAAACTGAAGACGGATCTGGAAGAACTGGGGAGGGGGGATGCCTCTCAAGAAATCATGTTTATGTTGTAGTTATTTTATCATCCTTGTTTTTATTATTAAATGATCAATATCATGTGTTTTTGGTGTGATTTAAAAAAAAAAAAAATCAGTATCATTAAAAAAATAGTTTTTTTCAAGAGCAGAATTCAACAAAGTCAATAACCGGAGGATGGAAAATGCTGTATTTAAAAATGGTTCATTATCATTGTGTATTGTGGATTTGGTAATAATAGAAATGCAAATATAAACATAAAAGTTATGCAATTGAAAGTGCAAAAAAATTGTCCAAGGGACAAAATCACCTACAACTTGTAGTGCAGCATTGAGCCTAATGCAGGGTTCACACCAAAGCTGAATTAAGAATTTACACGAGTAAATTACATACAAAAGTCACGCAAGTCTACCACGCAAGTTTAAATATTGGAACTCCAGCGCAAAAAATAAATAAATAAATAAATGCATGAGTAAACTAAAAAGGGAGTGGTGCAGTGCTCTGCGTTTGGTGCAACCCCAGCATAAAAAAAAAAAGGAAAAACAACAACAACAACGCCTTAGACCAAGGAGTCAGGGAAATGGCATTAACATTTGCTTTCAGAATGCGTATGTCTAGCAACACTTTAATATATCGTATGCACACTTTTATCACTGTAGTTTCTATTATGCTGGTTAGATCCTGCTCTGAAGTAAGAGCTAATGTTGTTCTCTCAAATCAAGATCCAAATAACTACTAAAACTAAAAACGTCCCCATTTCCTGCTTTGTGAACACGGCAAGTGGGTGCTGCCAATAGTTCTCGGAAAAGTGAAACGGTTACTCCAGTGTACTACAGTAAGAGGGTTGTGGTTAAGAATATTGTGGCTGAACCCATAAAACTGACATAAAAAGAGAAGGACCGCCACTCTGAACGAGGATGCAAATGGTCAGATTTTAATTGAAGATTACCAAAACAAACATTTTTTTTCAGTAGATTAACTTACATAGATTAATTGTTCACCTAAAGAATGACAACATGCTCAACAAACACTGCAAAGTTTGATTTCACATGGACTTAAAAAACTGCAAATTATAAAGCTGGTAGTACGATTAATATTAATGTATTGCTGATCAAGCTACGGTTTTACTAAAAGTAATTTGGCCCACAGAAGGGAAGATTTTCTCAGATCCAGCACTCAACCTAAAATGAGTTTGACACCCCTGATCTAGAGTATTTCCTGCTCTTTGTTTAAACAAAGACGCCCTGACTAATTATTAAACAGCCTGCTGTTTGGTAATACATTATGTATTCTCGGGAGTACGACAGATTAAAAATGAGAGTAAATACCGCACATGTCATGTGTGTTTCAACTAAGTAAATTGTGATTAACAGTGATTCTGTCCGTTCTCCTCCTCCATACAAACAGAAACACATGAAAACGGAGATGGATTGATGCTGCGTACAGTTTCTTCTCTCTGCATTGAAAACACCGCAAGATATCACATTCCTCCTCTGGGACAACGTTAATGTTTTTTGCAAATATCCTGTACTGGTTTGAAAGTGAGTGATTGCTCAGTAAATCTCTAAAATGAAGCAAAAAATGCTGCTTTATTCCAAGGTAGCTAATTGGCAATTAGTAAAACAATTGTGGAGCATTGTAGCATCAGCCTAATTGATAGCGTTTATAAAGCTGGCTTACCCAGCAGTATGCTTTCAGAGCTGTGCACAGCAAGCTACATTTCTTCATTAGATTACAGCAAATTGCTAAAACAAGGAAATGGGCTCATTTACCTAAATGGTGTAAATGAATGTATGTTTATGAAGCTTTTACGAAGTCGGCAATAACTCGCTTGTCTATTTTTTAATGCACTCCTGTCTCCAGGCACAGCCAAAGAGCAACGGGCTCAATTAAACAAGCAGATCACTGGGAAGGTTTTCAGAAGACGGGTACAGAACTCACACCCTGGAGTCTGTATATTCAGAATAACCCTTTTCATTTAATTATATTTAAAGATTAATCTCTTTTTTATGGTTTGGTTTAGTATGTCTATATAGTTTAAGTCATTTTTATTTTATTTTATTTTACATCAAGATAAAATTGATTGAAATGGCAAGTATTTCCTTGGCTTAACAGTTATAGTTACAGTTAACAGTTTTATCATTTTTGGCTTTAATAAAACACTATCCTCTTCTTTGCCATTTTTTCGAAGCACATATATTCACATTTATGCACATACATTTAAATAAATCATATACAATATATTTCATTATACACGTCATTTTTGTACTACTAATCACATAAGCAAATTTGCTCATTTATATTTACAAAAATTTAGGCAAATCCAATGAGGCTCTTTAGATTAAAACCATACTGAAAAAATGGATCGTTGGGTTTAAAACTGGTTCGACACTGTTAAAAATAAAAACTTTTGCAGCAATGCAAGAGAAGAATCATTTTGGGAATCATTGTTGTTTAGTCTAAAGAACATTTTTCAAATAAGAACCTTTTGTGCAACAGAAAGGCTGAACGTATGTTGAAGGTTCTTCATTGAAACATAGGTGCCAATAAACAACATTTATTATAAAGAATGTAAAATTTCAGGAGTTAATAAGAATTCAGTACATGGAAATGGCCATACCGTGAGCCAATACCGTGAGCCCCAAACGTTTCCTCATTCTCATGTAAATTACACAACTGTAAAACCCTGGTGAAAAACTTTCCTATCAGAACACAATGCAGACTGTTGCGTTGCTCACAGGCAATGCCTTAAGTATGCTTTGTTGCATGTAGCTACTTTAGGTCACATTCTACATCATCCGAACCTGTCAAGCATTCTCATCATCAAAAGTTCAGCTGATATGTTGCATGATTATTAATATGCATACCCCAGAATGTGTTAACTTACAGTCGTGGCCAAAAGTTTTGAGAATTACATAAATATTGGAAATTGGAAAAGTTACTGCTTAAGTTTTATAATAGCAATTTGCATATACTCCAGAATGTTATGAAGAGTGATCAGATGAATTGCATAGTCCTTCTTTGCCATGAAAATTAACTTAATCCTGAAAAAAACTTTCCACTGCATTTCATTGCGGTCATTAAAGGACCTGCTGAGATCATTTCAGTAATCGTAATCGTTAACTCAGGTGAGAATGTTGACGAGCACAAGGCTGGAGATCATTTTGTCAGGCTGATTGGGTTAGAATGGCAGACTTGACATGTTAAAAGGAGGGTGATGCGGTTGAAATCATTGTTCTTCCATTGTTAACCATGGTGACCTGCAAAGAAACGCGTGCAGCCATCATTGCCTTGCATAAAAATGGCTTCACAGGCAAGGATATTGTAGCTACTAAGATTGCACCTAAATCAACAATTTATAGGATCATCAAGAACAAGAAGGAAAGAGGTTCAATTCTTGTTAGGAAGGCTTCAGGGCGTCCAAGAAAGTCCAGCAAGCGCCAGGATCGTCTCATAAAGAGGATTCAGCTGCGGAGTGCCACCAGTGCAGAGCTTGCTCAGGAATGGCAGCAGGCAGGTGTGAGCGCATCTGCACGCACACTGAGGCGAAGACATTTGGAAGATGGCCTGGTGTCAGGAAGGGCAGCAAAGAAGCCACTTCTCTCCAAAAAAAACATCAGGGACAGATTGATTTTCTGCAAAAAGTATGGCGAATGGACTGCTGAGGACTGGGGCAAAGTCATATTCTCAGATGAAGGCCCTTTCCAATTGTTTGAGGCATCTGGAAAAAGGCTTGTCCGGAGAAGAAAAGGTGAGCGCTACCATCAGTCCTGTGTCATGCCAACAGTAAAGCATCCTGAGACCATTCATGTGTGGGGTTGCTTCTCATCCAAGGGAGTGGGCTCACTCACAATTTTGCCCCAAAACACAGCCATGAATAAAGAATGGTACCAAAACACCCTCCAACAGCAACTTCTTCCAACAATCCAACAACAGATGGTGAAGAACAATGCATTTCCAGCACAATGGAGCACCGTGCCATAAGGCAAAAGTGATATCTAAGTGGCTTCGGGGACCAAAATGTTGAAATTTTGGCCTGGAAACTCCCCAGATCGTAATCCCATTGAGAACTTGTGGTCAATCCTCAAGAGGCAGGACAAACAAAAACCCACTAATTCTGACAAACTCCAAGAAGTGATTATGAAAGAATGGGTTGCTATCAGTCAGGATTTGGCCCAGAAGTTGATTGAGAGCATGCCCAGTTGAATTGCAGAGGTCCTGAAAAAGAAGGGCCAACACTGCAAATACTGACTCTTTGCATAAATGTCATGTAATTGTCGATAAAAGCCTTTGAAACGTTTGAAGTGCTTGTAATTATATTTCAGTACATCACAGAAACAACTGAAACAAAGATCTAAAAGCAGTTTAGCAGAAAACTTTGTGAAAACTAATATTTGTGTCATTCTCAAAACTTTTGGCCACGACTGTACAATGTATGTGGAACTTTTTTTTTGAAAATGGTATATGCAGAAAAAATACAGCAGCACCAGATTGTTTTCCACTTCACGAGTCATCAGTTCACATGCACATCAGGATGCAAAATGCAGGATATACAGATTATACATTTATTTCGCTACACCCTGAAGAGTAGGGTTGGGTACCGAAGCCCACCGGACCGAATCAGCAAATGAATTTCAGTGCCACTGGTGCTGCGACAAGGACGTAAAAAGCATCAAGGGGTACATCAAAGGCACAGATAGGTACACATTGTGTCACGCCATCTATAAACATTTTATGTTAAACAACTTTAAGGGATACGGACATCGTCAACGTTTATTCTTGTTGCTTGAGGAAGGCATGCACATAGGCAACGCGTGCAGTACACCGTATCCGGTGAGCGATTCCTTTCAGTATGGCAAGCCAAAGACACGCATGATCGCATTCATCAAATTTGCTTAGCTAAGCGTTCTAAAGTATGGCTATATTTTACAAGCAAGAATTTTGACACAGCAACGTGAAGCAGATGCTTTACAAAAGTTGCAAGTAAGGGGAACACGTCAAACTGTCAAATGACACATTTGAGGCCACATCGAAGGCAGAGGAATGCACTTTGACAGCTTGCGACATCATCTGGCACCTTCACTGAGTACGTTTACATGGACACCAACACTCTGATTTTAATATGATTAAGACAATACTCTGATTAAGAGTCTACCATGTAAACAGCAATTTTTGATTACCTTAAAGGACCACAGGCACCCGCGTCACGAAATGCAGAGGTTTTTTCTTTCCATTCGGTGTGCGGTATCAAATTCCATTAAAACAACACTCTTCCAGTCCATATTCTCATCAAAATACCTCAGTTTGTCATGGGGCATGAACTGTTGCTGACCCGAAATTACATGAAACTCTGGAATCAATCTATGTTAATCAATCTATGTGCTATAACATGTAAAACGGGATCATGAAAGGAACGTTAAAAAGCAACTCATGTAAACACCTTAATCATATTATTGTCTTATTCCGATTAAGGCAAATAATTAGATTATTGATGTCCATGTAAATGTAGTCACAAGCCCCAACCCTAAAAAAGGTGTTCCCTGATTTTGATGACAGTCTTTCCACAGGTTAGTAGCAAGCTAATGTAATGTTAATTGCATAATACAAATCTTAAATTCATGCTAACAATGTTAATAATAACAATGATCAAAAGAAATATATTAATACAATTCAATTAAAATATATAAAATATGAATTGATGTATACTATAAAAAACTTTAATTGTTCAATTAAAATGATTAAAATATTTTTTTTGTCAAATAAAAAAAATTTCTAGTGGCATCCACCATAATTTTGTGGCTCAAAAGTATCGGTTCTGGCACCGGTACCATTTTAAAAGTATTGATTTAGCACCGGTATCAAAATCACCCCAAACGATACCCAACCCTACTGAAGACACATGATGGTGCGTTCACACCAGTGGATGAAGCGTCAAGTGTGAGTGATTAACATGTTAAGTCAATGCAAAGACGGGCGAGAATTGAGCGTTTTGTGCATTTGAAACGCGAATTGCTTGAGTTGAAAAATCTAAACTTTAGCAGACATTCGCGAAGCATTAACCAATCTGGAGCTTGCCCTTGTAGGGGCATGATTATGACATAGCACCTGTTGTTGGTGTCCCGAGGGGAAATCCTCCTGCCGACACGGGACAACAGTTCATCAAACTGGGCTCGACTCAGTATGAAGCACTGCTGAAAGCTTCCATCATCCATGTATAGTTTCTGGAAGAGTTGATGAACTCACAGAGCTGGATCCACCTCAGGAAGGATCTAGTGAACTCAGAAACAGCGCCGAATGAATATATGCTGTTTTTTAGTCTTCCTAAATCACATAAAGCACAGCTAATCTCTCGATAAAACCATGTTAGCCATTTAACAACGAAACTAGAGTCATGACGCGAATCCGGATCTATTGTGAAGTGAATTTCATGCATGAATGAAGCAACTTTGACTCACGAATAAAGCGAGTAAACTCAATTCAACTTAATTCCTGGCTGTGTTTTCATTTCCATTATAGCATCAAAATACAACACTATACATCTCTGTCTGTCTATTTTGTCAAGTTTAACTATAATTTTGCCTATATTATCCACCACAACTCCACAGCACAAAAGGTTATAATGATGGCTGTATATTAGAAAGCTCACTCACTCCGTGTAGGTAAAATAAACCTCCACCACTAAAGTTAAAAAGATTTAACAAGGCATCTCAAGTCAAGTGAAATCTACTTTGTTAAAATATTTTATTGACAAATTAAAGTTTAGCATTTTACATGTTTATTTCAGAGAACATCATGCTGGTTGTGTGTGTGTGTGTGTATGAAGGAGAGAGAGAGAGCACACATTAATATTCACAACCCTTCCAAATATGGTCAATTATGGAGCTTCTGATTCTAGGGGCATTTTATAGAGTAATAAATGAGAATAATTTACCTAAGCCACATACCTACTATGAAGATATCAGAGAACAATTTAACTTATATAATCAATGCTGTATATGGCACGTTTAAGGATCTGGTTTCCTCCCGTCACCTCCCACCCAAACCCTATTTACTAATCCAGGAACACAAAAGCAGAGAGGAAGCCAGACGAGAGAAAGAAGGAGTAAGAGGAAGGTGTGAGCTGCTATTCTGACACTCTCCGGCATGTGCAGCATATTTGTAAACATCGTTAATCACAGATTAGCAGATGGGGGTGTTAATTGCACCTGTGGAAATAACATGACCCAAAGGATGCTTCTATTTACCGCCTTCAGATGGCATTTCCGCACGAGGCGGCAACAAGGAAAAACAGGAAGGCTTTGCTTGCGACACGAGCGGCCTGTATTTGAATGACTCTCCGAAATGTTGTCGCCCAGTCTGGCGATCAAACCCCCACTCTTATCATCACACCTCACGTGTTACTCTAAAGTGAGACCCAAGCATCACTTTCCCGCTCTTCCTCCCCTCAGACTGAGATGAAAAGAGCTGCTCTCCTGACCACCTGCTACCCTGAAAAACAGTCCCTCTGCCAATTAGAGATGTGTTATTAAAAATACAATTTTAACAACAACCAATGAAAATGCTTGATTTATTGCACATTCTTATGGAAAGTTTGAGGGACGAGATTGTGCTTTTTTTTTAAGGGTAAATAATAATTCTTACATCACAGTGTCTGTCATAATCATCCAAATATTGTGGGTATTGTGGGAAGGGCTTTATCAAACAAGAGAGCATCTGATTGGACAATAGTACAGGATGAGTCATCAGTAGGCCCACACAGAATCTGCGCGTGCAGAAATCTGCAGATTTTTTGCCCATGATTGAGTCTATTTTTTACTTGTTTAAATGTGTGTAAATTTATATTTATTCAGTTTTTTTAATTCATTTCAGTAATATTATTCAGTAATGTCCATATGAAAATGTTCATATGATTTATTTACAATACAGTTTGTACACTTTGTTTAACAAAATATGTGGATCTAATTGGATTTGCATTGTAAACATTAAATTCAAGTTAAAACAGTATTATTTTTATTTCATATATTAAGATTTTAGTTATGATACTCCCACAATCATTCTGCATAAATCCACAGATTTTTTACAAAAATGTCTGCAGATTCTGTCTGGCCCTAGTCATCAGTGTTTTTGGTCTGTTTTCATTATGGACCATATTAGCTTGCACACAAGACCACTTTACAATTTTAAAAACAACAATTCATTGTCGATTGTTAATACATAATCGGAATCAGTTTCTGAAATTAAAATAAACTGTTGTATAAAACAGAATGAAATTGTAAAAACATACACTTTTTCTAAAGAAATGTTCTAAACTTCAAAGCTACATTTATTTCAGCCCACCAAAAATTTATATAATGCAATTTATAATAATATTATTACATAAGATTGTATTAGGTATTAAATGCATCATATATTTATAGAAATCATTGTAATAGTTTGACAAAAACAAATTTCATAATATAATACAAGATTCAATTACACGATTTTACATTACTGTATTATAAGAATTAAATGCATTTTAATAATTTATTTAATACTTCACTATAATTCTTACATTGTAAAGATAAATTTTATAAATGCTTTCATATTTATATTTTTGTTTGCAGTATAAAGAGATCAAATGGATTATGACGTAAAAATATATAATCAAGTACTATTATGTATTATTGCATTTTGAGACAATTTAACAGTTTTCATTATAATTTCCTTTTATTGTTCATTTACAATACCTTTTATTTTAATGAATAATAATAAACAAGTATTATAATAATGTTTTTTCATCTTGTAATATTAACAAGATGACAATTATCACACAATTATCAGCAAATTCCACTAATATAACAGTTCCAGGTGACTTCAGGTATATGATATGCTTACAAGGTCAACAAGGGCCATATGGTTTAATTCTGCCATCATGCAGTGAAATTAGTCCTTTGAACTAATACGCAAACAGCTGGTCACTACACACACACACACACTCGCCCCATCATGCCCCATGCCCAGCCCAAGCAGCAGCAGCCTCGATCAATCAGGCTCCTCCCATGCAGTGATTGCTAATTGATGCACTAATCCAGTCGTTAAGTACTGTGCCAAAGAGCTTGGGAGAGGGTCCAAAGTAAACACCTGCCGTCACTCATCAATGTGTTTTCCTTCTACAAAACGAATCGAAGGGGACGGTGTAGTTACAGACTTACTGTGCATGAGAACTAACACACGCAGGAGGCCCAGATATGATCAGTGACATGAACACACAATGCATTTTATGAATGCGCCATGACTGATTTCAGGCTAGAAAACAATAAGAAACTGGATGAAATTACTTTGGATTAAACCATATGAGTAGTTTTAAAAATCTGGATATGTCTATTAATTCCAAGGCTTTGCAGGACATTTTTCAGATGTATGCTGTTTAAATGGTTTTCTCAAAATTTGTGGAAATATTTGCAGCATTTTTTGTTTTGCTATGCTGCAAACATTTACACAGACAATAATCCTGTTAAATATTATTCCATTTTTGAACTCAAGAACAATTGGCTTCTGTAATTTATATAAAGGAAACAGAGAGAATCAAAGTGAGATGATTAAGCGTTTACTTCTTAACCCTATAAAGTCCACTGTATCATATTTTATACCCAAAGCATTAGGAAAAATATCAAGCTAAAGTATATTAATCAAATATGATGTCTTTGTGACTAAAGTTTTTAGATTTAGAGTAATACAATATATTTAAATTAATTTATTAGTCTATTGTACTATTGTCAAATATGTGACCCTGGATGGCAAAATGTCTTATGTTGTACAGCAATACCAAAAAAATCTATATTGTATGGGTAAAAAATATTATTTTTTTCATTTATGCCAAAAATCCTCATAATATTAAAATCAAGTTCCATGAAGATATATTTGAAATTTCCCACCATAAATTAAAAAAAATCCATTTCTGATAAGTAATTTTCATTTATGACAACTTAATTTTAAATTTAAATGCAATTTTCTCAGTATTTTGAGGGGTTTTTAACAACCAAGTTTCCAGATTTGCAAATATCTTTATATTGTCGAATACTAACAAATAAAACATCTATCGGATAATGTACAAATCTCAATTTCTCAAATGACAAATCTCAAATGACACTTATGACTGGTATTGTGGTCCAGGGTTACATATAATACATTTACTATATTTCATATGAGCCATTAAAATCCGTGGCAAATCTTTCAGCAATTTGTTCAAAAAAAATTAAGCTATTTTGAATTAAATTAGCTTGATTTTGTGTTTAAATCAATGATCGCAGAATTGCAAAATCCTAGTGGGACTACTATATAAATAGGATGCTAAAATTAGGTCTTCACAACGTCACAAATGTGACAATCCCATTGTGAAGTAAAGGATCCATTAGCTACAGGGGGTCTGTTGAAGATGCATGGATATGGGTAAGGGTCTATAACAAGTCCTCGTTTTTTTTGGTTATCCCATCACATCGAAAGGCTGCAGCCCCTGACGCCCACTTTCATTCAGTGGAAAAGCAAACTCTAATATTACATGAAATTACTTCTGCAATTCTCAGTGTAATCTAACCTACTTTATTCTAATGATTGTCATCTTGACAGAGGTCTCTGTAGACTCTTCAGGTTGTGTCGCCCTTAGTCGAACGCACTTAAATGTGACGCGCTACTGCCACCCAGCGATCCAAACCGATATAGCATCCTATCAGAAGAGGTGTTAAATAGATCCAAGAAAGTGATATTCTTTTTTATTTAACTTAAATGATAATGATTTTCAAATTCATGAGGTATTTGAATTGGTCATGGGTTTTGAGAAGGAAAAAAAACTGTGGATGTTCAAATGTTTCTCATTTAGGTCAAAAAACTGAATACAAGAAAGTAAATGTATTCATACTTTAATGAAGATAGCACTGCTATAATGAAACAGTAAAAAAGAGAGATTTTGTTTTAGAATGACAGCTAGACAGAGAGAACGATCAACAGAATGATAGAACAACAGATAAAAAGAACTATGAAATGACAAACAAAAAAATTGTATAAGCAGATATAGAATGGTATATATGTGGAACAATACAAATAACAATAGATAGACAGAAATATAGTAAAACAAACAAACAAAGCCTCAAATAGGAAGCTGACAATAACAATGTCATGAACGCCTACAAAGAAATATGCAAAGCTTTTAGAGTTCATCGAGTGCAGTGAGAGAATACAAAACTGCAACTCTGATTTACCTCTACATATTTTCAACAAAAACAATATAGGTGTCACAAATAACAGAGACAATAACTATGGTTACTGATTCTGATTATATGAATATATTATGTACATATTGTTGCTTAAAGTAGGAATGCATGATATTTTTGTACCATATTAGAATTGACTGATTTGCTTCTTGTTGGATTTTTGAGCATTACAAATGGTAACACTGTGATGCTACTGAAACTACTTGTAGCATTTAGAACAACTGATTTAAGTGTTTTACTTTTAATAAATTAAAATTGGATAGAAATGTATAAGACTGTGGTAGCACTATACAATAAGGCTCCATTTTTACTTTGGTTAACATTAAAAAAATACTTGTAAAACATTTAGCCTTAGTTAACATTAAATTTCAACATTTACTAATTCAACTTTTGATTTGAATAATATATTGGCAATGTTATTTACCGGACCAGAGCTAAAATGAACTAATAATGCTTATATGTTCACTAATGGAACTTATACTATTATAAACTCAAATGAACAAAAATGTATAAACCAAAAATAAAATATACATCCTTAATATATATTGTACTAATACATATTGTGTGTATATATGTATATGTATATGTATATATAATAAAGCAATACATGTAACTCTGGACCACAAAACCAGTCATGTGTGTCAATATAGTTTAGAGTTATGTATAGATGCAAGGACAATATTTGGCTGAGATACAACTATTTGAAAATATGGAATCTGAAAGTTCATAAAAATTAATAATAATCAAAATAATAAGAAATCTCACCTTTAAAGTCTAAAGTCTAAAGTCTAAAAAAGTGCTTAGCATTGCACAATACTAATCCAAAATTGACCTGGTACATTTATAGTAGGAAATTCACAAAATATCTTCATTGAACATGAATATCCAATGATTTTTTTTTTTTTTTTTTTTGCATAAAACTAAAATCTAGAATTCTGACTATGTATTTTTGGTTATTGCTTGGGCAACATAAGACGACGTTTTGTGGTCCCGGATCACATATACCAAACATAAAAACCAGGTGCCTAAATGAGGGGAGAACTCCATGATGAACTTTTTATCTCTTTTATATCTTTTTTATCTCTTTATTTCTGTTTAGTTGTACTAATCCACAAACCTGTGTGAGCTTATTCAGGACAGGCCACACAGTCTCTCGCTCACATCCCAAAGCTTCCTAGCCAGAGCATCATCCCGTCCCAAAGCACTAACTTCTTGCAGAGCGCAGGATGAGAAGTAGCGTCCACTCAGAGGCTCCAGGCCCTCCTGCAAAGCACAGTAAAGCGTGGTCTGCGCACCTGCCTCGGGGTTCAGGAAAAACAGCTTCGACATAGGCAGACAAAGCAGTTTCTGAAGCGGACCCATATTCCTTCCAATTTCGGTGGATATGACACCTACAAGAATGAGACCATAAATAGAATGCATAAAAAAAGAAGGATAATGCTCAAATGTAGCAAAAAGTATAAATGCACCAATAAATGGTCTAGTTTTTGATCCAAATGTGCAACTGTTTGTTTTTTGCCGGAAACTTTAATTGTAAAAATACAGTGGTGTGAAAAAGTGTTTGCACCCTTACTGATTTCTTTTTTTTTTTTTTTCAGATCATTAAACAAATTTAAATATTAGTCAAAGATAACACAAGTAAACACATCATGCAGTTTTAAAATTAAGGTTTTTATTATTAAGGGGAAAAAAACTATGTGTGAAAAAGTGTTAAAACATAACTTATTTCAAAGCACATGAACAAATCCACTTCTGAATGACAAAAAAAAAACAAAAAAAAAAACTTTGGAGTGGCCAAGTCAAAGTCCTGATCTGCATCCAATTGAGATGCTGTAGCATGAAAAATGTGGTTCATCCTTGAAAACCCATCTACAATTCTGCAAACATGATTCCTCCACAGTGCTGTAACAGACTCATTGCAACACTTGATTATGCTAAGTGTTATTAGGTTTAAGGGAAACACTTTTTTACACAGGGCTATGTAGTTTTGGATCATATTTTCCCTTTATAATGCATGATGTGTTTACTTGTGTTATCTTTGATTAATATTTAAACAGTTTTGATGGTCTGAAACATTCAAGTTCTGAATCACTTTTTCACACCACTGTATATTACAAATTTTGCAACCAGAGATGCTAAAACTTACACAAGATACTATTTAGACAGCACAGTCCAAACAGCCTTGGAAAGTCATCTGCATTAACAAATATCAACATTCGTTCATTTCATAGTTCCATGATTATAAAATTTTACATTAAATAAAAAGGATTGTATGGATATGGGTTTTGTGTTTGGGCCCTTTTCATTAAGCCTCATGTTAAAGTGTATGTTAATTTTATCTTTGAAAATCAGAAGATCTAAAGCTAGAGTACAAACCTATATTTAATGTACTATATATAAACTTCATTCAGAATACTTGTGCATCGGTTAATTTAATCTTATGTGTGGACTGGTTGTCTTTGAAAAACTCTTCAGCACCTGTGACAGACAGAGAAGCTTAGTGTTTTTGAATGGTGTAATGCTGGGCAAAAAAATCCTAGATATTTTTTGGTTTTATGATGGTATCTATGAATGGAACCAACCGTCTTCAGAAAAGTTGCGATGGGTCTTTTTAGGTGCATGTTAAAAACCAGTGTGGCATTGTTTCAATCACTAGCCATAGAAACAAACACTGTTATGCCTGCTATTCTATAAGTGCCATCTACAGGCAGAGAGTGAAATTGCATTTTTATTCAGCCTATTTACTGTTTTTGTTTTGTATAGTTATGTCTTACGTAGCATCATTTCACAAATCTAAAATCAGATCATGTTTTTACTTCATAGTTTGATTACATTGAATTATACAATCTATTTTAAACCACTAGCAAAAAAATAAAAAAAACAAGTTTACCAACCTGGATGCATGCAATAGCAAGTGACACTCGTCCCCTCCAATCGGTTTGCGAGCTCTCGGGTAAAGAGCACATTGCATAGTTTGCTGTGGCAGTAGGCTCTGATGGCGTGCCAGTATGACTGACCCGTGACCAGATCCTTTTGCGTGTTGAGGAGGTTGAAATCCAGAGAGCCCAGGCGATGCAGCAGGGCGGATACGTTGACAACACGACTGCTCTCTGACTGCTTTAGCCGATCCAACAGCAAAAGCGTCAGCAGAAAGTGGCCCAAGTGGTTGACACCAAACGCCATGCCAAAACCATCTTCAGTTCTGCCCGACGCAATAAGACCTGGAGAGAAATGCTACAGCTACATCATCTCAGAAGCATCCATATATTGACATCATTCTTAAGTATGGATGAAAAAAATTAATCGATGGTCAATTAATTTTTGATAATTATTTAAATCAATGGACCTTATCAATAGTCAATTAAGCTTGTGCAAATCAACTTACTCAACAGGTACATGTAATATATAATATAATATATATATATATAATATAAATATAATAATATATTTAAATGTTACAATAAATAAATGGCATAGGCCTTTAACACATCATGGACATTCACAAGTAAACATTAGCTTTTTTGCATTGTCCAGATTTTCCTTAATATGCTAAATAATATCCTATGCACATTTGGTTTGAAAATAACACACTTATAGTAAAAAAACTATTTGGTAACATGGGCGTACACATGCAATAGTTGTTAGTGTGTGCCAAAGACTATAGAACACTTTGGTGTGTACCAACATGCCTTTTTAATCATTTCATCTAATCATTAAATGGTTCTTTTAAATTATTAATCATTGATTCTTTTTACAGTCCCATTGGACTTTTATTTACAGTAAAACGTTTTCCTTATGATGATGCTTGTATTTGAGTCTCATTTGTACATCTTGCATATGCTAATTTGTAGAAATTGTTATTTTCAAGTTACCAGCATTGTTAATGAGCAGGTCGAGCCTAGGTTCTGTCTTCAGAAAGGTTTCTGCAAAATCCCGCACAGACTTTAAACTGGCCAGGTCCAGGTCCATGTACAGAACCTCAGAGTTCCCACTTTCCTGGAGGATAAACAGTAAAGATATTTTCTTTGATACACGCCCAAAATGAAGACAAAAAACTGGGAAGAATTGAAGTTAATAGATCACTTTTCTTATGTCATAAACTGCAGCTTCAGCTCTCTCTTTGTTTCGGCAAGCGAGGATCACCCTGGCTCCTCTTTTGGCCAGATCCAAAGCAGTGGTTTTGCCAATGCCTGTATTACTACCTGCATACAGATTATCGATAAACAGCAGTGAGATACCACAAAAAATATGAACAATATTAAATGCAAAATTATTATAAAACAAAAAAATATATATTTAATAAATTTTTTTAATTAATGCTAAGCTGTGTATACATATTTTAAACATATTTTATTGTATATAGATCAATAGAATACAACTTAAGAATAATCACTATCAAATGTAAAAAAAATAATAATAAATAAAAAAAGTATGCAAATCAACAAGCATTGTGATAGTTTTAATAGGTTACCAACCTGTAACGATTGCTGTTTTCCCGTTTAACGTTGCGTTACCTTTATATCTGGCTCCTTTAAACAAGCAGTAATAAATCAATATGTAGGCAGCAAGCACACCGACCAACACTGACAAAATGACAGACATTTCCTCCTTTAAGTTCGTCAGTTAAGCAATGTTAAAATTTTTCAAAGTTTTGATGAACACGTGTTTTTGCTCCCGTTCGTTATCTCGTTTATGTTGTTTCATAACTGCCCAGCGTCTGCTTCCGGTCTTTAACTTCTGACGAGCGCTGGATGGCGCTGTGTCTCTACGTCACAGACGAACCAGAAGACAAAATTTTGCATTTTCTGAACATGAAAAAAACAATTATGATTGAAAATAAAAACATTTGAACAAAAAAATGAGAATTATAAGGTCTTATTTGAGCATGATATTTTTTATTTATATTTGCTTTTTTTTAATTCCATTGTGAAATGATTTAAAGATATAATTACATTTAAATGTGGAAATAATTAATTTTTATTTTTATTTATTCAAGTTTTTAGTTATTATTTAGTTATTATTAAAGCACATAAGGCTATAAAAACTACATACACAGCATGGGCAAAAAATAAGCAGACCATTTAAATATTTTCAGTTTCTCTGGATTACTGCATTTATTACATTAGGTATGTGTTTGAGTAAAAGGTTAATGTATGATTTAATCTGTAAAATAATTCTATAAGCACAAAAATATTAACATAGATAGAAATCAGATGTCTTGTTTTATTTTCTTTGTCATATTAGTCAATTATTTTAACAGAGTGGATTTTTGGTATCTCTTTTTATCAACTGAGAAAACAAGTGTGAACAGCCAGGGAATAAAACTATATAATGAAGTGTTACATATAAAAGTGCAAAGTAAAAGCTTGTCTGAAATATATATAACTGAGAAAGTTCCACAAAAAGAGAAACACTTGTATTATTAGTGTATTTTGGATGGTTTCTTTACACTTCAAATCTTCACAAAAATTGACAGGTGCATGAAAAAACAGTGTTTTTGGCTGCAGTGTTTCGCCTTAAGCCGTTTTAACAAGGATATGTTAGTGCCAACCATGAATGAATGATCACAATTTGGGCCTTTTTTACAAAGTATACACCAATCAAACTCTCACAATGGCTCTGTTTTTCATGTGTGTGCCCTTTATTGATCTCTTTTGCACAGACTGCATCATGACAGCGATGAGGAGCAAAGCACTGCGGTGGGGGCTCACAGGATCAATCTGCTGGAGTTCACCCTCTCACTCTTCTCTTTCAGACCGATGGCATGCAGAAAGAAGCAAAGCACCAGACGCTCAGCCTGTGCTGGGCTTGCTGGTATCAGGATGAAGGGGTGGAGGTGAGGAGGAGGTGGAGGAGCTGGAGGAGGAGGAGGAGGAGGAGGTCGGGGATGGAGGAAGGGAGCTGGCCGATCGGCGCTCACTGCTGGACCCGGCGGAGGGACTGCACCTGGAAGGTCTGGGCGTGCGAGCCCCACTCCCGGTAGTGTTTGTACTCGCCGCCGTGGTGGTCACACTCCATGATGTACTGGTAGCCACGATAGCCGGGGTACTGGTAACAAACCCAGCTACAGGCAGTGAGAAGACACACGTAAACACACACTCTTTTATATTTGTAGTTCAGTTTAAGAGTTCAAATATGACAAATGTTCAGAGGTTCCGGTCAATGTTCCCTGTATTTTTTTTCTTTCTTCTGAGAAAAACCTCTCACCCACTGATGCAAAGACATGTACAGCACACAAAACGTCCTTATATCATGTAGATGCCAAGTGTTATAACCTATTTTCTAAATATTAATTTGTATGTTATCGTATTGCTGAAAAGCCATAAACTCAGGAGTAACTAAGTACGAAGCAAGTTTTCATTTAGATCTATTAGATAATTTCAGGAACTATTTTTAGACAACTAAACACTTTGAAACACACATTAACATCCTATTTTAACTGAGGTATTTTGAGTTAGCAAAACGCAAACCCACCAACAACAAATGCCAAAATGAATCTAATAAATGAATACATGTAATCAGAAGCTGGATTTACATCACCTTGTGTTAATGCACATTTTTATGTATCACATGAGAAAAGAGTGATTTTTGCCAACTTTGCCAAATTGTGAATACACTTTTTTTTAAGAGAAAAGGTTTTTTACACTCTCTTGAGGTGTTTTGGGGAAACATGGGAGATGGAAACACATTTAGGTAGCGAACATTACATCCATGTGACTCCATTATGCTTTCCATTTGGGATTTTCTTTCTTTTTTTTTGCGAACATTGAAAAGATTTGCTTCACGTTAGGATGGAAACCCTATACATATGATTGATTTATCTTGTTTGAGTTTGGGAAATGGAATAAAATAAACTCCCATTGCCAATCTTCCTAGAATACCTGAAATTAGTCTTACAGGTACCCACATCGTTTATCATTTTTGTAGCAAAAACACCATCAAACCAAAATGTTCCCATTTTCCTCAAATCTAAAAATGGCACTGAAACCTCTAAAGATGTCAGAGTTCTGGTCGCCATGCAAGTGATACGCAGCTACCATTGGCTCATCCACATTCAAGGGGTGTGAAAGGTCATTTATTTATCATTTATTAAAATACAAAAGCTATCTTCACACATTTTACCATTTTTTTCTTGCATGAATGTGACACCAGAAGCACGTGGCTCGAGCAATCATGCAGCTTACATGGAACACTGCTTACAGGACCATCTGTGGTGTCTAGAGAGAGAAGTGTGGTACTCACGCCCCGCTCTGAACCTGCATGGAGCCGATCTCGTTGGAGGGCCAGCCCATGGCCTGGAGAGACGGGTAATCATCTGTCATCTCCCACTGGTGTCCGATGAAGTTCTCCCGCTCAAACACTGTGATCTTTGACTCCTTGTGGTTCTGCACAGATTATGACATTGGGAAAGACATCATATTAAATCTGGAGAGATGATTAAATCCAGTAGCTCTCTATTCCAGTCCTTTTGCCCTACCGCTCTGCATATCTTGCATGTCTCTCTTATTTAATACGTCAGATTTAGATAAGAAGAGCTCCCTGCATGAGCTGTTTTCAGATTGACAGGGTTCCTACTAGGTCAGGGTCCCTACACAGTGTCCATTGCACCCTATACCCTGAGCACAGAAAACCTTTGCTTCACTTTGGATTGATTAATGGATTTGTGAACTCTACTGCCTGCAGCGTCTTCAAACACAGATGACACTTACAAGAGAGAAGATTTTTAAACATAACTTTAATATTTATTTTCTAATAACTAATTTATTTTGTCTTTGCCATGATGACATGACATAATATGTTGCTACTTATTTTGCAAGATATTAGTTTTCAACATAGAGTGCAATTTAAAGGCTTAACTAGGTTAATTATGTTAACAAGGCAAGTCATTGGACAGTTTTGTCTAATAATATTAAAATGATTAAAGTGATAAACTTCATCCAAAATGAAAATTACTTACTATTTACTCACCATTCACTTGTTCCAAACCTGTTTGGGTGTCTTTCTTCTGTTGAGCACAAAAAAAGATAATTTGAAGAAATAGCTGAAAGCCTGTAACCATTGACATCCAAAGTAGCAAAAACAAATACTATGGAAGTCAATGGTTACAGGTTTACAGCTTTCTCTAAAAAAATGTCTTTTGTTTTCAACAGAAGAAACTTAAATAAATTAATACTTTCTCCAGAATAAATACAGTGAAATCTTTGCTTGATCTGTTAAACGTCATAATTTTGACTGTACCACTGTAAATACATATAACCGAAATTCACATATTGCACACTAAAATGCTATTTGAATGAAACATATATGCTCACTTCGAACTGGAACAATGGTGGAATATTCTGAGGAGTCGATTTCTAAAGCAGAGGTTTTCAACCCTGTTCCTGGAGATCTACCTTCCTGCAGAGTTTAGCTCCAACCCTGATCAAACGCCACTAAACCAACTAAGTAGAATCTGAAGAAGCACTTGGTAATTAAAGATAGGTGTGTTGGATCAAGGTTGCAGCTGAAGTCTGCAGGAAGGTAGATCTACAGGAACAGGGTTGGGCACTCCTGTTCTAAAGTTACTTGAGGTCAATAAGGTCAAAGTGATTCAAGAAATATAAATAAATGTGCAGAGTGGTGGGTCTCGTGGACTAGAAAGGAAAACCACTGGTTGAAGTGTTTCAGCAGTGATTACTTGACGTGGTTTGAGACTCACAGCAGAGCAGATTGGTCGGAAGGACATGAGTCTCTCGATGTGGTAGGCATTGCTGCCGCTCCAGGACTCCCAGCGAGGGTAATCGCCCCTCTCCAGGATGAACTGCTGCCCGCAGAAGCTGGAGTGTTCATAGCCTGCCCAGCTGATCAAAGGGACACATACAGAAAATTACACATCACTGCTATTTTATTTTATTTTATTTTATTTTAAAATCTTTTATCTGTAGTGCTCACTGCTACATATTTAAGTGTGATTTGTTGTTGTTTTCATGTGTTCTTGGAGTTCCTATATAAGATCAATAATATTTGTAATATCTACACATTTATATATATATATATATATATATATATATATATATATATATATATATATATATATATATATAGCCTATATATAGCCTAGCAATTCAAACATCTGAAGTAAGTACATTTTTTTATAATGCATAATATTAACTGGAAAACAAATTGCTATAAATATTTGAGATTGCTACAATTTTTTTAATACAAAAATATGTATAAAATAGATAACACTGTTTTTAGTATGGGGTCAGAAAGATTTAAATGATCAATTAAATAGATCAAAAGTGACAGTAAAGATAGCAGTTTCAAATAAATACTGTTTACACCTAACAATACTAAAAAAATGTATCATGGTTTACAGCAAAAAATGGCAAGTAAAATATATTAGTAATAACTGTTTTCACTGTATTTTGGTCAGATAAATGCAATCTTAGTGAGAATTTTGTTTCTTTTTAAATCCTAGTGTCCCCAAACCTCTAAACGCTAGTTCAGTAGCAGCTTTAATTCAGCCAGCGGAGGTCTGCCATTGTCTCTTTTAGATGCTTGTGTGAGTTTGTTCATGACTTACGCGCCACACTCCACCTTAAGAGAGCGCACGTTATCCATGCCGCACTCCATGATGTTCTGACAGGCTGAGGTGAACTCCATGCGCTTGCCTTGGAAGTTCTCCTGATCATAGACTGTGAGCTACAAACAGCCACAGAGACAGACATTAAACTATATGATCTCACATTGCATTTCCCAGCCTTAAAGTATTTACTTGCCTTCCATGGCCCCAGTGGCATGGGATTAGTCAGAGCCATCCTTCAAGATATCTCAACGCTGATAGACCTGAAGAACACAAAGATTTGCATAAAAACACGCATGGGTTCTGTATCAGATATTATGACAACTCTTCAAACAGCCCAAGGAAGAAGAACAAGAAAGATAAGGCAGCCAGATGTCTTTGTTGTGCCAACAAGTTCAACCAAAGAAAATAAATCACACCGATTCTCTATGCTGATTTACAAGATATGGTCCAAAAATAACAATAAAACAACAGCTTACTGAAACAGAAAAGACAGATTTATGGCAAATTTATATGCAAATTTACAAACTGTGTATACCAGGAACCTCATTAAATGTCAAATAAAGCCCAGAAGCATGAGTAAAATAGAAACTTCTCAGTGAATGGTTTATGCCATGCAAAGCATACATTGCCTTATCTTTTTTTCATTTTATATTCATTTGTTTATTGAATTTCCTTTGCATTTTTACATTTAATTTTCTGAAATGACAATAAAAATGCTTTGCTATTCAAAGCACAGAATTATAAGTCTTTTATTTTAATGCATTTTAGTTCATAAATGTATAAATTATTAGCCTTTAGTTTGACATTTTTTGAAAATGCCAGTAAAATGTAATGAAAAGCATAAAAAAGTAATAATAATAATAATAATAATAATAAACTCATTCAGTTGTTTTATATTTACATTTTTGAAATGATAATAGCAGTGTTTTTTATGCAAAGCATGAAACACTTAATCTTTCATTTAATTTTAATAAATACAACAAAATATCTTTTTTATTTCAATTATTTTTATTTAATTTTTGATTGCAATAACATTTAATTTTAAGAAATCCACATAACAAAATCTTATGTTGTGCAAAACACAGAATTTCTAATCTTGATTTAATTGCATTTCAATTAAAACAAAAAAAAAGTTTGATTTACAATTTATTTTTCTTTAGTATAGTTTTGTTAAAGCTTGCCATATTTGTTCTGGGTTTTAATGGTGTCTATATAATAGTGTGCCCCTCCCATAAATTCTGCAGATCAGCAAAGCACATTAAAAGATGTCTGCCATGGCTGAAAGCACTTGCAAGGCTTACCTGACCTACCCAACAAAAAGCTGCAAGCGTTCAGGAGTCCCACACAACGGTCTCCAGACCTCCAACTAAGGGCTGTATTTATACGTAGCATGACCGAAAGGGAAGATTGGCCACAGGGCAGGCAGGAGTCAGCACTTTGGCCCAGGCCTCATTGTTTTGGACTGAGCCTTTGGCTTTACCCTACTCACAATGCCATCTGCCGCAGCCAGGGAGGCATCGTGCCTACTGGCATCTGCCATCGGACTGGATGCCAGGCACACTGATTCCATGCATGCTTTTACATATGACCAAAGTGTACAACAAAACACACATGCTTGTGTAAACACAAAGCAAGCTGTTTTGACTTGAGATCATTCCTGCAAAGACAACACAAAGGATTAGCACACCCAAAAAATGAAAGTCTGCCGTTCATCCATGATGATTTAGTTCAGCAGAATATTAAAGAGGGTTTTTAACTGAAATCGTGTTCCTTGGTGATTGAGAAAATGCAAGTCAATGGCAACTGGCACTATGAGAGTCAAAAAAATATAATACAGGCAAAACAAAGTGAATAACGGGATAGTTCACCCAAAAATAAAAAGTAACTCATTATTTAATCACACTCAAGTGGTTTTAAACCTTTATGAGTTTCTTTATTTTTTTAAACACAAAAGAAGATAATTTTAAAAAAGCTGAAAACCTGTAACCATTGACTTCCATAGTAGGACAAACAAATACTACAGAATTAGTTACAGGTTTCCAGCTTTTTTTCCAAATATCTTCTGTGCTGAACAGAATAAAGAAAGTTTGGAACAAGTAAAGGGAGAATAAATGACAACAGAATGTTCTTTTTTGTGTGAACTATCACTTTTAAGGTCTTATTAAGCGAATCGAAAGGCCTTTGCACAAAAACTGAACTATATTTACAACTTTTGACTCTCAAAGCCTTGATGTACATATTATGAATAACCAGGACCACGGTTTGATCTAAAACTCATCTTTTCTGCTCGACTGAATAAACAAAAATTCACCAATACCTCAGATGGACTGAGGGTGAGTAAATTAACAGCAAATTTCCATTTTTTGAATGCCCTATCCTTTTAAAGATTCTTTCCAGCCCAAAATTATAAGAAAATGACCACCAAAAATGTCTAAATATTCAAGAATAATCCATTTTTATCCTGCACTGAGACCTTTCCGTTCTTCTCTCACTGCACCGACAGCCACAGAGATCCACTTCCACCTGCCTTTACATACTCGCACACACATGCATACATACGCAAGAGCATATCCATTCAACATCCATGTCCTGCCCACTCCTTTGACTTTATGCAAAGCAGGCTGGGGCCCGCTTTCACACTAGGAGGTGCATGACAAAGTAGAATTAAGTGTGCGAATTACGGCATTCAAGAAAATTTGACGAAAATAACTCATTCTGACGGAATTTTGCTGGGTGGGCGTCAAAACGGTCCTTCAGAGAGATCTACTTTTTTGTTGGGATGGGGATTGTATGATTAGGTGATTAATTACATGCATTACCGCTGATGTGTTTGTGAGCCAATAAATAAACGGCAAAAACGCACACTCTTAACATACGCTCCAAATCCTTGACGACATTAAATATAGCGGTAACCAACATCAGAAAAGTGCTGAAGCTTCAAGCACAAGTCCTCTTTCTCTCAATGGAGAGGTGTGTGTACTGAGGTCAGCACATTGCTCGTAGCCGTGCTGCAGAAAGTGAATGAACGCACAAGAGAGAAGGGAGAGCCACGCTTTCTGCTGATGGAGGTAGACATCCGACATCCAGCCGAGGCCTGAACAAAGCAATGAGCAGAGTCAGCAGGGTCACTCAGATAAGCCTGCACTCCAAACACCTCAAACGCCCATCACTTTTATCCAATAGCCTGGTCTCATTCTGCTCCAGAAGTACTGCTGCCATATATATATGTATATAGAACTCATGCGAAGGCTCGATCTCTTGTAGATTCGGGTCTTGGGGTTTTCTCCTCTGCCAGCGCTAATCTTACATTGCATTGCTCTGGGCCTGACTGGTGAGATTTGATTGGGGAGAGGGGTTCAAATTCAAGTTTCATTGAAGAAGTCATTTGGTATATGGTTGGGGAGTGTTTAGAGAGTGTTTTTAACTGATTTGAGAAGACTATTTGATATTAAAATGATTTTTGAAGGATCATGTGACACTGAAGTAGTAGTAATGGCTGTCAGTAATCCAGCTTTGCATCAGAGGAATGAACTGAAGATTAAAATAGACAAGTCCTTTTAAACTGTAATATTATTTCACAGTCTTTTTTTTACTGTAATTTTTATCAGATTAAAGAGGAAAACAATTTTAGCCCATTTGGGAAATGTAAAGATACAGATTCGGATGCTTTTTATGTATTTGAATTCAAAATATTATTGAATATAATTTTTTTAATAAAGCAAATATGCTGAAATTCAGCTTTACATTACAGGGATAAATAAAATAAAATGTATTTATTTTAAAATGTTAAACAAAAAACCTTTAATAATAAATGAAAATAGATATATCAATAAAAAATAATAATAAATAAATAAATAAAAATAATTTCTAATTTTTTATAAAACAAACAATAAACAAATAAATTAAACAAACAAACAAACACACAGGAGTATTAAATGGTTAAACCAATTTGATAACAAGTATAAAATACATTTCATTTTTAATTACATATATATATATAAACATTTTATTAATTAAACAGTATTATATTGAGTATGGACAAAATAGAATAATGTAACAATACAAACTAAACATTAATCAAATTAGCAAGAAAAAAATACTACTTTAGGTATATTAATAATATACATTTTTCACTGTGTAATCTTCATTCAAAAAACTGAAATTTGAGTACAAAAGTATTTTTAAATGACATTTTAAAATCTATTAATATGGTAATATTCGCAGTATTTTTTTTAATTCTTTTAAATATGACGTCATGTGGGAAATGCAAAGATATAGATTTAGATGCTTTTAAGGGATTTGAGTTAAGAAGCTTACTGCTTTATATGTAAGATATTATTGAAAAGAGTGTGTGAGAGAGGTTTTTTCAAAGCTTATACTGGTTTCTCTGCAAATGCATTCTAATGCATGTGTCATCTCTCTTTTGTGTTGTTAACTGTTTCAGCCATGTCACACACTGCTGTTCAAGGAAGTATGGGAAGTCGCTACGCCACAGGAAAGAGCTCCCACAGAGTATGTCAAACTTATCATGCCCTTAGATTCTCGCCTTCCCGTTACATGTGTTTTGTACAGTTCTTTGTCTTTTCTGTGTGATCTCCAATCAGATGTATCTGTTTGAGTATGAGAATTTCCAAGGGCGCATGAAGGAGCTGAGTGGAGAGTGTCATAACGTCTGTGACAAGGGGCTGAAGCGCGTGGGCTCCATCAGAGTGAAGTGTGGGCCGTGAGTATACTCATCTGACAAATCATATACATGACATTAAAAATGATCGTCAGAAGATGAGATAACTAACAATCATTAGAATGTGTACTGTTTCATTTTTTTCTGAAATCTTTCAAAAATATTTTTTAAATATATAAAATCACAAACTTCTGTAAGTTCATTTAATTGTGAAACCTCTGGATAAGGGGGCAATTAAAAAAAGGTAGTCGTCAATAACAGGGTATACATCATTTGCACATAAAAAAACATTTATGAAATATGCTACGTCATTATGAGTTTGTCAGTCTTTTTTGGAGATTTCCAATAAATTAGTTTTTTTCTTGTATATTTAAAATAGCAAAATGTTGCAAATATGGTGAATTGACACAAACAGAGCATTGACAGTATGCATGCTCTTTACCGTCCTGCAGATGGGTAGGTTTTGAGCAACAGGACATGACCGGTGAGATGTTTATGCTTGAGAGGGGTGAATACCCTCGCTGGAACACCTGGTCTAACAGCTACCGTTGTGATCGCCTCATGTCTGTCCGGCCTGTTCGAATGGTTGGTTAATAGCTCCATTTCAAATTTTACCACCACTTAGCAACATTGATAACCATAAAATATGTTGGTTTTTCACCATATAGGACCCACAGGACCACAATATCTGTCTATATGAGTGCATGAATTTTGACGGTCGTAAGATGGAGGTTTCTAATGAGGACATCCCAAGTTTGTGGTGCTACGGCTTTCAGGACAGAGTCGGCAGCATTCAAGTAAATGGTGGAACGTAAGTGATTTAGCTTCTTATATACTTATTATTAAAATAGTGAATTAGCATATCACTACATTTTAAGGCATATCACCAACTTTTATGGAATTATAATTATATTTTCTGCATTCTGAGCAGTTTTGAGATATTAAATTAATTAGTATTGGGAACTTTCATACATGAAAATAACAGACCCTAAAACTAAAACAAACAGTGAAAAATGTAACATTTCACCTCATAAAATACTTCTAAATCATAATGCTTAGAGACTTGTTGTTGTTTTTCTTCAAAATGTGTATGATGTTTATGAGCTCTGCATTTAATGATCAGCTCAACAAAGGTGTGTGCATATATTGATTAAAATTTTATGTGAAAATGTATTATTTTTCAACACAGCACTATAAAAGTCTCTATTTACCAGTGGCATGAATTTTCCAAGGCTACACAGCATTTCTGTGTGGAGTTTGCATGTTCTTCCTGTGTTCGCATGGGTTTCCTCTGGGTGCTCCGGTTTCAGGTGAATTGAATAAACTAAATTGGCCATAGTGTATGTGTGTGAATGAGTGTGTATGGATGTTACCAGTACTGAGTTGCAGCTGGAAGGGCATCCACTGCATAAAACATATGCTGGATAAGTTGGCAGTTCATTCCACTGTGGCGATCTCTGATGAATAAAGGGACTAGGTCGAAGGAAAATGAATGAATGAATGAATTTTCAAAAGGGATAGTTCACCCAAAAATCTTAATTTCATCATTTACTCACCCATTACTTGTTTCAAACCTTTATATTGAACAGAAAAGAAGATATTTTGAAGAAAGCTGTAAACCTGTAACCATTGACTTATTTGTTTTTCCTACTATGGAAGTCAATGGTTTCAGCTCTCTTTAGATTATCTTCTTTTGTGTTCAACAAAAGAAAGAAACTGAAAGGTATTCATTCATTCATTTTCCTTCAGCTTACTCCCTTTATTCATCAGGGGTCACCACAGCAGAATGAACCGCCAACTTATCCAGCATATGTTTTACACAGCGGATGCCCTTCCAGCTGCAACCCAGTACTGGGAAACATCCATATACACTCATTCACACACATACACTATGGCCAATTTAGTTTATTCAATTCACCTATAGTGCATGTCTTTGGACTGTGAGGGAAACCTGAGCACCCGGAGGAAACCCACATGAACAACCACACAGAAATGCCAACTGACCCAGCCGGGACTTGAACCAGTGACCATCTTGCTGTGAGGCGACAGTGCTAACCACTGAGCCACCATGTCGCCCTAAACTGAAAGGTATATAATCATTTAAAAGAGAGTAAATTGAGAGTAATTTTTCATTTTTCAGTGAACTATCCTAATATCACTCATCTTGGCATTTGATATTATCCTGATTGGTCCTTTTGTGGGCCTTCAAAGTGTTGACTGGTTCATAAATACAACCTTTAAAAAGTTAGAATTTGTCTTTTGTAGAAAGTCCCAATATATACATAACCTTACATATGTAAATAAGTTATCACAGAGTAAGAACATGTAAAAAACTAAATTTTGACATAACATCGGATAAAGCCTTGTAATTCCAATTGCGTGATATGTTTCATTTATGTTTTACCAGGTGGGTTGGATACCAGTACCCAGGCTACCGTGGATATCAGTACCTGTTTGAATTTGGATCCTACAAACACTGGAATGAATGGGGTGCCAATCACCCTCAGATCCAGTCTGTGCGCAGAGTGAGAGACATGCAGACACATCACAGAGGCTGCTTCGAGCTGGCATAAGGAAAGAAATACCATGGACAGATGGACACAACAAGGACCTGCAGAATGTAAAAAAATCCATCATAATCAAAAATGCTGCTCGGAATAGATATTACCAATAAGGGATGAACTATCAAGTGACCTTGTGTGTTGCAGAACCACTTAAAGAACAGCCAACCTTTCAGTTTTAAAAAAATAGTATGTTAATGATTGTTAAGTTTGTTTGATAATTTTGTATCATTAAATGTGCTTTTGCTTTCCTTTAATCTCCTACTGTAGCCATTACTTTATATAAGAATACCATATGAACATGAACAATGACCTAAAGCTAATCGGAACCAGGAGGTGGTGCAGTTCATTATACTCAACTTCTTAATGATGAAGCTCAGTTGTTTTATGTGATGATCAGGGCGAATCGGATTGGAAGAAAACCACATTTTCATCTTCTATGTCCCAGAACAGATTTCAGACTATTCCCTTTATTTATGAAATCGAGGAGATCCTGCTACATTTTTCTCTTCATCTTTCTCAGGGATGGATCAGGCTGCCATCTAAAAGACATTTCCAAGAAAATAAATAAACAAAAATAAAAGACTTCAAAGCAGTTTTACAATGTCCTTAATTCACTAATCAAAAGCTCAGTTTCAGAGCTTAGATAGGACATGTTATTATAATAATTCCTTAATAATTTATGTGTTGTTATTTAGAATGCATAATAAATGAGACGAGAACAACCACTGATGTACATAATGATTGAAAGTGAATTTTTGATCTGTATGATCTGCAAAAATCGACATTTTTTGCAAACAAAACAAAATGTATAACAGAAATTCATTTTTATTCTGTCCTGTAGGCCTTTTTTAAACTATAAAGGAATAATTGATCAAACTGAATTTTTATTTTAGTTAAAAAGTGAATTGGCAAGAAATTGGCAAAATCTACACTAAACCCAAACAACTTGACTTTACTGAAAAATAGTGTGCAAACCCATTGCCTTAAACCACTTAATCCCAAGATGAATTAACATAGAACCTTAAGTTTTATGTTAATTCAAATAGGGCTGTCACGGTTCACCTTGTGTTAAAAACTTAAGTGGTCTAAGTCAAAAAGTTTAAATTAAAGAAGAATTTTTGAAAAAACTTGGAAACCACTGACTTCCATATCATTAGGGTTTTTTTTTTTGGAAGTCAGTGGTTACAGGTTTCCAAAGTTTTCAAACAATCTTCGTTTAAGAAAGAAACTAATAAATACTAGTAAATAGCCTAAGTAAAAAAGTGGGTGAGTATAAACGGGGATGGGCATTATTTATGATACCAGTATTTCAAATACAAAATAGTATTTTGTCATTTGTATTTGATAGGGTTTATGAAAATGGGTTTATATTTTGTATCAAAATACTTTAGTGTCTTGTATTTTGAAAATACTGTAAAATACTTTTTAAGAAGTCAACATCATGACACGACATTTTACATGACATGTAAAATTGATTTATATTGAAGAAGGTGGATAATGCTTGGAGTATAGAAGGAAATTATGCATTACAGCGTGGCGATACCTACAATAATTAAGGAAGAGGAAATATGTCTGCCTAAAGATGTCAAAGTGGGACAATATATGAAACACAAGTATTTAATAATACAGCAATTCAGTCTATACAGACTAGTCAAAAAACCACAATTCAGGTTACACAGCATCAGCAGAATATATATGAAGAGTTTATTTGCAAAAAATGATAACTTCATTTTTAGTAATATTGAGATATCATGTTTTTATGTTGCACATTGAAGAAATTATATGGAAATTACATATGGAAATGACTAAAACTGGAGTTTTTAGTTGTCAGAAATCATGTATTACATTAAAGACCTATTGAAGAGTTCAATTTAATAAAAATAGATTTAAGAAAAATTCTGTGAATTTTTTTTATTAACACTTCATATAGCCTATCATCCTTTAAAAAATGTAAGAATGTTAAGAAGTTGAATAATCATTGTACAGAGATTATGTCAATTTTACTGGCCACACAAGGGGTGAAAACATAATCAACAGATATAGTATTATATTCTATGGTAGAAATTCTAACTTATTATCTGCATTGAACAGGGCTTCCTGTATGAAATTTGTAACTATAGTAAAAAATATACTAGATGAATAAAAACAAGTTAAAAAAACGTATAGATATCTAGCTACTCATGTACAGTAGGAGTAGAGGTGAACGAGGTGGCAGAGAATCTGTTAAAACTTGCTCAGAGAAAAGCTGTTGCTATCAAATATAGTTTACTTCACGTTAAACAGTGAAGGGATTGATCGAATAGGCTTATTCATGGAAGGTTTGCAAAGAAGGTTCATCCTAACTTGTAAAAATATTTTGTAGTATTTTTAAAATACAAAAATACAGTATTTTATTTTGATACATTTGTGGCTGCTGTATTTTGTAGTTTATTTTGATACACCTAAAATGGAGGTAATTGGTATTTTATTTTAAATATACATTTCAATGTATTTTTGCCCATCCCTGAGTATAAATGATGACAGAATCTTCTTTTTTGGGTGAAATTTGGGGTCGCCAAGATCATCAAAATGTTTGTTCTAAATACACCTCACAAGATTTTTTAACTTGTCGCTCTGAATGGCATTTTCATATTATTACTCCTACCCATTATCTTTTACTCAGAATAAATTGTTTATTAGAATAAATAGAAATTCAAACCTACATTATTTTGTTGTTGTTGTTGTTTGCACCCCTTTTCCGTCTTTAACCAATTAACCCTCTAAACATAATCCTAATTTTGTACTTCTGAATTGCTATTTCATTTGCAGATAAATAAACGCAACTTGTTTTATACTGAGCATAAAAATGAGATAACTGACAGACATTTAGTTGAGAACAGCAGCGACTTAAAGAACCGTCTGCCCACTTCCTTCCGCTCTAAGTTAATACTGTTCATCTCTCGGGTATTGCTCGATTACATGAAGTGCTTGCTCTAATACCTTCAGCGACTACTGTAAGCAGCAGACAGACATGCAAATTACAGAGCCAGAGCCACAGCCACTCGCCTTAGGAAAGACGGAGTAAAATAACTCAATATCTTTAGTAGACAGGCTGACAGACTGACTGGGGGAGGTGAATGCGCTATTCTTGTATCAGTAAAGAGCCTGCGTTAAATAACCAGAACGCAGACAGCAGAGGTGAGGCAAACAAACGGCCCTTGCCAGAGAGGAGACTGCAACTCGTGCGTCGTAAATATATCGCGTTTAGAGATGAAAGTGAAGCAAGGCTGCGACGCGGGAGTCCCATACACGACTGAGGAGGATTTGTTAAATAGCCCAGAAATATCGCCGGAGGATGTACTCGGGCTGCAGAAGATCACAGACAGTAAGTTCAGTAATGTCAATGTCACTCAAACAGGAAGCTTTCGAAAACAATCGCGCCTCACGAGCGTCTCTGCTAACTTGCACTGTTGCATAAATGATGTCGATTCGTTTTTCGCGCCGTTACGTTCTAGGTACGAAACTTCGTTTAGAACGGCACGTTTCGGTTTCAAATGTGACGTCGCTGTAACGTTTTCATTTCGCGCGTTTGTCTTTGTGGGAGACGCAGTGAGACGGTTTATACATCCAGTGATGTGGTTCAAACGGGTCTTTCCTTGATAAACAAACGCAATTCAAGTTACTAACTGACAACGACGCCGTAACGTACTGATTAATGACTTGATAATTGGGAAATATATAGACTATATTATTTAAACAAAAATAATGAAACTGAATACTATATTTACAGCGCTCATTGAAGCAGACGTAACACTATACCAAAAACATGTTTCCCGCAGAAATATTTGTCAACGACAGAGTCAAAACATACAGCGACTAGCGCGTGTACTAGCGCGATTATCGAACGAATGACTCATTTGAATCGGTTCTTTTGGTTAGTCAATCAAAAACCAAGCGTGCACTGCGTTCAGCGTACGCTACGCTTCTCTAACAAATGACTCTAATGAACCGGTTCATTTCTGTGAATCAAAAACATTTATAAATCAATTTTCATCAAGCTGACTCGTGAGATTTTCAGTCTGTTAATGTCAATGTGTGGGTAAATATACGTATTTTGAGTTTTGTTGTAATTTGTGATATTTAACATTAAATATTAAATAGCCTATACATGCTAAATAATGACCAGTTTTCAGTTAGGATTGTTTGTGGAATTATGTGTGAAGAGGAGCTTTACTCAAAACAGGCTTCAGCATGTACTTTAATTAGGCTACTCCATGTCTTTTTTTTTTTTTACCACACACAGATAAATGCACATTAGTTGTTAAATCCAGTAATGTTGCCAGATGCTTGCTTACTGATGCAACCTACAAGAAAAGGCATGTTTTATGTAAGTAGCAAATACTAAAATGGCAGGATTATTACAGTGGAGTACATAACTATAAAACATTTCACTACTTAAATGTTAACTGAATTAATAAATATTTAAATAAAGCCGCCAAATAAACCAATTAATTCTTAAATAATAATAAAAACTTTATTAACTAATTGTAATTAAAAATGTAAATATAAACAGAACAGACAAAATAAAACTATATGGAAATATTGCTAGAAACATTAATAGTAACTCAATGCTATCAATTCCAATCTGGAATTTAAAAACTAAATAAAATACTTATTGAAAATGAGCTGAAACAACACAATTCTTGAATTTATTAGGACAACTTAATTGTTTCATGTTCAATCCACTTAAATTATTGTGTAGTAAAGTGTATTTAAATTAAAGTGTAGTAAAGAGTAAATTTGTTAAATCTAATAAATTAACTTAATTCCTTCATGTTGTCCCAACACAAATCGATTGTGTGAAACCCAGCATTTTTTTACAGTGTACATTCATCACCTCAACAGGAGCTCAAGTGATAAACTTTAGTATGACTGGAGGACTAAAAATTTGTTGTGTTTTGGCAGTTATTTTCTTCTATGTTGCCTTATCTTGTTGCTCCTGTATGTTATCTGGCACCAAAACAAACATATCTGAACAAATCAGCTATGTGGAATGCAAATGCTACCAATCATCATGGCAGTTTAATAAAGCTGGCGCTGTCACAACTGACTGAAAAACATTTGCATTACTCTTTATCACATGACATATCAGAGTCTATAGAGAATATTTCACTTGGGAAATAATAGCTAAATTGTTTTGTGTTTGCCTGTTCATATGAAATACAAGTGGTTTTGTGGTAGAAAAACCAATCATGTATTTACATTAAACATGTATTTGAATAAATATTTTGGTAAAAGCCTCAGGGAAGGGCTAAGAAATCACATTTAAATGGCACTGTACGTTATTTAAATGGAAGAAAAATCTGATGTCTGGCTAATCACTTGGATTAGTGCTCTAAAAATAGAAGCTGTTTAAGAATACAGGCTGCTATTCTAAAGAAGGTGGACATCTGTATGCTTGCTGTGAATTTATCATTCATTCATGCAATTTATTCCTTTTTTGGTCAACATTTCATCACATTTTTTAATCATAATTCATCATTTTTACTTACAGTATTGAGTTATATTTTACAATTGTGTGGTATAATCTTGGTCGGCACGGTGGCTCAGTGGTTAGCACTGTCACCTCACAGCAAGAGGGTCGCTGGTTCGAGTCCCGGCTAGGCCAGTTGGTATTTCTGTGTGGAGTTTGGATGTTCTTCCCATGTTTGCGTGGGTTTCCTCTGGGTGCTCCGGTTTTCCCCACAATCCAAAGACATACGGTATAGGTGAACAGAATAAACTAAATTGCTGCAATATCCTGGAATAGTTGGCGGTTCATTCCGCTGTTGCGACCTCTGAAATAGATCGATGAAATAGATTAATGAATGAATGGTATAATCTTAGAACTGCAAGATATAAAAAAAATTATGAAAAAAGCCAGCACGTTCGTGAAAAATTTAAAGCAAAAATAATTACAATGATCACATTTTAAATCACAATTCTGAGTTTACTGACTTTCTTTTTGAATTGTAAGTTTATATCTGATGTGATCAAATCTGTTAATTTCTTTTTTCTTTGTAATTCAGAATGTAAATCTTGCAGATTTTAGCTTATTTTTATTCTCAAAACTTGAAGAATATCTCAGCATTGCCAGATACTCAAACCTCTCATAACTCATAATTATGAAAGAAAAAATAATTGTAAAATTGTGAGCTTATATCAGAAGTTCTGAGAAGAAAGTCTGAATTGTGAGATGTAAACACAGTTGTAACTTTTATAATTTAGTTTATATATATATATAATATATATATATATATATATATATATATATATAGTTTTCTGTGGTGGATACAAGCTTCCATAGTCATAAATATTACATTCATAATTGAAGTGATAAATAGTACAAGTATAGTATACCACTGCAATCGTATTATGCAAGTGTACTGCCTTTTTTTAGCAAATGTTTACATGATATCCTTCTATAATCTCTGGATTAACTCCTGAATTTTGTGCTTCGCTTAGCTTAGAATGTTTGTAAACATTACTTCATAAAAGATGAATTATGGTGTCTAGATATGCACATTATGCCTCATAAATCTAAATAAAATAATGTCTTGTTAATGGATGCTGGATCGATCATAATCTGTTTTTGTTATATCCAGCATTTCCTTCTGTTTACCTTAAAATAACAGGTGGTAGTTATATTGGATTGCTATCAGAAGAATATGTTGCTAGGTGACAGCATGGGAAGCAGTGAAGCGCTGCTCCTTAGTGATTTGGAAAGCTACACTGACATTTGACTGCCACAAAGCACTGATTACTACATTTCTGTCTTGATAATGAATTGCACATATTTGATTTTGCATCAGACAGTTGAACTGGCTTTGTTTGGGCTTTATTTTATTGCATTGCATTGCATTGCATTGCATTGGATTATAAGCATTTGACAAATTTTACAATGATGCCTGCAAATGGGGAGATGTAAGCTAGATAACAGTCTTTATATTTGACTATACTTATGATGCTTCTACCATGAAAATAGGGTTATGAAAAAAAGATAATACGTTCTATTTTATTATGTTCTGTTCTGTTATATATATATATATTTAATTGGGTCATAATTATGACATTTTTGTTATGGAAACTAGATAACAGCATATTATATTATATTATATTATATTATATATTTAATAATTATTTTATTTCATATTTACACTTATGCAGTATATGTTTATTCTTTTATTTATGTCACTGTTCACATGTAGCCTTTTCTTACCATTTTTTGGCACTTACACAAAGCGTTGTTGCCTTAGGTAGATCGTCCCTCTGTGTTCCAGTTCACAAGGTGGGATTGTGTGGCATTAAAAGCAGGGGTACGTGTTAAGTAACTGCATCTTTTGTATTCAAGTTTTTGTGTTTTTTGCTCTGTGTGAATGTGTCAATAACTGCAGGACACATTCTAATTGATTTATGCATTAAGTCTGTCATTTTGACTATTAAATATGTGATTTATGACAGTTTTGAGGACTGATACGATTTTTCAGACTTATTTCTGAAATTATTCAGCCAAACTTTTTATGCAATTATTTATACTATACAATGTGTTGGGGGGCTTAAAAATGCAGACTTTTAAAAATGGCTCAAACATTATAGTTATGTCTGAATTCTGGAAGAGTTTGGTTTGTGTTGTCGACATTATAAAAAAAGACACTGTGTGTTGCTGTGCTGGAAATGTAAACATGGACGACAAGCATTTCCAATCGACAAGGGCTCAGTCTCTAATTGATAAGGTTAATCCAAACCCATTGTTACTGTTTGTATCTGTACACAATGGCTGAGTAGCTGAAATTCTGTAAACTGCATCATCTGACCAATCGGAGCAGAGCAGGCTCTCAGACTGGGTGGATCCTTGAAGACTATGAGAAAACAGGTGATGCTGCAATATACAGTTGAAGTCAAAATGATTAACTCTCCTCTGAATTTTTTTTTCTTTTTCAAATATTTTCAAAATGATGTTTAACAGAGCAAGAAATTTTTCACATTATTTCCTATAATATTTTTTCTGCTGGAGAAAGTCTTTTTTTGTTTTATTTCGGCTAGAATAAAAGCAGTTTTTTATTTTTTTTAAACCATTTAAGTTCAATATTATTAGCCACCTTAAGCAGTTTTTTTCGATGTCTACAGAACAAACAGAACGAACTTCATTCCGTTAAACAGAAATTGGGGGAAAATATACAGGAATATAAATATAATAATTCTGACTTCATCTGTATATGAAATATTGTTTTTTGAAAGTAAGATAGATGTTCACCTATTTCAATATTTCACCTATTAAAAATATCATAAATTCTCCCACTCTCAAAACACAGGCAGATGTTTGCGTTTTGCCTTCTTTTTTTCTCCCTGGCACATGTACTCAGCAGAGGAGTTATAAATAGGCCTATCTTAAGTGGCTAAAGCCAGTGTTGCCCATCTGTTAACTAACAGAAGGCTTAAGTGGGACATTTGCCCTGTAGAGCAATACGGTTGCGGTCTGCTGTCCCATGCGAGGGAAGTAATAAACTAAGGTGTAATGTTGAGCTCATCTTAATGCCATCCTAGCAGAGATGGACCTCTCAAAAGTTAGAGTTGCCCTAAATCCCCTTAGCATCTCCCAATCTGCGCCATGTGATGGTGAACAATGTAAGCTTCTTAAGTATAATCCATCCAGGGAGAAGAGGGCTGACACAGCTGCTCCTCGCACCTCATATGCCTCCTCTGGGAGTCTGGCATGAGGAGAAGTGGACTACACCAAACTTTTTACTTAATAAATCCCCACATGGACACAAAAATTATTTGCACAAGTCACAATAAAACTATATTGTGCAAACTGTGAACCAAAGTTGACTTAAAATTAGGAGCTAGCAGTTTAACATTTTTAATGTTATTAAGTGGGACATTTTATAATGGAATTAATGCACCTATGTGTCATCTTGGCGACGCGGTGGCGCAGTGGGTAGCACATTCGCCTCACAGCAAGAAGGTCGCTGGTTCGAGCCTCGGCTGGGTCAGTTGGCATTTCTGTGTGGAGTTTGCATGTTCTCCCCGTGTTCGCGTGGGTTTCCTCCGGGTGCTCCGGTTTCCCCCACAAGTCCAAAGACATGCGGTATAGGTGAAGTTGTCCGTGGTGTATGTGTGTGAATGGGTGTGTATGGATGTTTCCCAGAGATGGGTTGCGGCTGGAAGGGCATCCGCTGCGTGAAACATATGCTGGATAAGTTGGCGGTTCATCCCGCTGTGGCGACCCCAGATTAATAAAGGGACTAAGCCGAAAAGAAAATGAATGAATGTGTCATCTTGCATTTTATTCAGGTAATTAGTCATAATGCAAGGCTGGCACTTAAAAATGTAGAATATGTTCTAAAAATGTGGCCTGTATGAGATTTTGTCCTATTTGTGTCATTTAATGTACTTAGTTTAGTATATAGTTTTGCAATATCACATGAGTAACAAGTGCAATATCAGGTGTCTCATACATTCACATGCTTTGGATATTGCTCTATATAAATGGTCATTTCAGCATTTGAAAGCAAACAAAAAATTATTAGGACAATATATGTTTTAAATGTTAAAGAAAAAAAAGATAGTAGTTGCAAAGCTGTAGGAAACACGCTCATACCTCTCTATATGCACCAGACACTAACACAGTAAGATAACACAAATGTTTACTTGTGAATGTACCACAAATTATATTGCAAATGATAAAACTTTAAATTTAACTTTAAATGAACATTGAATTTGATGATTTAAGTATGCAAGGTTAGAGCCTTTAGGTTGTATGTTGCATTTGTTCAGTGAAATATTCAATGATAACCCAGGTTTAAGGCTTGCAAAACATCAATATACGAATACCTAGCTTGTCACATCCAGATAAAAGATGAGCATATACTGCATATCTGGAGTTTAGAATGACCCAGACCCTGAAAACATTCATTACATCAACATCCGTAAGGTTATGAAGTATGAATGGAACATTAAGGTGGATGTGAGACTTATAGCAACGTTTCACAGTATAAAACTAACAACATGCATCAAGTAAGCTATTAGAGCCATGCCTGAGGGCTGAGCAGCAATGCTGAGAGCTTTAACCTTATGTGATATAAACTCCAGGCACAAAACAAGCTATTTCTGTTCTCTATGAAGCTGTATGGAAATGACACTGATGATGACCATACACCACCTCCTCCATTCATTCTCTACCGGCATAGATTGATTCTGTTTAGAAAAAATGTCAGGAAAAGACGTTTATAGTCAGACAGACACTGTTGAACAGACTGAACAGTATTTCTATTGATTTAATAATAATAAGATGTACTTGGTTTAATATGCTCTTAGGCATGTATACTCATTCATTCATTTTCTTTTCGGCTTAGTCCCTTTATTAATCTGGGGTCGCCACAGCGGGATGAACCGCCAACTTATCCAGCATATGTTTTACGCAGCGGATGCCCTTCCAGCTGCAACCCATCACTGGGAAACATTCATACACACTCATTCACACACATACACTACGGACAATTTTAGCTTACCCAATTCACCTATACCGCATGTCTTTGGACTTGTGGGGGAAACCGGAGCACCCGGAGGAAACCCACGCGAACACGGGGAGAACATGCAAACTCCACACAGAAATGCCAACTGACCCAGCCGAGGCTCGAACCAGCGACCTTCTTGCTGTGAGGCGAATGTGCTACCCACTGCGCCACCGCGTCGCCCGGCATGTATACTGTAACGCAATATTATATATTGGGTTACTGCATAAATAAACCACCATAAATTTAAAAAGAATTGTCTGCTAATCAAAGTTAAATAAAATCTTTATTTAAATCTGTTCATCATAAAATGTGAAATCTCTCTTCAGAGGACTTGGATTAAACTGATTCATTTATTTTTTCATTTCTTTTCATTTATGATTCATTTATCTCTTTTACAAATGCTTGGGTGAATTGTCTTTTGAAGGAGTGACAGAAAGGAATATGAACAAAGGTTGTATGGCATTGGCCTGAAAGTGAATAAATAATGAAAAAATTTTCATAACTGATGCACAATCTGGTTTTGTTTCCATAGATTACCTCTGCGGTCCAGAGCAGAACGTCCACAAGATCGACTTCACTAGGTTTAAAATCCGAGACATGGAGACTGGCACGGTTCTCTTTGAGATTACCAAACCACCAACCTCAGGTAAGACCTCTCGAATCCAGTTCCTCGCTCCACCTACACAGACAGCACATTTAAATGCAAGGCCTGTCTTGATTTTTTTTTTCCCAAATAAAGCCCTGATTTCCATTTAGATGCAGTGTGCTACACAAGAGTCCTTCAAAGGCTCATTGGGTAATGCAGACCCCTTTCTGATTCACAGAGACTGGGGAGGACAGAATGGACTTTGAGCAGAACGCTGGACGATTTGTGCGTTACCAGTTCACCCCAGCCTTCCTAAGACTGCGGCAGGTTGGAGCCACGTAAGTCAAATCAGTGGCAGCAACCTAAACTTAGTCTGAAATCATTCTCAAATCTGTTTGGCTTAATCTTCTAAATAGGTTAAGAGATTAAAACAATGAAACTATGAAAGCTTAGAGGGTTAGTTCACCCAAAAATATAGACCATACAGAACATACAAGAAAGCACTTTGTCTGCTACAAAATGTCATGTGCCTCCTCCACAGGGTTGAGTTCACCGTAGGCGATTCTCCCATCAACAACTTCCGCATGATCGAGAGGCATTATTTCCGTGGGCAGTTGCTGAAGAGCTTTGACTTTGAGTTTGGCTTTTGCATCCCAAGCAGCAAGAACACCTGCGAACACATCTACGAATTCCCACCACTGTCTGAAGATATAAGTACGTCACAAACATTTATTAGCAACTCAGAATGTTATTTATTAAGCTGTTGATGTATTTATGTGCATATGTGTTTTTTCCCCGTAGTGCGTGAAATGATCCTTCACCCCTACGAGACACAATCCGACAGCTTTTATTTTGTTGACAACAAGCTTGTAATGCACAATAAGGCCGATTATTCTTACAATGGAGGACCGTAGGAAATATTTGGCATCATGAAATCTGCATTGATTTGCTGTGGACTGGCACAGAAACATCTACTGAAAGTGGCATCTATTCAACACCCAATGCTCTTCAAAATAAAGGTTCCAAAGATGTGTTTTGTCAATAGTAGGATTAGTGAACGTTTTTTTAATTAGCAACAGTTTATTCATCAAAGTTCTTCATGGAACCATAGATGCCAGTAAAGAACCTTTATTTTTAAGAGCGCAATCTCAGGATTTATGTGTATGTGTTAGACAGAGGAAACGATACTCTCAAAAAGGGCCTGCTTTTATCCCATTAGAATCATGTAAAGTATGTGACAATTGTGTCTCTTTTGGAGTATGTGAGTGCGTCTGTGCATTAAAGGTGCTGTATGTACATTTTTGAAAGTATGTTTGCAGATATTTAAGAAACATGCTAAGTAAACATACTTGTTTATCTGAAAAACAACGCTAAAGTCAGTTATTCTCGGTGGAAAATGGACGTTCTGTGTCGGAATGTCTGTCTTTGTTTTGTTCTGTGTAACTCCACCAATTATATTTAAGCACCCCAGGTTGCCTTTTTGTAAAACACAGCATATTTCATTTCAGTCCTAAAGGCTGCCTTATAAAACCCTACAAAATGAAACACAGATTCTGAGTTATAAAAATCCATGGGAGGTGGCTAGCAGATTAGCTGATAATATCAATTTTACAAATGTAAACATTAATCAAGCAACTTACATTGTATGGCTCAATCATCAGACACACTCGCTCCTGTTAATGTTGTGTCCACCTGTGTTTTGCATGGAGTCGTCAGAGTAGGAGGGTCTGGGTGAAAAAAACCCTCCCCGATGTTCTTAAATTTGAACTGCAATACTTAATTCAACCACTACCTAGTTCAATCCTACATGCTGCACCTTTAACTGCATGCTCTTTATATCATGTATTTGTTCAAATCCCAACGCCAAATGATTGTAAACTACCCTGTTTGATTGGTAACTAATCATACAGTGGTTTTCGAATGCATAAAATGCGTCTTGAGAGTTGTTTGTAAAGTGTTAAAGGAAAGGATATTGTCAGGAAATGTGTGTTTTGCCCTGACTTTGCACCCACTTCCTTTTGGCCTCAATGAAAAGGCCCGATTTCCCTTCTTTTTTTTTCACTTATATGCTTATAATTTGGGCAATGATGATGTAAATCCGTTATTTATATTAATATGCTCTTATTTATATTGATATATTGTCACAATATTTTTAATAGCAAATAGTGGTCAAAATTTGTTATGTGTCAATTGTTTCATGTGATTTGACAAAAAAAAGAGAGGAAAAATAAAAAAAGTTGGAGTACTTGAGATCATCATATTGTTGATTTAATTCATTTGTTTTATTTATAGAAGTCCTGCATAGTGATGTAATTGGGAAAGCAATGCTTGTATTGTACACTACCATATGTTGAGGATCAGTAAGATTTTTGGTCACTTTTACTTATCGAGGCTGCATTTATTTGAACGACAAATGATGTGATGGAATTTATGGGGGGAGGGATGATTTTTATTTAATTTAAAATGTAATTGTTAATTATTAATTCAATTAATAATTCCTGTTATGTGAACTAAATTTTCAGCAGCCATTTCTCCAGTCTTTGGGTGCCACGTGATCCTTCTGTAATGATTTGAATATGGTGATTTAATTATTGTTTGTAATACTTTTTTTTTTTTAATTCAAAACCAGCATTTATTTAAAAAAAAAATTAAATCATGTCTTTATCACTTCTGATCAGTTTAATGTGTCCTTACTGAATAAAAATACAGATTTTAAAAATCGTACTACAGAACAGTAGTAAATAATTAAAAGAAAAACATATTACAATCAATAGAAACAATAATAATTTACAGTAATAAACATTCGCTATATTTTCAAAACAGTTCTATTACAGTAAAAATGCACATGTCTGTTGTATACAGTGTAGTATTATTATTATTCAAAATGATTATAACTCTTAAGAAAAAAAAAAGTTTAGTTCTGCTAGTGCAATAAATCAGACAGGTCCACTTGATGGACTCTGGCATAAGCCAATAGGAGTATTCAGAAAAATTAAGTTAAAAAGAAATATATATATTTTGACAATGCATGCACATATGTTATAATGCTGTGATCTGTTTTAAATTGCTATAGTACTTTGCTTGGGTAGGAAGAGGCAACCACACCCCCCCAGTGGTGAAAACACTTTCATAGACTTGAAAAAAATAATACTTGCACAAATGCAAACAACATTAATATATTGTTGAGCTGCAACAAACAGCACTGTTGAATGACATTCAAGCCATTGTGAGCATTAAAATGCTCACAGAATTGAGCATTTAATGTGCATCAAGTGCGTTGGTTCTGAACCTGGGGCTTGAAAAAGACATGCAATTATTAAGAATGAGACAAAACTAAAAGATATATGGGTGGCGCGGCGCGGTGCAAGAAGGTCGCTGGTTCGAGCCTCGGCTGGGTCAGTTGGCATTTCTGTGTGGAGTTTGCATGTTCTCCCCGTGTTTGCGTGGGTTTCCTCTGGGTGCTCCGGTTTCCCCCACAAGTCCAAAGACATGTGCTATAGGTGAATTGGGTAAGCTAAATTGTCCGTAGCGTATGTTTCCCAGTAATGGGTTGCAGCTGGAAGGGCATACACTGCGTAAAACATATGCTGGATAAGTTGGCGGTTCATTCCGCTGTGTCGAACCCAGATTAATAAAGGGACTAAGCCGAAAAGAAAATGAATGAATATATATATATATATATGTATGTATAGTTGCAATCAGAATTATTAAACCCCCTGAATTATTAGCCCCCGTTTATTTTTTTCCCCAATTTCTGTTTAACTAAGAAATCTTTCAACACATTTCTAAACATAACAGTTTTAATAACTCATTTCTAATAACTGATTTATTTTATCTTTGCCATGATGACAGTAAATTATATTTTACTAGATATTTTTCAAGACACTTCTATACAGCTTAAAGTGACATTTAAAGGTTTAACTAGGTTAACTAGGCAGGATAGGGTAATTAGGCAAGTTATTGTATAACGATGGTTTGTTCTGTAGACTATCGAAAAAATATATAGCTTAAAGGGGCTAACCCTGCAAACCATCACTGGGAAACACCCATACACTCTCATTCACACACATACATTACGGCCAATTTAACATATCCAATTCACCTATAGCGCATGTCTTTGGACTTGTGGGGGAAACTGGAGCACCCGGAGGAAACCCACGCGAACACGGGGAGAACATGCAAACTCCACACAGAAATGCCAACTGACTCAGCCGAGGCTCGAACCAGCGACCTTCTTGCTGTGAGACGATCGCGCCACCCACTATATAATATTTCAATTCACACTCTAAACAAAAAATTTTGAAGTGTCAAAAAAGAAGTGTGTTTTTTAGTGCCCAATGTCTTGGATTTACACTATGAGGTTGCTTAATTAGGTAAACTTTATAGATTTTATGAATTGTGTAAACTGATAAAATCTCAACTCTTATGTAGATGTATTATTTTTATAAATATATAAAAATAAAATTATATTCATTTATGAATATTCATTTTGTAGTTATTCTCAAGCTCTGTAGTTCTGGAAGTTTTATTAGGTAGGTTCAGAGTAAAACTATTTTACTATAAACTCATTTATTTAAAAATAAATTTAACTAATAAACCTTTTGAGGTTGATTGATTGTGCCTGTGTTAAATCAATCTGTATGCATTTATTCATCTTATTTATAATTCATTTCGTTTTAATAATGGAATTTGTGCAGAAAAACACCATTACCCATGATGCTTTACAAAAATCCACCAATCAGAGAGTCGTATTGAGCAACAGATTTCAGAGCTCTTTAGCACACTCATTAAGCACTGTTAATTACATAATCGAGTCCTTTTTGTGTCACAGAGCCATTAAACACTGCTGTGGACAATAGTTGCTATTTGTTTAATTTTAAAAAAGAAGTTAAAATCGGTAGATTTCAGGGGGATTGAATATCATACTGCATTAAAAGAATTACATCAAATGTAATTTTTATAACACAAGCGGACCATTCAGCGTATAATTCACACTTTTTAAACATTCAAAAATATACCTGGACAAAAAATAAAGATGTCTTTCTCATAGTAGAGGGATAGCAGTGTTTGCCGAGGAAGAAATGAGCCCTGGCATGTTTTCTGCGCTGGTGAAAGCCGTTGTGTAGAAGCTGCTGAGATACAGCTCAGAAAGGCTCCCTTGCACCCCATCTTCAGTCTCCGCAAGACCCCCACAGACCCCCGCGCTGTCCCGTGCTGGAGGTGGGCTGAGCTGGGCTAGAGAAGAGGCCGTGTCCATGACAACCAATGAATCTGGAGCGAGGCTGTCGTTCCTAAGCTCCTCCCAAAGACTGCCTTTAAAAACAGAGAACACAGCATGAAACACATCAGTCCAAATCACAATATTTTAATTTTAATTAATTTCTTTTTAGGCGCAGTGGGTAGCACGATCGCCTCACAGCAAGAAGGTCGCTGGTTCGAGCCTCGGCTGGGTTAGTTGCCATTTTTGTGTGGAGTTTGCATGTTCTCCCCGTGTTCGCGTGGGTTTCCTCCGGGTGCTCCGGTTTCCCCCACAAGTCCAAAGACATGCGCTATAGGTGAATTGGGAAGGCTAAATTGTCCGTAGTGTATGTGTGTGAATGAGTGTATGGATGTTTCCCAGTGATGGGTTGCAGCTGGAAGGGCATCCGCTGCATAAAAAACATATGCTGGATAAGTTGGCGGTTCATTCCGCTGTGGCGACCCCAGATTAATAAAGGGACTAAGCCGAAAAGAAAATGAATGAATGAATGAATAATTTCTTTTTAGTTTAAAAGTGTGAACGGGAAAATACATGTTCAAGCTACAGTGGGTTACAGGAGTTCGAATAAAATCACATTTCTGGAAATCTGTTTCAGCTCTGACCAGATTTTAACCTAATGTTACCTTCTGAAGCCATAAAAACATGAACATGTCAGACGTTATTGTAAGAACGTCAGTGCAGAAAGACGTTGTGTTGTCTCCTTTTTTGAACGTTTTGAGACAGGTGAAGCGGCAGCACAGAGTAAAGCCACTCATGCCTGACACCTACTGCACGTTTCTGCCACTGCACCATAATACAGTAGTCCTATAGAAGTTTATTTCTGCCATAGAACAAGGAATAATAAAGTTAACAAAGAAAATAATTAATTCTGACTTTGTTTTGGAGTTTGCATCTCATAATTCTGTTTGTAAATTACAATCTTGACTGCTTACAGTTCAGAGAAACAATGTAAGACATCTATAAGCTCAGAAATAGGACAAACTAATAACTGAAAATAAATACAAATGTGAGATGTAAAATCAGTTTCTAGAAAGTCAAAACGACCTTTTGCTTATTTTTTTACATAGAAGAAAGAATTAACTTATGACTTATGTTAGGACAGATTTCTTTTGCTATTTCTTTGAAGGATTAAAAAATATTAAAAAGATAACATCCATAACATTACTGAAATTAACATATTATTCCATAATATTACTGAAATTAACATAAAAAAAACGAATATATATGAATACTGAAGAGTACAATTGCAGGAAAAAAACTTGATTTCTGAAAAATTCTAAAAACTGTGATTATATGTTTTTGCAAATGAACACTAACTGTTTTAATATTATTTACAGCTTATTAAACCTATTAATGATTAATTAAAGCTCATCTCATTAACTTAATTTGTAAGTTAATAGCACTTAATAACACGCAAGGTTATTTTGATTCAACTTAAAAATTTAGGTCAACCATTCATTTTTTTTTACAGTATATTAGATTGTCAAAAATGCATAATAGTACCAAATAATTAGATTTGATTTATTATTGTAGATATTATGACTAACGTCTAGGCCCGGACAGAATCTGCGGGCATTTTTTGCCATTTCTGCACAGAATTTTGTTTAAAAAAAAAAAAATAATAATAATAATAATAATCTGTGGATCTATGTGGAACGATTTTGGGATAATAATTAATAAAAAACTTAAAACATGGAATAAAAAATAATAAATTTTTAACAATTAAGGTTTTCAATGCAAATCCAATAAGATTCACTTATTTACAAGATTCACTTGATTACACAAAGCAAGTCTCTCATATAATATATCAACCAAATAACAGAAAATATTACTTTACAAACTGTATTGTGAATAAATCATATAAACACTTGCATATTATTCAGTATTATTGCTGAAATTAATATAATAACTATATAATATAGTTTAATAAAAATGTCTTGCCATGTAATTGCAGATCTGTAAGGCTGGGATTTAAAGCATCAACATCATTGCTAATTTCTCCATCCAGCAGAAGCTCCTGCATGGTCGCTGTCCCGCTGTGACTGGCCTGCAGGACGGTGCTGTAGCTTGGTGGAGTGTGTGCTGGTAGAGGCGAATCCAAACTGCCTGTCCTGGGACTGGAGGGATGGCCAACGGTGGGCTGATGAGTGACTGGAGAGTAGTATGGGAAGGCTAAAGGGTCTGGGGAAATATAAGGAGGAGGCGGGACAGCATTTTGTGATGTTAAAGGGTTGTAGAGAGTCTTCTGATTCAAGATGCTGTTCTCGTGGACAGGCTGGTGTCCGTAGGCAGGATGCATGTGAACTCTGAAGGGTTGGGTATGTGTATGGCTGCTGGCCAGACTGAAGTGACTCTTCAGTTTTTCAGGTCTCTCGCCAAGAAGACGTTCCAGCTCCTCTAAAAAAATCAGCATAATGGGCAGTGTGAATGAATAAATATATTACTTTTGATTGTATTTTTGATTGCAGCCTTGGTGAGCATGAGCCATCTTTAAAAAAACATTTTTTGAATGGTAGTATTTAGTTTATTTTATTTTATTGAACCCATGAATAAATCATTATTTGAAATGGCTGATAGTCATATAAAATGTTGATTTATTTAGATTTATTTACCATGATTTCATTTACCATGATTTACCACTTATTTTCCATTTATTTACCATGATGTATTTACCTTAAGAAGGATAATTGTGCAGTACAGATTTCAAATAAGTTAAGAATAACCGCATTAATGCCAATGAAGACTGTGTATTGCACTGTAGAGTATTTAACTCTGTTAGACTCCAGTGTGAATGTAAAAGGGGCCAAACTTAAAGAACTTAAATTAAATTACCTTAAAGAAGTATTTTAACTTTAAACCATTAAAGAAAATCATATGGGTAAAAAAAACAGAAAAAAGTCAATTACATTTTTAATCTATATTATTTGCACAATCTTCAGCACAAAATGTATTATTGTAACAAGTTATTTTTTTGCTTTAAAGGGCACCTAGTTTGCCCCTTTTTCAAGATTTAAGATAAATCTTTTGTCTCCTGAATGTGTCTGTAAAGTTTCAGCTCAAAACTCCCATCAGATTATTTATTATACCTTTGTGCATATTGGATATTTGAGCTGTTTTCACTTTGTAGCTGTTTTGGTGCCTGTGCCTTTAATGCAAATGAGCTGCTTCTTCCCGCCCACCATTACCACGTGCATGTCAGAGCCCTATTTTGTAGTCATTGGTCAGAGCCAAAGAGATTGCTCACTATTGCTACGATGGGTGTAGCTTCTTCTGCTGCTTCTCACGCATAAGCAGCACAATATCAGACAAGAATAAAGCAGATCTCCCTTACTACAGTAAGAACTTTCCCAACCGTTATTTGATGTATTTGTTGTGGAGTTAATTCAAGCCTTTCTACAACAACAAGTCACATACAATGTCTTATAAAGTTCGCGCGCATGCACGCGCTCGCTCACACACACACGTGCGTGCGCCTTTAGCTTTGCGCTGTTTTTGCATGGCAAATGTGACAGGATGCAAGTTAATATCCACTGCTGTATGGACATCTGTTATGTTAATGTACAAAATAAACCGGGATTGAAGAGTCTTCTTTTATAATTGTACTGACACTATGCGGCTGTGGTGAAGAATTACGAAGCGATTTTACTGTCTTTATTACAAACTTGCACTGTTTTAAAAACGTGTTAAACTTGTAAAGCTCATTCTTGAGGCGCTGCTGAACACAGAGAGCTGAAGAGATCGTTTAATCCCGGTTGCTTTGTGCACATCTTGTCTTGTGGATATGATTTCACGTGTTACTACAGAGACATGTTAATACATGGCTGTCAATCAATTCAGTGGGCGGGGAAACCGCACTCCTACTTCAAGTTGGGGTCGCCCTCAAAATGGGAGGGATTTGGATCCTATATTTAATGTCAGAAATTTTTTAAAAAGAGACTTATTGTGTTTCTATCCCTTTTATCCTTTAAACCTTTTACACGTCAAATTTTAATACTCCCGCTGACCCTCCTGCATGAGTTTTTTAATATGACATTTTATTTAGAATGCATCACAGTAAAGTTTCCATGGCAACACAGCGATTTTATCAGGTGACACACCACAGCCCTGATGATTTATGCTTATATCATTTCTTTTTTTCCCTTTTGTTGCAAATATTGACAAACCTAATAATTATATTGTGAAATTATCTTCTATTCTGGTTCTTAGATATGTGTAAAATATAATTTCAACAATTGAAAAGATCCTTTACATTTCATCATCACTGTTTTCATCAGTTTTAAGAGGTTAATAATAATCATATTGTTTGATCTACAATGGGTGATAGGAGTCGCCATGTTAGTTTGTAATTCATCAACTTCTTCTGAAACACATGAAAGTTTACAGGAAGAAGAATAGAATGAACATTCTAGTAACCTAAACAGTGATCTAATGTGAATAAAGCTTCTGATTGTTTAAAAATAAATCTATAGACATCAGTGTGCGAATGTTATGTTAGAAACCATAATGTTATGTTTCACTAGTACTTATATGTATATAAATCTCTGAATCCTAAAACACGGATGAATTGTAATCTAATACAAGTTCTCTGGCCTAGCACTAAAAACACTGGTGTGATCATATGCTCAAAGGGTTAATGAATACAGTCTTAAAATGACAGAATATATGTTGAAACAGCAGTGCACCTGGTCGGGCCATGCTCCTTCGTACAGTCAGAGGATCTTTACGTCTCCACTTATGAAGCTCCTCCTGCATCTTCTCTACCTTGGCTGGGTTCAGGGCCCACAGGCAGCCCTTCCGAGAGGAGTTCCCGTTCTTGTTCTCCACCTTCTCAAAGCATTTGTTAAGAGAGAGGTTGTGTCGGACTGAATTCTTCCAGCCATCAGGAGCTGTCTAAATAAATCACAAATAAAATATGAGGCTCATTCACAGTCATACAATGGACAGTGTGTGCATGGTTATTATACAAGGCAACACTCCAAAAATGATTTTTGCTGTTTGTTCAAACTACTGATTTAAAATGAGCTGAATCAACACGATTCTTGAGTTTTTTGGGAGACAACTTAATTGTTTTATGTTCAATCCACTTCAGTTTACAAAAACAATTCTGACTTAATTTGTGTTGGGACAATATGAAGTAATTGTGTGGAAAGCATCATTTTTTACAGTGAATGTTCTTAAAGTCCATGTGAACTGGAAGTTGCTGAGACTTTTATCTCAGTATTTTAATGCTTCCAAGTGAAACTGAATATTGATTAGGGGGCGGGGCTTTCTTTTTGCACATCAATTGAATATTAGGCGCAGCATAAGAATAATAAGGCTGAAGCCGTCAAACTGACATCAACAGCAAATGCCGCCACTCCAAACATGGAAGCAAATGGTCAGACTTTGATTTAAGATTACCAAAACAAACATTTATTTCAGTGGATTAAGTTGCATGGATGAATTATTCACCTAAAAAATAAAAATGTGCGTTTGCAAAATAAATATTGTAGATTTTGATTTCATGCAAACTTTAACATATTTTTTCACAAGCACATTCCAATTCCTAACTGCATAAATCTAAATAATTGCAATGAATTTAGCACAGAATCATTAATTAGTAAAGTATAGTTTTTAAAAAGGACTCCTTTTACATGTAAAATAGCCCAAAGATGAGATGTCATTTTTACTGAAAGGTCACAGAATATTAAATGTCTATGTGAATGATGCAATAAACTGCATTGGGCATCATATGTTCACTGGTTCAGCAGGATGATAGAAAAACAGGGTGAGAAGAAAAGACAATCTCCAGTGCCGGAATTTTTCCAGAATTACCAACATTGTCTGGAAGTACAAGGTAACAGATTCTTAAACTTCTTTTAAAGGTTAACGATTGCTTAATCGTGATCCCTGCTTAATAAGAATCTAAAATGCCATAAAATAGAGTTTTAAACTTTCACGTTGGAGACAGATATACCACCATTTACGTATTTGAAGAATTTATCTCCCAAATTCTGGCAGAAAAGTACGTTTTGAGAATGAATTTTGAGCCTCCTAAATCGAAGACCCTGCTCGCTGCAGAGCCACTTGGGCTCCAATGAGGGGGAGCTTGAGCTCCAGTTCCTCCTCCTATAAGCTGTTTTAATGTGTTCCCTCACCTCACCCCAACCCCCAGTGACATCACTAGTAGAAGAAGCTCCTTGCTGGAGCTCAGCTCTGCCCATGTGGCTCTGCAGTGAGTACCACTAGGCCTAAATCTCCAGTTCTACAAAAAAATCAGCTTATTGTTAGTATTTGCTCACTGTTGGGTCCCAACACAAATCATTCATTTATTCATTCATTCATTTTCCTTCAGCTTAGTCCCTTATTTATCAGGGGTCGCCACAGCAGAATGAACCGCCAAATATTCCAGCATATGTTTTATGTAGCGGATGCCCTTCCAGCCACAAACCAGTACTGGGAAACACCCATACATTACATTCACACACACACTATGGCCAATTTAGCTTATCCAATTCACTTATAGCGCATGTCTTTAGACTGTGGGGGAAACCGGAGCACCCGGAGAAAACCCACGCGAACATGGGGAGAACATCTCCACACAGTAATGCCAACCAGCGACCTTCTTGCTGTGAGACAACAGTGTTAACCATACTCTCAGCCACTGCGCAGCCCCAACACAAATCAATTTATTTGAATTTTTTGGGACAACTTAATTGTTTTGTTAAATCCACCTGCAGTAAATTTGCAAAAACAATTAAGTTGTCCCAAAAAAATCTCAAGAATTGTGTTGATTCAGCTCATTTTAAATGAACAGTTTGAAAAAGCAGTAAAAATACACATTTCTTTTAGTAAGCGAGAAGAGAAAGTTTTCATTTTTCATTTAGCTGTCCAATAATTGTGCACACAGATATTATGCTAAGAAAGTCATAATTTCACTTTTATTAATTTATTATCATTTTCTTAAATGCTTAGGTTTGAAGTTTATTGACATTTTGGACTGACCAAGAGAACTGTTGTTGTTCAGTAATACAGTTTTTTACAATTGTTTTGCCACAAATTTCAGAACCCTGATGTCAATTTTCAAAACTCTAGATACAAAACTCTAAACAGTCACTACTTTTAACACAGGCTCTCCAGTGTTCAAAACTCTGCATGTTGGATTCATTTCTTTAGAGAAGTCTTGCATTTGCAGGATCATTGGTTCACATGATCCTTTTATCATACAAATACTACAGGAACACAACTTTAGATCACACACACACAAGATACACATCGTTTCAATAAACAATCTTTAACAATCATTAAATATTCTTGTTTAAAATTTATGACACAGGTTTCATTATGGTTTATACATAAGTGTAGAGGGAACAGTACAGATAGTCGAATCACTGAACTAAAGTTTTATTCATTCAATCATAACATAGGTTTACTGTAAAACAAAACAGAATAGTAAAGTTAACAAAAATGTTTCTCAATGCACGTCCCCATATCGAAAGCTGATATATGGCATGATATATGGCAACATATGCAAATGACATTTGGATTTCACATACTGTATATAAAATGTCTGTATATAAAATTATATATTACAGTTTTTTACAATTGTTTTGCCACAAACTTCAGAACCCTGGTGTCAATTTTTAAAACTCTAGACACAAAATTCACAACCATTGCCAAATTGCACATTTTTTGCAAAGCTCTTAATGCTTTTTTCAAATGCTTGGATACAATACACACAAGTCAAAGATACTGTGTTCAATATAACAGATATAACAGAATTTTTCAATATAACAGAATTGAACATCAAATTGATTCCATTTCTAAATGCAACTCAAACATTACATTTGAAATAACTGTGCATTCATTTAATTAACATGATGTAACTTTCAATTGATTCAAGCACTCAAAATAATAAGTAACTGTTGCATTACTCCTGATGCATGGATATATCAAATGACATCAGTTACCACAGAAGATGACCCAACTGGACCACATTATCAATGGATTTCATCCTTGTTCATCCTTATTTCATATATATGGTCTCTATGTTCCATGTACCACTTTTACAGACAATGTTTTCATAATTGACGTTACTGTATGCAAGAAAGTCTAATCACAGCATAACAGCAGACCAATGTCAGTCCCAGATTTGCATTGACAGAAGGTTCTTTCCATGATTCTTTATTAAGGAAAACACCACTGTGATGTGAAGGAGAACCTGTGGCCAAATCCACAACACCAGACTGATGGAAACACGAATCCCAAAAAAGAAATCTGATATATGGAAATATATGCAAATTATATATGTGACATGCTAGTTCATATGGATTTCATATATATGAAATTTATGTCATACATGTCAAAATATTGCAAAAATGTAAATTTTTTCAACAATTATAATTACAAATATATGTGCATATATGTTACGTAAATATATTACCTATTACGTTTTATATTTTACCTACATATATAAGACCTATATTTTATATAGGTTTCCATATATAGCTGTATATAAACACACACACACGCATATATCTATATATATATATATATATATATATATATATATATATATATATATAT
>CAIGQV010019070.1:14636486-14652882 GCA_903798115.1 Danio jaintianensis | reverse complement strand
TGTAGAAACACATCACTGTATTCCTTCAAACAAGTTAACACTCTTGTGTCCGTGTCTCTGGTTTTACAGTTGAGCATATGTCATATAGGAATGCTGTTGTGCTTGTAAGCTTGACCCCTGTTAAATTGGGGTCAGACATAGGCCTGGTTTCATATATGCGTTTTATGAAATGCGGCATAGGAGAATATTTCCAGACATACATTCACTTTGAGCACATCTCGTCAAATGGCCTCAGCATGTTTTCCAAAATCATCTCATTAGGAGTGTATATACACTAAATGCATTGCAATAATGTTACACATTTTTTCCTCAAACATTATGTCATAATGGTATTTTTTGTGTCTTTAAACAGTCTGTCTTCCCAGCTATTTAGCTTCTGGGCAAACCTTTAGTTTTAAAGCCTGTATCTGTTCAACCGCTTGTAAAGAAAATCCCTTTCCAACTATTTGCTAAGCATTTCACATAACAGCGATGATACACTTTGTAGTGAAAGAGGTCTGATCTGCTATAGACATACAGTTGAAGTCACAATTATTAGCCCTCCTGTGAATTTTTTTGTCTTTTTTAAATCAGAGCAAGGAATTTTCCTCAGTATTACCTATTTTTTCTTCTGGAGAAAGTCTTATTTGTTTTCTTTCAGCGAGAATAAAAGCAGTTTTAAATTTTTTTTGAAAACATTTTAAGGTCAATATTTTAAGCCCTCTGAGGCAGTTTTTTTCTGATTGTCTACAAAACAAACCACTGTTATACAATGGCTTTCCTAATTGCCCTAACTACCTAATTAACCTAAGCCTTTAAATGTCACTTTAAGCTGAATACTAGTGTCTTGATAGAATATATCACGTAAAATATCTAGAAAATATCTAGTAAAGAAAATAGGTACTGTCATCATGGCAAAGATAAAATAAATCAACTATTACAAATTACTATTATGCTTAGAAATGTGTTAAAAAAAATCCTCTCTCTGTTAAACAAAAATTGGGGGAAACATACAGGGGGGCTAATAATTCAGGAGGGCTAATAATTCTGACTTCAACTTTATATATACAGCATATCCTAGGCCTGCTATATTACCATAACCAAACATAAGGACACATAAATATCCGGTATTCCTGGCAATTCAGGCCACTTTCAGTTACTATCAGCAGACTATGCTGTTTGAGACAGAAACTCATTAAAATCACCAACAAACCATGAAGGAGAAGCATAAGTGTGATAGTGACATGAAACGGAGATGGGGGGAGTTTTGGTCCCTCTGAAACATAGAGTGTAATTCAGTATTGAAGAGGAAGTTGATCTGGCCTTTATGGTTCATCTCTGTGACTTTGAACTGATCATCTGGCCTGTTTTAGTCGACATACAAGCCATTTCCACTCTTAAGAGAAAACAGCTGAGTAGACAAAGGTGCTTGTATACATAAGGGAATTGGGCAAGTAAAAGAGGCATGACAGTTACATTTTATGCTACATTTCATTGCAAAGTATTTTAAAATATGTTTTATTACTTTTTTATATTACTTTAACAGTATTGTTCTTCTTTTATTATTATTATTAATAATAATGTATTATTATTAATAATAATTTATTATTATTATTATTATTATCTTTATTGGTAAATGGAAGTGTTTGTATTTTAGTTAGAATGATTGTTTTGCATGCAGTTGTAAGCAGAACTGTAAAGACAATATATAGCTGAGATAATATTGACAACTTAAATAAATTTATATTTTAAAATATTTATTTATTTGCTGAAACATTAAAAAAAAGCTGAAAAATGTACACTGTAAAATACTATTTGCTGCCTTTAACTTATTAGTTGAATAAAATGACTTTTTCTAGTCATCTCAGCTTACACCAATCAAACTGACTAAAAATATTAAGTTAAACTTAAAATATTTAGATAAGATTAACTTATTAAATTAAGTTAAAGCATCATAAAAATATTTGTTGCCTTGACTTTGTCATTATTTTTTACAGCTTATTTTTCCTTACATTTGTACATTAAAATAAATTACCTGTTTAAATCCCAATATTTTGCATGTATGTTGAGACCAACAAGAAATCCTTAAAAAAAAAAAAAATACATGTAAATTACAAATGTAACATGCAAATGGAACTCATACACTGTAAATCTGTGTTAAAGAGCAACAATGCGATTTCTAAAATAGTCTTAAATTTTTTTTGGTCATGTTTAATCTCATTTAAAAGTGTTTATTCAATGGGAAGTACTTACTGCATGATTGGATTCCAGTTAAGATGTTGAGTTAATCACTGATTTGAGGTCAATTTAATCAAGGAAGTAAAATCACAAGCCAGTATGGAACAATAGTATATGCAATGTAACTGTAGCATGCAATAGATCTACAATTTTACTTGAAATATTAAAAAAGGCATAAATTCACATTTTTTCATGGAACCTGAACCAAGGTCATTCTTCTTAAAGAGCTTGACAATTACTTCTGGCCCAACAAAAACATGCTTTAAGATTAATAAGAGAGGATTAATTATTTATTTAATTTTATTTAATTTTTATTTAATTATGATTAATAATCAGAGGTCAGAATTGTAAATGAGGTCAGTAAGCCATGCTTTATAATCCTCTAATACAAGATAAAATGAAAATAATGTGTGTGTGTGTGTGTGTGTGTGTGTGTTTGTGTGTGTGTGTGTGTGTGTGTGTGTGTGCGTGTGAGTGTGTGTGTTTGTGTGATACAGGTAAGAATAAAAGTGCTGAAACAAGTTCGATTGTAAAAGTGCTTGATTTCAAGAGTCTCCAACATATGATCGCATGTATCTCTTTTTGATCAGGTCTCCTGCAAGTCTATGCAGCTCAAACCCATGCACTAGAACTGCTCTCACCACACTTGAGTGGCATTTCAAATGGACTGTGCATCTTCCTTTACACCGTCATCCATCAAGTAATTGGCGGATTTCTTCCTGTATGACTACAAAAGCACTTTCACTGCGCTTCACGGGAAACACATCTGAGCATTGGGGAAAAAAATACTCAGTACTTCCTAATGGTCAAATTGCAGAGTCCTCTCTTAATGGATAGTTCACCCTGAAAGGAAAACTCACTCATCATTCATTCAACCTCATGTCAGTATTGTTTTTTTTTTCCAGAATGTTGATGCTGCCACAATAAAACTAATAGTGACCAGAGGCATAGCAGGGGGAAAAAATCTTTATTTAGTTTATTTACACAAATTTCAAATATTTGGCATTATGGGACCTTAATCTCTATTCCATCAACATTTGCTTTTTGTTGAAAATGTAATTTTACAGTAAAACAAAGTGACTTTTATTTACATTTTTGATCAAATAGAAGTAGAGAAATACATATGTTCAATAACAGAAAAAAAATACTGGCAGCTCATTATCTGTTTTTTAAATGTTTATTTTTTTTTTTTTTTGTATTGTAATTTACATGACCAACCCATTATCATTATCACATGACCTACACTGAAAAAATATATTTTTGAAAAATTGTTGCAAGCAATTAATATGCACTGAAAAAAAAGACATTTGTTGCTTGTTCAAGCTAATTTAAAATGAGTTGAAACAACACAATTCTTTTGTGTTTTTTGGGGACAGCTTAATTGTTTTATGTTCAATCCACTTAAATATGTAAAAACAATTAAGTTAACTTAATCGATTTGTGTTGGGACAACATGAAGGAATTGTGTGGAACCCAGTATTTTTTACAGCGTGGGCTGAATTTAAACAAACAAATAAAATTTAGTAATGTTCAACTTCATTTGTTTGTTTAAATTCAGCCCATATAAATTGTTTGCAACCACTTAACTTAAAAAAAAATAGTGACCTACCAACATCATTTATGTTGCTTCACTCCCATTTGTACATTTTCTCCCATGGCCTTATGGGATAGTAAAATATCCATTGGATAAGCACCTCAGAATGTCATCAGAAGCAGTAGGTCATCCAAGTATTTCTCGCCTACTGTTTTTCGAATACTATGAATTCAGACTCAGCTCATTTACTGTTTTTCAAATATATTTTTAAATATAGTAGGGAAGTATATGATTTAAGATGCACCAAGTACATTACATCAAGGCCCTATAATGCAATTTGTTGATTGCATAAATAAATGAACATAATTTTACTGTGTAAATTAAAAAAAATACAGTATAATGTTGCTGTAAAATACTGATTTTATATGTCCTTTTTAATACTACAGTCAAATATTACCACAATATTTAAGGCACAAAATCTGAATTGTATCCAAGAATGAAATGTTTGTACATTTTAAAGTTAAATGCAAGGCAATCCGATAAATACACTCACAGATAAATGCAATAGAGCGAAGATAGATTTGAAAGCAGTTCTTTTAGATCAAGCAGAGATTTTCTCTCCATTTTTGTTGTTGTTTATCAATAACAGACAGCAGCAGCAGGTATCTGAATGCACAGATACATACTGATACACATTTGATTTATTTCTAAACTGTTTACATTCACTTACAGGTTTTTGAATATTGTTAATTCATACACACCTCACATTCTTTTTTTCACAAAAACTAGAACCGTGTGAGCTCTGTTTATTAGCGTCTTGCTTTTGAATGTTTAAATAGACAAAACCTAAAAATGTGCATTGTGCTTGCATTATAAACTTGAAGCGAGCCACACTGAGCCACTGAAAACACTGCATAAATGGAATTAAAAGTGAAACTGTGGTGGTCCGTAACATCATAACAAAACACGAGGACTTGCAGAGCTGCAATGTGTATAAACTCGCTGTGAGAGAAAAAGCACAGCTGACAGTGTTTCGGTACTTGATAAAAATTAACAATGTGTCAAATGTTTTACTATTGATAAGTTTCAAAATATCAATACCTTTGACAACACTAAAAGGACAGTTAAAGTAACCCAAAAGCACTTTTAAAAATAACTGTAGTTATGGATTTTTACAAGAAAATGATAGTTTGATCTTTCAACCTTCAAGTTTCTTGCCAATAGTTTGCAATTATTTGTTAAATGTACTAGCAATTGCTAGGCTTTTTTCGTTGCATGGTTTTGTTTTATATATAAGCCTTATGAAGTTGTACAGTACTTCTGAATGAAGAAAAGTATTAAAATAAAACATATTTAAACTGCAGGGTTTAGATTTGAGAGGGCAGTTTTTAACTCTGACAGCTTCTGTTCACCGTTTACTGTCATAGAAAAAGAGCAGTGTGATCATTCTGACTACAGTAAGAAGTACAGTAACTCAGACAGCTTTTGAATGACATGAGGGTGTGTAAATAATGACAGAATTTTCATTTATAATGTACGGTATCATATATGGAAATCCAATAACATTAAATAAATATTTCTCACAAGCTAGCAATGCTGCTGGCACTTTGCTTGCAAATCTCCACTAATCTAGCAATACTTATGCTAATGAAGGTTTCTGGAAAGCTGTTTACTGCTAATATGTATTGTAAATGTCAAACAAATATGATCAATTGATGTTTTATTAAGGCAGTGTTCAATCATTAATACAGTATTGTAGTTTTTATTAAATGTTTGACAGTATTCATTAATATTTTAATCAATACTTTGACTAATTATTTGTCATGTTTTGTTTTTATTTTAAATATTTATAAACATTAAAACATTAAGTCGTTTTCATTTTAATTTTAGTTAAAACTTTGGTCATTATTTTGCGTTGTGATTTGCCTTTTTATTTGATTTCCTTTTTATTTTTGAATATGTATAAACTTTATGTCATTAAATGTATTATTTTGGCAATTCACTTCATCATTTTGGCAAGAGTTCAACAAGTACATAAATACATCAGCACTATTTAGCAGATATGCCATAAGTAATAAAAAAAACTAAAATACTCTATAAATGTAAGACAAGATTGCCAAATCACAGCTGGAAATCAAATCTGTGATACTATATTCGCCACACCGGCCATTAAATAATGAGTTGCATTTATCTAACCTCTTAAAAATAAATCTCAGCTTAGCGATTTCAACTTTGGCCCCCAGCCAGCCTTCAGGAGCCCCAGACCTGCCCCAACAGGTTTGCCAATACACACAAACACACGTGTACGTGCAGCTACACACACTCTCAGGTCACTGGCAGCTGTGAGCCTCTCTAAGGTAATGAGAACATATTTGAAATGTTCTATCAGACACATCCATAATCATATCCCGGAGAGAATGGGCTTTCTGCCGAAACTTCAGCACCCAGAGGGAAACGACCCCGCTGACTGAATCTGACTGCACCTGCCTTGCCTTGCCTTGCCCTCTCTCTTTTGCTGTATCCCTCTCTTCTCTTTCCTAGATGTATTTGGGCAGATTTCATCCAGGTGGAGACAAGCCTAACAACAAGCCTGAGGGACATTTCATGATTTATAAGTGCCAAACAGGATACAATTTTGCAAGTAAAAAAGTGAAATGTTTACACTCGCGCTTTCCTCTTGGATTTATTTTGATGTTCTTTTGCCATCAGTTAATCCTTATCTTCACATTTGAACACAGGATGGTGAACAGAGTAGTGCATAGTAAGTTAAATGAAGTAGTAAAATCAAATTTCACTTACCACTGTGTGTGGCTCTTCCAGGCCCAGGTTGTAAATAAATGCAAGTCAGTCAGAATCCAGATTGAAGTTGGAGATCTGCTCCAAAAAATCTCTGTCTTGAATTGCCAGTCTGCTTTTATAGTGACTGACTCACTGACTGACTGAATGACTGACAAGAAAAACAACGGAGACTGATATCTATAGAGAAAAAGAGAGAGAGAGAGAGAGAGAGAGAGGGAGGGAAAATGAATGTCAGCAAAGGTGAATTCTTCCCCTACCCTCCTAGTGAACCTGGGAGGCAGAACCACAACCCCTGCTGTATTAAAATCATATTCTAATGTGAACGAGAGATGGATTGATGGATGGATGGAGAGAAGGAAACAGAGTGACAGTGAAAGTGAATCGCTCAGTGAAGTGCTTATGTTACGCTGCTCCTCTGTTTGTTTGTGTAAGGTAATCAAAACTAAAGGGATTGAGAATGAATGACTGAATGTAGAATTTGTCGTTTTGTGTGTTTTTAGTCATGTAGCTTTTCTTTAAAACTGTATTTCATGTGTGTTACTTTAATTCCATTGTATAAGGATTTATTTTAGTTTGTTATCTGGTTTGTTTTAGATTGTTATGATGACATTTTAGACTGCACATTTACATGACTGCGTGATTATGACCGTGTGATTATGACATGACCATTTAAAGCATTAACATTATTATATTTAAAACATTATATATTGTTTTATAGAAGTATTTTCTAACAGTAAAAGGACTTATATTATATTATATTATATTATATTATATTATATTATATTATATTATATTATATTATATTATATTATATTATATTATATTATATTATATTATATTAGGGGCGACGCAGTGGCGCAGTGGGTAGCACGTTCGCCTTACAGCAAGAAGGTTGCTGGTTCGAGCCTCGGCTGGGTCAGTTGGCATTTCTGTGTGGAGTTTGCATGTTCTCCCCGTGTTCGCGTGGGTTTCCTCCGGGTGCTCCGGTTTCCCCCACAAGTCCAAAGACATGCGGTATAGGTGAATTGGGTAAGCTAAAATTGTCCGTAGTGTATGTATGTGTGTGAATGAATGTGTATGAATGTTTCCCAGTGGTGGGTTGCAGCTGGAAGGGCATCCGCTGCGTGAAACATATGCTGGATGCTGGCTTAGTCCCTTTATTAATCTGGGGTCGCCACAGGGGAATGAACCGCTAACTTATCCAGCATATGTTTTACGCAGCGGATGCCCTTCCAGCTGCAACCCATCACTAGGAAACATCCATACACACTCATTAACACACATACACTATGGACAATTTAGCTTACCCAGTTCAGCTATACCGCATGTCTTTGGACTGTGGGGGAAACCGGAGCACCCGGAGGAAACCCACACAAACATGGGGAGAACATGCAAACTCCACACAGAAATGCCAACTGACCCAGCCCGGACTTGAACCACCTCTACCCTGGCATGATTGATAGATAGATAGATAGATAGATAGATAGATAGATAGATAGATAGATAGATAGATAGATAGATAGATAGATAGATAGATAGATAGATAGATAGATAGATAGATAGCACTAAAACCATGGCGTGTTTCAGCAGTACCTACTTAAGCAGAACAATACACTACATTGCTATATTATATTTCAAGTTATCCCTATTTGATTAGTCTTATTTCTGTGTGCTCTGCGAAGACATCTTGAAATAACATGCCTTAAGCCCTGTGATGGTGTAACCAATTACAGTGAATAGTTTGGCACCACCACAACAAAGCCCACATGACAGAAATATTTCTGCTAGTCTTTTCCTGCTGGCCTGGCATATCAGCTCATGGAAAATCAATACACAAAACCGAAACTCTTTCTGTGTTGCGCTGTTTGACACTAAGGAAGAAAGTGTCTGTCTTTCAAGACTGTTATAAAGCAATTTTAAGAAATTATATTCTCACTTGCTTGTTCTCAAAAAAAAGCAAACAGTCGTAAATATTAAACTTGCATAAACATTGTCTTTCATGACTCAAAATTTCTGTTTTCAAATTCTGGTTTTATTGAGGGTGTTAGCAAGATGATTTATGACTATGAAGAGAACTCTTTAAAAGACTTCGAATTGACACATGCTGCACGTAGAGTAATGAAGTTAGGTATTCACAATTGGCTGAACATAATAGTCATATAATTTAGTTTGAATCACGAACATACCTGCTGAAGTTTTGCCTGAGACATGCAGATGAGGACAAATATTTCTTGCTCAAATATATATTTATAAGTGCTCACCTGTCAAATGCTATTTTATATAAGGTTGAGTGTCTCAATTTAAATTAATTGCATGCACCATTCTGTCATGTTGACAAAACACAATAGCCTGCATAGAATAGAATAGAATAGAATAGAATAGAATAGAATAGAATGGATCCTTTTCACACTTCCATGTTTTTCAGTAGCGGAAGTCATCATAGTTGGGTAAACTTTGGAGTGCAATGAATGGGAAACTCCACGATGGTATTATCAAGACTTTCAGAAAAAAATTTTTTTTTTTTTAATTTGATGCAAAGATGACTTAATACATACTTAAATACATATAAATATACATAATAATCTAAATATTAAAAACTTTCACAGATTTAAGTTTACGATGACCATTAAATAAGTACTAACAGTCTTGTGAAAAGGGTCCATAGAATAGAATAGAATAGAATAGAATAGAATAGAATAGAATAGAATAGAATAGAATAGAATATGGCATCAGTTGGCTGTTGGTGAATAGACATTACGTGTTCCATTACAGCATTATTTATCATAAGGCATAACTCTTCATAGATAGCCTACAGAAAAACAAACTGCTTTAAAGGAAAACCCATGAAATGAAATTGCATTATAAGGGTTAACATCCAGAGGTTACCATCCTGTACCTACTGTCCACCTCGACCCATGTTTGCCAATCTCATGCAGTGACTGCACTCATCCACTCATCCGCCGGTTCAGCTCAGAGCATGACAGGATTTGCCTTCTGTCCTCTCAGCATGGGTCAAACCAATCAAGATCTCTGGAGCTGGAAATGGATGACCAGCAAAGTACAAGAATATGAAAATCATAAGCTCAGTCACTTTCTTTCGGCTTATTCCTTGCTTTATCAGGGGTCGACACAGTGGAATAAACCACCAATTACTATGGCAATTGTTTTACACAGCGGATGCCTTTCCAGCCGCAAACCTGCTGAACAACCCTCAATGCTGAAAAACCAATTCAAAAACAGACCTTTTTTTAGTTCATCCAAAAACCCACATGAAGAAGGCAAGAGAAAGGCCTCCTGATCCAGCCAGGACTCGAACCAATGATCTTCTTGCTTTGAGGCAAGCGTGCTAACCACTTAGCTACGATGCCGCCCCCAAAATCAGAAACCAATGGCCGTAATTTTCTATTAGACTATCTATCTGTCTGTCTGTCTGTCTGTCTGTCTGTCTGTCTGTCTGAATCACTGAAGGAAAAGAAAGACTGTGAACATCATGTTTGTTTGTTTGTTTGTTTGTTTGTTTGTTTGTTTGTTTGTTTGTTTGTTTGTTTGTTTTTACCTTTTTGAATTTGTAGCTTTTTTGGTTTGTTTATTTTTAGTTAAATTGGACAAAACAAAAATGCAAAGTAAAAAAATTTAACAAAACATCCTAAAATACCAAACAAGACTTTTTGTTTGTTTATTTTTTTAAGTTTTTATTTATTAGATTGTTTATATTAATTTTACATTATTCTTTTATGATTTTGTTTGGTTTGTTTCGAGAAATGGTGGAAATTAGGAGTAATAAATGTTAGTTAATGGTCAAACTACTTGCTCTAATGTACAAACAAGTGAGTTCTGACACATGAACATAATATAATTTTTAAAATACTCTGTAAAACATTCTTCATTTTTTAGTTGTCAAAATATTTTTTTTAGTCATCTCAACTTACATCAATCAAACTGACCAAAAGTATCAAGTTAAACTTTGTATAACTTAAATTTTTTTATTGAAACCTGATTAACTAAAATAAGTTAAAGCAACATAAAAATATTTGTTGTCTTGACTTTTTGTCCTTAATTTTTTTGCAATGTACCAGTTTGCAACATCAAACAGCATAACGAGCTGTATTTTACAACAAAAAAATCAATGGAAGTGAAACTTAAAATAATTCTGCTATTGTCTTGAGACAATTAGATTCCAAATCTGGGTTCGCTCTTACATTAAAAAATAAGGTCAATAAATCTACTAACCTGTAGGACATTCAGAACATCCACACTATTCTGAGTTCAGTAAACCCAGAAAATCAGCAGCTAAAGGTCATTACAAATATCTGTCTGAATGGTATTAAACCAAGCCCCCTGATATAGACATATTAAACGTAATAAACTCTGTTCAAATTACAGCCTGTCACTCTGTTATATAGCACATATATATTCTTTTTAGTGATGTGAAGGCACGTTTGGATTCCTAATATTGCTCTCATTCATCAGTCGGGCCCTCGGGTGGGTGTGTGTGGGTAAGGGCAGTTGTGCCATCAGTTCTGGCAGAATAACACACGTTCAGGCTCATCCCCATAGACAGCCGCAGGAACCTCTCTTCTGAAAGAACTTTTCTGTACGTTTCTCATATCACGTATGATCCGCACCAGAAAGTGAGGTAAGAAAATTGCAAAAAGGCGTCAAACTAGAATGACCACAGTCACTCACTTAAAAAAGCCTTTTCTTGTCAAAGGGTGCAAAGATGAATGTCATTCACACAAACAAATATTTTGGCTGAGCCAAAAACTATTATATTGTATATTAAAGGGTGTCTGCTGGGTCTTAAAAGACTTTAAATGTCTTAACTTTCAAAAACTACATTTTAGGCCTTAAAAAGTATTAAATTCAGTGAAATATTGTGTTGCAGGACATCATTTTGAATAGATCTTAATTTTCCAATGTCCATGTAAAGCTACACTTTAAAGCTACAAGTGTTTTCAGTTTATTTACGGTTGTGAATTGCATTATGGGACGTTGAGCTCCGCTTTGTTGACTTTTGATGTTGAAAATTCAACTCTACAGTTTAACAAAAAGTAATTTTTATTGACATTTTAGTAGTTTGAAATAATACAATGCATAAGAAATAATATATCGAGAAATAAGTCTGTAAAATAACAGAAAACGTACTGGCAGTTTATTACAAAGTTTTTTGTTTTTGTAGTACAACTCCAACCTAGACAATATATCACTAAACTATTCAAAATGTCACTTAAAGGTCACTTTTCAAGACTGAAAGTTGTTGGAAGAAAAATCAAGGTGCCATAATGCAATTCAAACACATAAATAAATGGGGAAACAAAAATAACAAATAAAAACCTGAATCACAAAATGCAGAAAACTGCTGTTTTATGGTTATTTTTTAATCAGGCCAACACCCATTCAATCACCAACAGTCCATCTCAATAAAACTTTTAACAAAGGCTTTATTCATTAACTCCATTTACAATTATAATTTAATTATCTTCTTTACAATAAAATTTGTTTATAAAAATTATCCATCTAATCATAACTACGCGGTGAGGACACTGACCTGGACAGACTGTTCTGCATACATTTAGTTTATTATAGTTTTTAAAACTTGTCAATTGTAAAGGAAAGTATTATATAAGTAAAAAGTGTATACAACTAGAGTTTGCTTGTTTTAACACATTATTTAAATAACTAAATTGAAGTAAAATAATTTTCCAACCTTAGCGTTTAGCCTTACACTAGATAGAATCTACAGTAACTTACTGGCAGCAGTTCGCCAATAACTTCCTGTAAATCAATTAAAGCAAAAATACTGTATTTACATTTACAGCACCATTTATCTTGCTGTAAACAGTATGTATTTATAGAATTGTTTGTATATCTTTACTGTAAAATATACAGTAATTTTCACAATGCATACACAATGAATACACTCTCGCATTCACACACACACTCATACACTATGGCCAATTTAGTTCATCCAATTCACCTATAGCATATGTCTTTGGACTGTGGGGGAAACCGGAGCACCCGGAGGAAACCCACGCAGGGAAATCCACACAGGGAGAACATGCAAACTCCACACAGAAATGCCAACTGGCCCAGCCGGGATTCGAACCAGCGACCTTATTGCTGTCAGGCTGCCACTGAGCCACCGTCTTGTACGTAGATTTAAAGTATTTAAAATATTTTGAACAAACACTGTGATTATATATCAGTTGATCATTATTTTCTTTTTCTCTGTTCTGAGCTTTCATCCAAATAATGGAAAACTCTTTTTTTTTTTTTCCTTGTTTAAGTTTTCTATAATTTAGCTTTTTTATTTTATTTGTTTATTGACCGCTATATATTTACCAACTTGTAGAACATTCAGAAGATCTGCACCATTTCAAGTCCAGTAAACCTAAAACAACCTGTAGTTAAAGGTCGTGAATGGAAGTAAAACAAGCCCTATCATTTTATGAACTGCTTCCACTTTAAATTGTTTGTTTGTTTGTTTGTTTGTTTGTTTGTTTGTTTGTTTGTTTGTTTGTTTGTTTGTTTGTTTGTTTGTTTAAATATTGCACAAAGAGTGTAATGATATATCTGTTAATCATTATTTTCCTCTGCTCTGTTTTGGGCTTACATCCAAATAGTTGGACATCCTAGTCCTGCAAACGATAAGGAAATGACAGATCTTTGGTTAAAACAATGCTTACATTTATGGATGTAGAAAGATGAAAGACAGCAGCTAAAATGCAAACGCCTCTGGCAATCTGACAGTGCTCTTTTCCCACTGTGTGACAAACTGACAGCACATGGGTGGAGCAAAGCAATAAACCAAGGGGAGAAATATTATCGAGTACACAATCTGGCAGATAGATAGAAGTAATGTGGAGAAAACATAGAACTATTAAGAATAATTTGTGTTTATTATTAGATCAAGAGTTGTTGTTTTTTTTCGTGTTTTCATTCAGTAAATGGACAGTACTCAAAAAGATGTGAGTACTTTTTATGGTAATGGTGAATGAGGACATAATATTCATTCATTCATTCATTTTCTTTTCAGCTTAGTCCCTTTATTAATCTGGGGTCGCCACAGTGGAATGAACCTCCAACTTATCCAGCATATGTTTTATGCAGCGGATGCCCTTCCAGCTTCCAGGAAACATCCGTACACACTCATTCACTACGGACAATTTAGCCTACCCAATTCACCTATACTGCATGTCTTTGGACTTGTGGGGGAAACCGGAGCACCCAGAGGAAACCCACACAAACACGGGGATAACATGCAAACTCCATCCAAACGCCAACTGACCCAGCCGAGGCTCGAACCAGCGCCCTTCTTGCTGTGAGGCGAACGTGCTACCCACTGCGCCAACGTGCAGCCCTAAGACATAATATGCATGGCAAATTTTTTTTAATGATTTGCTTAATTCACCCAAATGCTGCAAAATAAACCTGGTTTAGCATGTAAGGCAGGTAATTACGTGATGGTTATTTTAATTAAAATAGTTAGTGATAAATAAGGTAAAAATATCTGCCAAAAATAAATACATTGTGAGATGTTGTGTTTGATGGAATTTACAGCCCTTGTATAAAACAAACTTCACCATTTTATTCATATCTGTATATTTTTACATGTATTGTTTCAAAGAAATAAAAGGAATACATGTTCTGGCTGTTTACAGTATTTTCCAAATTATTGGTAAAAAGAGACACCAAAAATCTTGTTTTACTATAATATCACAAAAAAAAAAAGAAAGAAATTTGAACCTGACTTTTTCAGATATTTGAGCTAAAATTGTATGCAAATTGTCACATTATATATTTAATAAGGTAATGCCTCATTTGTAACTGGGGAAGTTAATTATATGGTTGCTGTTTCTTTGTTTATCCTGCAGTGTCCTGCTTTAAAAACACATATATTTTGCTAATTTTTTGTCATTTATCTATTTATACCACTTGCAAATACTTTGCGCAGAGAAACGTTTCTATATGTCTCTATATGTACGTACAATTTAATGAAGAGCTGAACTGAAGCTGTCATTACCTTGGTTTCATCAAATGCCAAAGTGCACTTAAAGGTGGAAAAGTCATTTTTCTCTCCTGTCTACCTGTCACTGCAACATGATCTCATAGATGTTATCAAAAGAGCTAAAGGTCCCACAGGAAAAAAAAACAAAGATATTTCTCATGCTACTCCCATGTTAGGACAATGTGACATAAATTTTACTGCTGACATTTTAATGGCTTAAACCCGCAAGTTATTTTGAAACTAGGACTACTTTTTAAGTGCAATGTCCCTGAGGTACAGTGATATTATGGAAATTGTTTTATATCTCCCATAATTATTCAAAGAAACATTTTCAGCCAAAAAGGTATTACATTTGTTGAAATTATTTAGGCTAAGTTTTTTTTTAATTATTAATAATTGTAGTTGAATATACATTTAAATAAAAAAATGTAATCATTACAGTACAAAGTAAATCACTTATAAAGTAGATTACTTTTTTTTGGATTTCATGAAAAGCAATATTTTTTAAATTCCTGCAAGCAAGTGAAATTGATATATCACATGAGCCTGTAGAAAGAAAAAAAATATCCTATTTGAGAGGTTAAACCAGGAGCAATCCTCCTCAAAATGATTTCATGCTCAAAAGCTTTTTGGATCCTATTATTTCTTGAACATGTTCTGGCGGAAATGTAAAAAAGGAGATATATAATGTTTTTTTTACTATTTACTGCTTCCACGTGATTAAAGAATTGTTTCAATATTAAATATATCAAAATATTTTAAAAAATAATTGTTTGTATAAATATAATATAATATAATATAATATAATATAATATAATATAATATAATATAAGGGCTGCACGGTGGCGCAGTGGGTAGCACGTTCGCCTCACAGCAAGAAGGTCGCTGGCTCGAGCCTCGGGTCAGTTGGCGTTTCTGTGTTGAGTTTGCATGTTCTCCCCGTGTTCGCGTGGGTTTCCTCCGGGTGCTCCGGTTTCCCCCACAAGTCCAAAGACATGCGGTACAAGTGAATTGGGAAGGCTAAATTGTCCGTAGTGTATGTGTGTGTGGATGTTTCCCAATGATGGGTTGCGGCTGGAAGGGCATCCGCTGCGTAAAACATATGCTGGATAAGTTGGCGGTTCATTCCGCTGTGGCGACCCCAGATTAATAAAGGGACTAAGCCACAAAAGAAAATTAATGAATGAATATAATATAATGTAATATAATATAATATAATATATTTCCCAGTACTGGGTTGTGGCTGGAAGAACATCCGCTGTGTAAAACATATGCCAGTAGAGTAGTTGATGGTTTATTCCACTGTGACCCCTGATAAATCAGTGACCAAGCCAAAGGAAAATGAATTAATGAGTGAATAAATAACATAGCATAACATGATATATAATATAATATAATATTCATTCATTCATTCATTCATTCATTCATTCATTTTCTTTTCGGCTTAGTCCCTTTATTAATCTGGGGTCGCCACAGCGGGATGAACCGCCAACCCATCCAGCATATGTTTTAAGCAGCGGATGCCCTTCCAGCTGCAACCCATCACTGGGAAACATTCATACACACTCATTCACACACATACACTACGGACAATTTTAGCTTACCCAATTCACCTATACCGCATGTCTTTGGACTTGTGGGGGAAACCGGAGCACCCGGAGGAAACCCACGCGAACACGGGGAGAACATGCAAACTCCACACAGAAATGCCAACTGACCCAGCCGAGGCTCGAACCAGCGACCTTCTTGCTGTGAGGCTAACGTGCTACCCACTGCGCCACCGCGTCGCCCTAATATAATATAATATAATATAATATAATATAATATAATATAATATA
>CAIGQV010019070.1:14624856-14636476 GCA_903798115.1 Danio jaintianensis | reverse complement strand
ATAATATAATATAATATAATATAATATAATATAATATAATATAATATAATATAATATAATATAATATAATATAATATGTATAAAAGTGATTTTGGTCCATTCAATTTTACCTCGATTGTCATGTCAGTTTCATATGTTTCTAAAGGAGGCGCCAGCTGCACAGAAAACCGCTTGAAGACTCGACGGCTTCCGTAAGTCACGTTCTGTCTGCTGTTTGCGTATACCTTTGGTTCAGACTAAGTTATGTTAACACTCTTTTGTCGGGCAGTTTTATTGTGTGTATAATTTAGGTACTGAGACTCTGAAAGCTTTAAATCATGGAGGATTCAGACACCAGCGCTATTCTCGCGGAGGACTCTGAGTCGGGTGACTCCAGGACCGTGTGTTGTTGTTTTAGTGTGACAGAAAACAAAGCTCCTCCGCCGTGCTCGTGCCCGTTGTCTGTGACCGTGGAGCCCGTAATGTTTCTGTCCACGTTCTCCATTGTTCTGCAGGCTCCTCTGTGCACGCAGTACCTGTGGGATCGCATCAGTGAAGATGTGGGTTATAACGGAACAAAGACTGGGGGGTGCAATGCTTCTACAGTCCACGACCCTCTACAGAAGGTAACAATAAAACTCAACTGTTTAACTCTAGGAGAGCTGTAAAATTAGCTTATTTACAAAAAAGTGTTCCTTTAAAGGGCCCCTATGATGCAAAATCAACGTTTGTAAGCTGTTTAGACAGAACTATGTGTAGTGTAATGTGTCCACAGTCATAAAGTACTGAGTTCTGGGTTTGGAACCTTATTCAGTTGGTAAATCTAAAAGGGATAGTAGTTCACACATTCAGCATTTTCTCACTATATACTCGCCCTCATTAAGTTTCAAACCTCATTGACAAGGAGTCCTCCCTGGTAAACATTGACATACATGGTAGGAAAAACAAATACAATGGAAGTCTATGTTTACAGGTTTCCAGCGTTCTAAATTTTTTTTTCTTCTGTTCAACATAATAAAGAAATTTAACAAAAAATGTTTGTTTGAGGGTGAGTAAAGGATGGCAGAATTTTCAGTTTTGCGTGAACTATCCCTTCGAGTTCCAAAATGAATGAGTTGAATATGTAGTTTTAGTGAACCAAAAACCTATACAGTTTGCCTTCACCTGTACTTTGATTCCCAAATGATACTTATAATAATAATAATTCCTTACATTTATATAGCTTTTCTAGACCAGAGGCCAGTGGGCAAATTTGGCCAGGATGCCGGGGTTAAACCCCTACTCTTTTTCGAAGGACATCCTGGGATTTTTAATGACCACAGAGAGTCAGGACCTCGGTTTAACGTTTCATCCGAAAGACGGCGCTCACTGAGCAGTATAGAGTCCCCTTCACTATACTGGGGCGTTAGGACCCACTCAGACCACAGGTTGAGCACCCCCTGGCCTCACTAACGCCACTTCCGGCAGCAACCTAGCTTTCCCAAGTGGTCTCCCATCCAGGTACTGACCGGGCGCAGCCCTGCTTAGCTTCAGTGGGCAACCATGTGAGAGTTGCAGAGAGCTAGCTGCCGGCCACTTATGATCCATTTGGTTTGATTCCCGAATGAATGACACTTATGATCCGATCGAATGAATGATTGTCATGAATTGCTTCTGTTTTTGTGTGAATCAAATATACAGTAAGGCACATATTTTAGTTTGATTCCTGAATCAATGACTTATAAACTTTTATTAAATAACTTGCAGTAAAGCATGCTTACCGGTGCTTTGATTCCCGAACAAATGAATCGATTATTTGGGTGAATCAAATAACACACAAAACTGAACCAGTGATCATTTGGTTCCTTAACAAATGACACTTAAGATCTTGTTGTTGTTGTTTTTTGGGTAATTGAGTGAGAAAATATGACCAGTGTACCCCAATTAGTGTGTGCTCACGCAAGGACAATTTCTAATCAAATGACACTTTTGAGTCAGATCTTTTTCATGAAATAAAAAAAACACATTCTTTGTGACCAGTGAAGTCAAGCTGATTCATCTGATTCCTCTTACCAGTTTTGCAAAATTTGTGTTTTACAAAATATATATATATATTTTTTTTTTACCAGAGATTATTACAACAAACTTCTCACAACAGGAGACTGTATTGTCTCAAGCCTACTAAAAAAATAGTTTTTAAAAGAGAACTGTAACTTGCCATAAGTAATATAAACAGTCACCAAACAACTAAAGCATCTGTTTACATTTCTGTGTCAGTTAGCACAATTCTTACCTTTTATTTTTATCGCCTAAGGAAGTGGAGACTCTGACTGCACACTGGAGCCTGTACATCAATTTGGGCGGCTTTCTGGTTGGATTGTTTATGGTGATCCTGCTGGGCTCATGGAGTGACCGCGCGGGCCGGCGTCTGGTGCTGATCATCCCTTCCCTTGGCCTGGCCGTTCAGGCAGCCGTGTATCTGACAGTAATGTACCTGAAGCTGCCTGTGTTCTGGTTCCTCATTGGGAGGATCTGCAGTGGCCTCTCCGGGGACTTCAATGCTATATTGGCTGGTTGCTTTGCATATGTGGCTGACACGAGTGAAAGGAGCTCTCGGACTTTTCGTGTGGCCATACTAGAGGCTTGCCTGGGATTGGCTGGCATGTTTGCGAGCATCATTGGAGGACAATGGCGACGGGCCCAAGGGTATTCCACCATTTTTCCCCCTGAATTTGAACCTTTCTGAACTCAACCAAACCATAGCTAGATTGCACCCTTCCCCATGTCTTCTTTACCACCTCCCGTCTCCTTACCACTAAATTTTCTACTCGCTGTTTCACTTTCACTTTTCAAATTGTCTTATAATTAAAGTTCATGTGAAATTTAAATAAAAAAATTGAGGTGCTATTTTCAGTCTGTTAGTTTTAAGGATATCTATAATCTAGTATGCTCCAAAACCATAGCAAAATTTACATTTAGAAAATATAAAACTAATATTAACATCCAAAGCTTGCAGTTTGTCACTTCCGCCTAAATGGATCAACCATTTTTTTCCACCTCACCTCATACTTCAGTTTCTCATAAAATCTCGACCAATCAATTCAAGATGCTTCTCATTTGCTTTTCATTTGATGTGCTTTATCTCAACCACTCACACTGGCAGAGCTGTGATAAAAACGAAACGCTGTTGGCTGTTTTTAAAAAAATGGAGGAGCTACTGTATGTCCCACCCTCTCTTCATGTTTCAGTTGAGATTACGTCAAACATCAAATAAAAAAATGCACATTTCAAAGCACCTCACGAGACCTTTAACCTATTACTGCACACACACATTACATACAGTACACTTATGCCAGCACAGTACATCTGTCCAACATCCGCATTTCCAACAGCAACCAGTTAATGGATCTTTCCACTTGTCTTGTTTTGTGTCTGACTGTCACTTGGTTTTGTCCTAGTAATCGGGGGTCGTTTATAAAACTTTGCATAGAAACCTTCCTAAATGTGAACATACGCCAGAATGAATTTCAATTTATTTATTAATGATTATGTGTCATATGATCATTTAAAGTGGTTCAATTAAGTCAATATAGTCAATAGGTCTGTCAATGTGTTAGCCCTCCCTCTATGTACTTGTGTAAGTTCATAAAATGGACAATATGCAAATGTAATAAAAATGAAAAAGAAATAATAATTTGGGGGTGGGAGTGGGTTTCTAAAAAATGTAATAAAAAAAATAATTAATTAAACTTTCTAAAAATTATTCTACCACTGATATAATTTCAGATTTTAAGATAAAAAGCACACATAGGTCTGCTTTAAAAATGCAAAAATGGCTATTATGTTTCCCTGCAGGTATATCAACCCTTTCTGGTTAGTTCTGGCCACAAATCTCACAGCGGCCCTCTACGCGTACCTGTTTGTGCCTGAAACGGTCACCCCTGACCCTGAGGCCAGGCTCTTCTCCACCAGGCACCACCAGGCCGTCTGTCGCCTCTATTCATCTGACGCACCACCTGGACGGAGGCCTAAGCTGTGGCTCTACACCCTGTGCTTCTTTTTGGTGGTGACTGTCCATTTGGGCTGCAGTGACCTGTATGTGCTCTATGAGCTGAGCGCGCCGCTCTGCTGGGGCCCGGAGCTGATCGGCTATGGCTCTGCAGCCAAACATCTGGCTTACCTGACCAGCCTGACGGGACTGAGGGCCATGCAGTGCTGTCTGGAGGACTCCTGGGTGGCTTTGGTGGGCCTTACATCTAATATGGTGGGCTTGGTTGTGATTTCGGTCGCTGACACTACAGTTCTTATGTTCACAGGTATGTATAGACTGCTGATGAAAAGATTTGTATTTTAATGTACAATTCACGCTATTAACAAACCGTTAACTATCTTTTAGCTCACCAAACTACTAATTAGCTGCTTATTAATAGTTAGTAAGGTAGTAGTTGGATTTAGGTATTGGTTAGGATTGGGGATGTAAAATAAGATCATACTTTATATTAACTTTGTTAATAAACAGTTAATATCTTAATAATAGGCAGGTAATAGGCCAGTAGTAAATGGTGTGAATTGTTACTTAAACTTAAATTATAAATGACCTTAACAAGGTAACAAGGACTTCATTTTTTGATTAAAAGTACATTAAGAATTACAATACTCAGTAGTATTATTATATCTAAACTGTTCATGTATTTTAAAATGTATTTTAATTCTGTGATGGCAGCCTAATTTTTAGCATTTTATAACTAGTGTGTAGTGTCACAAGATCCTTCAGAAATGTTATGTCTGTGATGCTGATTTGGTTTTCAAGAAAGATTTAATTTAAAATAAATAATTGCTAAATAAAAGTATCGATTTCTTTAAAAAAAAAACTTTTTGAAGGGTTAAAAAAATGCAATATAATTTTTAAAAATCTGTTTGCAGTGTATAGATGTATATGCACAAATGTGTATATATATGAAATTTAAATAAAATATATTTAAATCCAGACTGTATGTTTGTGTTTTGCATAAAATATATTGTTTTAATACATATAGTATTTTTTATTGTATTGTTTTTTTTTTAGTAATTTAGTTATTTTTTTGTTGCTATTTTTAAAACAAATGATTTTGCTGGTTAATACAAAAAGTTTACTTAAATATCTTGCTTATGTACCTGTCAGAAAAGGTCAGGAAAACTGAAAAGTAACAGTAAGCATATTCAGTTCAAAGCAGTTGTCTGACACTTTTTTTTTAACCAGTGCATGACTATAAGATCTGATGTTAATGTTCTACCATTTAGATTAGGCCTCCATTACAGGATAAAGGTCAAGACGCTGCTTTGAGAATATTTAGAAATAAATGCAGTGCTGATGCAACCTCACACTTTCCTCCAGTGTCTGCAATGGATAAAGATGCATCATGGGAAATGAACATGCAGATTTTACAAAAAAAAATGCTTCTCTGTCTGTTTTAAACAGGATATGGCCTGTGCTTCCTTTTTATGGCCTCTACTCCAGTCCTAAGGTCTAAACTGTCCAAGCTGGTGGACCCTACAGAACAAGGTAAACGAGAACAGCATTGTTACTAATAATAAATGAAGTTTAGGAAATGTGTTTTGATCATCTCTTTTGTTTGGTTTTAGGTGCTTTGTTTGCTTCAGTGGCCTGTGTGGAAGGTCTCTGCTCACTAGTATCTAGTGGGGTCTTTAATGCGCTTTATCCTGCAACTCTACACTTCATGAAGGGCTTCCCTTTTGTCTTTGGCGCCACCATTCTTCTCATTCCAGCTGGCATTATTGGGTAAGACCCTCAATAGTTGTTATTTCAGGGTGTCTGCAGGGTCTTAAAAAGTATTAAAAGTTGATAAATCAATTTAGAGAAATTTAAGGCCCTTAAAAAGTATTAAAGTCTTAAATGCTATTTTACAAGGTATTGTGTATCAGTGTGCTAAAGTTTGGCTGAATTTAATTTGTGAATCTGTCATGCTGCTTTGTTTACTGCAGTAACCAAGGCAACACTGTTATTCCTGCTGCTGCAGGCGCCACCTGCTGGATTAGCATTTTTATTCAGTATATGAATAATGTTTTAGTTTAGATTTAGTTTCTTGCAATCAGTATTTCATAAATATACTGAAAATTTAATTGTCACCAATGTTACTGGTTGAATCCTAAAGTGGCGATGAGGTCTTAAAATGTATGAAAAGAGTCTTAAAAAAGTCTTAAAATGTATTGAATTTCACTCTCTGATTCCTGTATATACCCTGTGTTGAGCATCTCAATCTGTGGATTAACCAAAACGACAAGACAATCTTAAAGTTATATCAGATTAAGATTTGAATAGAAGTATTGGAGTTTAGATTTAGATTTTGAAGATATTGAAATGTATCATATTTGAATTTTCTGGATTATGATGTTAATCTTGTGTTTGCCATGTAAATAATAATACAATTAATGAATAAACTAAATAACAAAGAATAAATAAAGGACTTTTAGTATGGCAGGAGGCCTGTATATTAATTAATTAATTTTTATTTTGACGTTTACAGGGGCTTGGGTTGCCAGGAGAAGAGGGAGAGCAGAGAAAACAGCGAAGGATCCGGGATATCCTGACATTGACTTAGTAAGAGTTAAGCTTGGACAGAGTAACTCCCAGAATAAGGAATGATTGTAGGACTAGATCCTGAAGCTAACTGCCAATGAAGTATACAAAAGTGGTGCAACTCCCGATGACTTGGGCATGGCGTACTTTTTATTCTTATAAATTACAGTCTGGGATCAGTAAGATTTTGATTTTTTTTAATCGGCAAAGATTTTTTTAAATATATTGACAAAATATAAATGGGTCAAAGACAAGTGGTCTTAATTTAATGCTTGAAAACCCCTCTTCTTCCTTGACGCATATACTGTATATGTATTTTTAAGATTTTTGTTGTGAATATATCTGCATATTAGAATGATTTCCTGAAGGATTAAGTGACATTGAAGACATTTTTAATGGATTTTTTTGTTTGTTTTGTTTTTTTAATGTAGCACTGATGAACGTCAGCGACTTGTTTCTAAAAACCTTTTCAAATTACACTAAACCCAAATGTATCAACAGGTAGTGCATTCTTGCAGTTTTTTGTATTACGTTTGTAATTGAGTGTCATTAATGTGAACTTCACCAGATTCAAACACCAGCAATGAAAGTTTCATGATAATTAATTAATTTTAAACTAATTTAAAATCACACATGCTGTTTAGACTCCATTCCAGACACTCTTAGAATGTCCGCCATCTTAGAATGGTCGACATCAAAACATCTATAAGTTTTCCAAGATGCTACTTGTGCTTTCAAAACAGTGTTTCAGGTTCATGAGCAGCCTGACACAGCAACATTAGCTTACGAATGGCTTGAGTTTGGGGCAGAGTCACAAATACAGCAGTGTTTGGGAAACCAGTATAAGCCTGTTTTTGCATTACAGTTTGGTGAAAATTACACTGTTAAAAGGTTAGTTCAACCCCAAAAAAATTTAAATTACTCGCCCTCATGTCATTCCAATATCCTGAGGTCTTTGTTCATTTTCCGAACACAAATGAAAATATTTTAGATGAAATCTGAGAGCTCTCTCATCCTCCATAAACAACAAGGGTCCTGAGATGTTCAAAGTCCAGAAAAGGAACCAAAAACATTCCATGTGACTTCAGTGGTTAAACTGAAATCAGATGAAGCTCCAAGAACACTTTTGTGCACCAAAAAACAATAATAATGACTTTAAAAAAGTGCCCATATTGGCCATAATAAATGCACATTCTGACATGAGCAAACAAAGACGTTTTACATTTTTTTGTAATTTTGAAGATCTCTGGGATTGGAATGACTTGAGGGTAATAATTAACAGCAGAATTTTCATTTTTGGGTGAACTAATGCTTTGACGTTTGGAGTCAGAATGCTAACTGGAGACACAGCTCTGGTTTGCTGGTGAATATGAACTTTAAGGCTTCTACATGTTGGTTATGATCTAAACTGCCAAATGTCAAATCTGCAAAAGCAGGTGAGAATCATGTGGACGTGAGAAGTGAGAAGAGACTCTTGCAATAATGGCTTGCTCTGCAATAATGGCTCTGCGCAGTTTGCTAACAGGAAGTGAAAATGAAATCTGGTGCTTTGTGTGTCTAAAAAATATCAAATCCATTATCCCAGCATTTTTGTACTAGATTAGATGCACTCATGCAATTTTGTGTTAAATGAAATATGGACACACAAAATAAAAAGATGTTTTCCGAAACGAGCTTTATTGCTGTTTAATTCTGAAAACAAAAGAACATTATTTCATACAGGTTTGACGCACTGTATTACACCTGAAAGACGAACATCATAAGGCAACGGTAGGGAGTTTAACAGCAGGATAAAGCTTGAAGTGTTCATAAATGCATTTTCTTCGACCGCTTGCATCCTCACAGTGGCTGAAAACGTATCTGTGACTCAAAGTAGCTGTATAGTATTCTCACAAATCCTTAGAAAGCCTCTAAAGCAGTGTTTTGAGCTATTTTTGTTAATACTGCATGAGGAGATTAAAAACCATAATGATTTAATGAGTTTCATGAACTACTGTGACATTTGTCAGAAGTGAAAAATTGTTACTGATGCTGGGTACTTAATATAACAATGGCATAAACTAGTTAGTCATGAAGGGCCTACTGAAGAACCGACTGCAAATCAAATTTTGAAAAATGTAAAAATTGATGTTTAATGTTTCAAAGGTCTATCTAATAATGCTAAAATGCAAGACTATCTAGTATATAACAGTGGATTGACTATGCTTAGCTTTATGCTGATGTCATAAATACAATAAATCCTGAGTAATAGAAATTGCCCACAATTCTAGGAGCAAGGTTTATTTGATTATTATTTATTATTATAGCGCAGCTGATGTATTTTCAGTGTTATTTAGAGCCACTTATGCTGTCGACTTACATAATGCAGTACTAGTAACACTCCGTACTCAAAATGTTCATTAAAAGGATAGTTCACTCAAAAAAATTAAAATGATCATTTACTCAACCTCAAATGGTTCCAAAAGCTTTTTCTCTTTTTTCTGTTGAACACAAACGAAGATATTTTGAAGAATGTTGTCAAAGGTAGCCATTGACTTCCATAATAGGAAAAATAAACACTATGGATGTTAACGGCTACTGGTTTAAAACATTCCTCAAATCATCTTAAGTAAATGATGACAGTATTTTCATTTTTATATGAATAATCTAATTAAAAAGTGTGGTCATACTATTGTTTAATGAATTTTTCAGACAAAATCCAGTACTTTCTATAGGAATCCACACAATTGAAGCAAAGATTTTTTTTACCAGTGAAATCTCACCAAAATTTTTCTATTTTGACCGAACCTTTAAAGCTCTATTGCATCTCAATGTAGGTTACACTGTCTTTTTTTAAAATAAAACCCAACAGGAGTTAGACCAGCTACATGCATATATTAAGAATATGAAGGAAACACTGGCCTCTGAGGGGTTAACAGTTGTGTTGTGGCGGCAATTATTTGTAACAGCTATTTATTACAGGAGATAAAAGGCTTTTGAACAAGTGTTCTATTTCTTCTGTGGCTCTTTTTTGTCTGTTTTTGCCCCATCTGGTTTCTCTTGACTTGGGCATCCCTCAAGAAAGCGCAGAATCTTTTCTATTGTGGCTTCTTGATACTCATGGGACCACCTGTGAAGAGATTTGCATTCATTACCATGAGAATTAAATTAGCGCAAGTGTCATTAAAAGCTATTATTGGATCTGGTAACTGCCAGTTACAAGATTTATATGTAATAGGTGTCAAAGAGTAACAACAGCAGCTTGTTTAGTCAATCTGTGAGTGTTGACTTACTTAATGCCATTAAATTTGAGAATGGTGCTCATGTCCTCCGGCAGAGAGGTCGGATCAGGCCACACAAAGTTATCAGTTACAGGAACAATGTTCTTCTTTCCATTAAGAGCGGTGACGATCTCCTGTGGATATCACAAAACAAAATATTTAGCTTCGCATGGCAGATTGACAATATAAATGGATACGATAACACATTTTAAGGTGTGTTGGCGTCAAGAATGTTTTGATGTCTTCTGAGAAAATATTCATGGATTATAAAATAGGGGTTTGGGACTCCCTTTGGGAGTGTGTAGGTTGTTGGTAACTAACCACTGGATCTTCCAGAATTCTATAACTACTAGAATTACCATAGTGGTCAGAATGTAAGCGTTCTCATATAAGACGTCATATTTACATTCAAAGCTTCTACTGAAATATTAAAATTTAAGCTTTGAATGTCTGTCATCATATTTAATTAAGTCATCACCTTAAAAATGATCTTTTTGATAATACAGTCTATAAATATAGTTAGGCTACTAGACCACCCACGAATGTCAGTGACTCACTTTCATTTTCACTTTCTTAGTCAGGGGAGACAGCTTTTTCGCAGCACTGAATATGCTGTTTTGAAAGACATATCTGAAGTAAAGTTATGTTTTTGATAGCAGGAAGTTGCTAGGCAACAGAGTCATGCATATTTAAAGTCACAGGGATAAATAGCAGACAACTGAAATGCATGCAGTCATTTTGATTGCTATGGTAACTCTAGGTAGAAATAATGTTGTAATTTTAATAAAATAACAATGTTAGAAGGAAATATACACATATTTAGTAAAAGTCAGGAATTTTAGATATGTGTGTTTTATTTCAATAAATTTCTAGTGTTAATAAATGGAGATTTCTGCATCTAACCTTATGAACCCAGTCCTTCATAGCCACGTCACCCATGCATTTGTCTAAAGCGTTGGCTGACAGCACTAAAATGAAGTTGCGTGCTCTCTGGACGCTTGTGATCAGCTTCTCCTCGAACCTGCCTGCTTCCAGCTTCTCCACATCGATGAAGACACTGAAGCCACGTAACTGTAGGTGCACCTTCAGCAAGCTGCAGAGAAACAGAAGAGACAGTCTTTTATCTTCTGCATTTCAATTTGTTTTTATTAACCAATAAACAATTAGGATTTTCCTTTCAGGATCACCCAAATCTTTTCAGAAGACTCGGAAACCTGTTTTAGTCTACAAAAAGGGATTACTCTGTTCCGTTGATACTAACACTAATACATTAGGAGGATGTGCTTTCTTTTTTAGTTGCATCTATGCTGACACAATCTTTAATTTATTCTTCATTATATTATGTATGGTCTTGTTAAATACCAAAAAAAAAGTTAACCGATAAACAATTAATAATAAAATTTGACATGATCATTCGATTATTTTCCTTCAGCTTAGTCCCTGATTTATCAGGGGTCACCACAGAGGAACTACTCTGGCATATGTTTTACACAGCAGATGCCCTTCCAGCCACAAACTAGCACCGTGCTGGGAAACACCCATACACTCTCTTATTCACGCTCATACACTAAGGCCAATTTAGTTCATCCAATTCACTCATACCGCATATCTCTGGGCTGTAGGGGAAAACAGAGAACCCAGCGGAAACCCACCCAAACACGGGGAAAACATGGACTCAACATGGACTCAAAACCAGCAACCTTTTTGCTGTGAGGCGACAGTGCTAACCACTGAGCCGCCCTTTGACACGATTATTTACAAATAAAAAAGCAGAACATTTTTCCTCCTCAGAGCAACACTGGTGTGTGTGTGTGTGTGTGTGTAT
>CAIGQV010019070.1:14533479-14624456 GCA_903798115.1 Danio jaintianensis | reverse complement strand
GCCAGCCTGCAGTCCAGATCTTTCACCCATAGAAAACATTTGGCGCATCATAAAGAGGAAGATGCGACAAAGAAGACCTAAGACAGTCGAGCCCCTAGAAGCCTGTATTAGACAAGAATGGGAGTACATTCTTATTGCTAAACTTGAGCAACTTGTCTCCTCAGTCATTTGCAGACTGTTGTAAAAAGAAGAAGGGATGCCTCACAGAGGTAAACATGGTCTTGTCCCAACTTTTTTGAAATGTGTTGATGCCATGAAATATTAAATCAACTTATTTTTCCCTTAAGATTCTACATTTTCGCAGTTTAAACATCTGACATGTCATCTATGTTCTATACTGAATAAAATACTGAAATTGGGAGCTTCTATATAGATAGATAGATATGTATGTTTTCATTTATTCATTCATTTACTGTACATCTATGCTTGAATCAATAAATGAATCAGCCATTTTGAACGAATCACTTGAATTTTTGGTTCAATGAATCAAATTGTTATTTTTCAAATATTTCCCAGTATGTTTAACATTTAATAGAGCAAGAATATTTTCAAAGTATTTCCTATTATATTCTTTCTTCTGGACAATGTCTTATTTCTTTTTTTTTTATTTTTTTTTTATCTTTTTATTTAAGGTCAATAACCGAACATAACAAACCACTATAGATTAATGACTTACCTGAATAACCTAACAACCTAAGCTTAACTTTAAGCTAAATACTAGTATCTAGTAAAATATTATGTACTGTCATCATGGCAAAAACAAAAGAAATTAGTTATTAGAAATACGTTATTAAAACTATGTTTAAAATGTGTTGGGAAAGAAATTCTCTCTTAAACAACACTTGGGAAATATTTTTTTAATAATTTAAATTTCATAGGGAAAGCTAATAATTTGGACAATTTTATATAATCCCAATAAAATGGGTAATCCAAGGTGCTATTATTTAAAAAAAAAAAAAAAATCTGTGATAGTTTGGGTGATGTTTTAACATTTATTCAATGTTGATTTTAACTTGGGTCTGTTTTCTGGGCAATAAATAAAAATATCAAAAGCGACTAAAAACATTTCTGTTAAAGACAGACACAATTTAAAACAATTTTACTACATTTTGTGGATACAGTTTCCATGTTCTCCCTGTGATGGAGTGGGTTTACTCTGGATACTCTGGTTTCCTCCCACACCCCAAAGACATGCATGTTAGGTCAACTGAATATTCCAAATTGTCTTTTAAGAAAATCATGAACGAATTAACTGGTTCTTGTCATGAATATAGGCATAGATGCTGAAACGGCGTTAGAAAATAAATTAATTAATATACATGTCAAGCTTACATTTTTGGATCAGAAGCATGTCATGTGTGATCTGACCTGGCAAGCTGTGAACCTGTAGTACGCCGGTAGCTGATGAACACGTCAGGGCCCTTAGGCTGGGAATCGGTTAAGCAGGGTTTAGATGGGCGACGGGCAGCAGAAAGGATCTTGGCACGATGGATGCCATTCTCTACATGGCAGTCAGTCAGCAGCTGTTGGTCTGTGATGTGGACGATATTGTTTCGATCAACTCCTGACTGAACCATGCCATAGGTGTACTGGCGGAACCGTGGGTCTGCATCAGCCAGCCAGTCTGCCAGGTTATTGGGGTCACATGTGGAGTAGTTGGCGTAGGTTTTCAGTACACGTAGATCTCTAAGAAACCTGTACAGAGGGTGAGATGGAACTGTTTCAATAATAATAAATGTTTTTGTTTTGGATGATTGTAATAGGATTTTGTGTCACTAGTCTGGATACTGATTCTATGTATAGTAAGTTTGATCCAAATATGAATTAGAGAATCTCTGTCACGGCTTCTACCACTCAAATTAGAAAACATTATTACAAGCTTACTGTTGTGAATTTATTTATTCATTTTTCAAAAATTGATTTTGGATCATCGGTAACTAAAAAATTGCATTCTCTAAATGATTATACATGTAAAAAATCAAAATGAGCATGAATATCCAACAACTGAGTAACACTAGCCTCTTGCGAGTGAGTCCTGACGTCATGCCCAAATCCTGGATCAGATCTTGTTCTGTGATATTGAGCAGCAGATCTCCATCCACCTGCAGTTCCTGAGAGATGTGGTGCACAGAAGTGCGTTTAAAAACTGAAGGAAACATCTGCATGATATCAACATATCTTCCAGCTTCATCTTGGTGGGCTGAACAAACCTGAAAGTGTTCAGTGAATGCACTGAAGCCGATCTGCTGCAGCCAGGTCTGCACCTCTCCACTCTTCCAGTTGGGTACAGATGACAGGATGCGCCTCGGGACGTCCTCACTCATCATTTTTAAGGCCCGCTTAGCCAGAGAGCAGACGGTGGCGTTACTGGAGTACATGACGATCCTCTTTAAACTCTGAACAGCACCAATCTCCTGAAATATCTGAACAGAAAGGTCCAAGGTAAATATTACATAAACGATATATCAGCATTATCTAAACAAAAAAGAAAAACTTTATTGTAATAAAATTATTATTATCATAATAATAATTATCATTATTATTTCTAAAATATCCAAATAAAATATAAAATTATGTCTATAGTTTTGTTTTTATTAATATGTATAAAAATGTAAATTATGTACCATCAACATTTCAATGTTTTAAATCTTTAAATGTTACATTGTATAAAAGTTACTTAAATGTATTTATTTTTTTTAATCATTTTTCAAATGTAAAAATAAAAATTTTACAAATAATTTTTTTTTAAATATGTAGTAAAAATTTTTATTTTACAATAGTTTAGGCCATCTCTTGCCAAAGCCATGATTCTAATTATTATTATAAATATACATACTCAAAATTATTAGCCCTCCTGTGAAAATGTAATTATATATATATATATATATATATATATTTCCCAAGTAATGTAGTAAATAATGTTTAACAGAAAGACAATTTCACAATATTTCCTAATATATATTTTTTCTTCTGGAGAAAGCCTTAATGAACTGTACATTTTTTTGAATACAAGTCTTACTCTTTGTCTTTGTACTCCATAATTAAATAACATTATTTTCATAATTTGTATGTATATTAATGTATTTCTTTAAAAACATTTTATTTTATTTGTATATAAAATTATTTATAGCATGTACTATTATACAGATTATATATACACTGATAAGAATAGTAACAAAATAAAGACCTAGATCTCTAAGTCTAGAGATCTGCCTGACCTTGGTATTTCGTTGTCGTGATTTGATGCTAGTCTCCACACAGAGGTAGAAAGCAGCGATGCATTTCCCCTCCAGACGTGTGCCATCCAGCAGGGGCAGCAAGTGTTGCAGATCTGCAGCCGTTCTGCCCTGCATGCTGTCTGCGCTGTCCAGCATGTTACGTGCAAACTCATCCGGGTCTAACGACGCAATGAAGGGCTCCACCAGCTCCAGAGTGCCAGACTTCACCACTTCTTTCTCCATCTCTCTATTAGCGGCCAGCACAGCCACAGCCAGACAGGCATGAAAGCGGATCAGCTCGTCCTCTTTGGAGAAGGCCAGAGGAAACAGCCATTCTGCCGCCTGCTTCTCGATCATCAGACGCTGGCAGCGGTGGCCGCCGTACATGGCACAGTTTGACAGGGCAACAGCGCAGTGTCGCAGAACAGTGGGGTCTGTGCCACGGCACCAGTACAGGAGGGTGTCCAGCGCCCCATTAGTGATGAGCTGGGCAGATGTTTCCTCTGTGTGTTTAAACATGTGCTCAAGGATACCCGACACGCTCCGTGCCAGCTGGGCATCCTCCTGCTCACGGGTCAGGTTCAGGATGACGCCGAGCCCCATGCGTGCCACATAATCCCTGGAGAAAATGCACATTTACAATTACTGTGATGCATAAGCAATAATTCTGATGCAAGCTTTTAGTCCAACAACATATTTACTATATATAAATGTAATATATTATAATATAATAAAACCAAACCAGATTGCCCCTACAAATGAATGATACATGGCTTTTAAATTTACTTTTTACTGTGATCGCAATATGATTTTTATTGGACGCATGAATTGAACTTATGCTCACAAAAATAGCAACATCCAAAATGTAGTAAAATTGTTTCAAATTGTGTCCGTCTTTGAAATGTTTTTAGTCGCTTTTGGTATTTTTATTTATTGCCCAGATAGCAGACCTAAGTTAAATCAACATTGAATAAATGTTTAAACATCAACCAAACTATCATTAAAACAATAAAATTTATTTTTAGCCAGTTTTTTTACACCCTAAAATAATTTTATTTCACCAATGATAAATAGATAAAAAAATGGTCACAAAATCAGCATTTTTGTCCTACTACAATTAAATTACTATTTAAACTGAACCCAACATTAAATAAATGTTTAAACATCAACCAAACTATCATCGAAATAATGTGAAAATGTAAAGATTTTTTTGTCAGTTTTGCACTTTTTTACTCTGATCACAATAGGATTTTTAGTGGATGTGTAAATTGGCCTTATGCTCAAAAGTGGCAACATCCAGCGTCCACAAAATTTGTAAAATTGTTTCAAATTGTGTCTGTCTTTAACGAAATGTTTTTAGCCACTTTTGGTATTTTTATTTATTGGCCAGATAGCAGAACTAGGTTAAATCAACATTGAATAAATGTTAAAACATCAACCAAACTATCATTAAAACAATATTAAAGATTATCATTGATTTTTAGCCAGTTTTGCATAATGTTATTTCAACGATGATAAATAGATCAAAATGGTCACAAAATTATATTTTCTTCAACTAAAATTAAATAACTATTTATACACTGAAACCAACACTGAATACATGTTTAGACATTAAAAAACTATCATGGAAATAATGTTGAAATTTAAAGTGGATTTTTAGCCAGTTTTGCACCCTGAAATAATGTTTTTTAAAACAACCTGTTTTTAATAATTTAAAATATAATAAAATGATAACTTTTGTTTATATACTGTATATATTGCAAGTGCAGGAGAGTACAACATAAAAGAGAACATTTTATTTGTCTTTGAAGACTAAATAAAATTGTCAGCAAATGACCGTAAACCACTAGCCCATTGAGATGACCAATGCATCTGTGACAGATGAGAAATTGTGAACGTTCCCAGCCTCAAAACATGAAAATCATTCTGAGCTCATCCATTACACTCAACCAGACTGTGTGAATGTACTAATCATTAACGCACAGCTCAAAGCCTATTTGATTGGCTGAAAAGAATATGATCTCCCAGGACAGTTTTTCATATGATGATCTTTTTCTGCATTTTTGAAAATCTAGCACAGCACCTTTATTTTTTAATGTTCTTTAATCTAATCTAATATGCCTTGATGTCCATTCTTTTCATTAAGACTTTAAGGTAAGACACTACTGAATTTTTTTTTTCATGCACTGATCTTTTTTTCAGTCAAATGTAATGAAATATCCAATAAAAGTATTTTTTCACACTTTATCAATTTGTGTCTCAATTTAAATTACAATACATATTTTTATTTCTTTTAATAATTTTTTAACTATTTGTTGTATTTCTTTAAGTTTTAAGAAAAAAGTTCATAGTGTAATAAATCAACTGGGGAAGGTGGTATCAATTAGGTAGATAGTCTAATTTCATTTGTTTACCCCATTCACCTGCAGTGTCTTGCCTGTTTATTTTTTAATAGTGCATTTTACCTAATATTTAAACACCAATCTTTGTTTGATATTAGGCCTATGACAAAATAATAAAACAACTAAATTAATATTTTTCTGTGACTTCCGTGTCCAAACACTTTTCAGGGCCCACATGAACAAACACCACACTTCCTCTGAAATATTCCTCACCTGTTTTCTGACACCAGTATCTGCTCAAGCAGTTTGGCAGACTCGTATGTGATTTCCACAGCAGGAGTCTGCATCAACTGCAAGAGCAGCTCCAAACCGCCATCCAGCCGGATTCTGTTGCAGATCTCTTCCGCTACCTGTCGGCCCACTGTGGGCAAGACCCAGGCCTCCTCAACTAGCTGGAAAGTCTCAGCAATGGCCCGGCGGGTCTCCTCCAAGTCCCCCGTGTCTTTGGAAGACCTCAGCGTTCTGATAGCGGAGCGCAACGAGGGGAGAGAGCCGTCCAACACGGCCTGGACGTCGGTGCTGATCCCCGGAGACACAGCCCTGGGGTCGGGGGCCGTCCTCCGGTTGTGTAGCCGACTACTGACATATTCGGGAACCGTGAGCCTGTCGGAGCTAAACATGGAGAGATAACGGCAAATCTTGCTGAGGTAAACGACGAGGGACAAAAACATCTACCGGCTGATTGTCTGTTGCTACAACCGTTCTTATGTTTCTTTGTTTCTCGACTGTGACGGAAATTTAACTCATTACCATTATTAGCTGCACTCTTATGCGAGATAATTGATTATCAGCGACTGTTTACATCAAACCACATTATCCCGCTGATGTCAGGAAAAATATAAACACAAATGACGTCAGAGCCTTTGTGATTAATCCACATTCAGAAGGGGTCCTCGACGGTTATTTAAAACCTAAATAACATGCTGAATCTTGGTATTTTGAAGAAATATAGACATTCGCCGGTTTGTATTGCAGTAACCGTTACACTGAAAATCGATTGTGATTTGTCAGACAAAGACAACTGTTTCCACTCTACTTTTCCCACCCCCACAAAGTCCATTTAGAAAACCAATTGAAGCGGAGGTTATTTGTTTTTAAAAAGCAATCTGAATGCGTTAAATTTGAAATAAAGTTACGCTTGTTGATAATGGATCTTCGAGCATCCTCAGTGTCCGCTTGTAGATCCGCCCAGTGTTTGTAGATGATGTGGAGGATCTGCCTCAGCATCACAGGCGTGTGCTGTTCAGTGTTTGGTTCCCCCTTCTGGAGAAAGACAATAATGCGCTGTTATATGATTACATTTGTGGCAACGAGTCGACTGCTTTGTGCTTAGTACTATTAACTTGTCTACACTAAACGATTAGGCTATTAACCTCATAAATGCTCATTGTGGTTTCTGCCCGAATGCCATATAGCCTTTAGCCACTGATGTTAACTTATGCCAAATATTTAAAGATTAAATAACATTGGCAGCACATTTCTGAATGCCTCTTGTGAGGTGCTATTTAATTAAGTGGCTTTTACTTCCCAGATAAAGGGCGTTTTAAACAGCTTGTCACATATAATTACTTAATGATTTATGTTATGAAAACTTTCTCTGAGCTAACTGTGTTACGTTTTCTGATCCCTGATAACTGATAACAGATAACTGATCCCTACGTTAAAAGGATAGTTCACCCAAAAATGAAAATTCTGTCATAATTTACCTTCACTTGTTCAAAACCTATTTGAGTTTCTTTCTTCTGTTGAACACAAAAGAAGATGTTTTGAAAAAAGTTTGGTTGCTGGGATCCATTGACTTCCATAGTATTTTCTTTCTACTATGAAAGTCAACTTGTTTACCTACAGCAGGGTTGCCAGGCCTCGAAATGCATCCAAAAGGAATGAAAAGTATCCAAAAAAAATTTCATTGTCCAAAGAGTCTCAATTGCTAGATTCCCACAAAGGAAATGGACGCCATATTTTAGACTTATTTGATATTTTGTGATACATATTTTAGATACAGTATATGTGTTAAAGTAGCCTACTGACTGACTTTATGCACACCAAACAACCATTCTAAGTACCTTTCAGCACTATCAAAAAATGATTGAGTTTTCATTTTGTATTTGTAAGAAAGAAACATTTTGGCAGCCACAGCATGTTATAAAGTAGTCCATTAAAAGACACAACCTGCAACTTTGCATTTCTTCCTGCAACTGCATTTTCAAAAGAGCCCAATTGTGCTGTAAAACTGTGACCCTAGCAACACTCACCTACAGACAGCCAATCATAAACTACCTCACATATAAGCCATTGAAATATTCATGAGGTTTCTACAGTCAACCTGTTTTGCTCACTGTGCAAACTCTTTTCAATCACTGCATATAACACCCATCAACTTTTTTTTATCTGTTCAGTAGTTAAAATTAAACAAATAAGAAAGCTAAACTAATGTTTAAATTCAAGTCGTCAGTGAAATAAAAAAAACTTGATTTCCCAATATTAAAAGAAATAATAATGTTACAGGATAGTGGTAGTGGGAGTTATTGATCTGTCTATTAATCATTCACTCTTCACAGAGGTCGACAGGGTTGTTGTCCCCAATCTTGAGCAATTCATGTTATTCTAAAGGAGATCATAAAATCACGTCTTATATTTAGAAAGTTGAAAACAAGCATTATTTGTTTTTTTACTTTGATCACCCACATGAAAAAAAATGTGGTAAATACTAGTGTTTTTGAAGCATACAATAGTAAAGTACTTGAATTAATCTGTGGTAATACAACAACTATAGTAATACAAACCAAAAATTACCTAATGCTGTGCTAAGGTTTGTATAACTATGTAAATTAAACTAGAGTATACTACAGTATTTATTACAGTTTATCAGTTCATGCTGTAGCATTCATTAATAAAGTCTCGTAAATGCTGTATTAATGTTTACTTCTTTCTTTACACTTTTTTGCAGTATGGTTAAAAAAACTATTAACTATAGTATTTTTCTATAGTATTTTTCACGTGGGTACTCATGTGGGTAAATAGTGTAACCAAATCAAATTTATTTACATATTTTAAAATGAATGATTAATGTCAAAACATTTGTTTAATTGTTATTATTATAATTAGACTACTTACTAGCTGTAGATATACTGATTACTACTTAAACTTTTTTTCTTTACTTAAACTTTGTTTTTAAGTAAAAGAAATTAAGTTTAAGTAAACAAAAGAGGGTGAGTGACCTCTAAGTCTATTGATCCACTGATTTCTCTTTCCGCAGATGGTCTGTTTTTCAGTCACATTCTCTGTGAAACAGCAGGATGAGGGTTTTTCTTCTGCTTCTCGGACTGCTTTCTTTCGCAGACGCGGCTGAAGGTAAGATTAAGAAAAACACACTTTTTTTTGGTTACATTTTCTGTGTTATCTTGAAAATGCAGTCTTCTTTCCGTCAGAGTCATGTATTGAGCGCTGTGAAAATGGGTTTGACGCCACCAAAACCTGTCAATGTGACTCTATGTGCACATACTACAAGAGCTGTTGCACCGACTATGAGTCCTTATGTCGTATCAAGAGTAAGTGTCATCTGAAAATACCCATTAATTTAAATGAAAATCAAACATGTCCAAATTCTGTTTCTGTTTCAGCTCGTGGAGACACATTTCCTTCTCACCCCGAGGATGATTATGATGAGGATGCAAACAGCACAGAGGTTCCAATAAGATCCAGATCGCAGGTCAGAGTTTTGTCCCCATCTCCAGTGGAAATATCCAGCATGGTAACACAAATTTTGGATACAGTGAACGACCCAACACCAGTTATTGCAACTGCTGCCACTCCAACCAATAAAAACCCAACCACAACACCAGGTGCAACCACAACTGCTCAGCCCACACCAACTAAAGCTAAAGACCCTGATGCAGAGGTGTGCAGCGGCAGACCCTTTGATGCCTTCATGCAGCTCAAAAATGGCTCTATATATGCATTCAGAGGTACAGCAGAGATGAGCAAAACAAAAAAGTTTACAATATTACTTTACACCTCAGTTAGGCTTATTTTTAATAATAATAATCGTGTCCCAATTTGTCAATGAAAGCATTTTTTGGACTTTTGAAGTTTGAGTTCTGAAATTACAGAATGTCTGGTAACACTTTACAATACGTGACACATAGTTAATGCTAGTTGTATATGCTAACATGAACAACAACACTGAAAAAAATGACGTTTGCTGTTTGTTCAAACAACTTATTTAAAATGAGCTGAAACAACACAATTGTTTTTTGTTTGGGGCAACTTAATTGTTTTATGTTCAATCCACTTAAATTTGTAAAAACTAATAAATCAACTTAATCCCTTCACGTTTTCACAACATTGTGTGGAACCCAGCATTTTTACAGTGAATGAACTGTGTCTGTACGTTATTTATGAATCATAGTTTAACATTTACTAATGCATTGTTAAAATTCAACGCTTTGCTTGTTAACATTAGTCAACCAACAATGAACAACTGTATTTTTATTAACTAATGATAACAAAGATGAATAAATATTGTAATAAACATGTTTTTCATTGTTTGTTTATGTTAGTAAATGCATTAACTAACATACATGGCACGTATTGGAAAGTGTTACCGGATATTTTTATACCTTTTTTTTTTAGGACTTATTTAGGACTCTTTTTAAGAAAATAAAACCTTAAACACACAATACAAACTGCTGCAGTTTTATTGAAATTACTCAATATTAGTTCTTATATTTATTTTTTTTTACACACTTTTTGCTTATTTAAAATTATATTTATTTATGTCACCAGGAGAATATTTTTTTGAGCTAGACGAGAAATCGGTATTACCGGGTTACCCAAAGCTCATCAAAGACATCTGGGGAATAAAAGGTCCGATTGATGCTGCTTTCACTCGCATAAACTGCCAAGGAAAAACATACATCTTTAAGGTATGGATGAGTTCAGATTTATGTCTGTTAGGCAGACAAATAACAATCTTTATACATTAATTAATAAAGTGTGATTTAAAATATCCGAAATATATAACATATAGCGTTATATTTAATTTTATTATTGGGAATTATTTAATTTGCTTCACTGCAAGATTGTAAATGATTAAGCATATAATATTATATTATCCCCAGGGTAATAAATACTGGAGATTTGATGATGGTGTATTAGATGAAGACTTCCCACGAGACATATCTGTGGGATTTGAGAAGATACCGAATCATCTGGATGCTTCCTTTGCCACTCCTGCACACAGCCATCATGGGAAAGAGAAGGTTTATTTTTTTAAGGGTCAGTCCTGCCTTTCAAGAATGTATTGAATTTAAATGTCCATTGGTGAACTTTACTTATCAAACCGTACATTCCTTCTTTGTAGGAGATCAGTATTACCATTACGAGTTCAAGCACCAGCCATCCCATGAGGAATGCATTCGGATGTCACTGAGATCTCCATCAACACTCTTCAGAAGATACACCGATATATACTATGACCGATGGGTTGAGCATTTCAACCAGCTTTTTGGTGGAGGTAAATTTCTGACCCCGGACCACAAAACCAGTCATAAATGTCGATTTTTTTTTTTTTTGATTTATATGTCATCTGAAATCAAAATAAATATGCTTTGCATTGTATGATTTTTTAGGACAATATTTGATCAGGATATTTGAAACTAAAATCTGGAATCTGGGGTTAAATAAAATGTAAATATTGAGTAAATTGCCTTTAAAGTTGTCCAAATGAAGTTCTCAGCACTGTATATTATTAATCAAAAATTAAGTTTTGACATATTTATGAGGAAAGTTACAAAATGTCTTCATGGAACATGATCTTTACTTAATATTCAATGATTTTTATTATAACTTTGACCCATAAAAGCTATTCCCGTGCAGCATATGACTTAAGATAAGATAAGGTTTTGTGGTCAAGGGTCACATTTTAGCATGCTATCAACATTATAAACCTGGGAAAGCTCACAACATTTAAAGTGGTTCTATTATGCTTCCTTTAGTGTGTAATGTTGCTGTTTAAGCATGTAAAATATCTGTAAAGTTACAAGATATGGCTGTATGACATAATTGAAGAATTATGAATTATGAGGAAAAATATTTCACAATTCTGACTTTTCTATTCACAATTAACGGGAAGATTTTCAGGGACCACATTAAATTCCCCTTCAGTCACAAAATGGCACTGTACTTTTTAATAATAATTTTAAAAAACACTTTTAAAGTTATATAGATATTACTTTAGTGATATATGCATAGTTGACAAACAGGCGGTAAAAATGTTTTTGTAAAATAAAATCTTTGAAGAAAAAAAATTACATATTTATATAGTTAGAAGTCTGATGTTTGAAAAGTGGTCACTAACCTTAACAATTCTCTCACCATTTTTTATTTTACATATTTCTGAACTGTACCTTAATTATGTCCTAAGGTGTGACACAGCAAATATATATATACAAATAGCTTGAGAGCAATTTATCTTCATTGTTGGACACTTATCTTCATTTTGTCCTATTTTATATGAAATTATGAATAATATTTTTTGCTTCATGACTTGTTGAATATTTTCAATAAATAGGGGTGTCAACAAAATATTACAATTTTACAGTGGTTCCAAAAAAAGTTAACTATGTGAAAAATTATGAGACAAAACTTAACAGGTGCACATTATGAGCTTAAAAGGGTCTTCAGTAACGTGATCTTTAATAGGGTTCTTTAATTAATTAAAGTTTTCCTTGGAATTGCACAATTAAACTTAAATTATAGTGTCACACCAGACCACATGGTTTTCAGTGACAAAATGGATCAAGTTGCTATGTATTTAAAATTATATGGATACAAAAAATGATTGCCATTTATATAAAAAAAAACACTTTTGAAATTAGGCCTGAGGTATTTATTAACGATTTTATGATTTGTCTTTTTAATTTATAAGAGTTGAAATTTATTAAATTATGCTTAAGACAGACACACCATAGGACAGAGATTTCTTTGAGATTTGGCTCAGAAATGTAAGAATACAAATTGTAATAACGCCGCAATGTTTAACCATTTACTGCATTTTAAATTATGAAAGTACTAATTATATTCATTTTGCCACATGTGACAGTGAAAATGCAACATCATGTCAACAACAATAATTTTGATGAAATCCAAACTCAAATGATCACACAAGATGTATTTGAAGTCGTTAATACCACACAGAAATGGTAATGAGTGATGTATTAGAACAGGGATGGAAAAAGAGCTGATGAATTCACACGTGGTTTGTAAACATATATTAATTACATTCTTCCAGCCCAGAGTCATCATGGCCATCACTTCATCAACAGAGACTGGATTGGCATCAAATCTCCAATAGATGCTGTGCTAGTCGGCAGACTCTATGTCACTCCGAGACGGCAAAACAGAAGGCGCCAGGACAGAAATCGGCAGGACTGGGACCAGCAGCAGGGTCAGCGATATGGGCAGCAGTGGGACCAGCAGCAGGGTCAGCGATATGGGCAGCAGTGGGACCAGCAGTGGGGCTCCAGGCGCAGACAGAACAGGTCACCGTACTGGGAGAGCATGGCTGAGAGGGGCATCAGCATTGGGCAGGAGTTCAGTCAGAGTTTTGGGCAGGACAGGTGGCGAGACCAAGAAAGACGCAGAGACTATTATGACAGACAAAATTACTATGATTATGACTACAGATACGAACCTACTGAAGACATCGTCTACAACATACTGCACAGGAGTCGGCCTTTACAGAGTGTCTATTTCTTCAAAGGAGGTAATGGAAATTATATTATATCATATTATATTATATTATATTATATTATATTATCAGTAAAATAGTCACAAATTATTATTGGAATTATTTAATCAGAATTAATCTGTTATTTTATTTAACAATTGACTGCATGATTAAAAATGTATAATATATTATATTTGCAGTAAAATAGTCACAAATTATTTGAATTCTTTAATCAGAATTAATCTATTTAATTTTCTTTAATGACTGCATAATTTTAAATGTATGTTATATTACAATATATTAGTCTACACTGTAGTTATGCATTTCTATAATATTTGATATTAAAATTGAATTAATTTCTTTCAAGTAGGAACTGAAAATGATAATAATTTATTTCAGATATCATTTTTATTCTACTCTATTGAATTATATTATATTCAGATGACATTTTCATATTTTTTTTTTACAGATAAGTATTACAGAGTGAATCTCCAAACGAAGCGCGTTGACTATGCAAACCCTCCATACCCAAGACCTATTGGAAAATACTGGCTTGGCTGCAAAGACACGCCGGGAGCAGAAAAGAGATGAGTCCATCTATAAAAGAAAGTATTTATCATACAAAAAACAACCTCCTTTATAGAGTATCTGTGCTGGTTTTCACACTAATAGAAAGTCACTATTCATAATGTTTTACAGGCCACCGTAGTAACTAATCTGAGTTATATTCTTAATCATGCTCAGTTGACATCATGCAATTTTTATTCAAATGGATTAAATTAACTGATATATGGATGCGATCATATTAGAATTGTACTAATAAGAAAATAACAGAACATTTGCAATCCTCAATAAACATCAATGACTTATGCCTTTGAAAGTTCTCTTGAATATACAGTGTTAACAGATATTGCTTTCGGTTTTTGGCTTTTATCTTCATCGGCACAGTTAAAGACAAGACTTTCTTGTAGTTTTTACTGCCAAAAACCAATGTCATGAACATTTCCAGTCAATGTTTTGACACACGTTATCTGTTTATTGTGGTTTCATGCTCTATTCTTAGTCTACTGCCAATATCAAGCAGTTTTATAAGGCAAAGTTTATCTACATAACGTCATATTACATGATCAGACTCATGCTGCCAAGAACAACTGCTCTCTAGGGATGCATGTAAAGACTGATCCTCATTTATCATGTATAGAGAAAGAGAGGCCAAAAACAAAACATGCCATTGCACAGGAACCTATACAGCCTTAAGAGAAAAGACACTTTGAAGAATCTGAGGAAGTACCTGTCAGATTATTCCAAGCCAGGTGTATTTAAAAAATATATTTTATTATGGAAGTTATTTCATGCATAATTGCTGTGGGGTTCATATCTTGGCTCAGTATTGATTTATATCAATGTAAAATGCATTAAAACAGTGATAATGTGAAATGATTTATTGCAATTGGAATTTTAATTTGAATGTATTTTAAAATGTAAATTATACCTCTGATGGCAAAGCAACTTCTGCATCATTACTCCAGTCTTCAGTGTCACAGGATCCTTTAGGAATCATTCTGATGTGCTGATTTAGTGCACACAAAAAAATCTATATATAATTACAGTTGAAAACCTTTGAGCTGCTTAAAATGTTCACTGAAATGTTCTTTAGGGAGCCAAAATGTTTCCAAAAAATTACTCTTTTATAATATTTATGTTTTGATTAGCAGATTTAAAGTGTTAATTTAATATTTAATTACAATTTTAACCCTCTGGACATTTGTGTATGAAAACATCAGTTATACCTGGTATATGAGAGAAATATTTATTTTTAAATAGCAATTTCAATTTAATGGAAATGACATTGCGAATGTCATATGAAAGAGAAAAACATCGTATTTTTAAGCAGATATGTTTATATAGTTAAAACATACAGTACAAATTAAAGGGGAAATAATGCCCTTTAAGAGTGTTCAAAGATTTTTCTCTTCATAGGCACAATATTTCTCGTTCACCTACAGAAATTTGTCTCTAAAATTTGTAGTAGATCTTGGTTTGTGTGCTTTTTGTCTTTACACAAAACACTTTAGTTCTCAAATGATAAAATGCCATCACATTCATGCACATACAGTATAATGAATGCATTAAGCAAACAGCATTGTTTAGGACAAGTTGTTACAGTTGAAGACGGAATTATTAGCCCTCCTGAATTATTAGCCCCCTAGTATATTTTTCCCCAATTTCTGTTTAATGGAAAGAAGATTTTTTTTAACACAATTCCAAACATAAGTTTTAATAACTATTTCGATTATTTTTTTTATCTTTGCCATGATGACAGTACATAATATTTTACTAGATAGTTTTCAAGATACTAGTTTAGCTTAAAGTGCAATTTGAAGGCTTAATTAGGTTAATTAGGCAAGTTAGGGTAATTAGGCAAGTCATTGTATAATGATGGTATAAATATTGCTTAAGGGGGCTAATAATATTGACCTTAAAATGTTTTTTTATAAACTCAAAACTGTTTTTATTCTTGGTGAAATAAAACAAATGTTATAAAACCAGTACTAAAAGTATTCTTTTCATTATTGGTTCGGAATTTATTGAACCAAAACAACTAAATTGGGAACACACTCTTAAAACCATAAGATTTAGCAGTGTTATCAATGCTTTAAATAAACATTCTCGTAATTGGGCTCATTTTCTGCTTGGTCCATAACTGTCTCATTAATAATAATCTCTGAAGAGGTGGAGACAGTGTCAGGCAGGGCCACAGTCTCATAAGTGTGCTCAGTCTGCATGCCAGTGTCCTGTTCCACCTCTAAACTTTGAAGTGGATCACTCTCAGGAACGCTTTTTAAAATGGAGGACAGTGGCCTCTTGGGGGCGCTGTTCTCCTGAGGAGAGTCTGTTGCCCCGACTGTGCACGGAGAGCTGAGAGAGCTGTGTTTTTTACGACTGGGTTTCCTCATGACCACTTCTGATTGGTCTGACCCGCTCGCTTGCTCCCATGCGCTGGCTCGGGCTCCTAGTTTCCTCCGCGGGGGCTTAGCAATCGCTTGTCCCTTGCCTTTAGCAGCTTCGTCTTTTTGCCTCTGGAGGCTCCCCAGTCTGCGCAGCATCGCCTGAACGGGCCCTTCTGAGGGAGGCTCTTGCTTGACCATTTTCGAGGTCTTACCTACAGTAACGTATACTGTTGTTAACTTCTCTGAATCTGCGTCCTGTCCGCCATCAGATGATTGGATGTTCTTTTTGGGGTTAGAAAGAGTGCGTCGTCTTCCACCGGGTACAGCGAGGTGAGTTCTCTGCGGGCCCGAACTATATCTTTCCGAATCAGTTTGTGGTGTTTCAGAGGAAGCTGTTTGCTCCTCAGAGATGTTCTCCTCATTGTTTTTCTCTTCTTTCTCTGTTTCATTATTCTGGTTTCCCTGTCCTCCTTGCAGGGCGGAGATCATCAGGACGCCCCAGGGTTTGGGTTTTCGAGCGGTCCCTTGCAGATCTTGGGTTGAACTGCGACGCTCTTTAGGGCTGAACTTTGTGCCCTCTGCGAATGAGACCGAAGGGCGTTTGGATTTGGCGATGCTGGAGGTACGAGGGATGCCAAAAGCCTGTGACATGTCCTCGCTGCTGAAGGTTGATGGGTCAGGGAAGAAGTTACACTTGGAGTTCAGCTCCTGAAGCTCTCCGCCGACCTCGGTAAGAACATCTGTGACAGGAGGATGTTTAAATATGAATCAGTGTATTAGAACAGTGTTTCTCAACCACTTCCCAGAGGACCACCAGCTCTGCACATTTTCCATGTCTCCTTAAACAAACACACCTGATTCAGATCATCAGCTCATTAGCAGAGACTGAAAGACATGTAATGGGTGTAACAGACAAAGGAGACATCCAATACATGCAGTGTTGGTGGTCCTCCAGGAACGTGGTTGAGAAACACTGTATTAGAATGTAGTACGGCTTTAAAAAAAAAAACTATGCCTTAATTTACCATATTTGTATGTATTACATAAAGTGCATTAGAAATTAACATCAACATTTTTTCATTCAATACAAAGTAATGTCTATGTAAAAAAAAAATTGAATCCTTAAAAGGTGTAAATACTAAAGGAACACTCACAAGTCCTTTACAAGTCCTCTAGAGTTTTACCATTTTTAAATCCTTTCAGTCAATCTCCAGGTCTGACAGGAGCACTTTTAGCTTAGCTTAGCATAAATTGTGGAACTGGATTAGATAGTAGCAACTTTTTGTTCATTTTTTTGTTCGTTTTGATTATTTTGCTATTTTGAGCTTGTTAAATTGTGTACTAAAACCGACAGAAAATGAAAAGTTGCTATTTTCATATACTCTCATTCGGCGTAAGAATCAAGGTACTTTGCTGCCGTACCATGACTGCTGCAGGCACAATGGTATTTTACTGTGCTATTAACTAGTTACCTAGCTAGGGGCTATTTTCAGATGGTGCATAATATCATTGCATAAAAATCAACTGTTTACCTCTAGGTGATGTGACGAAAAAAAAAAAGTTCCTTGAAAGTATATTCAATTAAATATAACCATTATAGCTCATGATTACACCTTAAAAGGACACCCAAAGCAAAACTCTTGCTGCAGCCATAAAAGAATAGATACAGTGACAGTGAAATAAAAAATACAGAGATAAACTGCTTTACCTTCCCTGGGCGGTTCGCAGTAAACTGCTTCTCCATCCTCATCAGTTTCAAATGAATCTGTCACCCAGCCGGATGATGGCTGCTCAATGAAGCTGTGGTTAAATGTGAGCTCAGGATCATGATGCGAGACTGAAAACACACCAGAGAACATTTAAAGTCCACTTTATGATCTCCAAAACGTAATCCCACTTACATATACTGTATTTCTCAGTGACAACTACATTTTAATAGAAACATGTTAACTTACCAGTAACCCTGGGCAAACCAGATGACCAAAGCGTGATGCAAGGCATTGCTGAACCCATGTTGGCCAACACAGTATAAACATGGTGCTTCATACGAACCGCAGGACTGCCATCTCCAACCGCGACCCTGAAGGACACAATTAGAATCACAGTGGGTACATTTACATGGACATGAGTAATCTAATTACTAACCTTTTTCAGAATAAGACAATATTATGATTAAGGTGTTTCCATGAGTTGCTTTTAGAATATTAATTTCATCTTCCCATTTTAGTACATTTAGGGCCAGATTTTCTAATGCAAATTTTATGGGAAGGCAGTATTTAAAAGAATCACGCAATGGGATTTACTACCAAGTTTGCGTTCCTCAAATTATGGGTTTTAGCTTCATTATTTAATGGCTAAAAAAGCATGTCTTATATGTTGCACTTCAAATGCCTGCAGTTGTGTGCAGAGAATAGAGAGTGCATGGTATAGGTTTGGAGATTTTTTCCTCATCAGAATCAGAATCAGAAAGAGCTTATTGCCAGGTATGTTCACACATACGAGGAATTTGTTTTCGTGACAGAGCTTCTACAGTGCAACAGAATTACAGAGACAGGACAAAAAACAGATAATAAATATATTTAAAAAATGAAAGTTGTAGTGAATGCAAATATACAAATTGACAAGTGTATGTACAGGAATATTACTATATACAACAGCAGCTGTTATGTGCAAATTAGCATGTAAAATATGTTGTTAAATAAGTGTTTATGTGTATAAAAAGTGTATAGCAAGTCATAGTCATGTACATATTTATTTTGAATGCCGCTGAATAACTTTGACATCATGAATATCGATTATTTTCATAGCACCCCCACATATTTTTCTATCCCCCCTTACCCTCGGTAGAGAAAAAATATATATATATGTATTATGCCATGCATAGTAGATCACCTGCAACTGCATCAGCTCTGAGTATTTGCCACTATGCTAATTTGCAGTACACTTGTTGAGTTGGTTAATGGTTAATTAAATTAGATTTAATTTACTCATTGTCTGTAAATCATCCAGTGAAATTTCCACGTCCACAAATTTCCAATTGTGCTCTCACACAAACTGGCCCCGTTTAGTAAATCTGGCCTTCAGCATTATAGTACATAGATCAATTAATGACATACTTCATCATTAACACAACTCCATCAAGCTTTCCCCACAGAATTACACATCAACTAAGTTCTTCTTCATTATGGTACCATATACAGCTTTGAGTGCTTAATTTAAAATTTTACAAAAACTTAAAGTGCAGTAAATTATTTGTCATGCTATACATGCACACACACGACAGCTGATACAAATTCTTGCTCAAAGCTTTGCACTTTTGTCAAAGTGTTGACCACTCCAGTGTGTGACTTCTGTTGCAAAATGTGGAATGAAGTCCCACAAGAGGGTAATAGTGTGATTAAACTGAAATAGAATATTGAGTGGGGGGGGTGGCCTTCTTTTTGCATCAAAGCAACTAACAGTAATAGGGGCGTGGTTAAGAAAATTGTGGTTGAAGCCCTCAAACTGACGTCAACAGAGAAGGACTGCCCCTCCAAACGTGGAAGCAAAAGGTCAGACTTTGATTGAAATTTCTTAGTGGATTAACGTGTACAGGTTGTTCACTTAAAGAAAAATAATGTAAAATAAACATTGTAAATTTTGATTTCAATTATAAATTACATTTGCGTTTACTTCGAGTATGACTTGAATAGCTGGATTAAGGTAATCAAAAATCTGTTTACATGGTGAATTCTTAATCAGAGTATTGTCTTAATTGTGTTAATATCAGAATATTGTTCTAATGTAGATGTAAATATACTGATTGTTGCATGATATAAGATCACAAATAACATATGCATACCCTTCCTTTCCTTCGACTGGCCTCCCGCAACAGCAGCAGCAGAACAACAAGACGAGTATTAATATGCAGAGAGGAATCAGAAGCCCTGCTAAAAGACCTGCTCTGATACCTAGTAGAAAAACACAAAACAAAATGGATGAAGGGGGATGTGGATACCAGCTGTGAAAAAGCAAATATTGTGTCTGTACATACTGTTTGGGCAAGCCCCTGTGGCTGGATGGCAGGCTTGATTTCCACAATCACATGTGGAGGAGCAGTTGATGCCATAAAGGTTAAGAGGACATGTGCTGTTACAGCTACAACAGAGATTGAAGAGTGAGGGACACTCATTTGAATCTTACACCAAGTTGAAAACATCCTATAAATACCACTGTACCCTCACCTCTCACCCTGAAAGCCAGGAAGACAAATGCAACTTCCTGTCACATGGTTGCAGTGGCCGTGATTGCAAGTTTTACAGAGGAAGCGACAGCCATCTCCGTATCTACCATCTGTGCAGGGTTTGTCACATCTGCAGAGAGGAAGAAGACCGAAAATCATTAGTCAACTGAAAGATACAAAAGCACCTTGCCCAAAATGTAACATAACTTAGATTGGGTTCTGCACATGGAGAAAAATGACTACATATGGTAGCCACACAAGTCTTTATATGCTCAAGTAACGCTTAAAATGAACTTCGATGTAGATAATAATGTTAGTTCAGTTTGTTTCAAAATCTCTTCTTTTAATACTGTTAGTGTTTCCTTTTTATTCAATCGCAAATAATTGGGTACATTTCATTTATAAACTAAAAGCCAGCTGATGTGAGTCATTTAGTCGTGAATGAGACCACACTGTTCCATTGATTTAATTAAAAGAACCAGCTCAAGAGAGTCATTTGTTTGTGAATCTGTCTACACAGTTTACACTGTATGATTATGATTCACTAAAAAAAGATGGATCATTAGAATCATTTTGTTGTGAATAGGATTAGACTGATTCACTGGTTGATTCACTGGTTGATTCACTAAAAAGAAATTGTTCAACTGAGTCATTTGTTCTTGAGTCAAACTGCACTGGTTACACATTGTGTTTTCAAAAAAAAAAAGAGCTCATAAGAGCCATTTGGTTGTAAATCAGACCAAACTGGACTATTAATTCCTTAAAAAGAAACAGCACACAGGAGTCATCTAGTCACGAATCAGACAACACAGATCCACTAATTAGAACTTGCTAATTACAGTTATTGGTTCCTGAGTCCAACTACACTGATCACACATTACATTTTTGATTGACTGAAAAAAGACAGCTTGTGGGAGGGATTTGGTCATAAATCAGACCACATTGACTCACTGATTCACTGAAATATTAAGTATTGGCTCATAAGAGTCATTTGTTTGAGAATCAGACTACACTGGTCAGAATGTTTGTTTAAATCACTAAAAACACACAGCTCATAAGAGTCATTTGGTCATGAATCAGTATGTCAGACAACAGAATGTTTTCTTTAAGAGAACTCCAGTAAATCTGTACCTTGGTCCAATCCAGCCAGGATTACACTGTAAACATGCTCCAGTTTCCGGATCACATGGGTCCATGTTTCGACAATGCGGACAAACTTGTTGGCAGCGATGGCCATAATAACCCGCAGGACAGCGTTGATCACAGCGAGTGCCATTCCATCCTGGTTCACAGGCATCACACAGGCCGTCCAGCTTAGTGCAAGGCCTTCCTCCTTCACAACGTCCACAGCTACACTCACACATACATAAGAGGACACAGAAATCATCAACAAACCAAATATAGTAAACTTGTACAGAATAATGAAAGCGCTAAATAATTAATAACTGCTCAATTGTACATAATTACATGCATTCATAATGTACATGCATTCATAATGTAACAAATATACAGTTCAAGAGTTCGGGGTGAGGTTACCCAGTCTCAGTCTTCAGTGTTAAACGATTCTTTAAAAATCATTGTATTATGTTGAATAAATATATTTTTTAAATTGTTGAAGACTTGAAACTTTGATTCTTTTGATGAATTCTTTGATGGATATGAACACATTTTAATCCATCAGTTGAGTTTGTCCATATTTGACCCAGTGTTGGGTTAAAACAACCAGCATTTTTTGTATTTTTTAAAAACTGAAATCTTTGGTAAAATTATAAATAATTCTTTATATTCTTAATATTCTTTAACAAATATATATAAAATATACAAAATTGTAATCATAAGAAATTTATAAATAATACATTTTAAAATAATAAATTTTAATATATAAAAAATGTATTGAAAACATTATTGTGAAAACACATTTAGCTACATCGTTTACATCTTTTAAAAATTTCTTTATTGACACTTTTGATCAATTTCATGCATGCTCGCTAATAAAAGTATTCATTTCTTTAACAGAATTTTTTTAACCATTTGCTGCTAGTTATTTCATTATAAACTAATACATTTTATTATTATCTTTTGTAATATTAGAAATTTCTTTAAATCACTTTTAATAAAGTAATTCTGGCTGAATTAAAGTATTAATTAAATGATAAAGAAATAAAAACTGACCCTTAATATTTGATTATTCAAATGAATAGAATAGCTCTCACATAATCTGCTATTCTGGTCTTTTAATCCTACCTATTTCCCTCACCTGTTCTTACAGCCTCTGCCATACTTTCCACCGTCACAAGGCTCATTGCAGAAAGGCTCTTTGTAACCCGGGTAGCACAAACAGTTGCCAGTTTGCACATCACAGTCGGCATGGTTGAGATTGCAAATGCAGCGGCGGTCACAGGACGGGCCCCACCAGCCATGCAGGCACTGGCATGTCCCAGTGCGCTGCTGACAAGGGGACACATAGCAGTTGCATGGCAGGCTGCACTTTTGGCCCCAATGGCCCTCAATGCAAATGCAGCGGCCTGTGGCTTGGTCACAGGTGGAGGTAGCGAGGTGGCACTGACAGGCTTTGGAACAAGTGGACGTCCACCAGCCCTCATCACAGGTGCAGTTCCCAAAGACAGGGTCACATTTCCCATGGCGTCCACATTTGCAGCTGTTCTGGCACAAGTTGCCCCAGCGGTTGGGCAGGCATGAGCATACACCAGTGACTGGATCGCAGAGACCGTGAGGGTGGCAGGGACAGAACTCACGACAATCTGGTCCCCAAAACTCAGGAGGACAAGCTGTGGAAAAAGCGTATTCAGATTTGTTACAGTAACTAGAAATGCAATGCTTTGTATTGGATTGCCAACGATGTGAACATAAAATGTTGTCAAAAGATTAATCGCAATTAATCACATCCAAAATGAAGTTTGTATTTACGAAATATATGTGTTGAATTTTCGGGTTGTGCTGCATTTTATTTATGAAAATAATCTGTATAGTTACTAATAAACAGTGATTTTAACAAACGGTGTATAATGCATAATAATGTGAGCTAGTTTCATTGACCATTACGCTTTAGTTGAAACCTGGCAACCCTGAGGTTGATTCTGATTTGGAGGCTTGACGGTAGGAACTATTTTTTGTTTGGCGGAGGAAGAACAGAACAGACAAGGAGCAACTGACAATATGTGTCAAATGTAAGTAATTCTATGATAAATTTATGCTTATAAAAAGTAATATTACACTTGTATAATTCCTGCTCTGTTCGTGATGTTTTTAATCTTTAAATTTATAAAACGCAGTTCTAAAACCAGAAACTGAGGTGATGTTACTCACGAGTTTTGCACTGGTACCCGTAAAATCCAGCTTTACATCGACAAAGTCCAGGATAAACACACACTTCATCCTGCAGACAGGCTCTTTCCCCCTTACAGAGAGCTGAGAAAACAAAAAAGACGAATAATCCGGATCTATACGCTACAGAAAACTAAACTAACATTACCTGAAACGACTATTTCTCAAAACTGCTAACATCAGCAGACCCACAGGAAATAATCCTTTGACCTTGAATCATCAATGAAACAACACATTAGGATATTTTGTATTAAATGTACACATGATAGCATTAATACTCACGGACAGTGCATTCATCACTGCTCTGGCCCCATCCAGAACAACATATTGCTGAAGAATCCCTGGGTGATGAAATAGAGCAGATTAATCTTTTGATTAAAACAAAAATAATTTCATTTAGAAGTTACAGAGACATACAATAGGTTCATATCATCAGAAACCCCCAGGAAAGACAAAATACAAAGGACATCGGTTTTAATAACTCAACTCATTGAAAAGCAATCTAAGAATCAAATGTCCTACTTCTCAGACAAAAAATTAAGAGATTTAAACAAAAAAGTCTATGAGTTCAATATCATCAAACTTTTCACATCAAGTTCCCACAAAAGTATCTTGGCACTGGGATCCACATTTGTTTTTATGGATCTATACCTTTATTGTATGTCATACAAGCAACATATTTGCTTTTATTTTTTCCTTAAGAATTTAAAGATACTTCAACATTACCAAGAAGCAGTACCTGGCACTGAGGCAGACGTTCTTCCCGGTCGGAGAGAGTCTCTGAGCTGAGCACTGGACACACATGAGCATCAGTCCAAATGAAGTCAGAAAGGTGTCCATTCCCTCCGGACCGACCAAAACCTGTGCCACCTTCTCCCACCACAGCACCAGTACAGGTTAGTTCTGATTTAGTGAAACAGAAATGATCCAGTCGAGTCTGTTTAGCAAAATGGGCTCTCCGAGTCCCTTTGTTTCCTCTGCAAGTTTCCTGAGGAAGAAAAGCCAGCTTCCTCTAATTCAACAAGCCACTGGTTGTTTAAAGACATAATCAAGGCCCAAAGTTTTGAGGGAGGTGTTGGGTGCTTTTAATGGTCAGAGTGCATGCCAACTTTACTAATTTCTGAAAAAATAATAGTATGCTATAGATGGCCTTTTTTTTTCAGAACATAAAAAAACACAAACACACAAATGTCACAACATCTCAGAATTTTATTTAACGTTGATATAGTTTTTTAACAGAGATTTTTACAAAAATAATATACACAACCAAAAGGTCAGTACGGGCATCATTAACTTTAATTTCCAAAGGTACAAAGATAAATGGATGAGTCACAGACACCAAAGGAATATGGAATTTAACTACAGGCCATTACGGGTATGCATTATCACTGATTTCCTTCCTAGGAAACACAGACTTCCTTTCAATCAGGGAACACCTTAAGACTCATACTGAGTAGATTTGTATCACATCCACACGTTTTTGCTTCTTTTTTTTAACAAAGCAGCAATGGACACACCATATCCAATTAGTTAAATGGCTAAAATGGGCAAAGCGCCAACTTATTAAAGGGATAGTTCACCAAAAACTAACATACAAATAGAAAATAAAACATCTGAAATCTGACTGTCAACACACTAATTTGACTTAAGGTGGTAGTTTTCAACATGTTTCTTTAATAAATGCACAGTGTGATTATGCTGAGGCAGCAATATGTTTGGAAGGCAATACTGAAATTTTTAACTACAGTATACTTAATGAATAAACGTTACATCTCATGTTTATGTACATATATCCCAACGTACCATTGTGTAAAATTTGTCATTTTTTCCTATATTGTGATGTACATCCAATTGAAACGGTCCTGAAATTGGACAAAATGTAGGGTGGTGGACCATTTCATTCTTTAGGAACCGATTGGATCTTTTGGATTGTATTGGATCATTGGAAGATGGGCGTTGCTAACGAAATAAAGGAAAATTAACGAATGAACGAAAGCAGGGCTGAAACAAGACACGCCCTAATAGCCCCGCCCTAAAGGCATTCCATGTGACCAGAAGTGAAGAAAAGTTGTTTCGAGGGAGGAAGGAAGGTTATAGTATTCGATTAAAGATTATGAGGACAAATTAATTTTTTACAAAATAATGAAGTGCACAGATGCGTTATTTATATACTAAATACATATAAAACTTTCATGCCGACTTTAAAGACTTTTGGTCCTGATTGCCATCCAACTATACAGATCTGGAACAACCTGGTGAGTAAATGATGACAGAATTGTCATTTTTAAGTGAACTATCCCTTCAACAGATCAGACAATACGCATTTAATTTAACATCTAAGTACTACATCTTTTGTCACTTTGTAATGCATTGATTTTTTTACACCAGGTTGACACAATCCAAATGATGTTGCTAGACACAAAACCACATGTTGAGGCAAATATTGAAATATATTTATATTTAAAACCAGCTTACAATTCATAAATTGATACAAAATGTATGATTTTTAGGGACAGTCAATGTTCTATAGGAAAATATACTTGAATACAAAATACTCTAATGCCCTCTAGTGACAGACATAAAAGGGTCAGTGTGATTATCTCAGATAGTGATGGCAATACAATGTCAGTATCTTTGGTTAAAATTCATGTTAAATATACTCTCTATAAAAATAGCTGCTCTGTTCTTTGTTGCTTCCATGCAGACATATATAACATATAATGCCAGTGGTATTATGATTATCAAAACACTGCACTCCCTTTTTTTTAAGTGCATCAGTCATTTATGCATCGCCAAATGAAATTACAAGAATAAAGATTGTTTTCAAACCCTCATACCATCCCTACCAAAATAATTTCCCACTAAACAGCTTTTTACAGGTAGCCACGTCCCATGCTCATTTCACTGCTTGAGCCAGAAGCACATTTAAGTCAGTAAATAGTAATTGAAAGTGCCACAGAACCATTGCTTTTAAAAGTGCCACTCTTTGGGATACCAACCAGATATCTTTTTACAGTTGTCTTTGCATATTACTGGGATGGGAGAATGAGGAAATTGCACACATTTACATTGATTCATTTAGCAGACGCTTTTATCCAAAGTAAGGGCACACTTCACCTTTCATTAGGTTTGGGGTCAATAAGATTTTTTTAAATGCATGTATACATAAAATGAATCAATAGTGACATTTATAATGTTACAAAATAGTCTACAGTACATAAATGCTGTTTTTAAATGTTATAATCATCAAATTATAAAATTATCAAAAGATCATTGAATCAAATGAAATAAATAATGTCTAATATATTTCCACACAAATATTAAACATACTGTTTCTAGAGCACGAACTTGACATTTAAAATTATTTCTGAAGGATAACTAAAGACTAGAATGATGTTGCTGAAAATGTAGCTTTGCATCAGTTAAAAATAATAATAATTAATTATATTAAAATAGAAAACTGTTATATTAAATTTTCACATAATTACTATTGGCTACTGCATTTATGCCTAAATAAATGCAGCCACATTAAACATAAAAAAGGCAAACAAAATCTTACCAACCCCAAACTTTTGATGTGTGTTGTTGTGTGTTTTCAGATTTTCACAACTCTAACTATTGGTTAAATTAAAAAAAGTGCCAAGTTATTTTGTACTATGAGTAAAAATGGCAAAAAACATCAAAATACCATTTTTGCATAACCAAATACATGGGAATTGTTTCTCTCAATACAATTGTCGATCCATTCCTTTGTCTGAAGCCTAAAAGAACATATGTGAAACTTCTTTTGAGTGATAGATGGATGGTCCTCAAGAGGAGCTGAGGGTTTCTGTCTCTTCCTCGACTCCCTGCTCATTTGGATCAATGATTTCCCACGTGGAGCTGGATGCCGGAAGGCTGGAAGACGGGGAAACTGAGCCCCTGGTGAGACTAGACCGCGTCAGGAAACCAAATCTAAAGGTTTGAGTCAGAGGAGATAAGAGAGCTCTAAATTGCTGAGATAAAAATGACACAACAGGAGATTTCAGTGCTATTTTTGAAATCGTTCAGTAGCTAGCTGGCATGCTGACTTACTAAGGTTGCTAAGCCGAAGAGTGAAATGTGATTAAGAGATTAGGGTTTTCAGAAAAACATATAGTATGAATGCTGCTAAAAGCCTGAAGACACAGCTGATATATCTGAGTATATCACATGTGATGCACAAAGAAGTATTGAGAAAAGTTTTACTTAAAAAAAATGCATGACCTCTCAATGAGTATATTGTTCATTGTGCATAACAAGAATTCACCAGCTTCCATACTTGATGTCCAATGCTTTACCAACATGTATTTAAAGGTGCACTAAGCAATATGTGAAAAAGACACACTTGCAGCCAATCAGCAGTAAGGGGCGTGTCTAGTAATGGTAGCAGGGATATCAAAAAAGGGTGAGGTCCTGTTTTGAAATGTGTGTGTTTGTTTTGGTGCTTTCAAATATCAACATTGTTTGTCAAAATTCACTTAGTGCACTTTTAAAATGAATGTTTAGCAAGCCCATCCTGCCCTTTAAGCTACACTGTAAAAATGTCTGTCATGTCACCTAAAATATTGTAAGAAATGTAAACCAAAAATATAAATGCCTAAAAGTCAGGTGACATAAAAATGTAAATTAAAACATGTAAATATAATAAATATCTGTTAGATAGTCAGAAATGTGGTAAAACGTGTATATAAAAAATGCTGGGTATATATTGAAATATTGGTGAAATATTTTTATGTCAAAAAATAATGAAACATCCAAAAATATGTTAGAAAAGTATTTTTTTATGTGAATGTAAAAATGTGGTAACATCTAAATTTAAAAATTAAAAGTGGGTCAAAAATATTGAACAAAATCTGATTGCATTAAATCCCACAACCAAGTGTTTTTAGAGAGAAAAGTCCTAGATAGATTTGTTTTTTAGAGGTGTGTAATGTTTGCACAACATGCGGCACTAAACACATTAATACTGAAAATAATTATTATACTATATAAAACATTAAACAAATAACATTATCAACAACCATAACCAGTGCATATAAAGCATGAATTTTACTATTACTAAAATTGACAACGGGCAACACGGTGGCTCAGTGGTTAGCACTGTCGCCTCACAGCAAGAAGGTCGCTTGTTCAAGTGCCGGCTGGGTCAGTTGGCGTTTATGTGTGGAGTTTACATGTTCTCCCCGTATTCGCGTGGGTTTCCTCCAGGTGCTCTGGTATCCTTCACACTCCAAAGACATGCAGTATATGTAAAACTGAATAAACTAAATTGGCCATAGTGTGTGAATGAATGTGTATGGATGTTTCCCAGTACTGGGTTGCAGCTGGAAGGGCATCCGCTGTGTAAAACATATGCTGGATAAGTTGGCGGTTCATTCCGCTGTGGTGACCCCTGATGAATAAAGGGACTAAGCCGAAGGAAAATGAATGAATGCAAATTGACTACTTAAACTTAACAGCATAAAAGCCAATATATAAACAACCCTATTTGACTTCATTTATACTGTTGCTCAAAAACAAATCTGAATTTGGAGTAGACTTACCCCATAAGGCTTATCCCATAAACCTAATTCTGCTGAGACCAGTTTCGGTGAAGTAGTTTAGCATTTAAGTAGATTGTTGTGTACAGAAATTAGTTCCTAAAGTATGTCTATAAGGTTTTAGCATGAATGCATCACTCACAGGTTCCTGATGCGGGACTCCTGCGGTCTGCTGTCAGTGCTGTCCGTATCATTGTCTTCATTTCCACTCCTCTCAAACAAAGGCCCGTCTGTCTCATCTCTGCATGACGGTGAAAGAAACACAGTCAAACACAACAGTAATCATGTTGACCTTTATTACCAGAACGTTTGTCGCATACTCACGTGCTACATTCGCTGACTGGAATGCCGAGCATTTTAGACTTGATGACGGTTCTCTGCTTCTTTATAGCTGAGCGCACAGCATCGAGTAAAAACCCTGGACATCTCTCATCATTCAGGATTTCCCTGAGGAGACACAGATAAACGTGTGTTCAGATTGTGATAGCAAGTTATCCTGATTAAGAATGGACGATAATTTATTGTTTGCAACAATTGGACTGCTCAATGAATAAATGTACTACTGTAGCACATGTGCGATACAGTTTTACATGTGTATGAGCCTGTTTACAAACAAAGAGATTTACTGACATACTTCTACTCCAAATTCACTTCTTAACACAGGGTTCCCACGCTTTCATGAACAGCAGATTTAAGGACTTTCAAGCTATTTTTAAAGCAGCATTCATTTTTAATCAAGCACCTTTATATATCATACAGTACCTCAGCATATGTAGTGCCATGAAACTCCTTACTGTATTTAACATGTCACTTACACTTAATATCTATGTTAAAAATGTCAGAGTAATTTTTAAAAATTGACAGTTTTTAAAAAGTCATGTTTAAAGAACTTTAATAAAATTTGTTGAATTCAATACTGGTAATATTCAAATGCAGTTTCTGGAATATTAATCAAATCTGCATTATTTGTCAATGTTATTGTACAAGATTTAAATTGAAGATTTTTTATTTAATTTCTTGTTCTGTTTTTGACAATTTTTTAAATAAAACCAGAAACAAATTTTATTCAAGCACTTTCAAGGACCTATGTTTGTTTTTAAGTACTTTCCAGGTCTTGAATCCATATGTCTGAAATTTAACTACTTTCAAGAAGTGTGGGAACCCTGTTAACATCTGTCAAGTCTTTATAACTTATTTTTTTGACCAGACATGGTTTCATATCATAATAGAAATTGTACTATTTTATACAGAGATAAAGACCGAAATGTCGATTAGCATTTCATTATAAATATACTTAAATCTTATAAAAACACCCAAGATGACAGGATGAAAAGTGATAAACCATCATTTGCCACAATAATGTTTACTGTCTTCATGTTTCACCAGTTATAAGCATTTGTATGTCATTTTTACTCTGCTTCAGTGATGCATATGAGGAATTTGTGCACAAGGTCGTCCTCTAGCTTTCAGTATGAATGAAACAGTATGAATGCTTATAACAACTGGTTTTAGGAGGAACATTTGGAAAGATAGTACTTCTTTCTAAATATTGAAGTTTTTTTTATCATCACTGTTATTGTTATCACAATAAATACCCCCCAAAAAAAGTGATAGGGTTTAATGTGATATAGTCCATATCTGCCATCCCTATTGCTGAAATATGTGAAACAGATACACCTGTCTCACCTTTGGTAATATGCAAGCTCCTCTTTCACCAGAAAGAGATTGGCCTTCAGCTCATTCCTCTCAAAAAGCATGTCTCGTACTTCCTGCTTGGTAAAACACGGCCGGTTTGGATCCTTCAAGTCAATGATCATCTTATCTGTAAGGTCAATGGCTGAACTGCTCTGAAGGAGGCAAAGGTGGAGAAATATGAGTACGTCAGTCAAGTACCATAAATGTCTAACTGAGCTGTTATAATACATTTATGCAAGATAAAAAAAGACACAATTAGCACATTTTTATTATTAATCACTAAAATAATCACAAAATGTGTGGTAAACAGTGTGGCCTAAATAAAAGGGTGTAAGTAATTTCATAAGAAACATTCAGAATTAATCATTAATAATATATTAATATACAAATGAATATATTTAAATGTAAAATAATTCTGCCCAGTTATGTACACAACTGTTCAGTGCATAAAAAAAACTCTTAGTCTGCAAACTTAACCTTTTTCATTCATTCATTCTCCTTCGACTTAGTCTCTTTATTCATCAGGGGTTGCCACAGCGGAATGAACCGCCAACTTATCCAGCATATGTTTTACACAGCGGATGCCCTTCCAGCTGCAACCCAGTATTGGGAAATAACCTTTTTCAGTTTAACTAAAATAAAAAGCTTATTTGATTTTTGAATTGAAGTCATATCTGTTCATTAAGCATAAGTTTAAATTAAGATCAATTAAAAATATATATATATTTATAAATAATTCTACAGATCTAGTTAAGTGCGTTAAATCCTTTTAATTTGGACTTATACACAGGCAAGCTTTTTTATATAATATAAAAAATATATATAATAATTTTAACGTATTCTTCTCTATTTTTGTTAATTAAAGCTTCTTTTATTTATTTCGGAATTTGAATCATCTCTGTTAATTAAGAAGCTAGTAAACAGGGTCAGAAATGAACAGAGACATGTAGCAAAAGTGCAAGTAAAATGAACAAAAAGGAACCTTAAATTCAAGATTAGAGGTCCAAAAATGCCTCCAAATTATTTTTTTAAAAATGCACAATTAAAGAACAATTAAAGTTAAATCTACAAAAGAATGAAAGGTTCAATTTATGACATTACATTTAGACATATGCAAGTAACATCAGATATTATTTTGATTTATGTTAACTGCTTAAATTGAAGTATTTGACTTAATAGACAACACCGATACAATTAATAAGGTAGTTATAAAAACTGCCCTCACAATGTTTGCAAAAAACATGCCCCAAGAAATCACATCCAATATTGCCCCTAATAAAAAATAATTTCTGACCCTGCTAGAAACTAACGTGAAAAAGCTTCTGACAAGGATTTAATACCAAAATGTAATCAAGCATCAAAAGCCAGTAAGCTGAAGTGAGTTGTGCACAAACATGTCCGTTCCACTGCTGTGAGGGCAAGCGTGACCTATATATGCCTCATCAAACCAACCAAAGTGGAAATTAGTGTGCAACATAATAATACTTCAACCCCTCAAAGAGAATGTAGAAGCTTCTGTGTGATTATGCCTTTAGGAAACAGACATACACACATACCCTGATATAAACTATAAAAGCAGATCAGCTTATTTATTATTAAGAATTGTGACTAACCGTTTCTGCAGCAGTATGTACACTGGATCTTTCTAGTCTAGAGTTCAGACTCTGTATCTCTTTCTGTTTTTCACACAGGTCGGCCTCCAGGTCGGCTTTTCTCTCCACTGCGCTCTTCATCTGCGTATGTATGATGTTCTGCTTGTGTCTGAGCTCTCCGTTTATCTTCATTAGCCGCTCCTGCTGCTCCTGGAGCTGAACAACAAAATGCAGACACATTTCTTCTCACTGAATATCATTTACGAATGCTAACAATGCAAAGAAAGTTAAATGATTAAGTTAGTTTATACATTTTCTGTAAATTTTCTATTCGACTTGTATGTGTGTGGTACCGGTCTGGCCAGTTTCATATCCAAAGCAAAGCAGCCATACAACATAATAGGGGAAACTCTGAACCGTAGCTCCAAACCACACATATATGCCTCTAATGCAATTCACGAGCAAATAATTGGTGGCCATAACTGCTGCCGTGCCACTTGTTTATTTTGTGTCAGTTGCTGCGACACACTGTTGACATTGTGTCCTAAATTCAACATGAAAAACCTTGATGTGGTAAAAAGCTAAAGTAGGTTTGATGAAGAGAAAAGGTCAGTTTCACTGAGGGGGAAATCCTTGTTACTATTGTTATGCATTTTGAAAAGAAATTTCAAATAGATTTGAGTATTAAAATGCAAATAAATAAAGTGGACAGCTGTGTATATTTTTTATTTTTTTTAATATTGTATCAATTATATTGTTGGCGACAAGTCACTTTAAAAAAAAAGTCTATTTGTCATTAATCATTCACTTAAGAGATTCATTCAAAATGCTGATTCATTCAGTGACGAAACATATTAAGTTTTTATGGGAGAGTCATTTAATCCTCAATCAAACCTTTAAAATTATTTTTTATAAACTGCAGGAAACTTTTTATCTAAACCAATAGTAAATAACATACTATTAAGTTTAGTTGTCAACTCAGAATTATGAAAAATGGCAATTTTTACTGTAAACAAACAAATTGTGGTTTTTATGAACTGTGTACCTGTACTATAAGTTTAATAAGTCCTTCAGTGTTTGTTTTGGCACTATCCAATCTAATAAACAAAAACAAATAATAATATGAGTTATTGTCATTTTAAAATACCCCTAGTAACCCAAATAGCCAAGGTGAGAGTGACTGATGAAATACAGATTCATTTGAGCAGCACAGGTTATATCAGACCCTTACCGCTTCCACCTCCTTGGACATGCTGGAAATCTCCTGAACCTTCGCTCTTAACTCATCGCGCTGCTTATCCACCACTCCCTTCAGCTTGAGCATCACCTCTCGCTCCTGCCGCTGTGTGCGGTCTAGAAAAATATAAGGGAACAAATGTATGGTCACATTTTAAAACAATGTTTTCTAGATTGAGAACAACACATACATTATACTTATAATAATCCAGTTTTGCATCGACAGTGGCTAAAATCCAAGAGTTTGACAAAATAAATGCATTTCCCAGACAAATTAAAAAACGATATTAACAGCTTCAGGAGTCTGCCAGCTTCTATGGGTTCAGCATTCCTGACTGCTGACTTAACAGTAATAAATGAGGGAAAATAACCACTCCCTTGAAGGAGATTAACAGAGCTTTATTCAGTCCAAACTGAAAATATGAGCTCATCTGCTATAAGAAACATCTAAAATGAGGAGCGAGCCAACAACCCAATTGGGGAATCCCATGACTTTGCTTTGTACAAGCAGTTACACTGTGGACTTTATACTGTACACAACAATTATAATAAATTAAATTGGTGCTACAAGGAAAGGCAATAGGCCTATAATAATTATAAAACTATTTAAGACTTTGGATAATAATTACCCGTACATATAAACTGAGTTTTAATATGCATTTGTTGATGCATTTATTGCATAATGATGCATTTATTGCATTTTACCTAAAAATGGCCCTATTTAAAACAATTATATTACTGAATTCTAGATCTTATTGTGAATGGTTCATCCATGTATGTTTCATTGCTAAATAAATATTTTATCCTCAGAATTTAATCAAAATTTCATAGCGAGATCTTCAAATGAAAACATCAGACTTGACCTTTTTTGGTCACTGGGATGTGCGTGACAACAAAAAATGTGTTGTTTAGTTTCAACATGGCTGTAATATGATTAAATATATGATTAAAAATTATTCAACATTTCCATTTCAGGTGTTCTTAATTTATTATTACAATGTAAATAAATTTCAGTTATCTTATTTAAATCTTATTTTAAATTGACAGTCCTATTTGTTTATTTTTCTCATGTCTTTTTACCTTCTTTTGAATGAGTGCATTGTATGCGGGTCAGAAGCTCTTGGTTTTCTTCTTTGAGCTGATGCACCTGGGACTGTAACACTTCTAGGTTTTTCTTCAGTTTCTTCTCTGTCTGATGCCAGTCCTGAGGAAAGACAAAGCAAAACATTGCAAAAAAGAAAAGAAAAATCCTTTCAAACCACAAACACATGAAGTGAGACTCACCAGATGTCACCCTGACATTAGTTTCAAAAGCCCAACAGTTAACCAGATCACTTGAGAACACAATGACTTGTAAATCTATTCATAGATTATTGATGCAGGACAGTCCCTGTGCATTACATAAACAACCCCAAGTAGACAAATTATTATTAGAGAGGATGTAGTGCATGTTCATTTTATTTTCACAAATGAGGTGATATGGATGAGGTGTCCAATAGAGTGCTGCAGCTGTGAGGTCAAAGCATAACTAATTTACTTCTGGTTCCTTCAAGATTTTCGTAAGGGTTTTTTTAAAAATAGGGGGTTTTCATTTCACAAGCTCTGTGGCAAACATAACTTACCACTACTTGGATGTTTTGTTGTACAAAATAAACTGCTGACAACATGATTGCATATTTAAAAAAATTTATATTTGTTTACTTAATAAAGTTTTTTAGAGAGTTAGCAAAAAAAAAAAAATATATATATATCACATAGTGTTTGAACAATTTGTTAAAATCCTACTTCTTTATTAATAATTCCATGAATCAGCACTGTCTGAAAATTAACTGTTCCATATTTCCCCCTACTGTGATGTTTGAAACATAAACGACGTAAAGAACTATTATGTTTTTGAACTGGATTTTACAGTTTACACACAGTAATATGATAGAGAGTACTTTTATATGCATGTGACGTACCATCTCACAGCTGGCTTTCTGTTCATATGCTTCACAAGTGTGTGCTCAGAAATTCAAATATCAGGTTTTTAAACTGGCAAGGCTTTAAAATGCATAGAGATGATAAAGTTTCATGATGATCAACTGCATTGTAACATGATCGTAATAGACATGATATAACCAAACATGTTTGTCTTGAGAGCATCAGAGACACATGCTGTAAAGGATCCGCAATTCATTTGTATTTAAAGGCACATGAAAACCGCATGTTTACTATCACTCAAAAATGGGCATCTGCAGGACCTGTGGAGTAGTTTAAGCTAAACTTCAGTCTTTTATCTGTCTTATCATTTTACTTTGCTTCAAATCAACGTTTGTAATTTGATTCAACTTGTAGCTATTTGGTTTTGCTCATCAATATTGATTATTAATACTTTATTTAAAACACCAGTAAGAAAAAGTACCTGCCTTGATGGAAAAAAGTGGGCAGGTTTTACTGTACTATAATAATAATAATAATAATAGGTAAGTAACCATTTATTTTAAGATGTTCTTGTTACAAGTTCTATGGACTTACTATAGCCATTACAAATAATTAAGCATAATTACATAGATCTAACCCTAAACGTAACACACATTCTAACCGTAACCATATAGTAAGATCATGTAATTAATATAACTCAGTAGTTAAATGAACAGTTACACTGTAGCAAGGACACCTTAAAATAAAGTGTAACCAAATAATGCTATTTTTATTCAATATTACGAGGACATGGATATAAAAGGTAATAGGCATATAAAAAAGAAATGCAATATAATTTTCATATAGTGGTTACAACATGCACATAAATGATCGGCGAACAAATCGTTTTAATGAACGGATTAACTGTCAAAACGAAATCATAAAATCCCCATCATTGATTAGATGAGGGGCAGGGCAGACCGGAAGTGACCTCTATTGGCATTTTGTGTAATCGATCGAAATGTAATTCGAGTCAAAAAGCCCTCATCCAAAAGTGGCTAGACTATTTTAAAAGAGTCTCGCTAGTCTTGTTACACGAACAGTGTTGACATGTCGACCATGTTGTGTGTTCCTCTCACCCGACTCTCTGCGCTGTTGCTGGTCTCTTCGCATTCCTTCACATGCCGTTTCTTCTGCTGCTGTAACTGTAAAGTCTCGAACGCTTTCAATAATTCCTCTTCTTTACATTTATGAGACTGGTTTCTCGCCGCAAAACTCTCCAGGAGCTCTAGCACTTTCACTATGTGAGACACCAGACCTTCCACACTCGACTTGCCATAGCTGTCGATCAGCTTCTCCACTTCTGCTCCCACCACTTTCGCGATTTCATACACATCATCCACCGTCATTGAGGAAAATGTACTGTCGAAACACGAATGTGCCTCCTTGACTATATCGTTTTGGTTTTCTTCGACGGCTATCACGCAAGTCTCCATAATGCACTTGAGCTGAACTTGAATTCAAACAGCGAGAATCGACAAATTATCACTCCGATCTAAACATGCTTCCAGTTGCGATTCAGCCCGGACGTTGTGTCGTTTCACTTTTAAACGCATGCATATTGGCTCCGGGTTGTTTTATAACTACATGTTTTGTTGATACGCTCCAATAAGCACGAATGAGTTATAAAACCCGACATGTCCCTATGCGTTGGGAAAACTTGCATGTCATAACTTGATGATCCACGCACGCGTCACGAACATGTGGGCGAATTATGGCCGTGCATGTTTGCATTGTGATCTTTTATAGAAAGTAGCTGAACAGAGCTACAGAGCTTGCTTGAGATGGTTGTCCCTCCTTCTTTTCTGACCAATGCAACTAGAGAGCTTTAACGCAGCATATATGGCAAGCCATTTTAATATTGAAAGTACTCTAGATAGTTTCAACGTTACATATAAATACTTGTTAGATACTTGTACTTCTAATAGCGATAAGTGTCTATTCCTGGTCAACTAGTTCATCTATAGTAGGCTACCTGCTCTAAGTAGCATCTATTCCAGTTGTAACATTTATTTGGTACTACTGCTTTTAATAAACAGATTATTATGTTATTAAAGAAAAAAACTCCATATCTCACACAGTTTCAAGTATGTATTTGGACATACTGTAATAAATAGCTACTAATATCTACTAAATATCCACACAGCTAACTGATCATTTTTTACTTCTGGTCAATAACCCAATATTTATGCAATTCTACAATAATAGAATTGCTTTAAAGCTTGCCTGTGCATAGTTTTAAGATCATGCAAACTGGAAGCACAGCATTATTAAGTGAACCAAACAAAGCTGAATAAGTGCCAAATAATAGCAATAAATAAATATTTTGTTCTGTCATTGACAACACCGCATTGCCACAAACACACAGAAGATCAATGGCAGGTTCAAATTTGCTTAAGTTTTTCCACCAAACCTGATGAGTCAAAGTAGTCATTTAATCAGTTACTATTCCGTTAAACATTTAAATGTTAAAGCAACATGCCATATGTTGAGGGCTGAGCTGTTCAATGGACTGTAACATATGCATGCAGATTGGTTTGCTCTGAAGGCATAGTGTCCTTGCTCTTTAGATAATAAAGCTACTGTTAATTTAGTAAACAAACCAATAATTTACTCTACAAAAAAAACCCAGAACGAGATAAAGATTAAATTCTTATAAAAGTGGTAATCTTTATTTAAACGCAAACTACAGTGTACATAACAGATGCACAACATAGCTACAGGGAAAGACCAATTATTCCGGATTTATAAAAAACACACAATGTACTACAAACAATTACGAAAAAGGGTACAGATATTTTTAGACGAAAACTCATTCATCTCACATCAACAGACACAGCACAAAATGTGCTTTCAGACTTGTGCATAATCAACTCAATGACAAGCAATTATGATAAAGCAAAAAAACAGATGACATGCTTTGAGTTTCCAAGCATTTACATTACTGCAAACAGTATAGAGGGACAAAACAGAACAAAAGCATTGCTTTAGCCTGTGGGTGCTTTTACTTTAAATAGTCTCTGTTTGTACTTATGCATACATATCCTCACGGTCAGCATTGTAGATTTCACCCTCCTGCAGAGAAGCAAAATTGAGGAAGTGAGACGGTCTGTGTACTTCATGGTAGAACTCTTTCGGATTGGCCAACTGCAGGTCATACTTCATGTTGGGATCATGGCGAACACCTAAAACAAGGAAAGAGAATTTAGCACAAGTGCATTGCCGTATCTGCAATTTACAAATGTGTAAATTCCTTCAATATGTATCATAAATATAAGTCTATGCTCACCCATGAAGTTGTAGTTCCAGGAGACTTGGCCAGGCACCATGAAGAAGCCAAGAAAACGGTCAGACAAAAGCATCTGAACCCTTTCATAGTGAGAGGGCAAGTAACCTTTGGGGTTATTACCCTTATCTGTGTTTTGTCGACCCCACTCATATCCACTGGGAGTCAGCTTGTAGGCCGTCAGTGTGCAGGAACCAGGGGTGAAACTAGACAAGTAAAACCAATTGGTTTAAGCCTCACATGCAATACATTACATTGTATGAAATACAGTACATTATAACTGGGACGTTAAGAATGCAGCCACGGTGTGTTAATGTGCTTAATCTATACCTGCAAGTGATAATGATAGTCTTCTCGCCATCCCAGGATGGGTTGTCAGCCATGACCTTTGCATGGGTGGTGACATCCTGAGGAGAGAGCTGGGGCGATTCATTGGGCTGTGTATGGATCCATCCAAGAGGCTCCATTTCCTATGAAAGATAAGGACAGCATTTGAAGGGTTTTACAGGGCTGGGAGGACACAGACTGCTAATAACACCAAATTAGATGTGCAAATGTGTAAATTCCTGACCTTCAAGTACTCATGTTGTGGCAGTTGGTTGGGCAGGTGAACGGTCTGATGTGTACCCCACTGTGGCACCATCACAATACAGCGGATCTCCTTCACCTGAGGGTTATCTGGAGGGCTGGTTCCATACAGATAACCTGCAATCTACAGGGGAAAAATATACAAGCAAAATTAAGGCGAGAAGGGTACTAGATAACAAACAAAATATGGGTTTTGTTTTTATTTTATTTTTTTACAAAAAATGAAATATTGTCTTGTGTGTTCAACAAGTCATAACAGGAATAAGGTTCTTGTAAATTAACAATGCAATTCAAATCAATATCACAAATTTTTTTTATAAAACTTTTTTAAAAATGGCAGATTATCAAGTTATGATGCTAAAATGGATGTTTCAATATTACACAAATTGTATAGCAATACTGTTACTCATAAATTGCCATATTTAACTTAAAAACAATAAAATAAATAAATAAATAAAAACTTTCCTCTCAGTGTGATTTTATAAAAAATTGACACAAGTGACAATTCTCTTAAGATTTCTATAGATAGTCATACACTGTTAGCATAAATTCAAAAATCTGATATCATCACAGCCCTAAAATGAGTCAAAGCAAAAATATCTAAGACAAGACATTTTAAATCTAACCTGAGCACGCAGATCTGAGATGCAGATGAACTTCTTCAGAACGTTCTTGGGCAGGATGTAAGTGTAGCCAGTTTCTTTAATGTCATCCGATGACACATAGATGTGGTTGGTACGTAAGTGCAAGTTTGCAGCAGAGATCGCCCTGTGAGATGAAGAAAACGGTTTAACAATGAACTTTAGCTGTGCTTTAATGACTAAAAAGACAAGAAACCTTTCCGCACCTAACTCTCCATTCAGTTTTGGAAGAGAAGGTCTGCGTCTCATAATTGCTGGTGGTAGAGGTAATGATCTCATCTCCGTGTTTGTTGACTGTGCGAGTCTGAGTGGCCGTAAGCTGAGACTGCTCCTTGGTTTGCTTTTCGATCTCAGCGATCTGCTGTCTCTGCTGGGATGGAGCAGAGATTTCCATTCCCAGGATGATGTCCCTGATTTCAGACTGAGTCAAAGATGCCACATTCACACTGTGGAGAAGATTGAGAATTTATAATCTTGAACATCCCAAAGCAGATATATATTTTTGTATGCACTCCGAAATCTGTATTTCTTACTTGTTCTTCTTGCCATAGTCAGCCAGGATGAGATCTTTAAGCTGCACCTCCACTTTGATCCACTCCTCATCCGTCAGAGTGGGCCAGATATGGTGGGGCTCCGTGATGGTGGTCTTGTCAGGCTTCAGGATAACTTTGGCTCGGTCGTTGTTGACATGAAGTGCTCTCAGGATTAGGATCAAACGAGAGAATGCCTAGGCAACAAAAACAGATTTTAGTTTAAGACATCATAGAATTAGTGTAAACAAATTTTGCTTCTAAGCTTATATTTATTAAACACTTTACATTTATTAAGTTTATAGAATAAAAGCTGGATTTACAGTGTAAGAGGAGATGGTCTTCAGCCAGTCGTCATACAGATTAAACAGGACCATCTGAGGCTCTGTGGCCTTCAGAATGAGGTCTCCAAACTTCTCCACTTTCAAACAGGCCTGGAAGGGGAGCTGGAGCTCAGAGCCTTTGATTACAATGTTGGGGAAGTCCAGCAAGTGCACCTGGAGAAAACAGATAGTTGTTAACCTAAGCGTAAACATACTTAAATCTTGTTTTCGGAGTTCCAACACTTATTTCAGCTGCTAAAGGCGAAGTGCCTAACCTCAAGAGGATCCAACATGCCCTTCCTGGTCACAATAATCTGTTTGGGCTGTTCTTCAACAGGCAGCGATCGGATCAGGGCAGCCACTTCTTCAGCAGTCTTCCACTTAGCCAACTACAATAGCAAAACCAGTGACCAGTCAAATAAGTGTCAATGACAACACAAAAAAATAACAACCGTGGAAACAATATACGAGTGATAAACTGACCTGTCCAAGACGCTTTTGTCCAGCCCATACAGAAGTGTGAATGATCTTCAGGAAAAGCTGTCCAGTTCTGGGGTTGAAGATGAAAATGGCTCCATTGATTGGTTTGGTGGTCAAGTTACCTTCAAAGGTCTGAAACAGGATAAAATTGACATTTTACAACATAACCGAAGGACAAAACAATAGAAGCCACAACGAACATCTCTAAAATGTTGACTTGCCTTGTGGATGGTGACTCTGTACACATTGGTGTCATCCACAAACCAGATGATCTGGTTAGAGAAGAGCTCTCCATAGTTCTGGGAAGACAGGTAAGGCTCAGTGGGCTCTGAAGAGTAGAGTTGCAGACCCTTGCGGATTCGTTCTCTCAGCACATACAGAGCCGGATTGGCCTTCATTATCTTTGCCATTGCTTGCTGGATCAGGGGCTTGGCTCCGGGGAACCAGTTTCCATAGGCACTGCAGAGAATAAAATAAATACTTGAACATCAGTTTTTGGAATGTGGAACCATTAAGGTTGTTCTTGATTATGTGACAAATCACATGATCTAAAAATCTGACCTGTGAAGATTGTATGCCAGATCAATGGCAATCAGAACTCCAGTGGGTGATGGGTAAATACTCATGTTGTCAGTAGTGTAGTCCAAGAACTTGGCCCTGGCATATCTCTCAATGTCATGAGAGTCATAGTCACCCCATCTGAGTTGAATGTCAATCCAGAATTTCTGTGTGGTGGTGCTGTCCATTACATCCCTATAGAAAGAAATGCAAAAATCTTAAAACAGGACATCAATATGTCATATTCATGTGGGTATATGGGCTGACGCTATGCATGAGATGATTCCACTTGATATAAAAAATGTCAACATCCATGAAGCTGAGACGTACTTGGAATCTGCTAGAAGTGAGGGGCGTGAGACGTTCCACTTGTAGGAGGCAAACAACAGAATGTCAGCACAGGAGGAATTCATCTTGTAAGACTTCCTGGGATGGATTGTCTCTTTTTGGACAGTCTCAATCTCCAAAGCATCCAGCTCTTGGTCAAACACCTACACAGAGCAAACAGAAGTTTGTTGACGGCACTCACCAGCACAACTCTGAATGAGTCAATTGGCAGTAACAGTTCAGTCTAAAGTGTGAAATCACAATCTACACAGGCTGTAGAGCTGTATTAAATAACCATGAGTCATGTGTATTGCATACTAATGTGACTAATTTAAACGAAGTGTATGTGTTTACCTGACAGAGATCCATGACAATGCTTTCATGGATTTTCTGCCACAAGTGAGCTCTGAAGATCTGGATCAGAGAGATCTTGAGGGTTGGGATTTTACCATGCATGAAGATTCCAGTGAGGTCCAACTGCACTTGGAAACCCACATATACCTACAAGAACATAAAGAGAATGGGTGAGTCTAAAATTTAAAGAATAACTTGAATTTCTTAGTGTAAATGCAAAGGTTTTTCCAAAGACATACGTTGGCTCTGTTGATTGTAGGAGACCACCACAAGGTGAATCGTCGGTTTGGAATCTGGTTCAGACCAGATCTTTGAGCATTAGTGAGTTTCTTCCATTTCATAGACTCTTCAAAACCACTGGCCTTCTCCCTGCAAACGATTGAAATTGTTGGGTTAATGTTGAGTTAATCAACATTTGTGGCAAAATAATATTTATAATTGATAATAATAATTATAATTGAACCAAATGCTTACCAGAAGAGACCCTCCCAGGTAGGGAAGTAGGTACCCTTGAACAGTGTGTGCTCAAGAATGCCTTCAACCCCTCCAAGTGCCTGGATCATGTCTGTTCGGTAATTGTTCAAATTCCATAGTTTTCCATCGTGCCTTTGGTGAGTCCACCAGAATGGATTTTGCTTCAGCACCTGAAACATTCAAAAATATTTGAAATGAACACTACCAAACTCAATGTAACTGAAGTGCCACTGCGTTTACCATGCAATTCACTTTTACCAGAAGGAAAGACTTTTACCTGGTACTGCTTGAAGTCTGTTCTGACTCTCCAGCCCTTATCATAAGCAAGTGTATGTCTGTCCTTCTGGAAGAGGGTGTTGATACGTGGAATACCTCTATCCCAAGAGTCCTCCAGATCCTCCAGTGTCAACCGTCTGAGTAGCATCAGAGTTATATAATTATGTCAAAAACATCACCATCATCGAGATTAGGGTTTGGTTTAGAGGACAGTACCTGTTCTGAGCAATGGCCTCCTGTCGCTTGAGGGCATATTCAGCCCAAACTCTCTGAGAATCAATGAACTCACTCTCCCATGGCTGTATGTAGCGGTACAGGTTAGGAATAAGCTGATCCTCCTCGTGACTCATACCAGAGCGGAAATGAGTGATGCCCACATCGGTCTGTTTGGACCACCTGAGCACACACAGAACAACTATACATCAATTGCCTGAATCTGTGGTTGCAAATCAATTTCCTTAATGGTTCTTAACTTTTTTTTGGGGTCAGCGGCCCACCTATCCATTATCTAGATTTCTTAGCACCCATCACCAAAAAAAAAAAAAAAAACAGCTTCTCACTGATTGCAAAATAACCAATTTGATTTGGCCAGTTTAAATATGATTACCATCAGTGTCCCAGAAAGCAATTCAACAGTTAGAAATTCAAACATGATTTAGGTACCTTATGACAAGCAGCAAACAAGAAACATTCTTATGAATTTCAAGAGAAAAAGCTGGAGTCCGTTAAGTGATATCATCTTGTTTGGATGCTACACTAACATTTGCAGCCACCATCAGAAAGCCTAAAGATGACTGATGTAAACAGTCATTGCTGTGGAAATGATACTCCACCTTGCCTAATCGCTACACACGCTTGAGTTTACCAAGGCAACAGGTCAAATGTATTTGGACAGTTTGCAACAAGTGTTAAAAATGACAAGCAGTTACAATGTTTTAGCTTGGTTGTAAATCTCTAGCGTAAACTAGCCTTCAAAGTATCAACCAATGTTCTTTGAATGCATACCTGGGGTGGTACCATGGCTATTGAGAAATGCTGCTGTAACTGATCAAGAAAACAGCAATAAAAACCTCAAAGGACTCACCTAAGGTCAGACTGTGGGATCAGCACGTGTCCCATGGAAAGCATTCCCAATCCACCCAACTCCTTAGGGGTATAAAACACCACAGGAGGGAAACGGCTGGGCATTTTGGAGTTCAACCCAATCTTGATACGGGTTTGGATCTTATTCTCACACTTCACCAACAGGTCCAGAAGCTCTTGAGTGTTGACCACAGCTTCACGGAAGTAGGTCATCAGACCAATCAGAGCGGTGTTCCACTTGTTCACGATCTGAGAATAGCAACATTATCTAAAACCGTTTGCTAAATGGGGAAATATAAGTTGCTATCTGTTTTAAAGCTGAAATTTAAGGCTCACCTTGGTGAAGGTAGTGGACCCAGAAGCCATCAAAATTTGTCGCACTCTGTTGTGGAACCTCTGCATGGACTCATCATCTACACGCAGGAAACACTGTGCTGTCCTTTCTTTTGTTACCTACAAATCAAACCACAATTATCCACTATCCTCTCAGAAGGACTAAAAGCCCCAATATACCCCAATAAAAAGTTATTTTTCATTCTTTTCAGAAAAAAAAAAGTGTTTGAAAAGGCCAAAACCTAGACATTGCAGTAGGCGAAATTGTAAATGTGTCACGCTCTACAACACAACAATGTCTACTGAGAGAGAAGAACTCTTTTTGTTTCATTTTTTTACTTTTTTTTTTTTTTTTACTTTAAATATTACTTGTGTGTATTCTGTTATTTCATTTGTTGGTTGAGAATGTCATAAATGATTGGTAAATGGGATGGCAGTATGGCAAAAAGAAATGACGTGGGTCAGACAATTTTTCATACATTGATTTTTGTTTTGGAATTAATTTCATTTGTTATAGTCTGTATCTTAATTTTGATGCATTGTTTGTTTCAGCCAGAATTTGCTCTAAATTATTTCAGTTTATTCAAAGTATATAGGGGCCTTAATAGTCATCTTAATGCCAATTCATCATTCTACTTACCTCATTCTGCAAATTCCAAACGCCATCTTTGTGTGTGAACTCTTCATAACTAGTGCGACACTTCGGGAGTATGCGACACTCAAAGCCACACATGTTGAAGAGCAGATTGGGGTTGTCCTTGCTGTACACAGACACAAAACTGTTCTCCCACTGAATTGTGGTCACAGAACGAGGGAGGCGATTCTTGATGTCCCAGAACACAGCACGGCCCCTGAGTGAAAAGGACATCAATCATAACACGTGCATCGACTTGTGATTTATTGGGGGGTTTCAGAAGGACAAAATTCTATGGGACTTACAAGTTGACATCATGTTTCATCAGTCTCATCCTAGCATCTCGAGGCCAGCATTTCTTATTGTTGTACCCCACAATGTTCTCATTGTTGGGGTCTGGGTGCTCAGTCAGGTACCGCTGGATCAAATCTCTGGCCTCATCAGCAGAGAACCTACACAAAGCAAAACCAGAAGATTAGAAAATATAACTTCAAGAAATAAACTGAACAAAGAAACATAAGAACTCCTTTATCTGCACTACTAACCTAAAGAAGATATGAATGCGGTCTATATATCTGCAGTACAGACGGATGGGATGGGCGCTCTCAGTGGCCGTATCCTGGAAGCTGAGAAAATCATTGGGCATCTGAGGAGGTCCAGCCATCTCACTGGCTCTGTGCAGACCCAGCACTAGCAGGTCCATCACAAGTCCATAGTACTGCACAATGAAAGAGGCAAACTGCAGGCCACGGATGATGCCGTACGAGTTTGTATGGTTCATGTCCTGTAAAAAGAAAAAACACACATCTAAAATCAAAGTATGCAATGAAAAGAAACTTTAATATATCTTAAATGCATAATGAAACTTGTACTTGATGTACTTGTCAATTTGTATATTTGCATTCACTACAACTTTCATTTTTTAAATATATTTATTATCTGTTTTTTGTCCTGTCTCTGTAATTCTGTTGCACTGTAGAAGCTCTGTCACGAAAACAAATTCCTCGTATGTGTGAACATACCTGGCAATAAAGCTCTTTCTGATTCTGATTCTGATTCTGAAAAGGTTTTTTTTAGAAATTAACCATTATGTGAAATAAACAGACCTTATAGTTAATGACAACATTGTTTTTAGCCGTCATGTAATCAGCAATGTTGTGATCAACAATGAGACGCAGAAGCCTGTTCAACAGCGTCAAATCAATCTTCTCATACATCTTCTCGTAGCGAGACTCCAGCATGACATTACATTCGCCCTCTGCAGTCTCCCATACATCCTGCAAGTTGTTGATTCCTTCAACCACAAATATAAATGTAAAACAGTGAAATTAAAGACAAAAATAGGACTCAGATAATTACAGGCATCAGGCAATAATTTTCATTTTAAATTATTGCATACTAAAAAAAACAACAACAAATTGGTCACCCTCTAGAAACAGTACATTTCTTCCTCACCTTGGCACCATTTGTACACCAGCAGTGGAGGTGGCTCTGTGTCAGCTGGTTTGATCCAGGGTGGGAAAAGCCTACGTTTGTCTGCCTCATACCACAGGTACTGATCCAGGTATGCGTCAGTGATCTTTTCCAAAGGTTCAACATCATAAACCGGCACCAAGTGACTGTAAAGATCCATGAACTCAATGCCAACCTGGAATAGAAAATAACTAATTTTAGATGAAAGCAAGGACCAGTAACAGACCAAAACTAATTCAGTAGTTATATAAAGTCTGCTGAAATTGTGCTTGCTTGCTGACCTCTTTGAAGGCTCTCTGAGTGAGGAGGTGACGTTTGATTCTGGACAGAGCCTCATGAGGGTTGTCATAGGCCTGCTCAATCAGACCCAACTCCTCACGCTGGGACTGGTTCAGCCTAGACTTCACACTGGAATAAAAGAACAAAGAAAAAAGTCAGAAAAGATGCAATCATTTTAAACCCAGTAGATTAGCTCAACTTTGTTTTATGGGACTGGCCTGACCTGTAAGCTTCCTTGAGTCTCTCCAAAGCCAGGATGAGCAACTTGGTGTCGTGCTTGTAGGAGAGAGGAGGGAAGGGAATCGGAGAGAACCGTCGACTCTCTAGCCAGTGCACTGTGGTGGTGTAGATGGCCACGGCCTCCTCAGCTGTGATGTAAGGTCCATCCTATAAAAAAAAAATTATTAATTATTCCATGTTCCTTCATGGAAATAGCAAAATGTTTAAAGTCTTCAAGAGCCCAAAAAGAAACATACCTTCAAGTAATTGTGCTGTCTCTCCTGCTCTGCTTTTAGGTAGAGTCGAGTGAGTCGTCCCAAGTTCTTCTTGCACACAGTCTTATCCACAGTAGCTCCTCTTCTGATTCTCTCACGGTTGTAGTGAGCGGTGTTAGTCCACCAGTCAGCTTTTGCCTTCACGTAACGAAGAATCATGTTCTCGATGGGAGTTGGAAGCCCAGGAACCTGAAAAATTAAGTAACATTTCCTGAATGATAAACTTTCAAATCTTAAAAAAAAATAAAAAATAAAATAAAATAATTAAATAAATTTAAAAAACATACCTTCCAAGGGATGTTGGCCTTCCAGCATCTCCACGACTCACTGAGGTGCTGCAAGATGGTTCTGGCCTTGTTTTGCTTGATACCCTCAGGCATCATATCCAGGATGTCATGCATCACAGCAGCTCTCAGCTCCAGATCAAAGTGAGATTCCACACGCTGTTTGGTCACAGTCTTGGCAACACCCTTAGAGTGTCGACCTAAACAGCAATACACATCAAATTAGTCCTTGATATTTACACCACCTTTCAGCATCCTTCATAAATACAAAGCTTATTTTACCCTCAAACTGCCTGGCCAGAAGATTGCCGAGCCACCGCTCCAAAAGAGGTGTGATGCCCCTCATGAAGAAGAGCCAGACTCTCCATCCTGCTGCCCAAAACCCACAGCCTGGACCTTTTCCAACTGGGCCCTAAAAGATAGGTCACTTTAGTTGCAAGGAATAGCATCAATCCAAACAAAGTTACAGGAGACAAAAACAATGTTTTTTTTTTTAAACTCCATTGAGTGTTACTCACTGTGTTGAAGCGATAGTAGATGAGATGCTTCAGGTCTTTGCACATTCTGATCTGCCTCATGAGCTTGTACTTGTAGCGGTACATGCCAGTCAGTTGACCCACATGGGCGAAGATGTACTGCAGACCATCAGCAAGCTACAGGAAGGCAGACAATTTAATAATGGTCACAAAGCTAAAAATAAGCTGTAAAAATAAAAGCTTGTATTTGATATACCTGGAAAGCATCAACATTTCCAAGCCTGTACTGTACATGACTGTCCACCACCAGCTTGCTCAAGCGCAGAACCTCACGGCACAAGTGAAACGCATTTCCGAATCTAGACTTCTTACGTTCCTTTGTTGTGAGGGTTTTTACAGGCTTCAAGTTGAAGTTGTAGTCCAAGTGCAGGTAGTTCAGGTTCTTTCTGTGAATCAGCAAGTTCAGCATGTTGTAGCCCTGCCGGCACACCTGAAGTCCGACTTCTACCCAGTCCAGCTTTGTTGACTGGAAGAATTTGGTGGCCTTGAAAGAGCGGAACAGGTATCTAAAGAAGAGAAAGGAAAATACAACCATTGTTAGATGCATTGCAATGCACCCTTTTTATTACACTTTGGTTACACCAGCCTCACCTCTTTTTCTGTGCCTTAGGTGGTCTGTGTTTTAAAGCGTTTAACACATAGTACTTCAGAAGCTTCTGGTAAGACACACGCACCTTCACCGGCTGGCCTGCAGGACAGTGCTCACGATACCTGGTTGCAGAAGAGACAGAGCCTATTTATAAAGTTATAGCCTTCTTGGACAGTTTCTTAATAATAAGTCCAGAACGATTGTCACAGAACACATTTTTGTGTTAAACATAATAATAGAAAGGCTTTAAATGTTTTTAGAATAACATGAAGTGTCATAATACATAAGCACAAAATCTGTTTAAACAAAAATGTGTTGTGTTGTGTGAATGGTCTTCTGCAGCATATTTTTCAAAAACCAACCAGTTTTTGACGAGAGGCACATCAATGGCTCGTCTGGTTCTTCCAGAGCGGAGATTGAATGGACGAGGCGCCCACAGCAGCGCAATTCCATTAGCAGTGTTGTCAGTGTAAAGAGGCGTCTCCTTCAGGAACGGCTCTACATACTCAGGAAGTTCAAACTCCTCATCATCATCTGGTAGAGGCTCTTGGCTCTATGGAGAAATCACAACCTTGCAATAATTGTGGATAAAATGCACAGAAGTTTATTTAAAGAGTTTAATTAATTTCTGACCTTGACTGAGTGCCTATGAGAGATGGGGTTGATCAGAGGGTCGAAGTAGAAGGCGGGCAGATCAGGATCCTCAGTCTTGATGAACACCACATTTGGTGTGTGGTACCTGTATGAACCACCACAAAACATCCGTTCAGTTTAAAACATCAGTTCAAGAGTTTTTGTGAATGATTAAACAGTAGGCAAAATAATGTTTCATACCAGGTGAGGTGCACATGATGTGGCAGGTTGTTGTATAAGTAAGGGAATGCAATTTTGTATTCTGTCCTGATTGGCTGTCTGATGATGATTTTGTTGATGTCATTGAACTCATTCCAGTCTTCATCCCTGAAAAGAAAGTCAAGTTAGATCCTTGGATAACATAAGCAATACCCAATCACACCACAGTTAGGACACAGTACGTACTGGAGGTTAATGTCTCTGACAAGTGGCTCAAATTTAGGTCCTCCTGGAATGGCCATGTTCAAAGCTTTAGAGGTGAAGAAAGCTTTCAAGTCAAACAAGTAAAAATAATTGTCATCCACCAAGTCTGTCAGCAGCTGATTAGCCAATCGATACAGAGTGGACATCATTGGTAATGTGAATTGCCAACGTCTGTATGTGGTCCCATTTACGTATCTGTAGAAGGAAGAAACAAAGACAAATCATAAACAAATGAAGCAAGTAACCATATTTTTTTTAATTGTCCCCAACACTCACTTGGTGGTGTCTTTTAGAGGTTGATGCTCATAGAGCCACTCTGTGACAGAAGAGTCCTCGTCAGGGTCCAGCTCCATCTGGATCGCCTCCAGAGGCTCCACATCCAGGATGTTGTCTGCATAATCCAAAGGAGGCTCTTCATCATCAAATGGCGGGAAACGCATGCGCTTGAAGTGCCGCCTGTCTCTCTTCTCACGACGCATCATGATCCACATTGTGCTGGTGTAAAGAGAAAGAGTTTCAACATTATTGATCAATAAAAGAACGGAATGAACATAATTGCTACAGCTGCTCGCCAAAAAGGGCACCATAAAACTTTTAATCAAAATCAAATGTTGATGGTTTCCTTCTCAAATATTACAAACAAAATAATACACACAATTAATTTATTTATTTAATTTCCTTAAATGAATTATTTTGTTTTAAATTACAGTAATGGTAAGATGCTTTAATATGTTTAGTAATTAATTACAATAATATGATCATTATTAGGGCTGCACGATTAATCGAAAAAAGACCCTACACACGATCTTAATTCTGCTTTTCTACAATTCAGCCAATTATATTTTCACGGTCAGAAGAGAAGCGCAAAGGTGCTAAAGTCTTTACAGCAACATGGACACCTCCAAATGGCGTTAAAAGTGTCACATACTGTATTTATAAGGTATAATTCACCCAAAAATGTCATTTCTGTCTTAATGTAATGATGTATTTGGGGCCGCGAAATCACACGCGAGCTGTTTGTTTACTACCGAGAGGATGCGCGTGCCTGCCAATGATGCCTACTTTAGCGAACAGAACCTACATAGGATGTGAATAAGAGGTAATAAAGTTGTAAATGACGTTCACTTTGTTGGACTAAGCGATCGTTTGGGAACCGTTTGTATGTGTGTGTTTTTTTCTCAAAGTGACAGCAGCCATGAGCCGCACTCGGAAGTGAAAGTGAAACCTGCGCGTACATCATTTAAATGATCATATCACATTTTAAAGTTATGAATACGACAAGCATTTGATATGTTTTTTCTTTCATAGCGAACACAAAGTGTTGTGCATGAAAATAAATGTTTACTGGTTCAATATAACTACTCTAGCCTATATAATGATGAATATAATGCAAGAGGGAATCTGATAATGACAAATGTCTCATTTTACCAGTAAAAAAAAAAATGGTCTAATAATGTTGTCAATGACAAATGGCAAGCATATGTCTCAAACACAATAATTCTACTTCAGAATTATGAATAGTTGTAGTTTGATGCCATCACTTTACTGTGAATTAACAATCAGGACATATTTAAAGTCTGTTCATGTGCACTATTCCAAGTCTATACAAAATTTAGCATTTTAACCAACAGTAGAACTACACATAATATTATTATTGTTGTTTTACCATAAGTCTGAGAAAACAATAACAGCCTACTCATATTAACCTTTATTTTACATCTACAGAATCGTGAGAAAATCGTAATCTTGATTTTAAGCAAAAAAAAATCGTGATTCTCATTTTAGCCAGAATCGTGCAGCCCTAATCATTATTACTTCTAAAATTACACTGTCACATAACCACAATTTACAGGAGAACTACGCAGCGTCCCAAGAAAATACAAAAAATTCGAATTTTAAATGGCCTTAGCCAACATTTTTCCCCACAAATCTTTCCTCTCACAAGTGACATCAGCACACTGCCACCTACCCCCACTGAGAAATGTACACCGGCTCAATAACCCAGGGGATTTCATTCACGAAGGATATAGCGCCTGTGATGTGGTAGAGCACAGGAACATCTCTGATCTGCTCCCAGGGCATTGGCATGTTCTCCAGCAGTTTGAGCACTGCATGGGGCATATACTTCAGGGCCCTGCAGATTAAAACAACAATACATTTAAAAAAAAAACTTTGATAATCATATAAATACCAGCTACCACATTAATAATGCAAATGTTCTTACCCAAGGTATACTCTCTTGTCATGACGAAATTTCCTGTTGGTCATGTCACCATGATCCCTGATGATCTTGCGCACATGCTCCGGTGGCATGTCCTCTTTTTGAGCATCAACAAAGCCAAATTTCCTCTTCTCAGAGTAGCGTTTGGCCTGCAGCTGCTGCCATTTCCGAGCTACAACAAAGAGATTCCATGCGAAATAAGTAAACAAACTTTGAGTACAAATTGCATGCCGTTTCAAACCTCGCGAACGCACCTTTCTCTTGCAGTTTCTCTTCACTCATATAATCTGGCACTGGAGCAACAGCAGGAGGAGGTGGAGGAACACCTGGAGGCATTGGTCCAGGAAGACCTCTGTAGGGGAAAGGAGCTGCCATGGCAGCGTCTACTGCAAGCAGAAACAATAATGAATAAAATATATAAGGGTAGACTGCAAAACATGAGCAACGTACAAAAAAAAGACAAAAAACTATATCAATACAACACGTCCTTACACAACAACAAAACCTAAATTAAAATTCAGTAGAGATCTGTAAGCATAACCTAACAAAATGCAAATGTAATCGTTCTAAAAGAAACTGAAATGTGTAAACTATCTTTAAAGTACATATTCACATCAACGAACTTAGCCGACTAACTTGGCTGTCGCGCCTGAATTGCTTTCTTACCATGGAGAAATATTCTAGAAACCATTTATTTACACAAGACAGCCGCCGGGTAGACTTTTACACATTCTGCATCTCAAGTAACAATATTTAAAATTTGTGTGTATGAATGTATGCAGTATGATTCGTTTCTTTGGCCTCGATAACGCATTAGTTAGCATGTTAGCTTAGCTTACCGAATATTATACAACAAGTAAACCGTTTCCGCAAACAAACAGTGGCAAATCTTAAGTGATACTTTAAAAACTTGCAAATAAAACATGCACGAGCTCGTATAGAATGATATAACTTACAGTTAAAAGCAGTTTCTCGCCAGTGAGTGTAGTTGTGTGGTGGTTTTGTGCTCAGCGGAATGGCGTACTATGCACGTTGTGCGTAGAGTCTTTCCATGCACCAATGCGCTTACGTATCTGAACGATTCTACCTCAACGGAAACGATAACAAGCTACGACTTCAAACGTAAGAAAATGCGTAGGACCCAACTTCCGGATTTGACACCGGATGTGAAAAGTCTTGTTGTCTTCTTTTTTTATTTTCTTTACTGCATTAGTCTTATTTTTTATTATTATTATTTAACTGTTTAGGCTACTTCTCTTGATTTCATTTGTAAGTAGCGTTGGATAAAAGCGTCTGCCAAATGATTAAATAATACGTAACGTTACTGTAGAGTCGTCACATTCGTTATATAACGTTATTCCCTTTATTTCAGTTTTTTTCACATTTATCTGAAACGTAATGCAGACATGTGGTCATATGGTTAATAAACTTTAAAGAAAATAGATAATATGTATATAAATTATACATTATATAAATTATATATATATATATATATATATGTACACATACCGTTGAACGTTTGATTTGAACAGTTAGTATAGCATTTTCCATTATATTGAATCTGACGATGCAACACGTTCCCAGTAGGTGGTGCTGCTGTATGTATTGACTATTGACATCAGAACGCAACCAATGATTATTAATACCGGCTTCTTAAAAATAAGTAGAAAACATACGTTATAGTGTTCTTGTGGTTTGATTATTTTACGGAAATAATCCCTAACATGTAGTGTTTTGAACACTTTGTAATATTTCCTGTTTATTTAATTAATTTATTTGTGCAAAAATATGACTATTATACATCTTTAAATATGACTATTCATTCATTCATTCATTCATTTTCTTTTCAGCTTAGTCCCTTTATTAATCTGGGGTCGCCACAGCGGAATGAACTGCCAACTTATCCAGCATATGTTTTACACAGCGGATGCCCTTCCAGCTGCAACCCATCAATGGGAAACACCCATACACTCTCATTCACACACATACACTACGGACAATTTAGCTTACCCAATTCACCTATAGCGCATGTCTTTGGACTTGTGGGGGAAACCGGAGCACCCGGAGGGTACATTACATGTATTGTTTATAGAGTCAAAAGAAACCATTTGTGAGAAATTCTGATGGACAGTTGCAAAAGAATAAGAGCGAGACATAGGAAAAAGGATGAAATATGTGATGCTTCCTTTTTCCTCTAACATGTCTTTGGACTTGAGGGGGAAACCAGAGCACCCGGAGGAAACCCACGCGGACACAGGGAGAACATGCAAACTCCACACAGAAATGGCAACTGACCCAGCCGAGGCTCGAACCAGCGACCTTCTTGCTGTGAGGCGACAGCGCTACCCACTGCGCCACCGCGCCGCCCCATAAACATGACAATTATACAGTTAAATAATTAAGAGTAGTAATTAAATGTATTGTTTCGTGAGAAATTCTGATGGACAGTTGCAAAAGAATAAGAGCGAGACATAGGAAAAAGGATGAAATATGTGATGCTTCCTTTTTCCTCTAAAATAGTCGTTCCAGTTATTTTCAAGAGTTATTCAAACGACCTCTTACGTAACTGTTGCAGTTCTGTTTACCAAGTGAGTACGAACACCCAAAGTAAAATTTGCCCTGTGCTTCACTCATTCTCACCCACCACACCTCAAACGAGTCCACGATTTCCCTCTTTTACAAACAGGATATTATTAATCCAGCATTCAGTCTCAGTCTAAACCATCTGCAGTTGATCTGTGTTTGCATGATCTTTTATTCCCTGTCTATTTTTTTTTTTTGCTCTTATGCTGACCATCTGTTGTGCTCCCAGCACACTTTATAAAACCAAGACAACCAAAGCATTAAACTGTCATCAGATAAAACCTTCCTATGTCAGCTTTATGCAACTCACTAAATGCTTTGCTGACAGGGATCAGTGTCTTTACCCAAATATAGATCATACTGTGCTCCGGGATGCCAAGGCCACTCTTTCCTGTTGATGCCCAGAAATCATGAATGTCTCAACTAAAGTCACAGGTCAGAGGATGTGAGTCTCTGTCATTTCCCCTTGTGGCAATCACAGTTTCAGGGAGTCATGTATTGTGATTTCAAAGCACTTATGATTTACTAAAAACTTGTAGACAGATTTATTTCTAAGAGGAACTCTCCAGCAAACACGCAGTCTTCCCATAGCACTAGTATATGGTTCCTTTATCATTATTAATTTTTTTATTTTCAATTCCCTACTTTTAAAAGTAATCAATCATACATTTTACCATGATTTAGAGAAGACACCCACACAAATGTCATTCAGTGTAACAGTAGTACTATAAACACTCTATATACTATACACACTCAACAACAGTAATATAAACGCTAAAAAACTTTGGTTATTTCAACTCAAATTTGGGGAAAATGTGGAGAAAACCAAAAGTTGGGTTAAATTTGGGGTATAAATTTAATAAAAAAAATTAACCAAGCATTTATTAGAGTGCACCCAAAAATATATTAAATCATAATTAACATACTAATACTTATAATTGTCAAAATCTTTATACTTCACCATCTTTCAAACCACTTTACTCATTAATTAATTTAAAATAGAATAAAATTTAGTATGATCATTTATTGTTTTAAGTTTTTATTAAGTACAGGTCAGAATAAGTATGTTGTTTTATGTCATTTGTACATAAATACTGTATATCTGTCACACTGAATGACTGTGGAATCTTATTTAACCCATATGCTATGTATATAAAATCTATTTAGTAAATTTACTTTAACGCAGACAACAAAACATTTCCTCTTTGACACACATATTATACATTTAGAATACTATTTATAATATATATGCGTCAAAGAGATGTTTTGCTGTCTGTATTAAATTAAAATGACAAAATACATTATATAAATAAATATATTAGAATTAGCGTAATGACTATGAAATTGCTACTACTGCTGTTGCTCCTATAATTATTATTAGTAATTTTATAATAGTGTTAATGATAAATTGATATTTATAGGCCTACATATATGTATTCAGATAAGATATATCCTGGCGAGATGGTGGATCAGTGGTTAGCACTTTCGACTCACAGCAAGAAGGTCGCTGGTTCAAGCCCCGGCTGGGTCAGTTGGCGTTTCTGTGTGGAGTTTACATGTTCTCCCCGTGTTCGCATGGGTTTCCTCCGGGTGCTCCGGTTTCCCCCACAGTCCAAAGACATGCACAATAGGTGAATTGAATAAGCTAAATTGTCCGTGGTGTATGTGTGTGAATGCAAGAGTGTATGGGTGTTTCCCAGTGCTGGGTTGCAGCAGGAAGGGCATCCGCTGTGTAAAACATATGCTGGATAAGTTTTTGGTTCATTCCGCTGTGCCGACCCCTGATGAATAAAGGGACTAAGCCGAAGGAAAATGCGAAAATGCGAAGCTCAAAGTTTCTGGCTAAAGGTCAGCTGATTGTTCATGTCAAGATATTACAACCAGTCAGTCAACTCGTAATATGTTACATCCAACCCACCATATCTCCCTTCTTTCCCCCCCAAAAAATGATATTTCCTTTAACCTGTCATCATCAAAACTCGCTCTTTTTTTAGTATGCATCAGTAACGTGTATCTGCTTCAAGTGTGTGCAGGGGAAATGGAGTGAGGAAAGCTCCTCCGGTGTTTACCAGGGAATGTCGAGGACAGGATGCTGAAGCCGAAAGGAAGCCCTGACGGCAGACTCTCAGAGCAGCTCAGTGTCCGGACACTTTCATTACAGACCAGACCTGGACACCATTTACACATCTAACAGCCTAAACTGACTCTCTTTTTGGCGAGGGGTAAATTGGACAACACCACACAGCCTAGTTTGCTTCATCTTTCTGTCAGTGTTATTCCATGTCCTCCCTCTTTCTCTTTTATCCAACAGAGCAGAAGCACCGGTGAGGAGGGTTGAAGCGCCTCTTCATTCACAGGCTGCTAGTGAGGAACGCCACTCGTACAAAGTCAAACAGACACATCATGATGGAGCTGAAGATCCAGCTCATTCCCACAGGAGAAATCATTCTGCCTCCAGGGAAAAATGGAGAGTTTTACTGCCAAAGCTGCACAAAGGTAAGTGGCTTTAGACCGAAGCTTCTGTTAAATTAACATAGAAACTTCTTTATTGTATCAGAATGGGATTTAAAAACTAATTTGAATAGTTAAATGAAGACAAGTACACCAACAAGTTCATAACAAATTGCTTACTGTCATAATATCTTTTGTTCATCTTAAATTTGCATGCCCTAAAATGAGGGCGTTTTAGTTTTTTCCCTGATGTAATCAAGATCTTTATTTTCAGCATATGTTTGTTCATAATAGAAGCAACCATTGCAAAATTAAATTGCATGGTTTTGACTGGCTGAATGAATGAACCCACATGAAAAGTACTACAGTAATTTATAGTAAATACTAGTGTTTTGAACCATACTGTAGTAAAGTTGTTATACTGTGTATATATATTATAATATTTACAACGCTTTGTTATTGAATGCTATTAACTGATAAACTGTAATAAATATTGCAGCATACTTTAGTACTACAGTAAACTGGTGCATTGTAGTATAATATACCCTATAGTTGTAGAGAACTTAGTGTATTGGGTGCATTCTAAAAATGCCGTGCATTTCAAATTGGGTCAAATAGGGATAAACTCAGAACTGGGTTATGTTTTTCAACTAAACTTAAATCACACTTTTTAACCCAACAGTTGGGTTGGTCCATATTTGACCCAACACTGGGTTAAAACAACCCAGCATTTTATTGACCGCAGCAAGTATAGAAAAACCCCAACAGATTCATTCAAGTACTAACACTATAGCATTTACTATAAATTACTATAGTATTATGTGGGAATGTTAAGTTTTCTTTTGTTTTCCACTATTTTCAATACACAGAACTGTACTGTTATAAAATGTCAAATGGCTTTTGGTATGGAGAATATAGTCAGTATTTTGTATCTCTGCAATGTTTTTCCTTCGACCACATCTTAATGTTGAGAAATTGTTCTGGATTGCTCCAGTACACTCCAAGGAATGTAGGGTGTATACTAGAATCTGTCTGTGTGTGCATGGAAAATGACCATTAACTCTGACAGAAGTTTAAATGTTTCTTATGGATTGCATAAAAGTTCCAAAGGAAACGCTCTGGTTGACTGTAAGTGTTACACCCGCTTCATTCAAATATGCTCCATTTTTCTTCTTTAGTCGACTTGTTTTCTTCAGTTTGAAGAGCTTTCTCCTTGGTTCATTTAGTCTAGTTTAACTGGAATCTTGTTGATAAGAATCTGTTTTGCGTGTCTTTTCTAGCTTGAGAACCACTTGAGTTTAGTATCCATTTAATAGAGGTTGGAATAGAATTCAACTTGGATGAGGAAATGACACAGAAAATTCCGGAACCGCATTCTTTTCCTGACTTTCTGGCAAGGTCGTGTCACCCTTCGCTGGCCATGTTTGAGCTTGAGAACGAGGTACATTAAAGGAGTAGTTCACCTAAAAAATCAAAATTCTGTCATCATACGCACTCTCCACTTGCTCCAAACCCTTATGAGTTTCTTTCTTCTGTTGAACACAGAGGAAGATATTTTGAAGAATGTTGATTGGCCTTAACTAATTCTGTCAATAATGGAAGTCAGTGGTTACCGGTTTAAAAAAAATCTTTTAAATATCATAATTTTTGGGTGAACTATCCCTTAAATAAGGACAAAAATTGCTGTACTATTATTAAATAAGTGATAAAACCAGGAACAATAACCGTAATGCCCATTTCCACTTGACCGGTGACAGGAGACACGGACACTCCCTTTAGTACAGCCTGTCTGTCCGACATTGCCTTGTCAACAGGATACAACCTTTCCTCTCGGTTCAGCCGGTCGGCACAAATGTGCTTAATGTCAGTCCAGGGTTTGGTGGAGAGCAGAATCGATCACTCCACCCTCTGGCTACAGCAGGACACTGCACTTCACATGCATTATATCAGTCAGGTCACCTTGACACGGGGGATTGTCTTTCAGCAGTGTTTATTGACATGGTGGAATGTTTAGACGTGGACTGAAAAAAAGAGAGATGCTCTGAATGAATGGAAGTGATTCTTTCATTGATGCCAATGTATAAGACATTTAACTGAATTTAGACATCTTCTGAATAGCATAATACAATTAATGGGATAGTTCACCCAAAACTGAAGAAAACCTGCAGTTGAAAACCTGTAACCATTGACTTCCATAGCAGGGAAAAAAAATACTATGGACGTCAATGGTTTTCAGGTTTTCAGCTTTCTTCAAAAAATCTTCTTTTGTGTTCAACAGTAAAACAGAAAGTCAAACAAGTTTGGAACAAGTAAAAAGTATGTAAATGATGACAGATTTTTTAGTTTTGGGTGAACTGTCCCTTTAAGATCAGTGCAATAAATTTGAGAGAATTGTTGATTTGGGCATTTAATCGCCATAGAATAAAAACAATTATTATAAATGTTTTAAAACTTAAAATAAATAAATAAAGAATAATTCAATAATTCAAATTATATAAAATATATAAATAATAAAATAATAAAATCCAATATGTAAACAATATAAAAAAAGTTTTTAAAACGTATCAAACTAAAACTTTAAAAAATTAGATAAAACATTTCATAAAACATTAAAACGACCAAAATATGTATAAAGAAACGTAGAAAATTAATGAAAACTACAATATTATCTCAATTACATTAAAACACTGCAGCCTACACCAAGGGCCTCTTGAGAAGTGCTGTTGACTGTGTTGTTTTCTTCTATACTCTCAGTAGAGGGCGTTATAACGCTTATATGCTTAGTTTCGAGTAACGCCTACTTTATCTCAAATGTCCATCATGCATCAAGATTGATGCATTTGTCGAAATACAAAGTTATTATTCACTAAAGGCACACGTACAAACAAACCTATATATTCTTAATAAGCGTTTAATCATACTTATGAGAGGAAAATGTAAGCCTTGCTCCTATTTCTGTATTTAAATATTACCTATCATGTAACTGAATGGAATGAATAGACAATCTTGCCTTAAAAAAATCCCTTGATTTACCACTCAAAGTTCCAACTTTTACTGTGCTGTAGTGAAAGTCCCAGAAATACATATTATTTTATTAGTCGTGAACTTCCTGGTCGAGTGAGTGAGTGAGTGAGAGAGAGTAAGGGAGGGGAGGGAGAGAGAGAGAGTGAGGGCGGCTGCCGGTTGGTAGTGGTAATATATTTCTAACATTCGCTTCAAGCCATTTCTGAGTGAATGTCCTTTGGCATAACGTTAGTTACATTAACAACAGAGCATGACTCTCTGTTTATTTACACTTAAATCTCATGTACTCTACATCTGCCAAGGCGACGTAAAAGCGGATTTTTAGTGCCATACAGGGGTAAATATTAAGTTCGGTGGGATTCACACAGGAGAGAAAAGTGCAGACTACAGCTCAAGCGAGAGAAGACGTTTTTCATCACCCCCGAGCTTTTCTTATGCAGTATTACGGTGATTTTGGACGTTGCGGGATTTGAAGTTGGCGTGCTTTAATCAAGGTAAGTGCTTGACTCGCCATTCATTTCAGTCAGAATCAAAGCACGATGTCAGTTTACGTTTCATGACGTATGGGTTTTGAATTCACACGTGTAGTGTCTGTCTGTGTTTCGAAACGATTTGTTTCTTGCACATTTGCTGTGTTCAGTAGATAAATCGTTGATAGATTCAGTAGATAGATCGTTTGAAACGGTTCATAAAATCGGTGTAAATGATTCTTTTGAGAACCGAGCTTTTAAATGAACAGAAACATCTACAAATATTCGTTAAAAAAGCGCATAAATTTACATTGAAGTAATAGTAACGATTATTATTATTATTATTATTATAAAAAACTAAAGTAATAAATGTGATTGTCATAACTTCACAGACTTAAAGTGGTTCTTTATAACCTTTTTCATATTTTGAGACCAAAACTTTGTCCATACCTGAATAGAATATGTTTCCCAAGTGTGAACAGAATTTATTTTAAAATAAGTTACTACTTTTACAAATAGAAATTCATTTCAAATATCCAATTAAACCAAAGAACAAGCTGTGGTTAGCTGAACCATGATAACCACAAATTAACCATGTTTTTGCCATAGTTTAACCATTTAACCATAATTTAAGCATTTTAGTAAAACAGGTTATACAAATAGTAATAAATGTGCCATAGGTTTAGCACTTTAGGACCATAGAACTTTAAAAAAAAAAAACATGCCTAATCTTAGTAAGGACATTTACATCAACTTTCAATCGGTACACAAAAAAATAGAACTTAGACTAAAGAAGCTTTAACAGTTCAGAAGAGCTCACTCACCAAAAGGGTCATATTTGTTATTATTGTTTTTCACTAAGAGGCTAGTACGCTCTATGTCTAGACAGTATTTTAGGGCATCAGGTGTATGTCAGCTCTCTAGGGTTTGATACACAGCATTTGTTTATGACCACTTAGATCACCTCCTACTTCACTCTGTTATTCATAAAAATACTACCCTAACCTGTTCACATTTCATTCAAATGCATGATGGTAATACAAACAAACCCCTATATCCAAAGCTTTTGTTAGGGAGTGATTTGGGCGGCTTCATACCACATACTTTTCAGGACTCTCGGATGGACAAAGGGAGTTGAAGACGACCAAATGCTAATCATTTGTCATGCCAAACTAACCTCTCTCAATCTAATTACATTAGAGCCTCCACTGGGAATATACTCTGAGTCACCTCAGAGGTCAATCTTGTAAAATTGTGTTAAATGTGTTGTTTTTTACAATACTGCACATGTAAGAGGATGTTGCTTTCACCTGTGTGGCCAAGCAGCACTGCGCTGATGACATCTTAAGGTCACTGACAGGTCGTGTCCTCAAGTGTCTTCATGCATATTCCCCCTTGCATGTCATTCCTGTTTCCATGTGTCGAAAAACCTGGCGAAGACGAGCCTGTCAAGTTAAATGAATTGCTTGCAGAGTTGCAGTGGGAGATCTGTTTTATTGTGCAACACTGGATTGATGGTGTAAATAGTATAATTGACAACATTTAGGAGCTGACAGTTGCTTAGGCTTCTATAAATGATTGAATAATGCTATAAACGTGCTAGATTAGAGGTGTGTGTGCGTGCTGTGTTCCAAGAAATGTGTGTTTTTTTTTATTTCAAATAGTAGTGTTGAAAAGATTAGTCTTGTAAAACTCAAAGCGGTTTTATGTGAATGATAGAGTACTGTACCTGTGCAGCATACAATGTAATTGCAGCTCACATGTGCGCTGTGAATTGTTTGAGAACTACTTCATTTGTTCAAAAAGTTTCAACACCAAGCCTTTCTTTTGAAATCAGAGAAGAAACTTTGGCGATGCAAAAAACAACAGTAGACATCTGATCACACCCATGTTAATGAGGGCAATAACAATTTATTTTACAAGTTCATTTAAATGAGTAGACAGTAGGGCTGGGAAATTATTGTTGGTTTTCTTGCGCATTTTGTCAGTGAAGCCGGTTCTAGTAAACCTTCAACACATGCTTTCAGATGGAGCAGCATTTACTACACGGAGCCATAGTTTACTGATAAGTTATGTAAAAATTTGTTTTCAAATTAGAAATTGATTTAATCAGAAAATAAAGACATTGAGATAATCTCTCTGTGATATTGACAGCTGTTTGTGTAGCTTCTCAATGCACTATGGCTCTGTGTAGTAAATGCTGCATGTGAAATGACCACATATAATAACATGTTTTTACTCCAAACTCACTTCATAACTTCAGTTGAGTGTATGAAATAAATCTTTATATGACATGAGTATGTGTAATTGGAGTTTCTGTGTGAGAGTGCCCTCTGGCGTTCAGAGGAGATTTACAACTGATCACACAACCGTGCTTTCCTAACAAGATGTGCATGACAGTCACAGCTTTGCTAAATCTTGTTTGTGATTTTATTTCGATTAATTGCATAGCCCTAGTACAAAGACATTTTATCACTCAATCTTTGTCGAGTAAAAGCAAAGATTATTTTTATCGTGCATGTGTTGAGTGTCATGTGTTGATGTCAAATGGCGTATACGTTCAAAGGCTGTGAAATCATGTGCACTAATGTGTGCATAAAATAGAATGTATACTTCTTACATTTATAGAATATTGAATTATTATAAATTATTTAAATTGTGCTATTTCTTTAAATGAATGTGAATGCATAATCTTTACTCAAAACAACTCTGCACTTTCCATTTGCAATGACATCTCTAACACTGGTGTGAGGGTGGGATGACATGTTACTCACATGAGATCGACCAATAGCAAACCATCAAGTCCTGCCCAACATTTTTCTTTAGCAAAAAGGAGTTTCACATTTTTGAGTCTTGTCAGTTTAAACTCCTGATAAATTTGGGGTTCTGAGCATATGCGTGTTGCTTCTCTGTAAGCAGTGAATCCACATCTTTCGGATATGGAGACAACACACTACTAAGCAACTTGATCATTGACATTAGAGACAGTCCATAAACAGCACTTAGTTGTAAAGAGAGAACTTACTTATAAAGAGAGTACTTGCTTTGTAACTTTGCAGGTCTTTTTCATATTCAAACAGCAATATTACGCACCAAAGGAAGTTCAATATATAAAAAACAAAATAGGATCCCTTTAAGTCATCCCTGGAAAACTGATTAACTCAGACTTGTAATTGATACTTTTGCGACTTTGTCAAAGGGAAATACTTTGGGATAGGGCATGTTTTCAGAGCAGCGGGACTCTGGTTTTTGGTTAGAGGACAACTTTGTACAACTATTTTCCAGCTTCCCCAGACAATTAAGTTTGTATCTTGTTTCTGTCAGCAGTGAGCCATGTAAGTGTACAGTGTGTGTCTCATTTTCCATCGTACAAAAAAAAAAAAAAACCATAGTCATACTTTGTGTTGGACAAAAATCACTTGCTGTATTGGCTGTTGAGACTTCTTGTTTAGTCTATTTCTTAATCTTCCAATTACTCTCTGTTCATTTTGTTTATGAAGATTATGAGATTGCGGAGGAATATTTGGTTCGGAGTGGGAGAGCTGATGACGTGTGTGGCTGTGCAAACCCAGCCCTTCCTTCATTGCTGGTCTGTCAGCTGTCAACGTGTCCCAGAGAGATCTCAGAGGGGATACACCTGCATCTCAGATACTCAGAACAGGAAGTGCTCAGGGTTAACCAACTGCTTGCTTTGAGCTGAAGTTCTGCATTTAGTTGACTAAAATTGTAGCTGGTTATTTGTATGACCTTAACACTATTTACTTGATAATGCACTTTTTGTCTGTAATCTTTATCAAAATATTCAAGTCCCACACTACTTTCTGATCGTGTTGAATATCCTGTTTTGAAGCTTCATTGCATTGCCGAAGCAAAATAGTTTTGTGAACATCTTTGATGTTTTAGCTCCACATTGCAGGGTCTTTCTACAGTAGACAAAAGCATTCACCCATGTAATTGTGCGGTTTGAAATGTTTGCATGTGGAGTATGAGTGGTGTTAGCATTGATAGCTTATTTGTTTACTGAATGAACAGCAAAGCAGGTTTTAATCTAGATTTAGTGCGAGAACTGAAGAGTGTCGGAGGTGGAAAGAACTGAGGAGAAGAAAGAGACTGTGGACTTGTGTGAGTAAATGTCTTTATGCCCTGTGGTGAGTCATGAGCTCATTGTAGGATCTGCAGTTTTTCTTAATTTAGCTGTGGCTTTTCCACTTGAAGTTTCCCATTGAAGGCCCTGCCCTTGGACTCTGTTCTGCTCCATATCAGGGAAAAAATGCAAAGGCCAGAACAAAAACTTTTATCTATAGCTCTAAAAATGCATGGTTCATTTTAATGGTATTTCAAGATTATTGTTCATAATGGCCATTAAAAGTACTGTAATTGCACTGTGGTTCAGGTACTTTGATGTACAGTTGTGAAAAAACTTTGGGAAAATTGGGATTGGGATAGTCACTTAATAAAAATGCATAATGTCTTAGTACTTTTTTTGGCCACTGCATATCATAATGTTAAAAGATCTGAAACTTTATTATACTTTTGGTTCTTAAATAGACTGTGAGGAGAAGTGAGAGATATTTTCTTTGCATAGACCGTCAGTCAAATGTTTTCACTTATTCTCGTCGAATGAGCAATGAGTCATTTGAGATTGCAGATGTGTTTACCCGCTCCTATTACATGACTTGTGCTGAGTGTGTGTATTCGGAGCTTAAGATCCTGGTTCACGGAGTGACACACATGCACGGACTACTGATTAACCTGATGGTGTGATATATTCTGTAATCCATCTGCGATCCTTTCACTGAGGCTTATAATCTGCAGTGATTGACAAGAACGGACATTGGAGCTGAGGGATTATTATAACACAAGCCAAGGTTACATTCCTTGTTCCAGAGGTGCAATTTGAGATGACTTTACAGCGGTGATTGCCTCTTTTCACTGTACATCCATATTACTTTTCATGCCTGTTTTCATCCATTGTGTCCATCCACACGGCAAGCACGCTATTTTTTTCTTCCCAAGCACTGATGACCTGGTGCCCTTAAAGCTTGAGAACGAAAGCCATTCTGTGGGTTATCTTGTGCATGGTACCATCCTTCACATGCTTATGTCCTGTTAACCTCTCAGGATAAATCAAGGTTTTAGAGGTCAGTAATGGTCTTTATCAAAGCTTTGAAGTGAACACTTTATGAGCTCCCTTTGCTTCTAACGATCACCACGAGATCTGTAAGGCATGGGTTAACCTTTAACCAGTCTCTCGCTCTCCTGCATGAAGATAAGTCATGCAATCTAGGCCAGGTGTGGCCTTAACCCAAACCACAGAAATATGCATATGGTGCCTGAATGTTCCAGAATTGTTGTCCATTTTTGACGAATCTATTGTCTCCATGATGGCAGTGGTTGGAAAATCAATAAAGGATCTCCCTATACAATATCTACTCTGTCATAATGTTGTTTCAAGTAAAGCAATGTTTTTGCTACATTTGAAGCAGGTGCTGTTTTCCATTTGAATGTAATAACTAAGGCCTTATTGTTTCAGTGATTTGGAAAACATGGATGGAATTGCGGAATCCAGTCCTAAAAAATGTAATTGTCTATATAATAGGGCTGTGTATATATGATGATATATATCATATGGACAAAATAAAAAGGCTGTCGTTTCATATTATGCTCTATCGTTTATTTTGTGGTGTCACAAAATGCATAGTTTACGGTAATATTTTATATGAGCTCAGTATTACATGCCATTGCAGGGATGCAAACAGAAACATCAATAACAGCATCTTGAGAAAGTTGCAATCTTACACAAGTACATTGTTTACAGTTTGCATTTTATTTAGCAATATTTGAAAAAATATGTTGGACCTGGTTAGTGTTTTATATTTGAGAAATATTTATTTAATATTTCCACATTTCTATCAGACATTTGCCCTGAAGTTCTAAATAAAGTGTGGAATATGATCACAAATTAATGAGTAAATGTCTGAGTATATACTATAAAATGTAAAAAAATAAATGATCTTTTACATGTGATCAGTATATACAATGCTTGTTCAAACTACTTATTTAAAATCAGCTAAAACAACACAATTCTAGAGATATTTGGGCCAAACTTGTTTTGCATTCAATCAGCTTAGTTACATTAACTTAATGGATTTGTGTTGGGACAACTTGAAAAAATTGTGTGGAACCCTACCCTTTTAACAGTGTATAAACTATTAATTGACTGAATTTACAACAATAGTATTATATTGTAATCGATATAGCCATTTTTGTCATAGCCCCGCAAAAAAAGAAAGAAAAGTCAAATCAATGAAAATCTGTTAAATCTGTCAGCATTACTGTAGAAGTGTGCGAAACTGGACACAGCACACCTTGAGAAAAAGCTGAGCTGGCATTTACAGTCATTGTTTGTTTATAATAATTTATTTTTGGAGTTAAGAGTCACAGTTCGTAGGCTTTTGTGCCTTATTATTGGGGCCTTCTTTAAGAATTTTATCGCATGTTGATAGTATCGCAAACGCAGTAGAGTGTGTGAAGTCTAGTCCTGGCATGTTTCAGAGCAGTCAACATCAGATTTCGATTTACCATACCTACTATACACCTCATTAAAGCACCTCATTTCCCAGACATGGCAGTTGTTACCAGACATGGAGTGACTCAAAGTAAAAACAAGTGATTTACAAAGGAAGATATGCAGCCATAAGCTCTTCCAGACAATGAAGGGTGCTTGTTTTCACGTATTTCTTCATTGGAAAAGAATGGATGAACGATGACCTTAGAATTTGATTTGTTGTTGTAGATATTGAGAACATCGCAGTTGACTTAATTTTTGATCATGTTTTAACTTTTAAGTTAATACATACAGTTTAGTTTTTTTTTTTTTTTTTAATATTTGTATATACATCAGCATTTCTAGAAAAAGGTTGTGACCCAAAACATTATGATGCACAGCTGTTTTTAACCTTTCCATTTTAGTTTAGATTTTAAACATCAATAAATATTTCTTGAGGAGTAAATGATTATATTATGATTTCTGAAGTAACCCAAGTGACCCTGGGGTAATGGAAAAATTCAGCTTTTCAATTACAGAAATAACATTGTATTTGAAATATATTAAAATAGACAAAGGTTATTCTGAATGTCTAATACATTTCATTTTATTACTTTTATACTGTGTTTTTAATTATGAATCCATCCTTGGTGAGCATTGGAAACTTCAACCACAAACTTTAGAACAATAATGTCCTGTCCATGATGCTAAACCTGGTTTTGTTTAAAGCAAAAATAGCAAATTCCCCTGCTCCTGAGTACTCGATTATACATGACTCGAGTGCCCTATTATGAGTATGTCTATAAACTCTCCCATTGGGTCAGCAGTAACACTGGCCTAAGGTTGTTAGTCCTTTTGCTCTTCCCTAAGGAAATTGCTGGTATCTCATAATTATGGCTGTAATGTGTGGAATGAATGGGTGTGGCGACTCTGGGCCTTTTGCTTAAAACTGTTACGTTTACGCTGCAACCAAGTGTCTGGTCAGCTGCTGACCGTCATGCCAAATGGTTTGCAACTGAACATTGTGTTTGTGTGCATTGTGTGTTCGCCTCACCCTATGTCTTGCATTTGAGCTATGCAGGATAACGAAATAAGGTTGCCATGCTCAGTCATAGCTGAGATGTTGTAAGAGGATGTTGTAATAGGCCGTCTTGTCCTTTCAGCGCGTTCCTTTGGGAGCAAAAGATTTTCACAATGGAATTGCAAAAGGTTTGCTTCTTCTCAAGACTCCAGTTTTGTTCTTCAGGATTAGGTTTCAGCATGACACTCATATGAACCCACTAAAGTACATTCTTTAAGTTATTTATGGGCTGTTGCATTGATTGATTAATGCAGGCTGCAGACTAGACAATATTAGTGTGGTTTTGGCTTGATTGGTCTAACATACATTGTAAAAAAAATCTTAATCTTAATTAACAGTTTCCATATTTTGAGAAGTGTTTTTTACATTTATTTATGGTTGTGAATTGAGTTATGGGACATTGATCTCTGCTCTGCCGACTTTTGATGTAAAAAATTCAACTCTATAGTTTAACAAAGTGACTTTTATTGACATTTTAGTAGTTTGAAACGATATACAGAGAAATAAGTCTGTAAAATAACAGACAATGTACTGGCAGTTTATTACAAGCTTTTGTACTGTAATATACAACACCAACCCAGATAATATATCACTTTAAACTATTAAAAATGTTTTTCAAGATTAAAAGTTGTTGGAAAAAAGATCGAGGTCCAACAATGCAATTCAAAAGCAAAAATAAATGGGGAAAAAATAAAAAATACATAAAACTGCTTATTTATGGATATTTTTTGACTTTGTAGGGTATCATGCTGATTCATAAATGACAAAGGGTGATGGGACACAACCAATGTCGCATCTGGGACATCTCGGTTGCTATTTTTGGGGGACTTTTTTAACAAAACACGCCACTTGAGAAGCCATTAATGTTTCATACTCTTGGTTACAGAGGATAGTCACTAGTTCACCTTTTCAGTGACATGATCACACAATGTTATTGATGGCAAGTGATAGTAGATTGGCAAGTAGTGTGTTCTCTGATTTGTTTCTTATGTGTGAGACATTAAGAATTTAGAAGTCAAACTTCCATAATCTGAAACAGTGACTATAATAACAGACAAAAATTTCATGTAGTCTGAACCTGGCATAAGTCATGCTTTCTTGGGTACACAGTGACGTCCAGGTTGTGCATCATTTAGCATTGCACTAACAGTGGCTTAAAATTCAAATTCAAAGATAAATTTGTATTGGAATGTCGTTGAATAAAAAAATTTAAATCTATGATATTTTTCTATGGTTTAAATGTTTAAATTTCTCCAGCAGAGTTGCATGACTTAGAGAACTATTGAACTTTATAATGAGTGATTGTTTATATTGCATTTCTTTAGAGTAGGACAGTTTGAGGTGAGAGGACTGTAGGCTGCCAAATTCTGAAATCTGCAACTGTTCTTTGTGTTTTGTAAGAAACAGTCTGATTGTTGCCAATCATGTTCACTGAAGAAGCATAAAGCAATAAATACAGAAAGGTCCATCATCTGTATTTTGGCAGCATCTTTAAGAATTGTTATGCAGTCCATTTCCAGTGGATGTGGTGTTGAAAGTGAAATATCAACATCTCTAATTGACCTCTGTATTCAGCTGCCTTGACTTATCAGTAGAGGAAGAGATCTCAGATGATGTATTAACAGATAATCAATGCTATAAAAAAAAAACAGAGCAGTGAAATCTAATTTTTTACTTTTTTACAATGCATGAGATAAGAATAGGGATGAAAACATTTAAAAACTAGTATTGTTGATTTGAGGCGAAAAGAAAAAACGGTCAAGGTCATAGGAATTAAATTAAATTATGTTCTTAAATTGAAAATAAAAATACCAAAATGTGATCTGGTAGTCATACAAAACAAAAATTATAAGTCCAAGGCATCCAAAGTAGGTGAAAAAGTTAAAAAGCCTTTATTGACATGCACTGTTGTGCACCGTACCTACACGTTTTGGCAAAACTTGCCTTTATCAGGGTGACCAGTCAATGGGTCTTTTTGTTGTTTACATTAAAGTATGGTGATTCATAAATGTAAAATTTAAATAATATAATATAAATTCACAATAAAATATAATAATAATAATAAAAAATAACACTAGCGTTTAAAAAATAGTGTTTATTTTAGTTTAATTATTCAAATTACTGTTGAAAAAAGGTCACATTAAAAAAAAAATTTACTGTTTAATTTGACAAAATACAGTAGAATTTCTGACTCTTCTTATTGGACAATGAAGCAAAGGAAGCAGCTTGTTAGAGGTCAGAGAAAGAAAAATGAAGGGAGGAGGTGGTTGTGTCATCACTGTTTCATCCTCCATCCGCTCGACATTGGATAGAGGCTGGAACCCTTGTGGGAACCCCCTGTCCCACGCTCACAAGCATAACCTGCCCTTATAAGGCATTGTGGGTATTCTAAGATCTCAGAGGAGGAGACTTGAGGCCACTGCATTGCCAACCCAGCTGCTCTATATAAAAGCAATGGGAGATCCAGCTGGCCCTCAACAGCACCGCTGTGCTGCTCTTCAGACCAGGCCTGGAAAAAAAGAAGGGCCGCGTGGGGGTTGGGTGCTGGGCTTTTGCATGAGTCGGATGTTTGGAGTTCCTCTGACGAGTACAGTCTTGTGTGCTTGTCCCTCATTGCAACTTCTTTGGCGTGAAAAATGAAGGCTGTAGTGAAGTAATACTTGTCACTTGCCCCCCTCTTTCCCTCTGAACCGGTTGGCTGCTTTAGATGTGGGTGTGTCATTGGTGACCAAGCCCCTAGATATGTTGCTCCACTCACTATAGCAAGTAAGAGAGCTAGAAAAGTGTGTGACCTGATATTGTTGCCCTGGAGATGTCCTCTTATATATTATACATAATATAAAATAATGAAATCAGCCAAAATATGAGGAAAAATAAGCAACAGAATCTATGCGTTTTCCTATAGGCATTTGAAGATTTCATGTGCCATGACTTGAGTCCAGTTGTTTGTTTTTTTTTTAATTATGAGGTTAACTTCTTTTTATTTCCCCTAAAAACACAATCTTAGAGCCTCCAGGTTGCGTGGAAATGTGTTTAGTCTTGTTTAGTGGAGCGAGCTTACTCTCACACCACCATGCGAGGCACTGGATGAGATGAAACGAAAGAGATTAATGTAGCTTCACTCTCACTCGCAGTCAACATACAACTTCCTGACTCGCACGTTGCCACAGTGACCCTGTTTAGTTATATCACAACATTGATTACTACATTGTGGTGAGATGGTGATGGGTTTCCCCCATCTTTACCTCCAGCTCAGTCTTTCTCTTGCTGTCCACAGTTCTGTGCTGACTGTTTAACACCCACATTACATTCTTGTGTTCTGACATCACACACACTCTCAGCTTTCCCTCTGTTTTTTTTCACCTCCTCCATACACCTCCCTCCTGCCTTCATGTAATCAAATATCATGTGTCATGGGCGTCCCATAAGTCTCTTATTGGTTTGTTTCCTCTGTATGTCTCTGCTTCCCTCTGCAGGTCTTATAAATGTGAAATTGTTCCTTTGTGTTCTCTCACCGGCCCTCATCTCATTCCCATCCTCCATTTACCATGATGCTTTGGGCCTTTTCCCAGTATAAGGCTTTTCTCACCACTCCCATTGCTCGAGGCTCTGACACATTAGTAAACAGTGAAAGGCTTATTGTTGCTTTGTTGTATTTTCTATGCGACCACATTCTCAGTCTCAGACTTATTAGATTAGCAAACCCAAAAGTATCATCCTTGTGTCATTTCAAACATGTGTGATTTAATTGAATTTCTGACGATTATGCTGGTCATTTTTTCAATATGAGTCAATGTGAATGGAAAGTCTGGCCTAAAATGGCAAAAAGTACCACGAATATGTCCCAAATGACTCGTGTGCTATATCTCACATATTCTGAAGTCATTTGATAACTTTGTGTGAGAAAAATACCAAAAATGCACATTAACCAATCTAATCTTTAATCACCACCCTATTACTTCTAGGCAAGGGTTTTAGAGCAAATCAATTCATGAATATATATTGCCTGCCATGCATTGAGGGTACTGGCCTGACATGCACAATATGGCATTTTTAGCCATTTTTTGTTTATTTGTGTATTTTGACACTGTTGTTGTCTGTACATGAAATTAAAAAAAATGCACAAAGGTTGTTCCGTTTTCAGTCTTGAACTGAAGTGAAAAAAGAACACAAAAAAGCAAACAACAGCATTCTGGATGTGAAGAGTTCATTTATTAGTGCAGAGAGATGATATGTGTTTTACCAGATCAGAACAGGGTTTTTGAAGCTCATTCTAATATGAATTTCTTCTTAACCTCAGCACTGGCCTGTAGATTCATATAGTTGAACAATAACACGCCAGTCAAGGTTTATAACTTTGATCTTCAACCCCTCTGCACTGTCCTCTGCTCGACACAACAGTTTCTACAAATAGACCTGTCCTGGTGTGAGAGTATAAATAGGCTTGTGACAGTAGGCGGAGAAAAGGAGGGAGGGGCAGAGAGAGAGAGAGAAAAGAAGTAGAGGAGGTGGAAACGGATTGAGTAAGTACAAAGACCAAATATTTTCATAAGTCTTTTTACACACAATTTGAAATAAATCCCTCTCTCCCATTATTACGTCCCAACAGGATCCAATTCCATATTAATGATGTGGACAGATGATTGTGGTTTGGAACAAAAGGGATTGACATTTTTTTGCATGGGTTAATTGACTTTTCCAAAGCACTGACAGGAGATTCAGAGAAGGCGAACGTAGAGAAGTCCAATGACTCATCTATGACTTATCTCTAAGTGGCCGTCAGCAGTGGGTGGAACATTCGCCATGCAGAGTGCTGTACTGTACTGGCAGTGCATGAATGTTTTATTTGCATGATATTGCACAGCAGTTTCTAGAATTCTGAAAATACAATAATAAGTGATGTTTACGCTACTTTTGGTGTCAGTAAGATTTTATATATTTATTTTAAGGTACTAAAACTTTTATTTAAAAAAAATAAAACACAGACCTCTTTACTGAATTTTTACAACATTTTTTTTAGTGCTCGCCAAAAATATATTCTGGCAACTGAGGTCTGTGTCAAATTTGGACCAAACAAGCTTCATGTTTTGACCCAGCTGGTTTGGTTAACAATTCGACCCAACATGCTGTGTTGCTTTATTTAACTACAGTGGGTAAAATAAGTATTGAACACATCCTGATTTTTCTTGGTAAATACTTTTTCTAAAGGAGCTGTTCACATGAAATTGACTCAGAGTTGACCCAAACAATCCAACCACACAAATACAGCAAAACAAATTCAGATTTGTTTTATGTCTAAGTACAATGGAATGACACAAGAAGTTACTGAACTTTTCAAATGTAATCTAATAGTTTGTATAAAAGGCTTTTTTTTGGTAATGACAGCTTCAAGACACCACTTGTATGGAGAATGGAGTCGCATACATTGCTCAGGTGTGATTTATTTTATTTTTTTTCCCCAGACTTGAACAAAGTCTAAAAATGTTGACAGTTCTGTGGGTCTCGTCTATCAACACTGATCTTTAGTTCTTATTTTCTATTGGATTCAGGTCAGGTCATCGTCTTGGTCATTTTTGTAGCTTTATTTTATTTTTCTGAAACCAGTTGAGATTTTCCTTGGCTGTGTTTTGGAATCATTGACTTGCTGAAATGTCCACCCTGGTTTCATCATCATCCTGGTAATGTAGGTGTTGGACTGAAGCAGATAATATTATTTTACACTGACGAGGGGCAAGTTGCTTCCTAACTACTGTGAGATATCAGATGCTGTCTGGGCTTTCCATGCCTTTTTAGACCTCCCTTTTTTCATGTGTTCAATCCGTTTTTTCCTATGTCATTTCATTTTATTACACAATTTAATTTCTAAGCTAAAAAGTTTAGTTTTCTTTGTATGTATGGATTACTGACATGAACATTTCAAGTAAACTGCACATTTAGAAATGCTTTCTGAGAAAAAGGGTGACATACTTTTTTTTTTTTTTAAATGCTATATTATTTACTTAAAAGGAAACCAAAACAGGTTGGAAATTAAACAATCAAATACAAACAGTTACAGGTTTCAGCCCAACACTCTGATAAGATAACAAATGGCTTAACCCAGCTGTCTGGTAAATAAAATGACCCAACATTTTTGAGGCTGTGTACAATGCGCTGTAGATTTGCAGATTGGGTGCCACAAATTCAGCATCTGAAGGAATTTGTTCTGTAGATTGAATGATAAAGAAAGAGGAAGTGAAGAGCAGGGACCTTTAAAGTGGCCAATATTAGTATAATAGGGGTGAGAGCACGACAGGCATGCAGGGAAAAAGTTTCCATTACTGATTTCCCACGGATGTCATTTGACCATTTTAAGGAATAGAGCGCCCCATATAACAAACAAAATCCTCACAGTGTTTGTTTCTCCACCAGAAAATTATATATTTAATAATTTTATAAATTAAAATTCTGCTCATCAAATTAGTAATAATAAATATTTAATTATTTAATTGGGTACAGTTTTAGATGGATGATGTGTGTTTTTATTTGAATTGCTCATAAATGTATTTGCATATTTAATAATGTATTAATTAAATCAGCAATAATAATTTCTTGCATTCGTAATTGTTACATTTTCGTATTAATTATTATTATAAATGTATAGTATGCCATTTATTTAGAGTGTGATAAGTATCATTCATTCAATTACTCTTTCATTCTGAAATTATGATCCTGTGCATCTGCGTCTGTGTGTGTGTGTGTGTATTGTTGTATCGGAGAAACAATGTATTCTTGTTTCATGTTGAAATTTTAAAAAGATTTTCAGATTTTCTTAAGATTAAGAAATGAACCATTTTTTTTCCCTTGTATTTCTCTATTAGGAAAGCGTTAGCTCATATTTTGGCTCAGTTTTAAGTAAAGTAAGGTGGGGCACTAACAAATTGCATTACTACCTGAAATTAAAGGATAACAGTGAGACAGCTTTTGAAAGAGAGATCAAAGTGACCCTGATCAAACAACAGGATGATTTAGAAACCGATGTTTATTTATCCGGTTCCTTAGACAACCATTGTAATCCATTGACTGTGGCCATGTATCATAAATTCATAAAGTTCTCTCTAGTACACACCTAGAGATAGAAAGCCGTGCGCACAATGCAAGCAAAGTTACAATGCCCGGTGACATACTTGTGACTTTCCCTGCTCAACCTGTAGTGTCAATGTGTCCCAGAGAGAGCAAGAAAGAGCAACTCACAACGTCTGGAAAATATTACTCAGATTCCAGCAGGCGGGGTTTCTAATTATGTTGGCATAAGTGGGAATGGGAGCGAGCGGGAAGGAGAGATTGATAGGACTGATGGAATAGGGGAGGATTTATGTCTATGCAATGCGGAACTCCTATATTTTGCAATCTTTATTTAATCCAGACCATTTCTGCATTTCTTTGTGCTCTTTGAGTTTCCATCAGAGGGCGCTGCCCTGTTTTTGGGTCAGTGCTTGTAGTGACCTTGGTTAAGGTTTTAACCTGTGTACTGCTGACTATACAAGTGTGTACAAGTGAATATGATGTGTTCATATTGGGTGGAGGGACCAAAATGGGTGTGTTGTCATTCATTAACCCTTTGTCCTGCACCAGAAAGACTTAATAAGGTCCTCTAGTGAGAGCTTTCATAAGACTTTGACACACTTTTTTCAACTTGCGTTTCTTCTCTGTTTTATCTTTCTCTCTATCAGTTTTTATATCTGTTTATCAAACAGAAACGATAACCATAAATCAACTACGTTAACTCCAATAAGCATGTATACAGCCACCATAAGTGAGTGTGATCTGTGCACTTTGTAGCACACTTGGCCCTTTTTTGTTTTATTTAGTATTTTCAAGGGTAACGCCAAGCTCATCTATCTTATCTTCTTCATGGATCCCTATCTGAAACCTGCTTCAAATCTGCTTCAGCATGCTGAGAAAAGAGGAGGAAAATTTGCTTGGCATAATCACTAGCTGCAATTCATCCAGAATGCAATGAGAGTTACAGAGCTTTCCGGAATTCCGAATCCCAAATCCCAAATTCCTCAAGTCTGTCAGTAAAAGACATGGTTTTTGATATAGTTTCCTTCACATTTTGTTCATTATCCCTTGTGTGCTGTTGAGGATGTTTTCATTATTTTCGGGTGATGTTGGGTATTAATTTTGTCACAACTTTCTCTGTGTTACAGCAAATGGAATGATTTTTGCTGACAAATCTTGATTTGACACATATTTTGGGAAAATGTTTTGAAAATGTTCAAAAACTCAACAATACACTCTGGGGAAATTTACTACCTTTTTTGTTATGTTTGTGGCTGTTTTTGCCCCATTGAATTCCATTATGATCACATTTTTGATTGCAAATCTATGACAGCATGTTATTATGTAATCTTAATTGTTGGTGGTTTTTCCTGTTGGGAAGTGTAATTTGTAATTTTTTCTGTTGATCATCAGTTGCAGTGCAAAAAAAGATTAGTTTCTGGCTTTGGAGTTATATGGAGTGTGTGTGTGGTGTGCGCGTGTGTGTGCGTGCGTGTGCGTGCGTGCGTGTGTGTCTGTGTGCGTCTGTGTGCGTGTGTGTGTGTGTGTGTGTGTGTGTGAGAGAGACCTTTGTGCACTTACCTTGATACGTCTGAGAAAATCAAAATAAGCGTCTCAGCTCTCAGAACATACTAAACATAGTAAGTGTATTTATGCACACATGCTATAATCTGCTGTTTTACACCATAGAACTATAAATATAAAAGCCATTTCTTGCACAGGCCTTTGTAAAGTATTAGTGGTGCCAACTGATGATCTACTGTAAAAGTGACAAATTTTACCTCTTCCCAACAGGGAAAGCCACCAACAATCAAGAATGCGTGGTTGTTTAGTGTCATGGCCTTGCAATCAAAAATGTGGTTATAATGGAAGTCAATGGGGCAAAAACAGCCACGAACATAACAAAAGGTAGTCAATTTGAACAATACACAAGGATTATAAAGGGGTACAGGTTGGTTTTTTTAGGACAAACACATGCAGTGCTACTATAGGGGTGCAAGGGTTTAGCTTTCGCTGTAAATCCCATTGCAGGAGGACAGAGCAAATGAGTGGAGGAAGGCAGAGAGAAGGGGGAGTGTGTCACTTTTCAGAAGGACTGACTCGTGCCTCCGTAGGCAGCGAAGGGGGAGAGAGTGAGAGAAAGGGTGAGAGAGACTTGGGGAAGGAGAAGAAAGTTAAAGTTAAAGAAATGGCAACTGGGACGCTCTCACACATGGTCGAGAAGAAGTTAAAATAACAAACACGGCACACTTTCTTAAACCAGAGCCCCTGTGTTGGAAATATTAATAATTCATATACGTGCAGCAACAAGCAGGGAAGAACGGGAAGATGAAGTATCGTGGCATGGTAAGAACCACAGCATGCTCCTTACTAAACTAAAGCAGCTGGGAGATTTCTGCGATGTCAGTGGAGGGCTTACGAAAGTAAAATATATGGTCCTGGTCTAAACTCCTCAATATATTTTTTGAGTTTAGAGATTATGTAATGATTGGAAGGTAGTATCAGAGACTGTCTATCTGTCTTTCTTTACCTATCTCTCTGTCTGTCTGTCTGTCTGCTGTATAAGCAATTGATACAAATTGGGCTTTGAAACATTAAATACATTTTTTTAAGAATAGGGTTTTATGCCAGTTTGTTGTAGTTTATAGCACTTGAGATGTACACTGAAATTACATTTTATATTTTCATTTTATATATATATTTTATATATGTATATATATCTTTTGAGTAGGTTGCTGTTCATAAAGAATCTCTAATCACTCATATCAGGGTTTCTATGTTTAGGTATAGTTATATAGGAACTAAGGTATAGTTCACTCAACACTAGAAATTTGCTGTTAATTTAATCTCTCTAAGGTCATGTGAAATGTAAAGTAGATGTTGCTGAAAATGTGATCCTTTTTCATATTAAAAACGCAAGTCAATGTTTACTGGAACTTTGAGAGTAAAAAAAAACATACAGGCAGTACAAAAGGAATGCCCATGCCTCCTGACAATACATTAGGTGTTATGATTCATCTTAAGATTTTTAGCTGAATTGGGGATGATAAAACTGTAAACGTTCCTTAGTTTCTTACACAAATCGGCTGTTACCCCTCATAATACCCCAACTGTGAGAAAAATAACAGAAAAACATCATATTTGGATGAACCTTAAAATCTTAAATCCTAAAAATAAAACCATAACACTTGTTTATTGAGGTCAATGTTGACTGAAGAAAACAAAACGAAACTATTAGTATTAAAACTGTAAACACATTGTAAAGTAAAATAAAATATTCAAACTGTTAATATTAACTACAACAGTTAAATACTAAAATACCACTGGCTCATGCATCATAAAGTAATGATATTAATTGTGAAAAAACACATTTTCCTCTGAAAAGAAAGATTTGCTGTTTGTCTTTCCTATCATATCCTTATCATCTTTTGGGACCCTCTTTCATGCTGGACATTCTGACCATCAGTATTTTGATGTGTTTATGCCATAGTGTTGTCTCACAGTGAAGCAATCTCTGGCTTTGACCCAGCAGCAGTCACTGTTGAATTCCAGACTAGAAAGAGAGTGAGAGTCAGAGAGAGATAATGAAACTGGCGTCTGTCATCAGGCCATTCCACCCTGCTACATTTCTTCCCATCTCTGTCATTCACGACCTTCCTCTGGAAGCTAAAAGAAACTTCAAGAACAAGGCCTCAGTATGCGAATGCTGCGCTTTTCGAGGCCTTTAAGCTTTTACCTATTCAGCGATGTGATATGCTATCATTTGAGTGTCATTTGCAGAGCATCATTTAACATTCAAATAAACACACCTTGCAGTCAGCACCACTTCAGATGTGATCAGGTTTCAGTTTTGGGGCACATTATGTCATAAGCAGATAACTGATGAATGTGTGACATTAGATTTATGGCATCTGGTGCAGTTTCATTCGAGATTCCACTGAATTGCTAAACCGCTACATTGCTCACAGGAAGATCCATGTCTCAGGAAATTAAGTTTGTAGTGACATGTTGGTCTGAACAACTCAGTCCTGAGATAATAAGTTGGTTCATAGCATTGTATCCATATATGATTGTGTGCAGTGCTGTATAAATAAACAAAACTGCAGTCCAGTTCTCCCGACTCATGCTCTTCAAATGCCGTCTAGTCATGAATGCATTGCATTGTCCGGCATGCTGGAATGAAGGAGAACTGGTCACTTTATATCTTCTACATGTCAAAAGGAGTGTGAGTGTATGTGTGTTTACCATGTGTGCATATAATGCAAGACTCTTCACCTGTTTAGACAGAGCCGGTCACACCTGTCTGTTGACTTTCTCCACCAGCTGACTTTCCACAACCCCTTTACAAGGACAGCCGTGCACTCAGCAAACCGGCGTGAATTACAATGCCACCCATGGAATTTCTTGCCATCTGGGTGGCGGTAATTAAGAAAGCATTGTAAGACATTTGCTGTGAAAATTGCTGATAGATGTGGCCTAATTAGAGGCACAGTGTGTCATTTTCACTGGTATTCGCAACAAATGAAGGCGTAGATTGATAAGTGTGGAATCATGGGAGTTGTGGTCTTCATTGCATTCTATGGGACTCCTGCAGAAATCGTGTACATGGTTGAGCTAAAGTATGCAGAACTTATTATCATGCTAGTATGAAGCAGAATCTAAGGCTGATAGAAATCAAAGCGAAGTAAGATTGTTAATGAGAGACGAATGCGATTCAGCTGAGCTTTTATTATGCCAGAGTTGACCATCGTGATCACATGAGGAAGTATCAACGGCATTTCATACTAAATACATTTTAGGGTTTTGTTCTGTTAAAGTTATACTCTGTGAAGTCTAATAAAACCCACAACACATTAAAAAGCGTCTTTGGTGTTTTCCTATTTTTTCATAAAACCAAACTGGAAATCGAGGGTGTGTAAAGCAAGTCACATAGCAGGGATTTCTGATTGTTTTTTAAGCACTTAGAAGTATTTCATTGCCATTTTCATGACTATGAACTAATGCTTTATTTGTGACATGCAAAGTAGAGGCTAAAAAGTCACATTTGTTTTAGAGAAGTGCTAAAAATGTATCCCCTGACCATCTGCATGCTTAGATGCTGCAGGGGTCTGATCTTTTCACACTTCTTTTTAAAAACAAAACAAACAAAAACAGAAAAGCAAGAAACCACTTGTTGCTTCTCACATGTGTCATCGTTAGTGTTTAATGTTATGGAAAGCCTCCTTGATTTATTGGCGTTTCCGTATTAAACACATTTTGCGCTGTTTATTTGCATTTCCCAATTCTGTCGGTTGTTTTTTTTCTAGCTTCATGAACAGTTTTACTACAGTGTAATTTCCTTTAACAGCATTGGGTATGGAAATGACTTGTTCACCTTTTCAAATAACTACTAACTTGGCAGTTATGTAAATAGTTGGTTGTGGTGGTTGCAAAGTCATCATTTCTGTAAAAAACAAAAAAATTATTTTCACATAATGAATATTGAATTGAATAATATTTTTTTAGTTTTATTATTTCACATATAATATAATGTCTATATAATAATACAGTTAATAATAATAATAATAATAATAATAATAATAATAAATAATAATAAAATATGATATAGTATGTTATTTGTTTTATTCAGAGTGTAATAGGCCTATATATTTTGGGATTGCTTATCAAGCCTAAGACATGAATATACCAACAAAATATAGCAAAAATAAACCATGTTGTAAGGCATGTAAATAGATTAATAGTTCCTTGGACTTTTAACATATTTCTTAACAAAAAAAGTAGCTTTAAAATCTATTTTCTTCTTTTTAATACAATATGATATGATGTTATAGGAAATGATATATGTTGTTCAGTAATATTACACAACCAGTCTTCCTATAGAGTCTATATATAGTCTTCCTATATATCAGTGCATGTGTTTTTAAATAGCAGTTCAATAAACAAGAAGTTATAATTGTGCAAGTTACACTTTTAGATACAATATTTCCTTTTTTACCAACGAAAATCGTTCCAAACAAAGATGGATCGGAGCATTTGTGCATCTAACAGCAGCACCTTTATGCATTTATCATTGTTTTGAATTTTGGTTCGGTAGCTGTGCTCTCCAGGACAGTCTGTGTGCCTCCACCCCGTGTTCTTTCCTGAGGAGGATAGAAGAGAGAGGTAACAAGTGAGCCAAATGACTCAATCAGGATGGAAATAGTTGGTAACCTCAAAAGCTTGAAATCATAAGCAAGCGGGCAAGATTTACTTTTCTTCTCCGCCATTCCCGGTGAGAAGGGGAGGAGTTCATGCGTTTCTCTGGATATCTAGGAATGTGCCCTTTATCCTCTGCCTTCATTAATTATGAAAATAAAATGCACAGTACATTCTCTTCTTGATCATCAACTCCCTGAATTGTCTCCTTAATGAAATGAAGTACTGGAATGTTTGATTTGCTTGTTCTTTTGGAAAAATCAATCTGTGTAATCAAAGCTCTGCTCCCTATCCGTCTGTTTCCAAAGACTGCTAATGTCTTCATGCAATGTGAGAAGTGCTGACGAAAGCAGCTTGACTCAGCAGATCTCACCGACACAGCTCTGCTAACAAGAAGCAGGCTAATCGGGAGGATGTTGCAAGGTCAAGCAAAAGCCATTTATTGTTCAATTCTTCCTTTGTATGTACAAACTGCTTCATGTTTTTCAAAGAAGGTTAGAGTGAAAATGTTTGCCCATGGTCCTGTCTGGAGTGTTTCAGTCCTTTTGTTTTGAGAGCAGGATTTGGAAAAAGTGAGCACATGGCAAAGGCGCATAGACCAGTATGCTTGGGGAAGGGGACCAGGGGTGGGAGCAGGAAAACAAATTCATAAAGCCCCCAGAAGAACAATGCTGTAATGGAGCCTGTTTCTAGAGAAAGTGACTTGGGAAGGAGATTGGGGGGGGGGGGGGGGGGTTTGCTTTCTAGTAATGGTGTATTTATTGTTCTAAATGAATGGCTGGGTTCATTTACATTTAATGGTGTGTGGTATTTGTTGTCTGCAATATTATCGGAATTGTTGTTTTAATGGTGTGTGAGATTAAAATATAAAGTATGTCAATAACTTTGAAAAAAAAAATGTCTTGAGTCCAAAACTGTGATGATTGTCTGAATGCGTATGTTACACTGAAATTTTTTATTTTTTATTTTATTTAAGATAAGTGGTTGCAATCAATTTATATGAGCTGAATTTAAACAAACAAATTAAATTTAGGAATGTTCAACCTAATTTGTTTGTTTACATTCAGCCCATATAAATTGTTTGCAACCACTTACCTTAAAAACATTGTAGTAAATCCATTTTTTCAGTGTAGAATGCAGTAATAATGGCACTATAATTCCAGTTATGAAAGCAAAATTATCCCATATAAGGGTTTAGATTTTTTTAAATATGTTAAATAAGGGATCAAGTACATTCAGGCGGTTGTTATTGCAGAACATAATGCCCGACAGGCTTATTGGCATAAGCAGAGCTGAACATAAAAATCAGACACAAAACATTGTTCTAAGCCATACTAGTTAAATGCACAGCCAAAACAAAAACGTCTGAAAGGAGCATACACCAACCTACATGTTATTCAGTCACAAGATGGCACTAAACACTCAAAGAAAAATGCAGCATGAGAGACAAGCATATGGATATAGAACCATATGGATGTGAACGTATTCACTGATGGTCAGATGATTCAAAATACTCAGATGAGTCTGTGTTGTTATTTCAGCTGTTGTTATCTGGGAATAACATACCTTGGAATGTAAAATACATATTCCATAAAAGCAAAAAAAAACTATTGTGTTGGTAGTTTGTAGCATGCCTTATCCTTGTCAAGCAATTGACTGAAATCAATATTCTCAACAGCGCTATTTGACTGTAACTTTTGCACTTGTTTTTACTTAAATTTGGCTTTGCATATGTGGTGTGACTCATGTCTAATGTATTTCTCTGGTTGAGTGTAAAACCCAAAATTGTCCCATACTTTGATTTTCCATTTTTTTTAACCGTGGCAAAATAATTTGATCTATTTTGAATTGTGTGCTGCTCGTCACGTTGCTAAAATGGCAACTCAAGTGATACAGCTGTATTGATATGACAGCAACTGTATTGATGTGCACATCATCAGGAATTCATGATTATATCCCTGTATCTATATTCTGATCACTTCACTATCTAAAGTTTAGACATATCTAAAATCAAATATTATTGTATGACTTGGGTATCCAATTGAGTTTATTGGATGCTCATTTTCAGTTTTTTTCCATTTTAAACCCCCTTTGTTGTCATTTAATGGTTACTTTAATTATTATTTTGTTTATTTTTAAAAACACGTTTTAAAAAACATGAATTTTAATTTGTTTTATTTTTTTATTTTTTTTTGCGGCTGTTAGTATGCCGAACCGCTTTTCCGAATTTCATTGCCAATAGCCAATCGTAATGTTTGTTTTGTGTCAATTTTGAATTTCCACACAACCAGAGCAAACTAACGGGGATCAGGGAGAGGCTGGCTTGATCTTCCTGTAAAAACAAGATCAATGTAATTTTTAATCAGAGAGCAAATGAACCAAAATCCTCAAAGATATTGAGTTATCCAATAAATATAACAGACCTTAGAATAGAACATAAACACACAATTGTCATGTTTTTCACACAAAAATAATTGTGTTTTATTATACATGGAAAGTGCTGCATTACTACCTCAGGTTTGCGTTGCGTTTCTAACAATTTAACTGTCATCATTATTATCATTTTTCTTCTAATATACACACCAAAAATGTATAGATACAAAATGGCTTATTTTACCATTGATCATGACATGCAAAAATAAGATTAATAATAATCTAAAGGCAAATATTTAATCAAAGTAAAAGCAGATCAGCATTATATAAGAGTCTCAGTGTAAGTACAGTAGCTCCAGTGCAAATCATCTGTCAATGGTCTGGACATGTTATTCTTTGGTTGGCCAGCAAATGATGTCATGGTCTGTCTGGCCGGCATGTTCAGTTTTGATTATGACTCCACCACCGATTATTAACTGTCAGCTCTGTGTCATGACAGAACAATAAATGGATGAAATACGAGACAAATGAGTAGATGCAATTAGAAGAAGATTAAGAAAAGTGTGCAGTATGTTCACTGCTCACTTTCCTGATTTGATTATCAAATTTGAGCTCTGGGATTGAGCGACTACATTCTTATTTGTTTGATTTGAATATACACAGGGGCAGCATGGTGGCGCAGTGGGTAGCACAATCACCTCACAGCAAGAAGGTCACTGGTTCGAGCCGGGTCAGTTGGCATTTCTGTGTGGAGTTTGCATGTTCTCCACGTGTTGGTGTGGGTTTCCTCCGGGTGCTCGGGTTTCCCCCACAAGTCCAAAAACATGTGGTATAGGTGAATTGGATAGGCTAAATTGTCTGTAGTGTATGTGTGTGAATGAGTATGGATGTTTCCCAGTGACGGGTTGCAGCTGGAAGGGCATCCGCTGCATAAAACATATGCTGGATAAGTTGGTGGTTCATTCCGCTGTGGCGACCCCTGATTAATAAAGGCACTAAGCCGAAAAGAAAATGAATGAATGAATGAATATACACACCACCATTTAAAAGTCTGTAAGGATTGTTAGAAGTGAAAGGATTATCTCATGCTTACTAAGGCTTCATATATTTCCTATCATAAAAATGTTTTATATAGTAAAAACTGGAAATGTTATTTGAATGTAATTGTAAGGCGTTTAGTTTTTAGGATTATTTGATTAAAAGAAATTAAAAAAAAAAAAATCTTATCTGAAATAGAAATATTTGATTTACTTAATGCATCCTTGCTGAGCAATAGTTTCTTAAAATATTTTTACTAAAACCATCAGTATTGTTAAGCATTACATTTACAAAACGTTCTCTTTGTATATTTAACAGACTTAAAGTGAATGGGGCGTATTTAGAGACAAATACATATTAGGGATATTTGGTCTATTCCAGGCATTAAATTCAGGGAATTTTATATATTTTTTGTTCAAGTCATGGAATATATGGGATTTTTGTTTGTCATTTAAAATTTTTCTTCCAATCTATCAACATATAATTTTTCTATACAGTGCTTTTATCCGATAATTTCTCGTGTTTTGCCAATTGTAATATTTAGGCTATTTTTCACTGGCATTTTATTCCTTTCCCACTTGTGAACCAGCAGTTAATGCCATCACCAGGTTGTACCTGTTAAAATACTGACTGTGGCAGTATTTTATGCTCACAGCTCAACCAGTCCCTCCTGGAGTTTGTGGGGAAAATTTCTCATTATTGGGACCTAAAATGACTGATTTTGTGGTGGCCTTCTTAAAACTTGAGGAAAAATTTATTTTGTCAATTTGCTGTTAAAACATACATACATTTACACAATTCTTCATTAAACTCCTATTGACCTCAATAACCATTGGTTTCTGTTATTTATATAAATGGAACACTGAAACAAACAAAAAGAGAAAGCATTTAACTTTTAACCACAAATAAAGTCTATTGTATCACATGAATGACTCTAAAAATCACATTTAACAAAACTATTAAAGTCTGTTGAACAATAACATTACAAAATCACGTGAACAAAACTTCAAAATGCAGCCATCAATACAATGAATGTAGCACAGCACCATTTCTGTGACAGCTCGAGGTATTGCACACCAGCTGGATGCACAATATATCGGCAGCCATATAGATACCAGCTGCTAAATGCTATTTTTAATGTTATTGTTAATAGTTTGATAACAAATTAGGCCGATATCTTTAAGCTGGTAAAAGATGTATTTTTCCTCTAGTTGAACCACTTCATATGGCTTGCTGCCTGATACTTTTTTTTATTACTTTAATGGTATTTTGATTTTGATTATTTTTCAGTGACTTAGTTGCTTTATGCATCAGTTCAAACTTTTATCAGTTATCGGTATTAGTCAAAAATTCCATATCGACGCATCCCTAGCACTTTCTGTACACAAATATAATGTTACTTAATATAAAGCAATGCAGATGGCACAGAACAAAATTTGATGTTTCCTGGCTAGCCAAAATCTGTAGGACATCATTCATTCATTCATTTTCTTTTCAGCTTAGTCCCTTTATTAATCTGGGGTCGCCACAGCGGAATGAACCGCCAACTTATCCAGCATATGTTTTACACAGCGGATGCCCTTCCAGCCGCAACCCATCACTGGGAAACATCCATACAAACTCATTCACACACATACACTACGGACAATTTAGCTTACCCAATTCACCTATAGCGCATGTCTTTGGACTTGTGGGGGAAACCGGAGCACCCGGAGGAAACCCACGTGAACACGGGGAGAACATGCAAACTCCACACATAAATGCCAACTGACCCAGCCGAGGCTCGAACCAGCGACCTTCTTGCTGTGAGGCCATTGTGCTACCCACTGCGCCACCGCGTCGCCCCTGTAGGACATCAGTTGCAATTTAAAATAAAATTAACATTTTTTGCCATTTGCTTGATATTGCTCTCAATGCTGCAATTTCAGAATTGCAAAATAAATTCTGGAGGGACTGGTCAATACAACAGGTCATGTAAATTCAGCTTTTTAGTCAGTGAAAGTCAGGGAATTTGACATTTGGCTTAAATCTGCGTTTTTTTCTCTCTGAACATCTTAGCATTGCTTTTTTCCTGCCAAATTTGTCAAATTTGCTTTTGTCTTGAATGACAGCAGCCCACAAAAACACTGTAGTTCTTAAATTGGTTCTGATTGAGTACCACATTTCATATTGTTTGCAAAAAAAACTGATTGCGTAAAACCAGATTTAAACAAAACCAGCCTAAAAAGTAGTGAGAGTCTGAGCATCGGTCAGTGCAGCTCAGTTGGTGCATTCACCAGGCTGACGGATTGGGAATGAAGTCACTTCCTGGCACTACACTTGTCGACTGTTCTCGGTTATGTTTTTCTTTCTGCTTATTTTATTTTTTCTCTCTCTCTCTCTCTTTCACCATTAGCCTCTCTCTCTCTCTTTCTCTTTCTGTACTGTTGTAGTTGGTGTACATCACCTTAATTAAAATGCTTTCTCAGGTGTGCTGTATCTGTCTCTCTCTGTCTCTGCCTCCAGGGGACGGCCGCTGCTGTGTCAATAGCAAAACAACAGCCGTGGCAGCTGGTGCGTTCACACAATGTGACTGTGTGTATTTCAATGCATAATCACGCATTTGTTCATCTAAGTGTGGTTGTGTGTGTGTGTGTGTGTGAGTGGGTGTAAGTGGGTTTTTGTGTTTCAAGATAGAGAAGCGTCATCCATAGTCCACTTTGATCAGGATTGCAGACATTAGATGACGTGCTAGAACTTTTTTTTAATGCTAAAGAGCATCCTAGGATAAGGATTGACTGCTAACGTTGATTCGACACCATGGATTTGTCAAATCTCGGGGATCTAATGAGAAAAACCCAGACCTCCATTGTGGAGAAAGGTTTTGCCTTTAAAAATACAGATGCAGTGGTGAATGTGAGTATGATTAGGTTTCTGTTTCCAGCACTCTTGAGGTTGGGTGGAGTTTGCACTCATGCATAATGGTTTATGTGTGAAAACGAGAGCTTTTTGTTTCTTTTTAAAGGTGATGTTGTCAAGATAATGATGGAAAACACAGCCTTGTATCCTTGTAAATAGTGTTACAGTGATAACATGGAGCAATGATTGGATTAAATGCTAATATTTTGGCCAATTGAATACACGTCATGTATATTTATCATATATGTACCAGTGTGTCTAAGGTGTTTTAAATAATACCTTTTAGGGAAAGCACAGTATTAAATATTATGTTATTAAAATGACAAAATAAATACAGTATGGGAAATGCATGTTCATTTTAAAATTGAGTGAAGATTGCATTTAACAGCGTTATTTAGTTTATTAAAAATATTAAATATAAAGGTAAAAGTTAGGTGATTGAGCATGTACAATTAAATATCAAACATCAATAAATGCCCATAAGTTGAAAAAATGTAATAACAAGTATAATGATAAGCTTGGTGTTGTAAAATTGTTTCTTTTTTTGAAAGAAGTCCCTTATGGCCACCAAGGCTGCATTTAATTGATTAAAAATGCAATAAAACAGCAATAGTGTGAACATTATTTTACATTTAAAATGGCCATATTCTACCTTGAATATATTTTAAAATGTAATCTGTTCCTGTTGAAGCAAAGCTGATTTTTCAACAGCTATTTCTTTGCATGATCCTTCAGAAACTGCATTTTATTTAAAGTTTTATAGAGCTGTTGAATGCTTGGTTCTTATTTGTTGCTAATATGTGCAGGGAATCACACTGCTGAAGTTGTTCCAGACAGGTCTTGACTGTTGCAGTTCTATATCACCAAACAATTACAGTAATGTCAAATGTCCTTACAGCCAAGAACCTGTATGCACAAAGACACAGAACAAGCAGTTAAGTACAAATTAATCAAAATGACAAACTCTCCTATCTCTCCTCTTATATTCGGACAAACACAAATGCACACATTCACCCACCCATCCACACGACACACACACTTTATGCAACTTTATTAATAAAATTGTTTAGAAACTGACTGCTGAGCTGCCGAACACTTAAGAGATTCAAAGACTCACACACTATTTTCTCAAACGAGGAAGCAGACAGACACTGTCAGTAAAGAGGCATTATCAGCAGACCTCAAAATTTGCACAATACCTCCTATGGAACTAAAACCAATCATTAATTCCTGTAATAAAATCATATGTCATGCAGAGTGGGATTTATATATTTCAGACATACTTCATGCCATTAGGCCATTCCAGAATGACACACAAGTTTTTAATATTTGAAGAAGATTCACAAAATTGTTCTTTTCATCAAATCCCTCTATCACTGACCCTTGTTTAATTAGATTGCACTGGTTTTAACATAGCGAGAAAGCTTTTGCACTAATTACTGTAAGTCTTTTTTTTTTTTTTTTAAATCGAGTTAAATCAAATATATTTTCAAATTAAATTGATTATTAAAATCTGTAATTATACCACAAACTTTTCTCCGCCATAGAAGCTGGTATTGCGAATAAAAAAATTACAAATAAATAAACACATTACGGCGACGCGGTGGCGCAGTGGGTAGCACGTTCGCCTCACAGCAAGAAGGTCGCTGGTTCGAGCCTCGGCTGGGTCAGTTGGCATTTCTGTGTGGAGTTTGCATGTTCTCCCCGTGTTCGCGTGGGTTTCCTCCGGGTGCTCCGGTTTCCCCCACAAGTCCAAAGACATGCGGTATAGGTGAATTGGGTAAGCTAAAATTGTCCGTAGTGTATGTGTGTGAATGAGTGTGTATGAATGTTTCCCAGTGATGGGTTGCAGCTGGAAGGGCATCCGCTGCGTAAAACATATGCTGGATAAGTTGGCGGTTCATCCCGCTGTGGCGACCCCAGATTAATAAAGGGACTAAGCCGAAAAGAAAATGAATGAATGAATGAATAAACACATTACAACCACCTGCTTTTTGTGTTTTAGAGTTTAACTTGATGTTGTGTTTGACTCCGATCTATTGATTTAGATATTTTTTTCTTTACTCCTATAGCGCTTTTACAATGTAGATTATGTCAAAGCAGCTTAACATAGATAAAGTTCTAGTAAATGGAATCTGCTTCAGTCTAGTTTTCACTCTTGAAGTTCAGTTTAGTTCAGTGTAATGTAAATGTCATTGCTGAAAGCCAAAACACTGAAGAGTAAATCCAACAATGCGCAGCACCATAGATGGTGGCACAATGTTCCCAATGTTCATAGCAATACTCTAAAATAAAAGTTGTACATTTTTGAGCTTTGTTTTCAAATGAGCTGAACTGTGTGCTGTGAAATGGGAGGGGTTCTGCTGGAGTGTTTGACTTTATTCTCAAGGCTCTCTGAGGGCCTTGATGAACTGCATGCTTTGCACTGTTTATATATCACCTCTCGCTGCTCTGCGTCTGGAGTGTGGATGTGTGACTCTGTATCTCAGTTCTGCTCTCTCTCTCTCTCTCTCTCTCTCTCTCTCTCTCTCTCTCTCTCTC
>CAIGQV010019070.1:14521542-14533469 GCA_903798115.1 Danio jaintianensis | reverse complement strand
CTCTCTCTCTCTCTCTCTCTCTCTCTCTCTCTCTCTCTCTCTCTCTCTCTCTGTCAGGCTGTGGGCAGTGACGGAATCCGGGTCATGATGGAGAGCGCCCTGACGGCCAGGGACCGGGTGGGTGTGCAGGATTTTGTCCTGCTGGAGAACCACACCAGCGAGGTGGCTTTCATCGACAACCTCCGCAAACGCTTCAAGGAGAACCTCATTTATGTAAGAGCTGCTGTCTCTCTTCTGTTTACTCACAAATTAAACTTCATTCATTCATCAAGCAAGTCATTTCAAATCTGTTATAGTAGAACATAAAATAAGATGTTTTGTTGGGATAGTTTACCCCAAAATTTAAATATACTTACCATTTACCACCCTCATATGGTTCCAACCATTTTCTTTCCTCTCTTGAACACAAAAGAAAGAAAACTGGTAGCCATTTAGATTCATAGTAGGGGACGAATACTAATAGCTAACAGTTTTCAACAATCTTCAAAATATATTTTTTATTTAACAGAAGAAAGAAACTCAAACAGGTTTTAAGCAAGTACAAAGTGAGTAACTTATGACAGAATTGTTATTTGTTTGGGTGAATTAATTTGGGTAATTAACATTGGGCCAAAAAAAACTAATTGATGTTCTACAAAATAAAGAAAATCACAAATTTGTAATGATGTGATTGTGACTGTATGATGACACAATGTTTTATGTCAACTGTCCTTCCAAAGCTTGAATCCCAAAATGTTAATTTGATCCCTGTGTGTCTGCATTTCCTCTTTAGACATACATTGGTTCAGTGCTGGTGTCTGTGAATCCATACAAAGATCTGGAGATCTACACTAAACAGCACATGGAGCGATACAGGGGTGTCAATTTCTATGAAGTGTCGCCCCACATGTAAGCCAACTTTGTTACCCACAGTTCTGCTCTCTTTTAGAGAATTGATAATCATTTTATTTTCTAAATAAGAACTACAACGGGTTTCTCAATCATCAAGCATGTGGTAGTTGTTATCTTTTTTTTTTAATTTTTTTTAGCAAAAATACAAATCGATAATGTAAAACAAAATGTGACGGTTAATAAATAAATACAGTAACATTATATAATAATTTCAAAGAAATACATACATATATTGCAATACAGCTTAATAAATATATCAAATATATTATTAAAAATAAAAATTTATATTTTAGTAATATGTTAAGAATTATTGTTTAATTTATAATTAATTTACTGTAATTCTCCTTTGAATTGCGAATTAAGTGAATATGTAGCATTATTTATGAATAAGAATTTTTTTTTGTAATTCTTGTCAATAAATATATTTTACTTAATTTATTTTTTTATTACTTTGATTTAATGAGATTAAAATCCTGTAAAAATAACAAAACATGACCTATATTTAATTAATAAAACCATGCATCCATGTGAAACCAATAGCTCAAAATCCGATATTCTTCCAGGTTTTAGGTCAACAAAATAAGCATTTTTGTTAAATATTCATGATTAAAAATGTGTATAAACGTATTTTTGTATTAATTTCTATTTGTATTACTGCCAAATATGCAAAATGACCCGATGGTTCTTTCTTTTTGACTTCTCTGAGTGAAGAGGAAATTCCTTTGAAGTCTATATGAGGAATGTTAAGGACTATAAGTTTTGCAGCAGTCATAATGTTCATAGACTCTTATCTGTAAGGTTAATGTGTGGGAGCTTTCAGCTATCAGAAGGCATATAAAATTGTAGTAGGATGACTGTAGCACGGATCTCATCTCATACTGATAGCAGATGTGTAAAAGTGATGAAAGTGTTATCTCAGCTCTCATACAGGCTGAAAAAACACAGACCATCTCTGGTGTCACCCTGCTCTTTCCTCAAGAAAATGATTGTCAGCTTCATTTGTACTCTGAGCTTTTCCACTGTTTGCACAACACTTTACTGACAGCTGAACATCCATTTAACTCCTCCAAAGGAATGTGTTATTTTAATGATCTCAGAAAGCAAATCTTAGGCAACTTTGCGCATACTTTATAACAGAGAGAGAGAGATTATCAGAAATATTTAGGGTTACATTTGAATGAAATACATGTATTGCTAGTTAAATATACCTCTATACTATTAAAATGCATTTTGATTTAATAGTAAGTTAGAAAAAGTGATAAAAGTTTTTATTATTGTAATTAAATCTGCACTGATAGGATTAACTAAAGCTTAAAATGAATTCCTAATTAGTTCTTAAAAATAATGCATTTTAAAGTCATTTAAATATGCAATTTTAATCTATAAAGACATTTAATTTGTATAAATATACTTGAGTAACTTTTGTTTTTATGTATTATTATTTGTGTGTAGTGCTGTAACGTTTATTAGCAGTAGTAGTTTATTATTTCCATTTGCATTATTTGTTTCTATTATTATAGCTTAGTTTTTTGTTTTATATTATTATTTTTGTGTGGGTCTAATACTATTATTATTTCAGTGTGAAATTAAAACTAACAAAAATTGTAATTAAATATCAAGTAAGCAGTAATATTACTTATTGATTTTTATTATTATTATTAATAAATCTACAGTTTTCATGCATTTTAATTTATGGAAATCTAGCTAATTTAATTATTACAATTAAATATTAAAATAAATATGTTAAATGATTAAACATTTCTAATATGCAAATTTAAATCTAAATTTTCATCTAAATATAAATATTATATATATATCAATATTATCCGCTGCGTAAAACATAAGCTGGGTAAGTTGGCAGTTCATTCCGCTGTGGCGACCCCAGGTTAATAAAGGGACTAAGCCGAAAAGAAAATGAATGAATGAATATTATTTTTGTAAGTCTGCTTCAGTAATACATAACTGTACATAGGCTTACTTTAAATAATTCACAATTTGTGAATGGGACTTTGTTAAAATACACAATCAAGTATTTGTGATCATAACCTATTTCCTCTAACCCTATACAGTTATGCTGTGGCTGATAATGCATATCGCTCCATGCGGACTGAGAGACGAGACCAGTGCATCCTCATCTCAGGTGAAAGCGGTGCCGGCAAGACTGAAGCCTCCAAGAAGGTTCTTCAGTACTACGCAGTAACCTGTCCTGCCAGTGAACATGTGCAGACTGTCAAAGATCGCTTGCTACAATCTAACCCTGTGCTGGAGGTACACATGCACTCAGCACTTCTAATCCAATATGTTTCATGGCATACAATTTTACTAATTCTCTAGTGCCAGCATGTAGTGGAGAGATCAGCACAGGCTGTAATTCTTGCCCTGGGCTGCTGTCATTGCACAAAATGCTCCAAATGTCAGCGATGCCAAGGAAAAGAGAAGAGTTTATTCTGAGTAGTCGGTAGTCCTGCTAAATCTCTCCAGTAATTATATGCCACTGTTATTATCTGTACGATTAGATTGGGACATACATGAAGACGTCTAAAAATGGGAAGGCCAAAGGAAGTGGCGCAGACGGCCAGTTCTACCAGATGTTTTGCAGATGTGCTGCTTCACTGTGAACTGGCAGTGTGTGCACATCTAAAGTGTTTTTTTCTGTGCCATTCTGAATTGTTCTATTCATCCATTTTTCATTATTGTTTGTTTTCTCAGGCCTTTGGAAATGCAAAAACTTTACGAAATGACAATTCCAGTCGCTTTGGGAAATACATGGACATTCAGTTTGACTTCAAGGTGAGTTTAATCATGTTTAAAAGGAAGGATAGTTCACAAAAATATAAATATTTGCTGGTAATTTACTCCCCTCAGGTGATTCTAAGCATTTCAGTGGGCCGTATAGCACGGCTTAGCTTGCTTCAGTTCGGTTTTGCTTGGCTCTGATTGTATTTCCACTGCAGTTTAGTACTGATTAAAGTGGGTGGGATTATCGCTACAGTTGCACCGCCTACTGCTGTGACTTCCTGAAAAACATTTTCATTCCATCGAGTTGTCCATCTACAAATGAGAGACCACAATGCTGCCATTTCAAGTGTCTTTTTCTTGCAGTAGTATAAAAAACGTTTGAATCAACAATACAACAGTGGCTGCGATGACTTTTTGAATATAGCAGGTTTGGTGTCTTGTGTGGTAGTGATGATTCTCTCTGACCACAATTTGGTAATGGTACCGTTTGCTAGGAACCTCACCCGAGATGGTACTAAAAACTATAAGGTACTAGGTACAGAATGTAGTGGAAAAGCCTCTCAAAAAAAAAAAAACTCACTTAAAAAATAATTGTTTATAATAATATTGAGGGAGAGTAAATAGTGAGTAAATGTCAATTTTGGGTGAACTGTCCCTTTAAGATGTAGGTGAATTGTTTTCTTCAGTAGAACATCAAATGATTATTTTTAACTCAACCTGTGGTCCTTGGAGATGCTGGCACAGTCCAAAAAACAAACTTAGGCTAAATAAAATATCTGTGGTTTCTGTGGACTTATGAAGTGAAACCATCAATCTGTGAAAGAAATAAAACATTATTTATAACATTATTAACTTTAATCCACACAATGCACTAAAACTGTGAATTTTAGTTAATATTGTTGTAAATAATATGTTTTGTTTTTTGCACAGACATATTGTTTTGACTCTCAAAGTGCAGATTTCAGTTAAAAATCTTATTTCATGTTATACTGCGGAAAATTTCCTCTACATATTGGATGGCCAGGGCCGGATTTAACCAATAAGCGAGGTAAGTGGCTGCTTAGGGCCCCAGGAAATTTGGGAACCCCCAATAAATATCTAGAAGTGTAAATTTATATATAACATCATTATCTATCATATTTTATATAGTGTGGGTCTAACAAATAAAATGTTAATGTAATTATTACATCAGCACAAATTTGTCTCCCACCCCCAATCATGGAGCATTTCAGCTGTCAAATCAGGTAAAGATCTAGTTTTAAAAACAAAATAGTTTATTTATTATTTTATGTTTTGCATTCATTTTAAGAAACAAATCATTTAAAATATAGAGATCGCATTAAGATAAAACATAAAAGAAGATAAGAAAAAGCAGCAAAATAAAAAAAGTAAATAAATAAAAGTACAAAGGGTGCATTTTAGGACTGTTGGCCCCCATGGCTGGAATTGCTTAGAGCCCCCAAATCAGTAAATCCGCCCCTGTGGATGGCCTGAGGGTAAGTGAACTGTACATTTTCATTTTTGGGGTGAACTATCTAGTTTACAGTATTTTAATTGTTGTTCATTTTGTTTTGGAGGTCTCCTACAATAGGTTTACAATAGGTGACACTTTCATTTTCTCATAAAATACATTGCTTTTCTCTCATTGTCTGAAACAGCTATGCAAATTTATTACAGACCCGAATATGTTTACACAGGAAGACTAAAATGATTTGACAGCAATGTTCAGAATCACTTCTTTCTTTGGGAGGACAAGAACTCCATTTATTGTGCACTTTTACATTCACAATCAGTTATTATAACACTGCAATACAAAAGCATTATTGTTGTTATCAACTGAAACTCACATCTCAACTGCTGTGATCCACTTTCTGTCGATGCACCTTTACCCCTACAATGCTCTTCTTGGTTTGGGGATTTGGCTGCATCCGCTTTTGTGTTCTTGTGCTTGTGCTTGTGTGTTGAATTATTCGTGCTTGCATGCATGTCAGAAACCCGGTATTATCCCCTCTGCTTCTCCCTTTGGGTGTCCCCGTTGGCAGGGTGCTCCAGTCGGGGGTCACATCCTGAACTACCTGCTGGAGAAATCCCGCGTCGTGCACCAAAGCAACGGCGAGAGGAACTTCCATATCTTTTATCAGCTCATCGAAGGAGGAGAGGATGACCTGCTGAGGAGACTGGGCCTGGAGAGAAACGCCCAACAGTACCAGTATCTGGTTAAGGTGAGACAATGACCTCGCTTGATATGATACAGCAGATGTCTATGGAGAAACAAAAACTGGCTTTCAAAAAAAAAAAGCTGGGGTTTAGTAGCTATTACAGGTGCTCCTGGTTAAACTCATTCACTGCAAAAAATACTTTTATTAGATAGAGTTTTGCTTACCTCAAAATAATCTGCCAATGGGGTAAGCAAAATAATCTTGTTTTTCGTTTTGACAACTTCTTTATTTATGTAGCAGATTTAAATGCAAGGTGAATTGCCCAAAGTGCTTCACATAACACGTAGAAATGTAAAATATGCACAAGAATATTTAGCTTGTTTTAAGGAAAAACATAAGGAAAAAAATGTTTACATATTATTTCTTGGAACAATACAATATTTTTGCTTGCCTAGAAAATGCTTCTTGATTTATTAATTTTTGGACTAGAAACAAGATAAAACATCTAAGAAAGAAAAGCATTTTTTATAGTATTGTGTCATGCTGGTAGAGGAGACGTGAGTTCAGATCTGGCCCTTGTTTTGTTTCAATCCAATGTCCACATCTCCTGCTTGGCTTATATTGTCCTTTCACAGTTTCTAAAAGCCTGTTTCCATCTTAGAGTGAAAATACAAATAGGTAATTGTTACTTTGTGTCTCCTGTTTACAATACCTCGTAAAATGATTCTTAATGTGATTTTATATTTTGTGAGTTGTAACTTTAATATGGATATTTCCTTTTCATCTCAGTTGCGACTTTCTCACAATTGCATCTTTTTGCTTATGTTATTACTTTTTTTATCGTACAAATGACTTTTTTTCAGTATTTCAGTTGCTATATAGTTGCTAGTTCTTGATGTTGAACCTTTATTCTCTGTATTTGTGACTTTCTCAAAATGTGACTTGGACCACCACAAAACCAATCATAAGTGTCAATGTTTTGGAAATTGAGATTTTATACGTCACCTGAGAGTTGTATAAATATACTATTGCTGTATACTTTGTTAGGATAGAGCAATATTTGGTTGAGGGTTCAAAAAAATCGAAGTACTGTGAAAATTGCTTTTAAAGTTATCTAAATAAAGTGCTTGGCAATGCACATTACTAAACAAAAATTGAATTTTTATATATTTACTGTAGGAAATTTACAAAATGGTACATGAAGTAAATTCCATTTTTCATTTTTAGATGCACTGTTCCTTTAATTACTCAATATTCTAATGATTTTTGGCATTAAAATCCAAAAATTATTTGACTCATACAATGTATTTTGGGCTATTGCCAAATATAAATAGCCAAAAAGCTACCTGTGCAACATAAAGCTGATTTTGTCATCCAGGATTACATTTCACATCTTAAACCTTATTTACAATTAGTATTTTTTTTTACCCTAACGCAGGTATTCATAATTAACACAAATGTAAAAAAACAAAAAACAAAACATCAATATATTTCACAACATGCGTTTATGTCAGACTTGCATTTGAGTATTCATCATAAACGGCATCGTCAATTTTCTGACAACTATGTAGGAATGTCCCTCTGTTGCTTCCCCTCGCTCCCCTGGTGTTTAATAGAGGAAGTCAAGAGCAGCCCCTCCTCCCTTGGTTTCCTCTGCTGCGATGAGTGATCGTGTGTGTGCGCGTGTGTGTATGTGTGTTTTTCAGGGTAACTGTCCCAAAGTGAGCTCAATAAATGACCGCAATGACTGGAAGACAGTGAGGAAAGCCTTGAGCGTCATTGGCTTTACTGATGATGAAGTGGAGGTATGACTGACCAACCGGCCAATCATAACACACATTGTGAAGAATGATTCAATGTTTTCCTCCAAGAAACAGAAAGACTCTTATGTTTGCAAACAGTTCTTATTTTTGCAAAGTGGTGTTAGAAATTGCACACTTGAGCTTGAAGGCAATGCACTGCAGGTGATTTTTAGATTAGAGTGATTAGAGTTAAGCGATTTTACAGTGGGTATTTTAGGAATTAAGGAGAAAATACTCATTTTGAGATAAACAGCCTTAAAAACGTATTGTAATTGAAATGTAGACATAAACTGATAAATTGAAAGAAAACACATGCATACACATACATTGGAAGTTTTCATGACAAAAAAACACTTTAGGATAAGCTAAAAATCTCTAAAGTGATATGAAAATTGCATGAAAAATTGCATTAAATTGTGATTTTCCCCTCATTTGCACCCTTCTTTCTCTCCACAGGAGCTTTTGAACATTATTGCCAGTGTGCTACACTTGGGGAATGTCCAGTATGGAGGAGAGGACAGCGGCAGTGCCTACATCACTACAGACACACAGATTAAATACTTAGCCAGGGTAAGAGGACGGCTTATTTATATCACTGGGCCACAGCCACATGTGCATGACTTCTGTGCTTATTTAAAACCTCTTACCATCTGTCTTTTCCTGAAATTACATGTTTTTGACACTTTTTTCTTTTTCTTTTTGTGTTTGCGTTTGTGATATTGCAGTTGTTAGGTGTGGACGGCACAGTTCTTAAAGAGGCTCTAACACATAAAAAGATCATTGCCAAAGGAGAAGAGGTATGCTCACAGCTGTTTACAGTGAAAATGTTAAGCCAAATATCTTTAAAGTGAAACTGGAGTGCTTGGAGATCCATAATATGTATTTAAAAAAATCATATACACATAGATTTACATTAAATTATGTATATAATAGTATGTCTAGAAAAGAGAATATAATTTTGGGGTGAGCAACATGTACTACATGGGGAAACCACCACTATTTTGTTTCTTAAAAATGTTAATTATTTGTATGAAATATGTTAAATGACAGATGTTTTATTATAATTAATTTGAAAAGCTCTGTTTAATATAATATAATATTATATAATATAATATAATATGGACAGTTGACATGTAAACATTTGTTTACAATATTTAATAATTGTAATGAAGGAGTTTTAATATTTTTTTAAAAATTATATAATAAACAAATCAAGTAATATAATAAATATATAAATTGAAAAAATAGTTTTTTTTGTGTATTGTTGCACAGTTGGGCAGTAAAAAATATTATGTTTGTACAGTGTATAATAATTGTCATGAATGTTTCCCATAATTCCACTGTCTGTGTTTGTGCTGCAGCTGATGAGTCCTTTAAATCAAGAGCAGGCCGCTTCGGCGCGGGATGCTTTATCTAAAGCCATATACGGGCGGACTTTTTCTTGGCTGGTCAACAAAATTAACGACTCTCTGGCCTTCAAGGTATGGACTCGTTCTGTCGTTAAATACACAGTCAGCACTATGACAGAGAGGCTAGTTGCAAAATGTAAATATATAGCGCCCTCATATGGAGAATACATGTAAATGACGCACCATCTGATTACAGCAGTTTTCCGATGGCTGTTTTTGGAACACAATTTGGTCATATCATGTCTGTGTATGTTTAGTCTGAATGTCTTGCTTGCAGCTGTTGATATTTCTGTGCTTTTAATGCATTACAGGATGAGTCGTTCAGCAGTAAGAACGCTTCTGTCATTGGCCTGCTGGACATCTATGGTTTTGAGGTCTTTCAGAACAACAGGTAGAGAAAGTCAGGATTGTTATTGTATTACTGAGGAAATTGTATGGTGTTTAATTTATTGTTCATTTTGTTGGCTGTCTTTTTTTAATTTTAGTTATGGTTAGTTTAGTTTAAATTTTTTTTAATTTGACATTTATTTTAATGAGCGAAAAAGTTTTTATTGTATGTTAACAAATAAACCTGGATTTTTAACCCTGAATATTTTTAAAATGTAATAATTAATGTTATATCATTGGATGTATTCATTTATATTGCTTTAAATATTCCTATATTGATTTAAGTATTTAAAATAAGTAAATGAAAGAAATAATGCTAAATGTTACAATTTACATTTACAATTTATTTAGTTTTGATTAATTTTGTTGGCCATCAATTTTATTTTTTTATAAATCTATTAATTTTATTTATATATTTTTTTGTTTAGTTTTAGTTAGTTTAGTATTTAGTAATAAAAAAAAACTTCAGTTAAAAATTATTTCATGTGACAAAAATAACTTTGTTATTATTTAACAAATTAACGTATAATAATTAACATTATTTATCCATAATTTTATATCGCTATCAGTATTTAATATTGATTTAAGTATTTTAAATAATAAAATGGCATAAAAATGAATGCATATTGCAAGTTAAAATAAATGTTTTAACATTTAAGTGTAATTATTTTAAATATTATATATAATGTTTAAATTATACATCTATAACTCAATTCTCCAAACTACTTGTTTTTTGTAGGATTGTAACATTTATTTTATAGTAAAATTTTATATAATAAATGTTTTATGCATGTCTGTGTGTAAAGTGTATATGTCTGTACTTGTATTATTTTTAAATAATGTTGTATCCTTTGTCTAAAAATAAAAACTAAATGTTTATTTCATTTATATTTGAATGTGTAATTTGGTTAATCGTCAAAGATATCTCACCCTGCCTCTCTTTGTCTGTCCGTAAAGTTTTGAGCAGTTTTGCATCAACTATTGTAATGAGAAGCTGCAGCAGCTCTTCATTGAACTGACCCTGAAGTCAGAGCAGGAGGAATATGAAGCCGAGGGAATCACGGTGAGGGTTTCCTGACACACAGACGTCTTTTACACCTATATATGACTCACACATGCAGTGCTGGAATGGGCTCTTACCCACCGGCGCTCAGTGGGTGCATTATGGACAGTGTGTTGTGGGCTTTATTTTGTGCTGTTAGTATGGTAATGCTGACCTCTCACACTGCAGATAAAACATTTTGACGCATGCACAGTTAATGAAAGGCCGTTTATGGCCATGACTCAATGGTGGGCTGGGAATGCTTGGGATTTGCATTGCTTGAATTTCATAGCAAAAGCAACATCAGAAATCTTGAATGTTTCCCACTGATTTTGAATGCATTAATGCTCCTGTTTTTGTGTTTTTCCAGTGGGAGCCTGTGCAATATTTTAACAACAAGATCATTTGCGATCTTGTGGAGGAAAAGTTTAAAGGAATCATTTCCATCTTGGTGAGAATTCCCCCCATGAACGTCTATTAACAACATCTTAGTCTTTGCTTAAACCGAAAAATATTGAACTTTTTTTTCCCTGCAGGATGAAGAGTGTCTCCGGCCTGGAGATGCCAGTGACATCACCTTCCTGGAGAAGCTTGAAAACACTGTCGGAGGCCATGCCCACTTCCTGACGTCAGTTCCATTTTGTCATTGTAATATTGTACTTAAAATCATATATTGAGTGTCTGAAAATCCCATATATGACTTTCTGCACTATATTTCAGGCACAAGCTGGCTGATGGAAAAACCCGTAAAGTGATGGGTCGCGAGGAGTTCAGACTGATCCACTACGCAGGAGAAGTCAACTACAATGTGAAGGGTCAGTTATTGAACAGAGGGCAGGGGAAAGTGAAGAAACTGAAAGAGAGTGTGCCGCTGAACAACAGCGAGCTCTTATGCCCACAGAGATTTCCCAGGCCAAGCGCTGACTGACGTCATTGTGTATTTTCCAACTTCTAGGCTTCCTGGACAAGAACAATGATCTCCTTTTCAGAAACCTGAAGCAGGTGAGGGAACAAAAAACAGACCTAATTTTTGCTGAAATTTCAGTGATTAACTGTGTCTGTATGTTTAGGTCATGTGTATGTCTGAAAACAAAATACTCAATCAGTGTTTTGACCGAGAAGAGCTCTCAGACAAGAAACGTCCAGAAACGGTACATATCTATCTATCTATCTATCTATCTATCTATCTATCTATCTGTCTGTCTGTCTGTTGTTCTATCTATCTATCTATCTATCTATCTATTGTTCATTCTATCTATCGTTCATTTGTTCATTCCATCTATTGTTCATTCTATTGTTTTGTTCCCTCTATAGTTCTGTGTATCTATCAAGATCGTGTCTATCAATCGTTCTATCATTTAATCTATTGTTCTATCATTCTATCTGTTGTTTTGCCTATCTGTCTGTTCTTTTTCCCATCCATTCATATATCTATCATTCTCTGTCATTCCGTTTATCCATTGTTCTATGTACTGTTCAGTCTTTCTGTCGTTCTGTC
>CAIGQV010019070.1:14443938-14521532 GCA_903798115.1 Danio jaintianensis | reverse complement strand
ATCTATCTATCTATCTATCTATCTATCTATCTATCTATCTATCTATCATTATTGTGAATCAGTGCGAAGTTCATTGTCTCATGTATTCATAAAGCTCAGCATCTTGGCCTGAGTCCCTGGCATTAAGAATCTCTGCCACCTACATTATAAGGAATGCCCTGGCTCTGTGGCACCCCCCATGACTGAACACAACCCTGAAATCCCCCCATCCCAGTGCCCACACCGCAGAGCTCTATTGGTTGAGTGTGGGTGGGCTGCTGTTTAGTTGTTTGCTTGCATTGTTGACCACTGGCTTCTCCCACATTGTCACTGCCTGACCGGACTCGCACACTGCCACTTGTGTTCTCTTACTCATTTCTCACTCACTGCCCGTCTCTTTATTTTCTTGTACCTTCGAACCGTTGGCTCGCTGCGACCAGGCAGCAACTCAGTTCAAGAACAGCCTGGCGAAGTTGATGGAAATCCTGATGTCTAAGGATCCATCTTACGTGCGCTGCATCAAGCCTAATGATGCCAAGCAAGCAGGTTTGTGATCAATTTTCTCTACTTTTTTTCTCTCATTCCTTTTAGGGATTTGCAGTATTATCATGGTATTTATGACAATATTCTAGTACTTTGATGAATTGCATTGTTCTGAATTATTGGCATATTTATATAGATAGTATTTATGTGGTTCTCTATGGTATTACTATGACTGTATGACTTGTTGTCAGGCTTAACTGTTATTTAACATTTAAAAACAACAGAAGATGAAAAATGTTTGTTAAATTAAAATTATTACATTTAAATGTATACAAATATATAATAACACATGATATACAGTACATGCCTTTTTGAAATGTTTTTATTAGTTTCTCAGTGCATATAGGTAATATATTTTGATGGATTTGAACAAAACATTTTTATTAAACATATTTATTAGATTTATTTGTTACAATTATATTTTAGTCACCGAACATGTTTAAAAATAAACAGGTAATACATTTAAATTCATGGAAAATGTTGCAAAAAAAAATTACAAACTACAAAATGTTATATATTTTTTTGCTTCTCTTGATTTTTGCTCTTTTTTTTATTAAAATTTTAATTACGTCAAATATTTTTATGTATATTTATTTTTAAGACCAAAGTTTATTAGTGCCATTTTCTTCTTCTTCAAATGTGATTCAATGGTTTCATTGTTCAAACTGCAGTCATTCGTTCCTTCACTCTTATTCTCTCTTACTTAATAAGCTTCTTTGTTTTTTCCTCATCTTTTGTTGATAGTTGTTGGTGTCTTTTGTTCGTTAATCAGTTCTTATCTTCGATTGTGGCAAATTCAATGGATTTACACTTGCATTACAGTATAGTTTTTATTATTGAACTGAAATACTTCTCTCTACAGGGCGTTTTGATGAAGTCCTCATTAGACACCAAGTAAAATATCTTGGTCTGATGGAAAACCTTCGGGTGAGGAGAGCTGGCTTTGCATACCGGCGTCGCTACGAGACCTTCCTACAGAGGTTGGCATCTACATACTGAAAAAAAAAACATCAATCTAGACTAGCTTTGACAATTCAATGCTAACTAAACATACCTCATAATGACCCACAATCTGCTTTTTCTTGTCATTCATGCTAGCCTGAAGAAATTTAGCTGATTTAGGCAGTTTTTTCAGCATGCCTCTCACTAAAAAAGGCTTTTATTAGTAATTTATGGTAAATTTGATACTTTCTAATCCCCTTTTAAAAGCTCTGTACTTCCGGTGGACTGCAGTGATAAATAAGGTCAAAGGGAACCAACAGTGTGTCAAAAACAGTGGTTCCTGTTTCTGCTTCACATGTGGGTAGATTAGTGGGTAATGCTGGTGTTTTCCTCTTTCAGGTATAAATCTTTGTGTCCAGACACCTGGCCAAACTGGGATGGCCGTCTGGTAGATGGCGTGTCCACACTTGTCAAGCACCTTGGCTACAAGCCCGAGGAGTACAAACTCGGCAGGTAGGTTACACAGATAACATATTTCAACCCTTTTAATGCTATTAAAATCTGTATGTTTCACAAAAAGGCCTGAAGAATTATTGTGTCGTGTTATAAAACAGATCTTTTTCAACTAAAACCATAATGTATATGATTAGCAACATTAGTAAAATGTAGTAACAATATAGTAAAACAATATAGTAAACAATAGCTGAATGGAACCATATTATCCTCAAAATTTTATCGATTGCTTATTATATATACATTTTCTGTATCTACTGATCAAAACAGGCCTGAATGCATTACTAGGGTTAATGTTTTAACATCCGTATCATTCCTGTAGAAAAAAAATGATGGAGACAACATTCAATGTATTTTTTTTAAAGGACCAAAATCTTCATCCGCTTCCCCAAGACCTTGTTTGCAACAGAAGATGCACTAGAAGTCAGGAAACACAGTCTTGGTATGAGCTGTTTTCAAATACAAATCATGCCCACTGGGTGGTCTGCCTAATGTTAACCTTCACAAACTGTCATTCAGCCACCCAACTTCAGTCATCCTGGAAGGGCTACAGTCAAAAAACCAAATACCGGAAAATGCAGCACTCAGCTATCTGGATCCAAGCCTGGTGGAGAGGAATTCTGGCCTGCAGGGCAGCAAAGCGCAGGAGAGAGGCTGCCGACACCATGCGCAGGTCTGTGTCATACAGGACGGTCATCCTTAAAGAGGACCTATTATGCTCGTTTTTCCCCCTCTGATGACATGTACAATAGGAGAATGTCAATCAAAGTGTTTCTGCAGACTGTTTTTTATTAAGTGTGATTCTAAAAAATATTAGTAATTAAGTTTACTATTAGAGGCTGGCTTTATTCACACACTGTTGCCACACAACTGTGTTTAACCCCCTTATAAAAGGCATTTTTGCATAATAGGTCCCCTTTAAAGTCTGCATGAAATCAAAGTTTTAATGTTCATTTTGCTAGCTTACATTGTTATTTTTAACCCACACCGCTCAAATAAAGTGCTCACTGATCATTATTAGAAATGGTCATAGCATTTGTATTAAATCTATTTTCGCTGATCGGAATTGAATCAAATTTTCTCAAGAGCTTGTGAATCAGAATATAATTGAAGTGGAACATCTGAATCGATACTGAGCCTGATCAGTATAGTCAGTATATGCTCTTATTCTGCCCAGCAAGAGAGCTTATTCTCACTGCAGCTTTTGTTTTTCACACGTGTTACAGGTTCATTAAAGGCTTCATCTACCGCCACCAGCCACGATGCCCAGAGAATGAGTACTTCCTGGACTATGTTCGCTACTCGTTCCTGATGAAGTTGCACAGGTGCCTGCCTAAAACAGTTCTGGATAAGAGCTGGCCAACGCCACCTCCAGCATTGGCCGAGGTGAGATCATCTCAGTCAGGAATCAGTCATGCTTCCCTTCAGATATGAGCTGAGAGATTGAGCCGTCTTTTCTCTCACAGGCTTCAGAGCAGCTCCGGAAACTCTGCATGCAGAACATGGTGTGGAAGTACTGCAAGACCATTAACCCGGAATGGAAGCATCAGGTTTGACATATTATGAAATATTTGATTGGTTTATCAAATAAAATTTATCTTCAAAGAATTTATTTTTGCATTTTTTTATTCATTATTTTATATTATATCATTTATTTATTCACTTCATTGTTAGCTATTAGAAATTAAGCTTGGACCCAGAATTAGTTTTAACATTTTGCCTAGTGTTTAATTTAATTGAATTAAATTTAATATTTAATTTAATTAAATTTATTTTAATTTAATTGATTGTTGCGCTTCTGGAAATTATTACAGGTTTGTATTTTATTTATTATTGTTAATCTTTTATATTATTATTATTATTATTATTAGTCAGTTTTTTTTATATGTGTATATATATATATATATATATTTATTCACTTGATTGTTGGACCTACTGGAAGTGTCAATTCAGAATGGAGGCAAAATTTATTTAAAGTTATTATTAATTAATATAAAATGTTGTTTTTTGTATCTGATTATTTACTCATTACCTTAATTTTGGGCTCCTGCATATTGAGCTCTAACTTGAAATGTAAGCAATCGGTCTCATTTTGCACACATAAATTGTATTAGTTATAAATTATTAAAATTAATAAAAATGAAACTTTTTTTATATTTATTAAATGATTCAACTATCTAGCTACTGGACATTTAAGAAATCGTTGTCAACTTCTGCACTAAAATATATTTAGTTTTTAATTGTTATTAGTATTGACCAAATTTAGTTTGTTATTGATTATTAATTATTCAGACTACTGCAAATTAAGCATTATTATCTGTTGTTTCAGATGGAGCAGAAGATGGTCGCGAGTGAAATCTTTAAGGACAAGAAGGACAACTACCCTCAAAGCGTCCCAAAACTTTTCGTGAACACAAGGCTCAGTGAGTTTTCAGTCACTTTTCTTTTTTTAAAAAGCTCAATTTAAAGATGCATTGTATATTCTAATTATTCTTCCTTTATGTGTTCAAAAGACGGTGAGGACATCAATCCTAAAGTGCTGCAGTCTCTGGGAAACGAGAAGATGAAGGTCCGTCGAATTCTGGAGCAACTATTTTGGAAATCTTTCTTTAATGTGCTTCAAAAAGCCATGAATCTGTCATTTTACATAATTGATTGTGATATACTGCATATTATCCTACTTTGTTTCTTCAGATGACATAACAAAACAAAAATGTGAAGCATGTGATAATAGACGCTATGCGAAGATTGTGAGTCTGCTAATGTAATCTAACCTTTATCCGTCCTTCACTGTAGTATGCTGTTCCTGTCACTAAGTATGACCGAAAAGGATATAAAGCACGCAACCGACAGCTCCTGCTGATGTCCGACAGTGCCGTCATTGTGGAGGAAGCCAAACTCAAACAGCGAATTGACTACAACTCACTGAAAGGTGAGAAGGAGGAGGGATGGAGCTTAAAGTTAATAGTAGTTTAACCTAAAAACTACTGTCAGGATTTATGTGAAAATTTTGTGACGAAAGATTTTTGGCGTCAAACCTTGTGGCATTTGCAGTAATCTTTCTTTCAGATTTTCAGAAATTGTTGGGACAAGATGGTGTTTTAATCGTGCAATGTTATTTACTTATGTTTGCAGTAGTCAGTTTACTGTTATGTGTGCCTTCATTTAATGTCCAAAAAGCATGTCTAAGACCAATTAATATTTGATTGTAGTCTTTTTGTTTTGGTAAAACTGCTTGATGAACTTTTTCAGATATAAGTGCTGTTTAACGGAGAGAAGTTTTCTTTTAACCCATTTTAAACAGTTTTATTAAATAATTTCCAATAGCTTATTATTTTTGTCTTTGCCATGATGACGGTACATCGTATTTTACTAGTTGTTTTTAAAGATACTAGTATTTAAGTGCAATTTAAAGACTTAAGTAGGTTAATTAGGTTAACAATGCAAGTTTAATCAGGCAAGTCATTGGACAACATTGGTTTGTTTTCTACCCAGTCCGAAAAAATAATTTCTTAAGGGGGCTAATAATATTGACCTTAACAGTTTTTATATATATTTATATATATCATTATATATCCGCCAACTATTTCAGCATGCGTTTTATGCAGTGGATGCCCTTCCAGCTGCAACCCAGTACTGGGAAACATCCATGCACTCTCTCATTCACACACCCACACTCATACACTATGGCCAATTTAGTTCATCCAATTCCAGGGTTCATACGGTCATGAAAAACATGGAAAAGTCATGGAATTTTGACATGGCATTTTCCAGGCCTGGAAAAGTTTTGGAAAATCAGAAATTCCACAAAGTTTTGGAAAAGTCATGGAAAACAGATATCTGTATACTTGAATATAGGTTAGTTACTTCTTTTCTGTCCTTGGCCAATCATATACTCTCACATTATTAGTGCGGTGTAAGCATTATCTAAATCAATTTTACATAGATATAAATATAAGCTGAAACTAAATAGATTGTTGCGTGTTTTACGATATGCTGTAATAAATTTGAACACGCATTGTTTTTTACCACGTATATGTAGACATTGCATGAAACATTAGGTCATGAAAATTTACTTGAAAGTCTTGGAAAAATCATGGAAAAGTCATGGAATTTTAGTAGTAAAAATGTGTATGAACCCTGCAATTCACTTATAGCGCATGTCTGTGGACTGTGAGGGAAACCGGAGCACCCGGAGGAAACCTACATGAACACAGGGAGAACATGCAAACTCCACACAGAAATGCCAACTGGCCCAGCCGGAACTCGAACCAGCGACCTTGCTGTGAGGCGACAGTGCTAACCACTGAGCCACTGTGCCGCCCAATAAGACTTTCTGCAGAAGTAAAATATAATAGGAAATACTTAGAAATTGTAATTCTTTTTCAAAAAAATTCTCAAGTGATGTTTAACAGAGCAATGACTGCATGTGAGTGTTTACACTATGAAAGCTGACTGATTAAACATGTTTTCGACTACTTCTGAAAATGTCTACAAGCTCAATACATTTTAGATTTTATTTACACCTTTGTTTATTTCTGTTTACTTGCGATTGGATTGAAAGAATATCATTTGTAAACTGACCCTAAGATGTTACAACAACACCTGCAAAAGCTCTAGTGTAAAAACAGCAATAGAAAAAAGAGCTAACCAATGAAAAAGTGAAAATGTCCACTTCTGTTTTGTCTGTAGGGATTTCTGTCAGTTCTCTGAGCGACGGCATGTTCGTTCTTCATGTGGCTTCTGAGGACAATAAGCAGAAGGCAAGTCTAAACTTCAGTAATTTGCTGTTTATTTTCTTAAAGGAGCTGTTAATATGTGACCTGTTTGCTGTCTACAGGGTGATGTGGTGCTTCAGAATGAGCATGTCATTGAGACGTTAACCAAAGTGGCTATCTGTGCTGACAAGATCAACAGCATTAACATTAACCAAGGAAGGTGAGTTACAAGCGCAAGTTCAAAATCAAAGATCAAGTCAGACTTTAAGAGTTAGAGATGCACCATATTTTAGATAGCATAGTCCAAAAACCAAACGTTTCTATTTAATCATAGAAAAGTTTGGTTTTTGGCCTGAAATGGTTTTGAAGGGCTAAAATTATTGAACAAAACAAAGTTTTTTTTATTTTTATTAATTAATTAATTTATTTATTTATTTATTTATTTGTTTGGCACTTCTCCAATGGTGCAGTGTGACCAGATTGGGCGGTTTTGAATTTGTAAAAAATGGCATAGGCGGGTTGACAAAATTTGGGCGGTTTTGAAACGTAAATTTTACATGCAAATTCTTTAACAAAACATAACTGTGCTCCTACTCCATTCAGTTAGTAGTGACCAGTGCATAGCACAAACTGCGTGGGCCCATCCGCAAGAGGAGGTGAAGGAAAGTTGTATCAAAATCTGACTCCCCTTCGCATGCACGAGCGTCACGCAGTGCCTGCAGTTAAACTCACAGCGGTTTAATCATAACACTTTTATCGATAATTTTTTTCTACAATTGACAGCAAGAACAAACATAGAAGCGTTGTCTGATTGACAAGCAGCACCTAAATATGTTCAAAAGAATTTAAAACTAATTTATACCGCATTTTAGAAAGTAAAACATACTCCTATAGGTAGTGTGATCTACACAACAATAAATGCAGTGTGTGGGTGAGAGGGGCGCAGTGTTTCCATGTGATCTGGTTTTGCTGTAATTTTACTATTGTGGTTCTGGAACTGTTGGTGTTGGTTGCTGTATGGTTAAAAAAATATGACAGTTAAAGTAACAAGGCTAATTTTTGATTTAGATAAATTTTAATTAAAAAAATATCTAATATTTTGTGCGTTTTTTTGTGCGTTCGGGCGGGTTTTGGACAGCTTTTGGGCTGGAAAAAGTCAGCTATATCTGGCAACACTGAGTGTGACTGTTTAGCTATGGTGACAATTTGTTCCAGAAATTGCATCAATTCACAGATATTCCAAATGCATCACAATTCTCTCTTGAATCAATTCTGAGCTTTTCTTTTTAACAGCAAATGGCGCTCTAGGCTAGTTTTTAACCGTACACTCAAATGTCCATAAGGGAGAATGCTTTTGCATACAGCTGTGTCATGTAAGTTGGTTTCATGAGATTTATGTAAACACGAATGGCTTTAAACACTCTTTCCTGACTATATTAATGTTTCTTTTAGGTATTTTAGATAAGTGATATTTGTAAGAAATTGGATGTAAGCAGAGTACGGCTGTTTGTAAAGCATACAGCGCTATCTGCTGGACAACTAAGCTCAGATTCGATTCAAGAGAGAATAGCAAAGCATTTTGAGAATCTAAGAATCAATGCAGAATTAATTTCTCAAATAATTTTTTTCACCGCAGCTCTAGGGTTGTCAATATTAATTTCTCAATTTAAAATAGTAGTGTGGATTCATAAATAAGAAAAACAAATGCAATAAGCGTTGTGATAATGTTTACAATAAAACCAAGTTGCAGCTTTCAGGTTTAGATCAGATTTCTAAAATAAAAACATATCTTGCTAGTTAGTTAGTGTTACCACTTTAAAGTTTAGCTCTAGGGGTTAAAGAGGTAACATTTTGATGTGACTCAGTTTGTAGAGAATTGGTTTTGCAACAAAATTCTTACCAACTAAAAGCCTACGAACTAACGCCATTGCCAACAACAAACACAAAAATCATCCCTATTTCAGGTATCTTTTTATTAAAAGAGATCCCGGACGAGCCCCCATTTAAATGTTACGACTTTAAAGTTTAGCTCTAGGGGTTAAAGAGGTAACATTTCGATGTGACCCAGTTTGTAGAGAGTTGGTGGCAAAATAGCAAAACGACAACCAAATAGTGCAGAAATAAGTGAATTTATTTACAAAAGTGAAAAATTCAAACAGCAAAAATAATATGTACAAGTTTAAGTATCTCACAAAAGAAAGATTAAATCAATTAATGTATGTTAGTAGGGGAAAGAAGATTTCAAGCGGCGCCAAATAAAAGAAAGCAATATAACAAAAACTCCAAACTGGCTGAAAATTATCCTTTAAACTACCTAATAGAAATACGCTTTGCTTTTTCTGATGAACAGTATAAAGTTCGATGTGGCACAAGGGAAAGAAGGGATCATAGACTTTACAGCTGGCTCAGAGTTACTGATAGCCAAGGCTAAGAATGGACACCTTTCTGTGGTAAGCAAATCCATTTTAATCTATGCTTATCTAAAAGTAATTTCAATTAAAAAATTGTGTGAATAACAGCATGTTTGTATTTGTCAGACCGCCCCTCGCCTCAACTCAAGATGATGGACGAATCGTGACAAAGCACTTCCAGATACGCTCCTTAGTTCATCAATCACATGACTACAGGCGGAGCTTCTCTCCACCAATCAGACGCCGGCCGGCCAGCTGCACCAAAGGCCTCTGCTTTCAGTTGTGAAAATCCAGCAAACTTATTTATGTTTTGGGGATTAATACTGTTATATGAATATATGATTTTATATGTCAAAGCCAAGAAATAACAATATGTGCATTTTTTTCATCTTTATCTAGCTTATTTGGGGGATGTTGATTGATTTGTTAGAGACGGTGACCTCAGCCATGATCACGAGGTAAATCAGGGTTCACAATTAGCTTTGGTCCTATTTATGATTCTTTTTCCAATCCAAACCCACTCAGAACCAGTACACGTTTGCTTCTGTCACTATGATTTGAGTTATTATTCCTTGGTAACTCAATTAAATGTTCATAGGAAAGGTATTAATTACTTTTTTGCATAGAAACGATGACTGATGAGATTCTGTTAAACCTGTTTTAGACACTATTTGTACAACATAATTTCACTCACATGCCTAATAAGTTATTAATATTAGTTGGTGTGAGGAATGTAAAATAAGAAGAGCAAATGCCAAGTTTAATGAATGTGTGTGTGATATGTATGAAAAGGCTATGAAAATGATGGGAAATCAGCCCTATTGTGATTCGTAATTCATTACCTACTGTAAAGGAGCACTTCACTTTTTTAGAAATAGGCTCATAAAGTTAAACTGTTGAGTTTTACTATTTTTGAATCTGTTAAAAGGAGCACTTTTAGCGTAGCTTAGCATAAATCATTAAATCGGATTAGACCAGTAGCATCTCGCTCAAATATTTTTAAAAAGAGTTAATAATTTTTTATTAATTACATCTAAATCCTTCTGTAGTTACATAGTGTATAAGACCAACGTAAATTGAAAAGTTGCTATGAATGTTTTTGAGCGAGATGCTAATGGTCTAATCCGATTCAATGATTTATGCTAAGCTATGCTAAAAGTGCTCCTGCCAGACATGGTGATCGGCTGAATGGATTAAAAAATGGTAAAACTCAACTGTTTAACTCTAGGGGACTTGTAAAACGCTTCCAAAAAAAAAGTGGAGAGTTCCTTTCATTTGAAAAGTGAGGTCAGTAAAAAAAAAAAATCTATCTCAAAATTGTGGTTCATAATGTTATAATTGGATTTAGAGAGTATCTTTAATGAGAAAAGAAATTGGATGAAATACAGTGATGGCCAATTGATGTATTTTTAAGAGTGATCTTTTCTCAAATCGTTCAGGCTTTGTGCTCCTAATACACTGGACACAATAATCTCTCTTATTAATGCCTTCCTCCCATGTTAGCGTTGCTCTAAATTCACCTTGAAGCTTGTGTCAGTTGTTAGCCTTAATAGTATGGGAGTTGTACGTTATCTACAGAAAATATGTAACTTGGCTTTCTTATTTTTCAGAGGCAGGTTTGTGTATATGTAGATAAAAGGTAACAAAGCACTACTAAATGCTCAAAACCAAATGTAATATGTCATTTTTGAAACCAAATGTGAACTGTGTCATTTCAGGCACCTAAAGCTGTTGGTAGCACAGTTATTTGATTTTGCCATTGAGCATGTGCCTATCATCACTAGTGTCATAGTTGAGGATGCTAAAGAAAAGAAAAACACTGTAAGAAAGACACAAGATTGAATAAAGTTAAGTGCCGCATGTATTTAGAACAAATATCTATTTTTGACATTTATTAAAACAAGAAAATACAATAATATTCATATAAGCTCTTGGCCCATTAATTGAGATGTAATTCACAGTTTGTGAGTTTGTTTTATACCTTTGTGTAAAAAAACAAAAACAACCTGGAAAAATATATGACATTTTGAAGCAGACTGACAATGTATCTGAGCATATTAAAGCTGATTAAAAGCAGTGAGAGTCTTGTTTATGCATAATTTTCATTTCATAATAACAATCATTATTATTTGGAAAGGAGAAAATGAGTTGTCGTGTTTTGGTAAGATCATCCAGAATGGGAGACTGATGTCGTCACAGGCAGCTATTGTATTTTCACGAACCAAAATGTTTTCAAAGTATTTGGAACTGCACATATTAATTAACAAGTAATCTTTAATTCGTTTTAAATATTTCAAGTTTTAAAAATATAAACTTTATCAGAATACAGTAGGAAATAGGAATTCTAGGTTAAGCTGTTAAACTCTTAAAAATACAGGTTCGTTATTGGCATTGATAGTTCTGTGAGCATTAACATTCAAAGAACCATTCAACACAAAAACATTATAGTGGAAATACGTTCTTTGTTTATTTGGTAACACTTTAAGGTGACGTAATTACACATACACTTACTATTTTAGTTACAATGAATTACGCATAATTACATGTAACTAACCCTAAATTCAACCCACATTCTAACCCCAACCATATAGTAAGTATATGTAATTAATAATGTTACTGTAATTAATTAATAATTATACTGTAACTACATCACCTCAAAATAAAGTGTAACCGTTTATTTACATAGTTCTTCACACTAAGAGCAAATGTTTTTTAAACTATTTGCTAAAAGGTTCTTTGGTAAAGCAAAACATTTATATAAAAACAAAACTTAATATTAATTTCTCAAAAGGCAGAGCAAACTCCTTTTTAGAACCTAGTGTATTGTAAATACGACTGCACATCAGTGATCAGAAACCAGCTACATATTATAAAGGAGACCATTTAGAGAAGAGCACGAGTGTATGGCTTCCTGGCTGTAGGCGGAGATCCTTCAACTTCTTGTATTTTGTTATTGCTCAATAAATCAGGTGACTTGAGGGGGAAAAATGACAGAGCATGTCAATCATATGGACGTCTAAAATGTTGCCGTTTTACTATAGCGATAAATTTATGTGTAATACAGTAGTAGCTTTCCTGTAATGTATTTGATAGATTTATCCTATGTGTTTCACATCATATGAATCGCGTATAATACGCCTATTATCCGCAAAGGATAGTTTCACTTTCAGACGCTGTTGAATCAATGAGATTCTACGGAAGTGAGGGATGCGTGTGATACTGTAAGTTTGTTTATTGGCGTATTTCTGGCGTTTCTTTGTTTTGGTTATGGAACTGTTAATATGCCTACCTGGATGTACACCAGTTATACTGTAAGCCAAATTTTACTAGGGTATATTTAAAGGAATGTCTGTTGGGTTGTTTTCTGGGCGTCAAGCTGTTTTTTTGTTTTTCTTGTCAGAGTTTGTTCAGTAATGTTAAGTACATTTTAAATAATACATTGTGTTTTATTGGTATGACTGTGAATATATTTAGACAGATACATCTTAAGTTAAGAAACCATGACACAACATTCATTACTTTTTTTGTCGATTTACCATCCTATACCGACGTAAACGAGAAACGCTGTGTTATCGTGCTGTTGTTATGTTTATACTTTGACAAACACGATTTGTTTGACAAATTTCTATCATTGCTGAACGGTAATTTTTAAAAACGTTGCTGGAATAACGTTAATTGCATAAAATTTATATTAACATAAAATTAAAAATTAATTGTTCTTTTTAAATAACTTTACAAGTTAGATTTGACATCATTTTGGAGTCAGGGGGTCCAGGCCATAATAAGGGGGCCCCAAAATCCCCCATAGCCAGTAATATTTTAAAGTAATGGCTGTTAGAGCCTGTTGCACTGAGATTCAACAGCGTCGCGTGGAGCTGGTGGAGAACTACAGTATACACTTGACACGTCTTCTGGACGTGTTGTTTAATGTGGGGGCATTGACCGAAGAGGACCTCAGTTTCATAAGAGGCTCAGCTGTTAGAGGCGAGCGGGACTGTATGAGAGTTCTGCTGGATGTGTTGAATGGCAGAGGAGAAGAATCATGCAGGGCGTTCCTCTACATACTACCAAGTGTTCAAGATGAAACCTTACAAATAGGACAGATCAGTAGACAAGAGCATCTCAAAAAGCACAAGGAAATCTTATCAAGGGAGCACAGCCTGGTGGACTACCTCAGCATCAGGAGACACACTTTAGGGAAGGATGAGACCGGGCACTTGACCGATATCACCTTCTCAAGACAGGCTGGTTATGCGTCATCTTCTCAATGCCGACATGAGTCAACGGGAGTTGGAGACGCGTTCAGGACATGTGCAGATGAGATCTGCATTTTCAGGGATGTTTACGGCAATCTGCTGTCCAGTCAAGCAAGTGGTGTGAACATGTTGTCAGGAGTTGCTGGAAGTGGAAAAACCACGGTTGTGAGACGCCTGGTGCGAGAGTGGGCTGCAGAAACCACTTCACACAAAATTGTCTTACCTTTCTCCTTTCGTGAGTTAAACCTCATAACTCAAGAGCAGAGCTTGCAGGACCTGCTCTCGGATCACTACATTCACCTGAAACCTTTCCTGCACGAGTTACTCAACTCAAAACCAACCCAGTTTTTACTCATCCTAGATGGTCTGGATGAGTTCTGCTACCCTCTTAATTTTGAGCACACTCCCAAATGCTCAGATCCCGAGCGGGTGCTGCCTATACAATCCATTGTAGTAAATTTAATCAAGGGAAATCTGCTTCCAGGCATGTCTGTGTTTCTCACCTCAAGGCCTCATGCGGTCTCTAAAGTTCCTCCGGTGCTGGTCAGCCAGTATTACAGCCTGTTGGGTTTCTCTGTTGCTCAGCAGAAGCAGTACTTTGAGAAGAACTGCAGTTCTCCGCAGGCTGCTGCTGCAGTTTGGGCCTCAGTGTCGTCCCATAAACCTCTTCTCCTCATGTGCCACATTCCCGCATTCTGTTGGATTGTGTCCACTGCCTTGCATGATGGTGGCTCCTGCCTTTATCCTGAACCTGTAAATGCCAAGTCAGGAGATCAAGAAGGCCTCGATAAAGCTGACCTACAGGTACCTTCTGAGGAGAGCGCCAAACCTGTCACGATCACTGAGATCTATTGCTGTTTTGTTAAATCCATCGTGCTGTTCCATGCCCAAGGGCGAAGCGAGGGCTCCCATCACACCAGGCTTCAGCATGCTCCTCATGTCCTGGCCGAAATGCAGCCAGTACTCAAAAGTCTAGGGGCGATGGCCTTCAAAGGCCTCCTGGAGAGACGATTCATCTTTGAAAGCTCCGATTTAAACTCTTTTAATCTGGATAGCACCAAACTCTCACAGGTGTTCCTCTTTGAGATCCTTAAAGAGGACCGAGCGTCCCTCACCTTAGAAAAGGGCTTTCATTTCCTCCACACCAGCGTGCAGGAGTTTCTGGCAGCCTTGTACTACGTTCTACAGTCACTCTCAGGATCAGATGCGTTTTCAGGCCTCAAACCAAGAACAGGCCGATATCTTCAGTCTGCGTTTAAACAAATGGGATCAGCTGTCAACAAATTCAGCAGGCCACGGCGTCTTTTCTGCAGACGTATTAGGAAGGCACTTTGCTGTGGGGAACGACATCAGTCTGGACACATGGATCTTTTCTGCAGGTACCTTTTAAAAAAGACATTTCACAATTGTAAATTTTTCAAATACATTTTTATATTGACACATTTTCCTTTTGGTTTTATTTAGGGGATAGTGAAAAAAAGGAAAATCTACTTACTATTTACTCACCCTCAAGTGGTTCCAAGCCTTTAGTTTAGAGTTTTTATTCAACAGAAGAAAAAAACCTAGAGTTTCTTCTGTTGAACACTAAAGAAGATATTTTGAAGAAAGCTGAACACCTGTAACAATTGACTTTCATAGAAAGAAAAACAAATACCATGAAATTCAATGGTTATTAGCTTTTTTTGTGTTCAGCACAAGAAAGAAAGTCAAACTAGTTCAGAAACAAATACAGAGTGAGTAAATGACGACAGAATTTTCAGTTCTGGGTGAACCATAGATATACTAGATGTCGCCTGGCCTATTGTTGTCTATTGGAAGGAATGCGTCAATAGAGCCGCCATTTTAGTACAGGGTAGCGGTCCTTGGAAATGAATGCAGGACCAAGGTGCAGTGGAGGACTGTGGCCATCCAGAGCCAGAGATATACACATATATACATATATCTATGATCGGGAATTTTCCCCAGTGGTCAGTACGCAAAAAAAATGTAAAAAAAATTTCATTACGAAAATTATAATTTTACATCACTTTTCTACATCGATGGATCAGTGACCGCACGGGCATTGCCGATAAAGAGTGTGTGTTTGTGTGCATGGAAATGTATTATCCTCCCTCCCTGTTAAATTTTATCTAATCCGTGTCCTGAAACACCCCCTCTCCCGCTTTCACTTCTCATTCTAACGGAGGGAGCGATTCGTTTGTGAATGAATCCCCGTTATGAACGACTCGTTCACTTAGCCGACAATAATACTAGTTTCTAGCAGCGCAGCGTCTTGTTGTCATATTTCATTTACATTGTTTGCTTATTTTACTCAATAAAACTAGCATAAGCCTAGAATTCAGTGCAAGTTGATGCTACTTTGCCTTATGATCAGTGCAGTAAGAGACTGTATTATCATTAATGTTACTTGTTGAGCACAAAAGTTTGTAACATGTAAAAAACGAAATCTTACCTATGAAATGTTCTGCCTTTGTGCTTTGTTTTCTTTGTTTGCTCGTTACTACACCCGTAAGCAGCGCTAAAGTCCAGCATCTTCACATTGGCACAGTGTCTTGACTAGTGCTGTTGAATGATGTTTGTCCTGGGAGCCTTGTACAAATATGGCGGCGCTATTGACGCATGCTGAGGGTCCGTATGCGATATCTAGTGTATATATCTATGTGGGTGAACAACTGTTCCTTTAATATAAAACATTTGACCAACTTTTGGAAATATTCAGATTTATTTTGATGACTGTATTGCACTAAACTGATATTTTCCGTATGCAGATTTGTTTGTGGCCTGCTGGTTCCCAGGACACGTCTGATCCTAAATGGATTTTTCCCTGATGGGCCCAAAATGCATCTGCTCAGTAGCGAGCCTTCTGCAGACCTGACTCCTCCTTTCCTGCTCCATCTGTTACACTCTCAGCTCCAGAGCTCCACCCTGAGCCCAGAGAGGCAGGTCAATGTTTGTCACTGTCTGTATGAGGCCCAGGACCCAGGTCTGTCACAGCGCCTACAGGGTTGGATGAAAGTTCTTTCACAGCAGGCCTCAGATCAGTCTGGTTCGGTAAACAGGGACTGGAGTGAGCTGGCTTTCCTCTTACAGCTCAGCCCAGACCTGCAGGTTTTACATTTGGACGCTCAAGGACTTGATGCTGACGGAATACGCAGACTTTTACCAGTCCTTCCTCTTTTTTCAACACTGAGGTAGATACCGGGGGGTGTCTTTTTAGGCAGACACAATGCACCTATTGTTAAATATTATTGCGTATTGGGTTTTGTAATACTGTATTTTGTGTTTGTTTTTTTGTCTAAAGTCTAGGTCAGAATCCTCTTGGTTCAGAGGGAGCAGCTGTGTTGTCCCTTGTTCTGAGAAACCCAGACTGTTGTATTGAGAGGCTGTGGTAAGTGCGGGAGGCGGGAGTCAATTAAATATTAAAAAAAGTTAATACAAATGTTAATTAAAGGGTTAGTTTACCCAAAACTGAAATTTCTGTCATTATTTACTCACCCTTCACTTCTTCCAAATCTGTTTAACTTACTTTCTTCTGTGGAACACAAAAGATGATATTTGGAAGAAAGTTGGAGACCTGATACTATTGCCTTCAATAGTATTTGTTTTTCCTACTATGGAAATAGCTTTCTTCAAAATAACTTCTTTAGTGTTCAGCAAAAGAAAGAAACTCATAAAAGTTTGGAACGACTTGAGGGCGAGTAAATAGTGAGTAACTTTTTATTTATGGGTAAACTATCTCTTTAAAATATACACACTGACTGGCCACTTTACTAGTACCCACTTCAGAACTACTGGAAATTTTGGTTCAAACTTGACAGTTGCTGCAGATTTGTCCACTGCAAATCCATGATGCAAATCTCCCGTTTTACCACATTCCAAACATGCTCCATTGAATTGGTATCTGATGAACATGGAGGCCATTTGAAGATACTAGTGAACTTACTAACATGTCCACATGGAGACGCATTTAATTGCATATGCAAAAATTATGTATCTTACAGGCATTTCATCCAGACAGATCCAGAATTTTGTGAGTCATACTGTTGTTTTTTTGAAAAACGATTCCCAACGTGAATATTTCTGAAATCTACACCCTTGTGTTTTCATGTGTACAGCCAATCCATATATTTTGTGAAACAATTACGTCATCATTCCACATCCATGCCACCCTAGTCAGACACAACTACACCAATGTTGTATACGCATGCTCCAAGTCTTCATTGTTTTATGTATCTCTGTGATAGAATTACTGTGCCACATTTGTAGGACATGTTCCTGGATTAACATCTATGTTGATCCTGGAACAACATTCCAATCAGCCAATCAGAATTAAGGGATACGTTTACAGTTTATGTTAAGTTTAGGCTTACGGTTAGGTTTATGCACTTCTACATGATTGTCATACAACTATTATTCCCCTCTGATTTTGGGTATAATTTACAGTTATGGTTGGGTTTAGGGGTAGGGAATAGGTATGGATGACATTTTCAAACAAAAATGATGGTCCAGCATCAGCATAGATGTTAATCCAGGATCGCATCGTACTTGGCAAAAGTCATGACGTGGGTGCCACATACTGGTCTGGCATGTACACAACATTGTGTGTAGTCGGTTTTAGTTGGTTTCATGTATGTGCAGATTTTTTTTTGAGACGACTCTTACTATTGCCTTACTATTTAGGCAAAAAAAAAAGATCAGATAGGGATAGGGATCTGGCTTGATTTGGATTTAGCCTGGGATGAATTGAGCTTTGTGACATGATGTCCTGTCGGAATAATCATCACAAAATAGGTTTACAGTGGTCATAAAGGGATGGACATGGTCAACAATAATGGCCTGGGTCTCATTTATAAACATGGCTTACAAAAACAGGGTGGACAATGCATTTGCCACTTTCCACACAAAAGTTGATAGGAGAATGTGCACAGCTGTATTTTAAATATTATTATTATTATTATTATTATCATCTTAAACATTGACTTAATTGAGTCATTTTAAGTCATATAAGCTATAATAATTAATAAATAAATGCACATTTACTATACTATAACTTTAAGGAAGGTTTTTACACAAGGTTTTATAAATGAAACACCTGATCCAAAAGCCAGGATAGTTCCATGCTTTTATGCTGTTCACACCGAATTCTGGCCCTACTATCTGAATACTGCGGAACAAATCGAGACTCATTTGATGTGCTGTGTGTTCAAAGATGCTGACCCTGATTGTAATGAGTGGCTATTTGAGATAAGCTTGCTTTTTATCAGCCGAAACAGTCTGACCACAGAATCTAAAGCACTGATTTACTGCCATGTGATTGGCTGCTTAGATATTCACATATAGGTATACCTAATAAAGTGGCCAGTGTGTCTTTGTGTAATTTATAATGAAAAAAATAATAACGTTACAAGCAAGAATTTATCACACTGTCATGTATGTTCAACATAGGGTGGTCGCAACAGGGCTTGGTTGCGAAGGCCTGAGGATCCTTGCAGAAGCTCTTAAAGAAAATCGTACCGTGACTGACCTCAGGTGAACACCGAAAAATGTTCAGTTACAAATACGTTGCGCTTTTCTCGTTTAACGTTTGTAATATCACTCATTAGAATGGCCATCAATAAAATTGGAGATGCTGGAGCTGGTTATCTTGCAGACTTACTGAGGACAAACCGCACGCTGACAGATATCAGGTGACCAAGACTAACCTCTGCATTGAAATTTCCCAATAAATCAATGGCTTATCTTCAGCATTCAATATGTCCGATTATTTTGCATCCTACAGACTTCGTGACAATCTAGTAACAGATAAAGGAGCCGAAATTCTCATGTCTGCACTCAAAGAGAACACTACCTTAAAGTATCTGTGGTAAGAATCATCTAGAGTCGATTTATTTCAGTTTATTTCTCTAACACAGGTGCCATAGATTTTCTTTATTCACTGCAGGCTGTTTGACAACAAGTTTACCAAAGATGGCGTCAGGAAACTGAAAGAATTTTCAAAGACCAGACCCAACTTGGACATTAAAGTGTGCATCTGATACTGAAATATCTCTTTTGAAAGGCATTTCTGAAATGGTTAATGTAAATTTTATTCATAAATAATATTTTGCTCTGATATGTTATTTTTAACACATGCTGTTTCTTCCTTTTATATGTTTAAATGGCATTTTTGTAATCTCTTGTTTATTTCATGGAGAATGTCAGACCCTCTCATCTTATTTCATCATGATCTCTACATCACTATTAATAATACAGCGAAGTATGATGAATACCTGGTTTTACAGCACTTTCTTACGACATGTCCCATAACTGTTATATCAACTATTGGTGCTTACACTACAAAGGCAGTCCAGTCGAATGTGTTTTTGGTCAACAGTGGAGCTCAAAATATTTAGACTCCCTTTAATTCTTCCAGCTTGTGATTGGATTAACAATAATGCATCTTAAAGGGATAGTTCACTCAAAAATTTACATTTACTCATCCTCAAGTGGTTCCAAACCTTTATGAGTTTCTTTCTTCTGTTGAACACAGCAGAAAATATTTCGAAGGAATCTGACAACCAGTAAATTTTGACTTCCATAGTAGTAAAGAAAACCAAATACAGGTTTCCAGCTTTTTTTCAAAATAACTTATTTTGTGTTTGATAAAAGAAACAAGTAAATGGTGAGTAAATGATGACAGAATTTTCATTTTTGGGTGGACTATCCTTTGAATGCCAGGTGTAAACAGGGTCTCAGATTCATAGACAGTTCTTTCTGTAGACGCTGAATTGTATTTATTTTGTGAAAGAACTCTTTTTTTTTTTATTAGGCGACCTTTTTAGCAAAAACCCACACATCCAGATTTGAAAGAAAAGTATAAAATTATGCCCTCAAAAGACCTAAATATGTGTCTTACCCTTTAACTTGCACTATAGGAAAACAAAATTTGGCCATTTTCTTTGGTTAAATTGTGTTCCTGAAACCACTCTAAGCAAATTCTAAGGGCTTTTTTTTAATGATAACCAATACACATGCCTGTTGAAGGGTTAATACACTCAGGTTTATCTTGTACTTTATTATAAATTATTATCTTCTCTTTTTTCACTGTAGCATCTCAGACTAGTGCCTATGGTTTATTGCCCATTTTTGTGGGTGTTTTTATATATGCAGAGCTCAGGGCTCCTATAGATGCTTCATAAACAGAAGTAAAATGTAAGTGTAAAATACACAATGTTATTTTTTGTTGTTATTTGTTTAGTCAATAATAATATTAAGTGAGTGATTCAACATGTGAAATTAACATTAGAACTTCATGAACTTACTTCATTGCTGTTTCTTGACCTCAAGCCAGCTGTCAGATAACTGTTAGAAATGTTGCACGTCTGTCTTCTTGCTAAAAGTTGCATAATATATTTTCAGGCATTTCATTTCATCATATCTTTGACTATCACAACATCGTGAAATATGAATTGTGTTGTTATAGAAGAGTTATTATACAATCATTAAAGCAAACTGTACAAACAGTTGTTGAATAAACACATTACATGAATACTCCAGATTCTTGTTTGCTTTGATAATGCAGCCTGTGGTTTGTCATCCCTGCAAAGTTTAAACAGCATTGCTTGATGTATAATTCCATATATTTATGCATGCCGTCTTGAATGCAAATGCTTTTCATACATGTGCATTCTCGCATGTTGTTTATAATGTGGAACAGAAGTCTCATACATTGCATAAGTTAACTGATCTACAGGTAAATATATAATCAAAAACTCCTACATTACTTGCAGCTGGAAGGGCATCCGCTGCGTAAAACATATGCTGGATAAGTTGGCAGTTCATTCCGCTGTGGCGACCCCAGATTAATAAAGGGACTAAGCTGAAGAGAAAATGAATGAACTCCTATATTACACACTTATAAAATAAAGGTTCTCTATTGGCATCAGTGGTTCCATGCAGAACCTTTGACATCTGTGGAAGCTTTCCATTCCACAAATGGTTATTTATAGTTAATATCGAATTTATGGTTAATTTAATAATATATAAATTACATAAAAACTTCCTTCATGCTTCTTTAAAGGGATAATTCTCCAAAAATTTAAGTTTCCTCAATTTACTCAGTTTGAAACCTGTTGAAATCTGTTGAACATGCTTAATGCTTAAAATACATCCATAGTAGGAAAAGCAAATACTACCCACATAGCAAAATATCTCTGGCCCACACAATCAGCTTTTGCTTGGCCCACATGCCGCAGTGAATTATGGTACATGACTGGACCAAGTCTGGCTTCCAGACAAGGGCCAAACATGGACCATATCTGGGCCAAGTCTCAGCCAAGTTAATAACCCATAACTGAGCCAGATATGTTGGTGTGTCATGGCTGCAATGAAATTGATAAACTCATGAATCATTGCGCTTTAGGCGAGCTATGAGCATGCTTTTTCTTGAAGCAACCTGATTGGTAGAATTTTTTTTCTTTATTTGAAAATAATAAAAATGTATTTTAAATGTTTGTCAAGATAGGCCAAACTTACATGGCCCACATATCAATTATTAACATCTGGGCCTAATACTACATTTTACATCTGGCCAAAATATTGTGTGCCGCCTTAAAGACGTTGCCACCTCTGCCAAACCAGGGCCATGTTTGGCCCACATGCTGTATGCCAGTGCCGGATGAATGCCTGCTGTGCCAGATTTATGCCAAATCTGGGCCACAATTGTCCCTTTATGTTTACTCTTGACTAAAAAGTTTATTGGAGAATGAAAATGGCGTTTCTACGGCGTCTCTACATGCTTTTAGAGACTTTATTTTTAAGAATATGAACAAAAATTGAATAGCGAAAATTGTATAGGCTATTCCACAAGTTCATGTGGTATATTTGAGATCAGTAATCCCCCATAAAGTAACATATTTCTGTCTGTATTTGAATGTAGTTGCTCATTTAAACCACCAGATGCCGACGTGATGTTTTGTGACTCATAGACGATTAATCCTTTGTTCAGTTCAGTGCTTACAAAAAATACAAGAAACCGAATACTTACTATTAATAAAGGGCTTCGGTCTTTGTTCGCATTTCATGTATCATAATACATCCTTTTGTATTTGCGACCAAATTTGCCTATTTATCTGTAAATGATCTTTGATAAACAGTCCATGACTTCAGAAGTTTGAAAAGAGCCTAAATATGACACCCAGTGTGCAAAATGCCTGTTTCGTTTTCTTGGAGAAAAACAATATCAACACAATGGCAAATTCTATAGTCACAGGCCTATGTTATACCCAATATTTCAGTTCATCTGACGGTTTTAATGTGTTTTTGTTGTGAGTAACCCATCAGCTTGGCCATTATTATCAGAGGTGTTGAAATCATAAAGTATGGGGGACAGCTTTCTTTGTTTTGTTTCGTCTTTTGTGTGTTATGAATGTTAAAAAGTCATAAAAGGAAAACAAATACCGTAAAACGATAGCAGGGACCACATCACCACACAGTCCGGTGTGCTCTGTGACTGTTGTTCTTTTGCTGTGGAGCAAAATATAATGTGAAATTATTTATATATATTCGTTGAGCGGCGCTCTGATTGGTCGGTCTCATCTCTAGCTCAGGAACCAGCCAATGGGGAAGTTGGCTTGTTTGTGTGAAGCAAGCGGTGCAAATATAAAATCGGCAATAAGAGATGTTTGGAAATAAATTGATGTTTGAACATAACCCAAGGAGTGAAATCGGCTTCAGGAGGCTGTTTATACATTCTCGACACTGAAGACAGCCAAAGCGAGGATTTGGTGAAGAAAATAGGTATGACTTATTATAAGGATGCTGAGCTATAAGTTTACCTGTTATGATTGTTGACATTAAAATAGTTAATATATTCACCGAGGAATAATTCAACCGTATATTTTTGTTTTAAACCGATAGGGTATTAATTAGAAAATGTTAGAGGATTTCTAGCATAATGTCATATAACAACGACCATAAAATAATCATTGTTTAGGCTAATAACTGCATATTAACATGTCAGTTGTTGTTTTGATGTTATGAAGCGTTACCGAACTGTGATGTGTTGTTTGAACTGTATATAAGGCGGTGTGTGTTTTATGCCGCAACTTTATTCAGTGTATATACTGTAAACAGCTGTATGACTTTGTGCTTCGACATGCTGATCATTTGTGTTTATGTATCTCATAATTGTCATGCAAAAAAAAACAAAAAAGCGTTTTATTTAATTGCCGTTGTGATGCGGGATTTTAAATTTGACCTCAGAAACCGCTTTGCAGCATCATATGATAAACAGGCGTCTAATCTGCTAGTACATCACATCTGAGGTATAAGTGACACTGTCTTTGCGTTAATATAGTGTTTGTTTACCCTAGTACCGAACAATAGTGTGAAGCGAAAACCAGGAAGTGAATTTAAGGGGTCTGTGTGTGTGCAGAGAGTCTGTGTCTGTGTATATACAAGGACCAGCTGAGCTCTGTATGCATGAGGAAGGAGGGGAAGTGGGTTCACACATACATATACACACAGGCGGAGGCACTCATGATGATGATGCCTGTCCAGTTTAGACCAGTTTTTTGGGCAGCACGTTTTCCGTAGGATACTGCTTATCGTTAAGACACAAACAAAACACCACGAGTAAATTAGGGAAGAAAAGTCAACCGGTCAAACGAGCGATTTCCGACGCTTGAAATAGTTATATGAACCGTTTGCGAGCATATAAACAGCTTCTGTTATATTTCTGTTTGCGTTCCCTAAACGACGTCGTTTGTGCAAAGCAAGCATAGAAAAAACGTATATTATGACGTGATGTCACTTCCCCGGTGGTTAAATTGATTTTGCACAAAGATATCCGTAGCACAAAGCGGTTGACTCGCGCCGCACTGGTTCGAACCGGCTGGATCTTGGTCTCACGTGGAGCTGCTTTCTGAATCTGATTATCGCGTAGCCAATTAGCGGAGAAGCAAACATTTGAATAACCAATGAGAGGATAGAAGGGCGGGATTAGAGGCGGAGAAATGGGTGGGGTTTAGACCAACAACATGCTCTTTTGGAACTCAGCTTTTTTTCCGTTAGGAGCTGTTTTGAAGCAAACAGAGACAAAGGAGCTGGATTTAAATGATATTTGGCAGGAGTTGCGGTTAATAGAAGCATTTTGTGTTGTGATTAACAATGTTGTGTATTCATTTGGATATTAAGAAGAATAAAAATGTCAAATGTATCATTATATTTGTATTTATACAGTTAGTTCACCCTGAAATGAAAATTCCGGCATTATTTACTCACCTCAAGTGAGTCGTTGCAAACCCTTTGTGCATTTTATGAACAAGAAATTAAAATATTTTTCATCAGACACTGACCCAAAATTAGAACAAAAGCCAATTTTCAATGGAGAACTTTCATTTGTGTTTCAAAAAAATAAAAAAGTTTCTTATGCATTTGAAATGAAATACAGAGAGTAAGGATGACAAGAGTTTTAATTTCGGAATGAGCTAATCTTTTACAATGCACAAGTAATAATATATTTATAATAGTATACAATATTCATCATTATTCAACTAACACCCAACCCTATGGCCACTTTCACAGGATCGTCCAGCGTTTAGGGGGATTTCCTCTGTATTCCCAGCACAGCCTGTAACATCTCCTTCAGCCATGGCTCCTACACTTGCCACAGCCTTCTCCAGGCGCTGGTGGATGGCCATCACTGCGGTCATCGAAAACCTGTTGTTCTCAGCCGTCCTGCTGGGATGGGGCTCGCTGCTCATTATGCTCAAATCAGAGGGCTTTTACTCCTACCTCTGCAGAGAAGCAGGTGAGGAGGGGGGCAAACGAGTGCACTCACAAACACCCATATATTGGAGATATTAAATGCACTACGGATGCCAGATTGAATGCTGCAAATAATTAAGCGAACATCAAAAAGAGGTCTTATACATAGACAGCTTATTATTTGCTTTAATAGTTTTGTTTTCACCCAAAACATGTCATAAAAACAAAGATGCTGATTTGACCTACAAAAAGTTTATTTCGCAACAGAGGCTGCAACGGTTTATAGATGTTATAATCATTTCATTGCTTGAGGGAATGTGTTGCAGCGTTATAAAAAAACAAAAAGTGTCTGGCGCCCATCACAGGGCTTATGGAGGAATCCAGACCTGAACAGGCCATCAATCGATCACTGAGAGTCAGTGCACCTTATTTGGAAGCTCTCCTGCTTTGTGTTGCAATTAAAGGAATCACAAACAGCATCTACAAGCTTATTTGGCATAAGAATGTTGGCAAAAGGGGATCTAGATCATTTGAGATCTATCACAAGATGTAAACAGACCAGAGGACTATTAGTCTGCTTATATAATACAGTACAGCAGCTCTATCTTGAGGATCTTAAGAATAGTTCAAATGCCTGATAATTGCTTATTTGTGTTTCCTAATCATGCAATGCTAGAAGATAAAGCTGAGGTAAAGTGCAGAGCACTAAACCAAGATGAAAGACCCCAACTACTCTGAACTGATATGTGGGTCAGCTTACAAATATTTATATGTAGTGCACAAAAAAGCACAGGCTTTGATACAAAAGATACACATTTATTATTATACACTGTATATTATCAAATATATTTTAAATTATATATATTTTAAAAATACTTTTCATAAGTATCATATAATCCTAAATATACAAATATAAGCATTCTAAACAAGATGCATTTAATTGAGTAGCAAAATTACTTAAAAGATATTAAGTCTATCAAAATTAGTTAACCAAGATGAAAATTCTGAACTGAAACCAACCAACCAAAACAGAAAATGACTTTTTAATTGTTATTAATTTTAAATATCAAAGTTTTTATTTTCATGAATTTGAGCTATGCTCAAAAATTCAAATATATTACAATATAAATTTAAACATTTTAAATGTAAAGTTGAATAATTAATGAATAAAAGTTAAAGAAAAACATAATAAATCAAATGAATCAAATTGTATGTGTTTTAGTGCTGTAACCAGTAGTAAAGAAAGGAAGAAATGATCTGTTCATGTGAGCTTGATCCATGCTGCAGAAACTTGATCCATGCTGTTTAAATAAGTAGAAAAACAATATTTATTTGTTGAATTTTGGGATAAAATCAACAAAATGCAATAGCTGATACATTTAACGAGTATATATTATTGATGTCGCCTTTTTTGCAATAGAGAGTAGAGATATGACAAGAACGCTAAGGTAGAGAGGATCTGCAAAAAGATCCAAGGTGGGAATCGCACTATGAGCGTACTTGCACTATATGTTTGTTTGTTTAACCACAAGGCTAATCACACTGACCTAAAACTGTTTTAATGCATGTAAAAGCACCACTGCAAGTGAGTTCATGCTGAAAATAAACATTTTCTTGATTAAAAGGGCAACAAGTCAATGTTTCTTTGCCATTAAGGCATATTCATTACTGATAAAGACAAAACCAAAACTGTGTGTAAGAGCATTATTTCAGCAGTGTAATTAATGCAGATACATGTGGACTGTAGCCCTGAATGACTGTTTAGTTCTGTTCACAACTCTTGGCATGTCTGTGGAGAACAGCATGTTCCTTCTGACGTCCAAGTTTAACTTTATTTATTAATACAACCTGCATCCATTAATTACATAATCATGCACTAAAGCACACGTAGTCATACGTATACATATTAAGACTACCAGTGGAGCTCATGGAAATATCATCACAAGGCCAAATGCCTCAGAGGTAAAAAAAAACAAAACATGAAAGCACAATGTGTGCCACGAGCCATGTGTTGAACATCCTATAAAATATGCCAAACAAAGACATATGTGTTATATATATACATATCTAAAGGGAAATGCACAATGATGAATAACGGCTCAGCTATTTGATTTTTGTTGACCTTCTGTATGTTCATAATGTGTACTGTGTCATGTGGTTGTTGGCAATTGCTAACGGTTTGAAAATATCTGCTTGTTGACACTAGTGTGGAGCGTTACATCTTGTTCTTCACAGACATCTTTCTGTGCCGCTTTCATTGCAACTTTTCAGGGAATGGGGTCAGCAGACGCAAGCATGCTGCTCCTGGTTTATTTTTCCACTCTGAAATCTCTGACCTAAACGATTTAACACACCATTGTGAAAACACATTTTTGCTTTTCCAAAAAATCTTATGACCCATTAGCACGATAACACACCAACACGCCTACACCTTTTGTTTAAACTAAGATGCATTTTCCCATTATCCCATTATAGGTTAAGTGTGTTTTCAGCTACCTCTGGAAATGGTCAAAAGTGGAAAAGAATCTTCTTTACACTTGTATGTAGCATTTTCCACTTGATATCCAATTGACAAAACACATTTTAATACTAAACTGGGCCTTAGAAGGTTTGATATTCTTCATTTATGTGACGTTTGAGGCTTTGTGTTTCACGTAGCAATGTGAAGTGTGAACACAAACACGAATGTGTGGCTTTTCTCCTCCTCAATCCTTCTTACAACACTTACTTGACACATTTATTGATGGGATAGTGAGATATTAGTGCACAATGCAATCCTGTACATTCACACTTCACTTCTCTCTTTATTTTCTAGCTGTCGTCAGCATTTTTTTTCTCTTGGAGCTTTTTGCTTCATGTTATCTGCTGGTGGCTTCTCTTTAATCATCAGGCATGAGGAAACACCGATCAGAAAAATGCTTGTCTGGCTAAATACTGTAGCTCAACATGTCTGACCAAAGAGTTCATGACGTTTGTGTGCTTCAGACTCTGTTCTGTTTTTCTCTCACTTCTCTTTATCAAAGCAAATGGAAAATGAGGCCTGGTTGTCTCTGGTTTGCCATAGCTGATTAGATCTAGAGAAAGAATGGGTTCAGGAACTGTTGCTCAGATCAAGAGACTTTAGAAGTTTAATTTTAGGTAACTACAATTTTTTTTAGGATTTTTTAATAAATAAAAAGTTAAAATAAAAGTTCAGAAAAATGAAAAACTTAATATAAAAAACGAAATGAAACAGAAATCTTTTGATTTTGTCATTATAAATATCTTTACTGTCACTTTTGATTAAAAATAATGCATCCTTACTAAATATTAATATAAATACATAAAAGTATTAATAATGTAAAAGTATTATTTATTTTTTTAAGGTATATTCCTGACCCAAAGTTTGCAATGTTTAAACTTTGAATAAAATTGGATGATTGAATAAATTGAATAAAATAAAAATTTATTTTATTTTTATTTTATATTTTATTTTATATTTTTGATTTTTGTCGTGAGATGTGACCCAAATTGTGGACTGAATAGAAAAAGGCTTTATTCATTAAAACCAAACATAAAAAAACATATACTACATATCGCCAACCTGATTTCACCAAGTAGGATATGTTCCTGGATTAACATCTATGTTGATCCTGGAACAACATTCCAATCAGCCAATCAGAATTAAGGGATATGTTTACCGGTTATGTTAAGTTTAGGCTTACGGTTAGGTTTATGCACTTCTACATGATTGTTATACCATTATTATTCCCCTCTGATTTTGGGAATAATTTACAGTAATGGTTGGGTTTAGGGGTAGGGAATAGGTATGGATTACATTTAAAAAAAAAAATGATGTTCCAGGATCAACATAGATGTTAATCCAGGATCGCATCATACTTTCAAAATCATGACGGGCTACTACATATGATGTCAGTCTATGCCTGCTAACTGGAGCAGCTATTGAAACTAGTGTGTATTGATTGACCCAGGGCAGATCTTTCTTTATTACTCAACAAAAGGCCCAGCAGATACAGTATCTGTCCTCTAATGATCAATCACTGAGCTCTAACCCATTTCTTCACATCTTCAGTCTGCTCAGCTCATCTTTGCTCCACAAACACAGCTCATCTGATTGTTGACTATACACACTGGAACAAATATCCATCACACAAAGTCTCTCTGTCTCTTCCCACCCTCTTACATTCATAACAGCTTTCTCCATATGCTGCAAACAGCCCCATCCCCCCATCTGTTCGCCTCAGAACAAGTTATTCCAGACCATTTTCAAGGCTGTTGACTGAGATTAGAACAGCACTGGAAAAACAACTTTCTTGAGTCTTCACGAAACAAATAATGAGACTTTCTGGAAGCCCAAGTGTGATTGTTCCTATAGTCAAAACAGCCTGCAGCTCTGGGTGAAAGAACAGGCTTCAGTGCTAGTCAAGCTGCCTAGACGTTGATGGAAGGTGTTGATTTCAGGAGGTTCAGATAGACTCTTGTGCTATTTTTGCTGGTTGTTTACAGTCTACTCTGTTTATTTGACCCTTTGCCCAGCATCCTGGTCTCTATGGGAGGGGGACGTGATGGCGGCCACTAAATCTCACAAAAGTGTTTCCTGTCGTACTTCCCAGGGTGTCATATCTGATTTCCTAGAAGTCAGACTCTCATAATCCATAACGTTTTGCACGTGTCTGCTGAAAATACCAGCTCAGGCATGATTTTCCACGAATTTAGTCATTAGATTGCTTAATTTGTCTCTTGCATTCTTCATTCCTCCAGGTAACGGTACAGGGCACAACGTGTCTGAGAATGAGAACGGTACAATGAATGGCACAAGACTTGAGGAGGAGGATAATCTTCAGATGAATGGCTGGCCCATATGTAAAGAGCAAGATGAGATGCTGAACCTGGCCTTCACCATCGGCTCCTTCCTCCTGAGCGCCATCACACTGCCACTTGGCATCATCATGGACAAATACGGCCCACGCAAACTGAGGCTGCTTGGCAGGTATAAAAGAAAAGTGTCTAAAAATACATAGTATAGACCCAGTAAGCAAATTCATCCAAATCCAAACTGATTACATCTGAGTGAACTGTGACTCACGGTCAGTTTTCAGTGAATTATTCACTGTTTCTTTAAAACACACACTGTGTCATATTTAGGGATTGATTTGAGGAGTTCAAAACATCAAAAACATCCCACCATTGTAGAGTTTTGAAGGATGAGGAGTGTAAGCAAGTCATACAGCCGAATTAGTGTTATATTTTTGCACAGACCAGCCTTACTATTTCTGTCTCTGTATTTACATTTACATTTAATCATTTTGCAGATGCTTTTATTTAGAGGGTGTTTTATTCCAGAGCGTTGTTTTAGGTACTGTAGAAAATAGAATGGAGTGTGTTAGTAACAGAAGTCTTGATGAAAAAGATGAATAGCCCTTTCTTGATAATGACTAATGATTTAGCTGACAACTCAGACAATAGAAGCAAGCACAGTCAACAAAACACCAGTAATATATAAGTGCTTTGACAAGTCCCTGTTGAACTAACGCTTCACGCATTAAACATTCTTTTGAAGAAGATAGAAAGTAAAAAGTAGAGTGTAAGTGGGAAAAAGTCAAACAGCCCCTAAACCATTGACCATTTTCCATTGACCCCAGTTAAAAAAAAACCTCTGTGGAAATGTATAAAGCATTGGATTACTTTGGATTAAGAGTATATGATGTGTCATAATAATGTGCAATATTTCCTATTTCAGTGCCTCGTTTGCTATCTCCTGCATCCTGATTTCATACGGAGCCAGTGATCCTCGAAGTATGTATGCTAATCACCAGACCATTACTCTTAATACTTGCCACTGTTTAACCATCTTGTCTTGTTTTTCTTTCACAGATCTCTCCATCCTGATCTTCTTCGCTCTGGCGCTGAATGGGTTTGGAGGCATGTGCATGACCTTCACCTCGCTCACAGTAAGTGTTCATGTTGTACTTGCTGCGGGTCTCCACGGGTCTGCTCCACAGTCTTCTGAGCAAAGGTCGTGGCGCATTCTCACATGCTGGCTACATGCCACTGAACTCAGTGCAGCTGAATAATGCATCGTTTTTCTGCTCCCAAAAATTGCTGCATCATCATTTATTCATCCTCAAAGGTACATCAGCGGCCCACGGGGTCATCCTAGAAATTGGATTGTACTGACATAGGATGTAGTTTGAATCTGTGTGTGTTTTTTTTTAAATGCCTTAAAAAAAACACACCAAGAACATCCAAGCAATGCCACCGCAACCAATTAGTTACACAAGACAACCACGTAACACCCTATCAATTAACCTGACTCAATGGCAACCGTGCAATATTGCCCTAGAAATCCACTTGATAATGAAATGGGACATGACAATAGGATGCAATAACTCATCCACATCTTTATATGGCACAAATAATAAGAGTAGTGTAACACTCTTACTCAGTAATAATAGTAGTATGGCAGTGTACGATTCCAAATATATCGAGCCACTCATTGTTTTCAAACAAATCAGTGGAGTAAACGATTTAGTGACTCACTCTTACAAACACTAGCTGAAGTGTCATACGCAATCATACGCAATGTATGAATACGCAAACCTCCTGTTTTTGTGGTTTCTGCTATATAACATCACATTATATTTGATAATTTAGCAAATTCTTTTTTGAAAAACAAAAGAATTAGGTTATAACTACAGTATTACAACTATTATTAAAAAATATTATATTATATTATATCACCTTAGATACTAAATGACCATTACAATAATATAATATAGTATAATATAATATAATATAATAACTTGATAATACAAAGATGACAATTTGTTTGAAACGTGCAAACAGAGTCAAATTACCACCACCAGAACATTCCATATCAGTCATTTATGGAAATTTCTTAGTGTCTGGTCTAAAAAAATGCAGCTACCTATGTAGGCATCAAATAGCAAAGCAGCTCAATGCCATTGTGCCTCTCCACGTGCTTTTGCAGTTTCTGTGATGAAATCAAAACATCTGCAGTTCATCGGGTTCGTATTGAGAAACATCACCAGGAGATGTAAAGAGAGCAGGCCGGGTTGAAGTAAACAGGAAGCTGTACTCATATCCAGCTGACGCGTGGTTGCCTCTTGTTTTCTTGAGTTCAAAGCTGATGGCATAGACATTTCTTCAACCAGTTTCTCCACTTGTGTTGTTGGTTGTCTGTCCCGGGTTCTTGTGCTGCTTTTGCAACATGTCTCAGCCTGTCTGGGCAACTCTGCCTCTGTTTGATACACACACACACACAGACACAGAAAAGAGCATGCAGAGAGTAGGAGCACGAACTGGCATGCATGAGTGCAGAGTGGAACAGTACAGACTGTTATCTCAGCTGCCGTGTTCTTATGACCTTTCCCAGCTGTTCTGTGTAACTGTGTGCTTTACACTGCTGGTTGTTGTGACGAGAGATGATAACATGGGGCTCACAATTTAGACATCTGTTATTTGGGTGCCTCTCTCAAGAGCTGCATTACTATTACTCTTTTAGATTTATTAAGAATCCTTGCTATGGCATCACTGTTACCGTTACGCATAGCTACGGTTTGGCATTTGAACAAATATGCAAACGTCAGTACATAACTTGGATGCAGTTATTAATAGCGAAATTAAGCAAATTAAATGTATGCCCAATCTGGAATACTGCATAAAGCATTCTCGAATAAAGCAGCGTTTCTATCAAAGGGTCAAAGAGAACAAAATCGTCACATCCTGATAAACTGGAGATGTTTGTTTATTATTTTTTTTTTTTTTACCACCCAGAAACCCAGAAAAGTTTTATAGCATTGCCCTAGCAGCCACCCAGAAAACCGCAGCCACAATATAGTAACAAGGAGCTGGAACAAACACCCTAGCAACCAAATAGCACTGCCCAAGCCACCACCAAAAATGCCCCCACATGCAAGTGCCCCTCGCATTGTTTTAGAAAATATAAAAATCGTAAACTTTATTTAATTGTTGAAGAGAACTTTTCTGAACATTGTAGGAATAAGTCTCACAATTTGAAGTGAGGTGATTAGGTGAAGCTGGCAGTTTAGACTTCTTTCTGTTCCTCATGTCTTGTCTCTAGGCCTCTTTCTGTCTGCACACTCAGCAGTTTATTGCACAGCTGCAGTAAGAGCTTATGTTTCCTCCTAGCATACCTCTGATGTTTTCCCATTACACTGACTCAGCTCTCTCTGCTTAATGGCTGGACTGTCCCCAACCCCCATCACCAGCAGCAGCAGCAGCCTCACAGCCACCTGACTCACTGTCTGACCTCAATCCTTCATCTGTCCATTTCTACAGCCCTTTCCCTCTCCCGTTTTAGCTCTCTGTCTGTCTCTATCTGATATATGTCACCCCACTGGCTGTATGGCAAGCAATCATCTTTATATGGCTTTCACAACACTAGAATAAATATAAATAAATACCATTGAAAAATAGATAATTAAGGTGTTGTCTAAAACAGATCTTTTCCTACACAATTGAAAGTAAATCAATATCAGAAAAAAGGCAGTGATTAAGTGATTGCAACACATCACAGCTTAGCAACCAAAGAGCAACCAAAGAAGACCCAAGCAATTAGTTAATTGCAATACTCAATACCTTAGCAACCACCCAGAACACCTCAGGATCATTTTAGCAACATCCTGGCAACCACACAGCTATGCCCTAACAACCATCTAGAACACCATGGCGACCAGAGAACTACAATAAACGATACCTTGGCAAAAACACCTTAGCAACCACACAGAACAGCTTAGCAACAATCCTAGTAACAATAATGCAGTGCCCAAAAGACTAACCAGAACACTTTAACATGACATCTTCCAAGAACACCTTAGCAACCACCTAGGACGTCCTAGCAACCACAAAGCCCTGACAGCTACCCAGAACATCTTAGCAACCAGAAAGCAGTGCCCTGACAATCATCCAGAACACCTTAGCAAACCATCTATTAACATCCTAGCAGCTTCAAAATCATTCAAAAAACCCTAGCAACCAGTTAATTCTTTCAAGAAAATATTATCTGAGTTACTTAATATGTCCTCATGCATTTCTTTTCTTAAAATCTTATAAAATTGCAATGTATGAGCTATAACATTTCATTGGGCACATCTTGTTCCTCTCTCTCACTCTCTCTCTCTGATGCACAAATGCGTTTTTTATGCATGTGCCTTTAGTCCATTTATAACCCACTTCTTTAGGTTGCTGAGTCATGTGAGAAGAGTAGAAAAAAGGCTTATAATGGGGGAATGAGAGTCTTTACGCTCCAGAAAACATTATTAGATTATTAAAAAAACACTCAGACAAGCAGGCATCATTATCAGGCACTCGTTCTTCAGGCTGCATGTCCATCAGAGACTGGCTGGAAATAACCTGTGAATGTTTTTTATTTTATAATTAGTCATCTAAATGCACTGGGGCCAAAGTCAGGCCCTCTCTGACTGCCTTATTTGGCATTTTGCAATATCAGGATTCGCTCGGCCTCTACTAGTTTTCACCAGCTTATACTTCAAGAATCGTTCTTTCACTTCTCTCTCTGCATGTTCATTTTCTCTCTCATTCTGTTGTTCTTTCATGGCAGCAAATATGACTGAGCCACTTCACCGCCCTCAACCCATTTACAATGACTCACCCACCGTCCTTCCTCTCAGAAAGAGCTGGAAAAAGGATATGACAGCTTTCTTTGGTCATATGTTGCACAAACGGTGATGATTCATAACGATGATCGGTGTGATTTCTCATTAAAACATTCATTGATTTGTTTTCCTACAAAAAGCCCACACATATATCAGGTTTGACAGGTGTTTTGGGCAAGTGAGTGGGAATTTTCTTTTTGTTTCAACAGACCGATCAAGTCTCACCCCGTGAGTTAGGTACACATTGATCCCAAGTTGAACAAGCTTTTGGGAAGCTCCAGGGTAAAAACAGCACTTAGGCTGCATTTACAGTGTGTTTTTTTAATATTCATTTTATAAAATGTTTTACATTGGCACAAAAATTCTAATACTCTTGCATGTGTATAAATTATTTTTTACAACAGTTTTTAGCATCTTATACTGTAGACGAGGTAAAGGGAAGAAAAAAAGATGAAAAAGAAATTCAGGGAAAAATGGGGGAAAAAATTAATTAAAAAGGAAAAGAAAAATAAATAAACAGGGCTGTTTCTCTTTCAAATGCTGCTTTCTTGTAAAAGTATTGAATAAATGGGTTCCATGTTACATCAAAAATACACTAGTGCCTTTTTGATTTAGAATGAATAAGCTCTTCGTCCAGACTGGCAATTTTACTGCGTTTCACAAAAATGATCTCTGTCCACACTATACAGCACAGGTGCCAAACTCAGTTCCTAGAGGGCCACAGCTCTGCACAGTTTAGCTTTAACCCTAATTAAACACACCTGATCAAACTAATTGAGTCCTTCAGGCTTGTTTTAAAGCTACAGGTAAGTGTATTGAAGCAGGGTTGGAACTAAACTGTGCAGGGTTGCAGCCCTCCAGGAACTGAGTTTGACACCCCTGCTGTACAGCCTAAAATGCATGATGCATGGCCATTCACACACACTGGGAAGGCATATATTTTGCAGGCATCTGTACCTGCAGACTGTCGGTTGTGTAATGGTCACATGAGAGGAGCTTGACAAATCAGGCAACGGTACACAATAGTCCAGAAGACCATTCAGAGGGTGTTTGTGGACAGCCACACCGCCGTTTTAAAATGATTGTGTTTGTCCATCTACACTGAGGCTGCATTTATTTACACTAGTGGATTTTTGCTTTTAAAACACCATTTTAGGATGAAAATGCTCCCTGTCCAGACTGGTGTTTTTACTGTGTTTTAGAGAAATGATTTCCGTCCATACTATGGTGTAAAACGCATGATATGTGACCATTCTTGCCCACTGGGCATGTGCATATTTTGCTAGCATCTGTACTTGGTCTACCACTTGTGTAATGGTCATATGAGAGGGGTTTAATGAATCAGGGAACAATACACAGTAGCCCAGAAAACCAGTGAGAAAGCGATTGTAGATAGCCATGCCTCCATTTTCAAAGATGCTGGAGTAGTATGGACTCCATGCATTAACATCACAAATGTAAGCTTTAAAGAAGTAAAAAAATGTAAGCTTTACAAAGGTAAGCTTTAAAAATGAAAACAAACTAGTGTAAACATCACCTCAGTTAAAAAAAATTATAGTGCAATGCAGATAACCTCAGACCTATGGTTTAAACTATCAGGGATCCAACAATTTATTAGTTGATTCAACCCAAATTTGGGTCAAATATGAACAAAACCAATCATCAGATACTTAAAAAAAAAATCTAAAATAATTTAAATATGAGTTTACACTGTATTTGTTATTCTGAACAGTTTGCACATGGTTAGATACCTGTTGATCAGACTGTGTTATGGTTTAACAGATTTAAATGGATAAAATATAGTATATAAACTATAGATATATAATAAACAATATAGCATTATACAAAATTATATTCTGATTAAGTTGCACTTTGATTTCATTAAACTAATCATGTTAGAATTGAATGGATTTACACTACAGCATGCATATAAAGTTGTACTCTTTTTAAATGGATATTAAATTTGGTTTAGGATCAAATAATGAAATGTTCAGAGTATAAAGGATATAAATAGAATGTCTAAGAAATGTCAAACGGTTGCTTATGCATACTGAAATGAACAGTTTGGCTACGAATACTTTACAGTCCTTCTGGCAAAATTAGAAATGATTTATTATTCATTTTAAAGTTATGGCAGCAATAATTTATGATATGGCAGATAAACATACAAATCTCTCTCTTTTAATGGCCAAGACTTCAGAAAAGCTTTGTCTCAGTAGATGTACAGTAATCCATACATTATCAAATTACATAAAAACTGTCGGTTTGTTTCCAACTTTCAACGTTTTATTTCAATCCCCATCCAATGCCATTGCAGCACGAGCAAGACAAGACAGACTATGGCGTTATAATGCCAGATAAGTGTAATGGCAGCTAATGAAAGGGCCTTTGTTGCTGTGTGTCTTTGTGTCTGCCATCACGTGGCCAGTGGCTTTTGACTGTCGGAGCAAGCAAAAGAACACAGTGTTGTTGAAACAGTCTCTTGGGTACTTCACATGTTGCTCAACTCCATGGAAAAGCCATTCCTCTGTCTGTCCGGGCCGTCATGTGGAGCTCGGATCATCGCTGGCCCTCTTCCACACTCCATTAGCCAGAGCTGCTGGTCTGGGTGTGTGTGTGTGTGTGTGTGTGTGTGTGTGTGAGGGTTATTGTAAGTGTCGTTTGGGATGTTTTGGCTCTGAAATGACCTTTACTCTAATTAGAGGCTGTGAATGACGTCTGGCTTGGGTTCCACTGGAGAGCTTTCCTTCATTCTTGTCTTTTAACAAGCTTTTTGGATGGCAGAGTAAGCAGGGAAGTGGAAGATGTCCAGAGAGTTCTTGGAAAATCTGTGTTGATGTTAAACTGTGAGTTGTGGAGGAAACATTATATTAATATTTTAATTATTATATTAATATATTAAATGTAGCATGATCTTACTACTTTTAGCTGTATAAAAATGTATTTAATAAGTAATAAAAACTGTGACGGGCGACGCGGTGGCGCAGTGGGTAGCACGTTCGCCTCACAGCAAGAAGGTCGCTGGTTCGAGCCTCGGCTGGGTCAGTTGGCATTTCTGTGTGGAGTTTGCATGTTCTCCCCGTGTTCGCGTGGGTTTCCTCCGGGTGCTCCGGTTTCCCCCACAAGTCCAAAGACATGCGGTATAGGTGAATTGGGTAAGCAAAAAAATTGTCCGTAGTGTATGAGTGTGAATGAGTGTGTATGAATGTTTCCCAGTGATGGGTTGCAGCTGGAAGGGCATCCGCTGCGTAAAACATATGCTGGATAAGTTGGCGGTTCATCCCGCTGTGGCGACCCCAGATTAATAAAGGGACTAAGCCGAAAAGAAAATGAATGAATGAATGAAAAACTGTGACGTTAAAGCATAACAGTAAAAAAGAAATTATAGAAACTAAACTGGATTTAGTTTTCATTATACACACTATATATTAGGGTGTGAACCTACACTGGTCTCACGGTTCGGTTCGGTTACGAAGTAGTAGTGAAATAGTGGCTCCTGGATGCTGCTGTAATTCAGTGTCAGGGAAAGACTGTCCCAGCAAACTCACAAGCAGTGAATTGTGCACAGTTGTCTGCTTTTTAAGTTGTTGGATCGTTAAAGTACTTGCCTTCGTATCCTTCGCCACAGTATTCTACCGCAACATAGCGCATAATTGATAAATGACGTACATAATAAGCGGTTATGATCTATTACTGAACCGATACCGAATTGTCCGTGTCTACATTGCGGTGCGTGTAATATATATATATATATATATGTCCATTTGCAATATAGAAATGTAATCACACATCTTAATAATATTTAAATAGATTTATTAAAATTATTCTGTTTTTATTTAGTAATTGTATTTGTTTTAATTCTCTTTTTCTCGTCATCAACATAAATGAGTATATTGTTCAAGCAATAAAATCTAAATAAATTAATTCTTAATTTAATTTATTTTATAAACTTTTTATTTATTTATTAATAATTTTTACACAATACACAAATTTGAGTATTTAAGCATACTAAAAATAAATCTCATTCTTATTTCTACCTTATGGAGATTATTATTAATGATACATTTTAATCTTATTAAATATAAATGTATTTTTATTTATATATTTTATTTATTTTTAATTTTGTCATGCATAGTAATAGTAAATTTCATACAGATTCTGATTTTATCAATTTTGATTTAATTTAAAAGTTCGTTTAATCCTAACATTTTATTTGAATTATAAATGTTAATTTAGAAAATGATATTAATAACAATAATAATAATTAAATGTACAAATTGCTCAATCAAATGAATAACAATAAAATGACACAAATTCATCTGTATGTCTATGAGGTTTGAGAACATGAAGAGTACACTGTGTCGCTCCGCGGCTCATTTCCTCTTCTGATCTTCTATCTGCAGCGCTCAGGCTCTCTTCCTTCCACTGTATTTGGACTGCGCGGCGTCTGACAGTTGTTTACCCTGACGGTGCACTTTAGAACAGTCAGTGCTGTTCTCCTTCACCAAATAAGCATTACACAAGCTTCTCCAGTGTCTCTCACTGCCAAAAATATTCACGGCATGCAAGCCGTGTCCCCCCACCTACATGTTGATCCCAGCAGAGAACATCACTGCTACCCTGATATAATATTTACTTCATACCCACTGCTATATCAGATGTGTTTTTCATTTCAAACAGATCCTGTTACAAGTGATCTGTTTTTGTTTTGCTTGTGTATTATGTTCACAGTATGGATGTATCTATGAGTTTTTTGTGCTAGTAAGAGTATCTAAAGGGTTTTTGATCTCTTTTGTAGCTTCCCAACATGTTTGGTGATCTCCGTTCCACTTTCATCGCACTCATGATTGGCTCGTACGCTTCATCCGCTGTCACATTCCCAGGAATAAAGGTAAATCTGAAGTCTATGTTGGACTTATTTAATAAAATGACAAGTTAAAGAAGTAGTTCACCCAAAAATGAAAATTTACTTACTATTTACTCAAGTTCAATTGGTTCTAAACCAAGTTTCGGTATTGATCAAGTAAAACAAGTAGAGGGTAAATGAGTAAACGATGAAAGAATTGCCTTTTTTTTTGGAACTATCCCTTTAAATAAGAGGTAATAATGGTGATTGTTGTCTGTCAGGTGATTTATGACCTCGGTGCTGCTTTCATCACCATCCTCCTGGTGTGGGCTGGCTGCGCCGGCCTCGTCTTCATCAACTGCTTCTTCAACTGGCCACTCGAACCCTTCCCAGGACCCGAGGACATGGATTTCACGTATGTATCGCAGAAAATTATTAAATGGAATAAAAAATGTAAATGATAAGCGGTAGTCAAAAAAACTGCAGAATTGTTGATACTGCATGTGTGATCTACAACTAGAGGTTCACCAATAGATCGGCCAATAACTGATATCAGCCAAAAATAAAACGTTTAAAAAAAAGCTGATTTTCAGGGCCAATTATGATAGAATCTAATTCAGACCTTAAGTTTAATTTTGGTGCCAAAACTGTGGTTTGTACTGCTAAAAGTTTGTAAGGTGGAACTGTTTGTTATGAGTAAATGTGATCATAAATTAGTTTCTTTTTTTTTTACATTCAGTCAATGTTAATATGACATAATATAGCTCAAAGTCATAATCAAAAAGAATGCATAAAAGGCAGAACCATCAAACTATCGGTAATAGCTAATATCACTCTGAATAATTGGTTATTATATTAAAGAGTTTTTTTTTTAAATGGGAGAAATTCTAATTGAAACCATAATTAATTTTAAGATTACAGTCACAGTAACCTTGGTTTTCTACTCACTTGGAAGCATCGTAACATGGGTTTGTTCATTCAAGATATGCATTTGGAAATACCTGGTGGAAATGGTTGTCTCTCAGATCAGATCAGGCGTAAACAGAGCCCTTGTCTTTTTAACAGTGTGAAGATCAAGTTCAGCTGGCTTGGCTTTGACCATAAGATCACAGGGAAACAGTTCTACAGGCAGGTGACCACCGTCGGCCGCAGACTGAGTGTGGGCAACTCCATAAAGACCAACCCAAAACAACTGGCCACGCAGGAGGGCAATAAACTCTGCCTGTCCACCCTTGATCTGGAGGTCCAGTGCAAGCCCGAGGAGGAATGTGAGTATCGTCACAAAATGTTTTGTATTGACCAGTCTTGCTTCTGATAATCTAAAAGTGTAACAAATGTAACAAACATCCAAAACTATGCTGTCTGATGGGTTAAACAAGCTTTTGCGGAATGTGTGTACATATGATTGTATGATTATCAGCTGAGAACTTAGAAAAAGTGTAAATGAGCCAAAGAAGCGTCACACAAACAAAATCTGTTACAAGGAGAAGCATTTCTGACGTCTGTAATAAATGTAATGAGCAACATTGTCGACTACAATGAGACAGAAACAGGTATGCTTGAGAATTCTGGGTTTTTTATGCTCACGTCCTGTGACATTATGTCCTGTTTTTGTTGTCTTTGGTCTAAGTTGCATTCATATTTCAGATGAACCATACCAGAGTTCATTTGGAAGCAAATCGAGACCCATTTTTCAGCTGATTTGGGGCTCGCTTGAGTTAAAATGACAGCCTTTACAGTTGTTCAAATGATCTGCGCTAATAGAGCAATAACATATATTATATTTTAATCAAGCCAAACATGCCAACACACCCTTAGGCTTTGTTCTGAAGTTTTGAGCAAAATATCAACACTTAAGGAATACTTTAAAAGCATCATGATATACTTCATGAATTTAATTAATTTCAAATCATTCACATTAATTGACTGATAAAATAAAAACAACAACAAAAAAATTAGGTAACTAAAAAATATATTGTACCTGCAATAAAGTCTAAATAAAATAATTCTTAATTGAGTTTGATAAATTTTATGATTTTTTTAAATATCATTTTTACACAATGCACAGATGTGATTATTTAAGCATACTACTTATAATTCCCATTCTTATTCATAATTATATAAATATTATATTTATATTATATATATATATATATTATTCTTATAATAATTATATATTTTATTTATTTTTTAATTTTGTCATGCATAGTAATATTACATTTCATACAGATTCTGATTCTATAAATTTGAATTTAATTTAAAAGTTAATTTAATCCTAACATTTTAATTATAAATGTTCATTTATACAATGATATTAATAACAATAATAATAATTAAATGTAAAAAATGCTCAATCAAATCGATAATAATTAAATGACACAAATTCCGCAGTAGGGCGACGCGGTGGCGCAGTGGGTAGCACAATCGCCTCACAGCAAGAAGGTCGCTGGTTCGAGCCTCGGCTAGGTCAGTTGGCATTTCTGTGTGGAGTTTGCATGTTCTCCCCGTGTTCGCGTGGGTTTCCTCCGGGTGCTCCGGTTTCCCCCACAAGTCCAAAGACATGCGGTATAGGTGAATTGGGTAAGCTAAATTGTCCGTAGTGTATGTGTGTGAATGAGTGTGTATGGATGTTTCCCAGTGATGGGTTGCGGCTGGAAGGGCATCCGCTGCGTAAAACATATGCTGGATAAGTTGGCGGTTCATTCCGCTGTGGCGACCCCAGATTAATAAAGGGACTAAGCCGAAAAGAAAATGAATGAATGAATGAAATTCCGCAGTATGCCAGTGATGTTTGAGAACATTAAGGAATACACTGTGTCACTCCGTGCCAAAAAAAAGGTTTTTAGGTAACTGTTGATAACATTAGGTGAAAAAAAGGCAAAATACAAGTATCTTCATTAACAGTCTCAGACTGTTGGATTTCACTGTACGTGTCATTAAGGGTCAGAGCTGCTAACGTCACTGCCAAGCAAGAGATCTGTAATTCAATGTGATTATTCAGGCATAAGGCATAAAAATGATTATCGGATTACCAAAACTCATTCACTTCCATCGTTGTAATGCCTTAACCGAAGTCTCAGTTCATCAAATTCAAGTGACTTATGCAATCCCACAATCATGCATATTTCATCCAGAAGCAGACAGAACACAGAGAGACTTGGCTCTCCCCGATGTTCTTCCTCTTCACTACACACCAATCGCCATCCAGACACGCAGACAGGGGGCGATGCTAATGAACGCGTCCCAGTAAATCCCCTTTACAGTAATGGGGATTCCTTCACTATCCATACGCCTGCTTTCTGACATCTGGGTGTTCATGCTGCGTTTGCACTTTGCTTCTACTAACCCAAATCTGTGTTTTGCAATTATTCCAAATTCACCTCAAACTTGTCAGAACAATGGCTAAAAGTGCACTCGCTCCCCACCGGCTCCTTTTTTTAGGGTTTTGCGACCCTCGGCGGGGGCTCTTTTGTAGCAAACAGAGCGTGCAATTGATTAAGACTGCGTTCCTGTAGCACTCAAGGCATGGGGCTAAATTTGGCAGAAGGTGGCAAGAAAAAGGGCCAATACATGAGGAGCTGTTGGAGACACGCAGCTGGAGATTTTGAAGCATTAAAGACTGATTCATTTACCGCCCCATGTTTCCATTACCACGCTCAGACTGGAAAGTGTGTTTGTGTACCCATAATGAGGCAGTTTGTTTGTGTGTGCACATTGCTTTCGGAGCAGATCAGGTGGATTTAGCTCAGATTCCCACTGCACCAGGTAACTGCACCATAAATACATTTGTGGACTGAAGCGTGCGTTTATTGCACTAGAATTAGTGGATTATTAACAAACGCAGACCCCCAGGCCTCTGTGTTTGTGTGCCAGGCATTGAAGTGCTGCCTGGGTTGTTCTTCAATGCAACTGTAAAGTTATTTTCCATCTGGACATTCCTGTTGCTCTACAAGCTCTGCTCAGTAAATTGCTGCTCTCTGTTGATTTCAAGTGCTTCTTTAATTCTCATTTACATTTAGTCATTTAGCAGACGCTTTTGTCCAAAGCGACTTACAATTGAGGAGGCATTCAGCGATTCAACAAGAATAGGCAATACACACAAGAAGTGCTAGCTATACAAAGTAACTTGTTTGTGCTCAGAGAATTTAGTGCTAGAGTAAGAGTGCTTTTTTTTTTTTTAGATAAAGGAAGGGAGAGAGAAAGTGCTTTTACATGTGGTCTTGGTTTTATTCACCGAAGTTGAGGTGCTCTCGGAAGAGATGGGTTTTTAGTTGTCGTTTGAAGGATACCAGTGAATCCGCAGTCCGTGTGGCATTTATTAGCCGCTTTGGATAATAAAATAAAAGTGTCTGCTAAATGAATAAATGTAAATAAATGTTCAAAGACATTGGAGGATCCTGCTTTAAATAGAGGTGACAAGCTTTCCAGTGGTTTTCCATGAAAAGATGCATGGTGTAGGAATATAATGAAAAATGGGGTTAAAAACATTTTGCCTCACCTGCCAATGACTGAGAAAATGTACATATTTTTACTGTCCATGAAACTGTAATGTGCATTATCTCAGCAAACCATTTCAGGAATTGTTAGAATTCACCAAAAAAAGCAATTAGCCATCTGGCAAATGCCACAGTCATTTATTTGACAATGCTGATTTTTGTTAATGTCATTTAGGTGATTGACAAGTGTTCATTTGAGCTCTTTTGGCCATCCAATCACAATTATACATTTATGAAGTGGACTAAGTTTGAAATTTGAATGATACTTGTAATCAAAATAATAACGGATCTGTTTAATGATTGTGTTTTTCAGCCCAGTCTTTCATGCGGAGTATCTTCAGCCCTATTTTCATGCTGAGCCTCATCACCATGTGTGTGACTCAGCTGCGCCTCATCTTCTACATGGGGGCCATGAACAATATCCTGGAGTCTCTTGCTGGTGGAGACCTGACCAAAGGTATGAGAGTGACAAACATTCACAAATGTGTCTGCCGCTACAGGCTAACAGCTGTTTCTGCTGCTCTCACGCTCAATGTCACCTTTAGAACAGAGAACAAACAGACCAAAGTCCTATTTATTTTCGTTTTTAGTTTTTGCTTCCTGTATAAATACTGTCCTATCCTAATAAAAAACAAAAAGTTTTAGAAAATGAACAACTGAATACATTTAAAATGATATGAAAATTATACAGTAAATATATAATATTACTATATATTTATTATATATTATATATAGACTTCGTATTTAATACATTATATATTTTCTATTTCTTCAATATTTGTATTTTTTTGTGTCAATGGAGAAAATAAGTGGGAAAAATATTTTCCGTAACTAATGCTGCAGAGCGCTCTTGTCCTTCCTATCCTTCTTAAATGTTTTCTGATGACACACACGCGGTGATCGTCTGCGAACACTCTTAATCATATGTTTAATATGAACCCGAGTGGTCGCAGCAGGTTCACATTGTTAATTCCTCACTGTCTGTCTCTTGTCCTCTGTTTGCACTCTCTTATGCTGCTTGCTGTGTTTTCAGTGGAGATGATGGAAATGGGTAAGACTTCTGGCCAAATCAGCTGGATTTTATACTCTCCCCTTTTCACCCCACACCCAAAACACTCTGTCCTCCTCCACCTTCATCTCACACTGATTCATGTTGACATGTGAAAGCATGAACCCGGCCTTTGTTTGTTAGAGACTGAAGAGATGCATCAGAATCATTCATCTGTCCATCTAACCTTCACTGGAGCAAGTCATGAAGACTGCTGTCTGTTTTGCACAACCTTTATACACTGTGTGAGACAAATAATGTATTTAGGTCTTACAATAAATAAATCATCTGCATTAATAGATTTTAATATGTTATAAGGTAGTTAATATATAAATACATTTTTATTTTACCAGTTTAATTTGAATTAGGTACCTACAAATAATTTAACACTGATATGTTTATACATATTATTTTACTATTAATACAATATTAATACAGTAAAAATAGGTTTGACATTATTAAATTAATTTGACATTAGATGCCTATAAATCATTACAATTCATTCATTCATTCATTTTCTTTTCGGCTTAGTCCCTTTATTAATCTGGGGTCGCCACAGCGGGATGAACCGCCAACTTATCCAGCATATGTTTTTACGCAGCGGATGCCCTTCCAGCTGCAACCCATCACTGGGAAACATTCATACACACTCATTCACTACGGACAATTTTAGCTTACCCAATTCACCTATACCGCATGTCTTTGGACTTGTGGGGGAAACCGGAGCACCCGGAGGAAACCCACGCGAACACGGGGAGAACATGCAAACTCCACACAGAAATGCCAACTGACCCAGCCGAGGCTCGAACCAGCGACCTTCTTGCTGTGAGGCGAACGTGCTACCCACTGCGCCACCGCGTCGCCCCCAAATCATTACAATATTAATGCAAATGTTTTGGACCGTTAAAATGTTGTTTTGGCCAATAAAACATCCTCAAGACAAATAAATAAACAAATAAACAAACCAAAAGAATTAAATATTATACTATATTATTATTATTATTATTATTATTATTATTGTGATGCAACCTGAATTTTCAGCATCATTTCTCCAGTCTTGATACTCCAGAAATCATTCTAATATGCTGGTGTGCTGCTTAACAAACATTTCTTATTTGAATGGTAAAAAAAAACTTTTTTTAATCAAGAAAAAGTCTACACGAACAGCATTTATTTGCAAATAGAAATCTTTGGTGACATTATAAATGTCTTTAATGTCACTTTTTGTCAATTTAATCTATCCCTAATAAATAAAAATATTAATTACCTTCCTAAAAAGTTAACTATCCCAAACTTTTGAACTTATAAAAATACCACCAGCTTCATAGTTGGCACAAGCTGCATTGTTAAAGTCGTTTTTATGCATATATATTTTATGGACACAAAAATGATGTAAAATCTATTTTTTTTCCCACAGTGAGCACATACACGTCTATCTTCGGCGTGCTGCAGTTGCTGTGTCTCCTGACGGCTCCAGTGATTGGCTACATTATGGACTGGAGGCTTAAAGAATGCGAGGATGAAAACGAGAAACAAAGCGCAAAGTGAGTGTAACCATGAGCCTATAATGCTTCTTTCCGACACCCACCACCATCCAATTCAACTCGTAATTATTATCTGATTACAAGCTTAATGTACCATCCCATCTGCAGTAATGCACACTTTGGCTTTTCCATCAGGTATCCCACTCAGCCAAAGAAACGGGACAGACACATCCAGAAGATCAACAATGCCACCCGCGCGTTCATCTTCACTAATTTGCTGCTGGTCGGCTTCGGGATGACGTGTCTGGTGCCTAATCTTCATGTCCAGGTAAAGTGAGAGTGAAACATGAGTCTGGTGTCCTGCAGAATGATATTGTAGGCAGCGGGTAAAGAAGTGCTGCAGAGTCTTGCCATGTTACTGCAGTGGATTGATTGGGGATGAAGAAGCTCAACAGCGCCTCTCTGTGGCAGCATGACTTTAGTTTTTTTTCAAAGCTACATTGTATTTATGTATTAGGAAAAACTAAAAAAAAAAATGTTTTTGCCTTAGGAGAGCATTGAGTTATTCTGGTTTATTGTTTTGCTTGTAGATTTTGTCCTTTGTGTTGCACACCATCGTGAGAGGCTTCATTCACTCTGCAGTTGGCGGGTTGTACGCTGCTGTGTGAGTATGCTTTGTGTTTTTGGTGCTGGTTTAAGCATGATTAATCCTTTACCAGAATAGATACTATAAAATAAAATAAAAACTAAATATGTAAAAATGGATTTTAGAATTTTAAATAGATTTTTGGAATCCTCAAAATATACATAATTTATTTTTGTTTATAATTATTTTTGAAGATGTGTAATTTTTTCCAAGTTAAGCATTTTGCCCTTAGGTGATAAAAGTATTTGTAAAATGATCTATGAAGTTATTGTTTTGGAATTTTGGGAAATTTTTGGGCTTTTCAGCATACCTAGCACCCAATTCAGCACTGAATTTTGTTGCTAATATATATATTATGTTGGGAAAGTTTTCAGAGTAGTGTTTATGTTGTTTTATTAGAAATACATATGTCATGTTCACAATTTTAGACATAATTCACAATTTCGTTTTTGAGTAGTCAGGAGTTATAAATTCAGAAGAATTGTAATTAATTTTTTATTAACTTCACACAATGATATATTCCCCCAAAATATTCCTGTAAATATTGTAAAAGAAATGTATGTATTGTGCACTATAGTTTTTGATGTGGTTCATGTTTAATTCGTATTTCTAAATATTTTTGAAATAGTTTTCACATTTGATATGGTTTTAGTAACAGTTTTGTACATTTATACTGGTTTATAAAATAAAGATTCCTTACATCTAAATAACCCAAATGTAAAAACATTCGAAATACAGATTTTGAATGCATTCTAATGGCTAAAGAAGAGTTTGGTTTATGTGTGCAGGTACCCGTCTTCTCAGTTCGGCAGTCTGACAGGAATGCAGTCTCTCATTAGTGCACTTTTTGCATTGCTGCAGCAGCCTCTCTTCATGGCCATGATGGGCCCGCTGGAAGGAGATCCACTCTGGGTAAGCAGAGAGACTGTTACTATCATTTAAACCAATAGCCCATCCAGAAATTACAATTCTGTTTTGATTGACACTTTTCATGTTGTTTCTAAACTATTCAAAGCCGTATGACTTCATGCTGTTTAATAAAAGTGCTTCCATGAAAATGATGTAGAGCACAGGTTCCAACTCAGTTCCTGGAGGGCCATAGCTCTGCACAGTTTAGTTCCAACCCTAATTAAGCACACTTGATCAAACTAATTGAGTGCTTAAGGCTTGTTTGATACCTACAGATGTGTTGAAGCAGTGCTGGAACTAAACTCTGCAGGGCTGCAGAATTGAGTTTGACACCCCTGATGTAGAGCATGATGAAATAAAAGAGAAGGGTCTAAACGAAATCCAAATACTCACAAGAGATGCATCTGAAGGCATCTTAAGCATCTTGAAACATTAATGCATTTCAGATTAAAATGCATCTGAAAACTGAAAGCACATGTTTTTATGAGGCAGAAACCATGCATCTATAGACTCAGTGACTACGTTTACATGGACATCAATAATCAAATTATTTGCCTTAATCTGAATAAGACAATAATACATGAGTTGCTTTTTGAATGTTCCTTTCATGATCCTGTTTTTCATGTTATAGCACATAGTTCGATTAACATCATTGCGTTTCCTCCGGAGTTTCATGCAATTTCGGGAGTTTCATTTTTAATTTGTGGCTTTAACTGCAGTTGGCACTTTCACTTTCATTCAGGAACATTTCATGCATGCCCCCCGTGACAAATGAGATATTGGATGCGAGTATGAACTGCTGGAAATCATATTGTTTTAATGGAATTTGATACCGCACGCCATATGGGAAAAAAACCTCCGCATTTCGCGATGCAGGTGTCTGTGGTCCTTCGCTGACTCGGTAGGATATGCAGAGAATAGTGTCAAACAGCCGTGTGTGTACAGACTATCCTGTCACAAAATGCGGCTAAAATCCTACACGATGGTAATAGTTTAAGGTGTTTACATGTCTGTACAATAATGCGACTAAAATCGGCATACTCCACATGTCTAAATTCAATTTCTGTTTAGTTTGATTATGACCTTAATCAGATTAAATTAATCAAAAATCGCTGTTTACATGGTAGACTCTTAATCAGAGTATTGTTTTAATCGCATTAACATCGGATTATTGGTGTCCGTGTAAACGTACTCAGTGGTGAACTGAACCAAGTCCCCATCCAACAATTGTTTTCTTTATTCAATAACTGGGCTCACTCAGATGTATATCACAATACAGAACAAAAGATTGGTTGCCACTTTAAAAGTCCATAATACTGCTAAATCCATGTTATACTTCTGTTCTGCACACAAACCAGTTTCCATTGATCAAAGCCATCTTTGACATGATCTGAATGTCTCTCTGAATTTTGCTGGGTTCACCAAAAAACCTTTAAATCTCACTGGTGCTTGCTTTTCTCTGTAGGTCAATGTGGGGTTGCTGGTCCTGAGCATGCTGGGATTCTGCCTGCCCAGTTACCTGCTGTGCTACGGCCGACAGCTGCGCCGAGAGAAAGCCGAGCGTGAGGAAGACCCCAAGATCTACGTCCAGATCAACAACAGCACCAACACCGAGGCATTTGTTTGACAGCAAACGCATAGATGACAACAGCCGAAAAAGGAGAGCAGGAGGACGATGGGTGGGAAATAAAAACTGGACTGCAGGTCACAAAAAATACAAGTGATAAACACCTCCCTGATTCCTCCTCCTGTCTATCACACACTTATGTATTCTCAACAGGCACACACACACTCAAACAGGCACAAAATACAGCCAAAGCAACCAAGAGTCTCACAACGTGCCACACAAACACACACGTTTACATGCAACGGACACTGTGAAAGGCAGGTTTAGAAAATAAAACTGATGCCCTTGTCCTTGAAACAGACAAGGACATCAAGAATTTGTGTGCTGCCTGACAAGCGAGAAGAGAAAGGCCCTCTTTTCTGAGTTTGATTTCTGAATTTCACACCATGATACATAAAATAATGAGCAATTTCTAGTGAAATTCTCTCAGGTTTGAGGAAGCCTGACGCGGCTTCCTGAAAAGAGTGTTACACGCGCCACTAGTGTTCAGCTTTATTACCAGTAATCAAGCTCGATTCTGCATTTTTAGTGACTGTAAACCCATTTGTGGACTGATTACGAACACTTTCTGTTGCTTTCAGCTCATAAAGCTGCTGAAATGCAAGTCAAGGACCCTACATTGCGGTTATAAATGACAAACTACCTTAAAGCAGAACAATTCTGCTTAATATCTGTCACATATGGGTTTTCATTGGAAGTGGACAGATTTTCTGATTTTAATCTCATACATATACCAGCATGCTTTGGACAGCATGAGCATGAAACTGCAGCTTTCTCTGAACTGGGCTGATTTTAAAGGACTGATCTGGCACCCGGGGCTACTGTAATCTAAGCTTCATTTTAGTATGGGAATTGTGCTGTTATTTGCTTTGGCATGCAGATCCTGTACACTTACAGTACGAGCGAGATGCATTTTGTACATATCAGTCCATTCAGAAGGTTGTAGAAGTCTGAAAGGTTTGGTTTAAGGCCGTATGTTGGGGATTTAGCCTCACATTTCGATCTGATCTTCACCAGCAATACTATTCCACACACAGACTGTACCACTTCCCCGATGCAGTACTACTGGATTAGCTTCACTTGTTAGCCCAAAATAATGTCTTCTTTCTTTTCTTCAAGCAATTATTCAGGGTGTTTCACTTTTTAGAGTAATAATTCATATCAGATGTATTCACCTGCAATATGATCCCTTCAGACTTTGCTTTGTCGCCTACAGTATGTGCGCTAAAGAGCCCTGTTTATGCCTGCTATTAAAATGCATTATGGCTGATCAGATCACTATTAGATGAGGGAGACAGATTTCCATTTACATCCGGTGCTTTAATCTGTCTCTTTAGTCCACTTTCGATCCACTTTCCTCAGTTCTTTGAGGGGAAGATATATATATGTTTTATGACAAAATTAGCATGAACACAAAAGAAGACAGTGGAAAGAAACAAAAATCAATCAGGACTGGTAAGATCCCATTGTGGTTTTGAAGTTTTTGCTTTACGATTTCCAAAAGCTAAGTTTAAATCCTGTCTGGAGAGCATGCTTCAACAATAAGTCTCGTAATGTTTAATAATGACGCAGAAACAAGAGCTTCAGTGAAGGAAATCCAGTCGAATGCGTTTTCGACTACCTCAGGAAGTGGTTGAAAGTGGACAAACTCAAAGCTTTCGACCTCGTTTTCATCTGTATTTAGAGTGGTCCACTTGTGATCGAATCAGCAAAAAAAACACATCTTAATAGTAGGTGTAAACAGGGCCTCAGTGCACTCTCGGTAAAGAGATTAGATGCCATTATCGTATATATATATATATCTTGCACTACAGGGTTCGTGATTACAGAGGTGCTTACGTTAGCCATTACAGAGTATACGCGTTCTGTTACAACCTCATGCATACATGAAAACCACCTTCGCCATAAGAGTTTTGTGTATGTCCTCAAGATTTCTGGTCTGGTTACCATTTTAACTACGGTGCTTTAGTAGAATAGAAAAAACACAAATGATACGATAGCGAATACAGAATTTAGCTGGCTACTCAACATTGTGGTGATAAAAACTTGAAATTAATTCATAGCGATTCAAAAAAGGGAGATTTTTTGAGACATGCTTGACGACAATCCCTTTGAAAACCCATATCCTTGTAGTGGGTTGCAGGCCAGTATATTGTGCCCTACGAGAGATCATCAAATTGAGTGAAATCAGTTTTTTTCAACTGTAAAATCTCTGATAAATGGTTTTGACTCAACCTTGCTGACGTAAAATCAATCTAATTACATTTCCAGTGTCGTAGTTTCTACATTTGATGTGGATCACTGAACATTTCTCAGCAAAAGATTGATTTGAAGTAATAGTCCACTCACTCATTCACTTTAACAGTATTTCCACTGTAAATGTACATGAGAAGATGAATGCAAGATCCTGGGTGAGGAAACAGGACTTGTGCATGTTATCTTCTCAACAGTTGCCATAAATGTGACCTTATTTTATGACCCCCTTAGAAGAGGAATAGGTCAGATCCACTTTGCAGCATCCACTTATATCTGTCACACTTTTTTTGTGAATAGTTTATCAGCGCTGAAGTCCTGGATGGACTGCATTTGCTGGCTTAAACACGCCTGGATATTGCAAGTGAATTCCAATCTAATGCAGTACTGTACTAAGCGCAATGAATGTGAGAGTAAGATCATTTACTCTCAGAACGAGAGAAGTAGCACTTTTTCTCACTGCCATACCTTAAATTTTCATTCTTTATTCAGTTTTCACGATCACATTGTTTTTGGTTTTAAATGTTGGTTTATTATCCCATTATATGTGTATGAGTGTAAAAAAAATGCCCACACACACACACATAGATGTAAGAGGGAAGAAAAGAACAGCTTTAACATCAGTGTTTTCTCTCTGTATAGTATTGTACTTTTATTGTCATTTGTTGATTATTTTGTTGATTTTTCTACCTTTGTAGCTTGTGTTTTCAGTCACGTGTACATGTACATAGTTTTTCTCTTTTTTTTTGTGGGCGTTTTACTGTACTTGGCTTTTTGGGTTCCTTCATTCTATTACTATATAGCACCTTTTTGAATAAATGTCTCAACAAAATATCCAATATGTGAAAAATAAAAAAACTATTAATTTGTATATGAAAGTTTTTTTGATCATGTTAATACTGTAAGATAGTCTGATGGCAGAGTGTTATGAATTACTGAAATTTGATATCAATTTCAGTATCATTACAGTAGATGGCAGTGTGGCTTCATCTTCAAGTGTTATTTATTTTAAGTTAGTTTTCAGATGCTTTTAAATTCTTTGGTTTTAATACATTTTTGTTGTAAATTAAAAGCCCTTGTCGAAAAAGTGCTCTGGTCAGAAAATTAGACGAAATAACAGGATCGAATCTAACAAGGCAGAACTTCATAGTGTTTTAAAAATATTAGATTCATGTAAAAAAAAAAAAAAACTAACAGTAAGTGTTAGGTAGTAAATGATTAAAAAAATAGTAGTTGGCATTATATTACATTTTAAAATGCTTAGTCAGATTATATTTAATTGTTTTGTGTGAAATTATTCTCAAAAAGCAGAGAATTAGGTATTATTTATTGAGATTTATAGTTTAGTTTTGTTTTTCCTAAAAATAATCCTATAAAAATAGACATCTTGAATATTCACAATATGGCACGAGTATGTAAATACATTTTTTAAGAAGATGATTAATTGTTACCAAACACTGCCAAAAAACATTACATTCCTGAAAGACGCTGACAAAGTCATTTCTGTTTTTGTGTATTATTATTCATGAAATCCAGGGATTGTTAAATAGTCACAATAAATGTCCTGAAATGAGTCATTTGTATTGTTACTGACAACAATTTCCATAAGGTAATTTAGAGTCAGCAACAGAATATAAATAACCTACCCCTAAAAAGACTTAATGTTAGTTTTTCATATCAGAAAACGTAATACTGATGTTTCCTTATTGTTTCCATATACTAATATATGTCCATGTAGCCTATATAAATTGTTATAAAAGTTTCAAATATCCAATATAGTAAAACCAGAATTTATTATATTCTGACGCCGTTGTATTATTATAGCACTAGTGTTAAATGATAATTCCCACGGAATGGAGAAAGACTAGTTGCTCGTCAGACTGACTGGAAAGTCAGGTCTGGTTCAGGGACAGGCTTACATTTAAAGAGGCTACAAAAACACCTTCACACCCAAATCATTTCTTCTGAGGTCTCATCCTAAACTGAAAACCAGCGGAACAAGAACGTCTACCTGGCCTCCGTGTGGACGGGTTTTTGTGTACACCCCCTGTGTATGAGTGTTTCTGTCAGGTCGTGTGTTTGATTTTTTAGTACGAGTTCATCGCGGACTATTTATTATCACAGCAGGGTGTGGCGCTACAGTCTGTGCGTGCTCTTGGCCAATCAGATCCGTTCCTGCGGCCGTTTTCAAGCCGGTAGGTGTGGTTGCTGTGACGACGCGGCTCTCCTGTCGACATCTTTCAGGAAATGAATTTAAAGAAATGAGAAATCCAGGAACTTGAACTCAAACGAGTCGCGGCGGCAGATCCAAAGAGTCGACGAAGAAACTGTCTTAAAGCTAGTTTGAATGTTGGACACGCGGCGGCAAAGGAGATAACATGTTGATAAAGGAGTTGTAAGTATTTTAGTGTGATTTAGGAGTGCTGAAGTTTTCATTTTGCGCTGAACTTGGCTTTGGGACGCGTGCTTGTTAACTTTCGCCGGCTGCTGACTAATGAAGGGGATTTATGTTTAAATTCTGGTTAATTGATAATTGTGTTTCTTTTCTTCGAAGTGTTCATTTTTATAAAATAACGTTAGGCTGAAGTATGAACTTTTATTTGTAATCATACTGTCTATATTTCAGTCAGTTCAAAATGAGCCATATACTGGTTAGCAGTCACTCTGTTTTCATTGCAGAGTGAAAGAAAATAAACTAGCCTTATTTGCTCATTGAAGTTACAAAACTTTAAAAACGGCAGGTAGAATGAATGTGATTGTCACATGCTCAGCTCTGCCGGTCACGCGTCATAATGTACCGGTGTGCACGTCGCGTCATAATGCACTTTGAGACTTAAATGATTATACTGTATTTTTTTTTTACGTATTCGGGAATTAGATAATCCGCTAACCTTATTATGACAACAATATTTACATAACAAGCGACTGGAATGTGCCCTGAGCTGGAAAATATTGTACTAGGCGTCATTATGTTGACGCTATGATGTCATGACACACATATTCATATTTGTAATACTTGATATGTAAGCATAATGTGAGATTCTTCTCTGCTTTCAGTGTATATATTCAGGAAATAGGCTACTTTTGAGACGTTTCTAACTTAATTTCTAGGATGATTGGGATGTTTAAAATTCAGCTGTATAAAGTCATTTAGTAAAAGTTTTGTACCATTGTTTCTAAAAGTACAACATTACACCACTTAACTTGGCAAATATCACATTCATGTAAAGAAATGGTTGAAAGCTAAGCCAAATTGTGAACAGTTTCTATAAGTAATTAAACGATATGGCACTACTTTAGACAATAGAAAACAAGAAGTCAATTTAATCGATTAATGTTTTGTCATTTTATGAAACTATTTTTATGAAAGCGAAAACTAGATGTTTTTGTGTACAATTAATTTATTTGTTATTTTTGTTCTGGTGTGTATATGTTTGTGTACATATTCTAGCATTCATATGTAATGTGGTGATTAGGAACTTTTAATTCAACAAGGTTTCTAACATCACGGAAAACCTGAGGATTTTAAAATATTAGGGGATTTGGATGTGAGAATGTAAGAATTAATCCTGGTTTTAAAAGATTAGGATACATTTGTTTTGTTCAACAGGTTTTTTTAAAATGTGGTTTTATTTTGTTGCTCTTGGTTAGAATAACATGTTTTGGAGCTTGAATTATTTTCAGTATGCCGACATCTACTTTTTTGATAACATTGGTTTATGGGCACATGTCCCACTTTTATATATGTATTTATTTTAGAAGCAAGTAAATTCATGAGACAATATTATCAGAACATGTCAGTTCAGGTTACAGAATAAAGCATCACCAGTGCACAATAGCTGAAGTGTTCTGTTATTTATACAAAGTTATTAATGCATTTGTCTTTAGACCGTAAAAACAGGGCTGGTTGCTAAGATGTCAAATAAATGAATGTGACTGAATGAATGAAAAGAGTTCATAGGTCACCATTGCATTTTTGCTGACATAATAGGCTTACTCTGTGTTTTTCTTTTCTTTTTTCAGTCGAATTGTCCTGCCCATTTCTGTTGAAGAGGTATGTACTGTATTTTGTCCATTTGGAGTTCAGTTGCTTTTTGTGGTTTTATTTATAAAACATTTCTATTTTAATCTAGGCACAACTGTAAAAACTCTTATGGTTTATGTATATGTTTTTGGCATAATGGCAGTTTTTCTGTTTCTCAAGTTTTTCAGGCTCCACCTAATTTCTTCTAATGGGTTGTACAGTTTAGACTGTCAAATTGATGAATTGCCACAACATTGGCACAGCCACAACAGTTTGTGGGAAAGTGGCCTAGTTAACTGCATGCCTGTGTATAGTAGATGAGGACAGATTGTAATTAATTGTAACCCAAGACCAAGCTTATCAGATTTTATCAAGTGTACTGTTTCAGCTTACCAAGCAAAGGTTAAATTTGTTTTGCCGTTGTAATTTCTTGCCTACTCTGTTATAGCATTTGTTGATTTAGGCTGGGGTGTTTGATTTTTAAATGCCTTTGCATGGTCATTCTGTATTTGTCTTGATTGTATAAGAACTCATTGGCGAAGAAAGAAGTCAGTTGTTCTTGTCTAAATGGCAATGAAAACAGGCACAGGTTTGGCACGTGTAGCTGCATTCCTATCTATTCACCTGTGCAAAGGACCGCATAATGTGGACTGAAGGAGAATTGAATTACCTAACTAGATGAAACAGGAAAGATGTAGAGGATGTTGCGTTGTGGAAACTGGTTTTGTAGATACAAACCAATGTTCAAAAATGTGCAATTCAGACTGGATGTCAGTCTTTTTCACTGTTTTAAAAATGATTAAATGTATTAATGTAAATATTATATTAACATATATATATATATATATATATATATATATATGTACTGTAATATTGATCTTTTTTGAAATTGATCATTATTTCTCTATTTTTGTATTTAGATGCCATATTCAGTTGCACACTTTAATGTACATTTTTAAAACACAAATAATTTTGCTAATACTTAATTTAGTTAGGCTACGTTTAACAACTTATGTCCATTTTTCATTATGTGCATCAAAGCAAAATTTGCTTCTAACATCATTCTAAATGTATTATTAGATGGCACATTTAGTATACATTTTATCAGTTATTAATCATTAAAGGAAAAGAAAAAAAACGTAAGTTTCTTACGTTCAAATTAAGACGCCTTAATTCACTTGTAGCATTTAACTTTATGTGAACAAAATGGTTATTATCTGCAAATAACTTGGTTATTTCCTATAACTTCAAAAATTATTTTTATATACCTACTGCCTGCTTGGGGCCTTGGAAGCTTGTCGAAGCGCACATGCATTTGCTGGAAAAATTAGATAACATTTACAATTACATTAGTTTCCCATTTTTATTATAAGCATCAGATTGTTAGGTTTGAACTTCCTTTTGTGAGCCATTAAAAAAACGGACAACTGCAGTCTATATATGGTTATTTATCTATGCAGATGTTGAATCATCTCTCAGCACTGTATGCAGCCGTGACATCCAAATGGAGGACATGACAATACATTCTTTTGTTTGTCATTGACATATTATTCTATAATTTGCATTTGTAAGAAAATGTTTAAATTATTTAATATTATTCTGTGATCTACAGTACCAGGTGGGTCAGCTGTACTCTGTAGCAGAAGCAAGTAAGAATGAGACCGGAGGTGGAGAAGGGGTGGAAGTCCTAAAAAACGAGCCCTACGAGAAAGAGGATGGAGAGAAAGGACAGTACACACATAAGATTTACCGCTTGCAAAGGTAATAATCATATGAATTACTCAGCACTATGTTGTACTGCATGTATTGTAAACTGTTCATAGTCTGTATCTCACAGTTTTTCTATGGGATTACTAATTTCTTTGTTATATGCAGTAAAGTACCAACTTTTGTACGGTTACTGGCCCCTTCATCTGCCCTGAATATTCATGAGAAGGCCTGGAATGCTTATCCTTACTGTCGCACAGGTACTGCACACTATCACACAACATTACTGATTATACAGGACAGATTTAACACTCTGAGCAAGTAAACATAATTGGTCCAGATAAACAATGAAACTTACAGCTGTTTTTTCTTTTCTTTTTTATATGCTTCTTACATCGTCATGCATCACTTCAGTTCTTACGGTGAGTCTAATGAGACGAGTGTAAATCTGTTAATGTTACTCTTGATAATATTAGTAATCAGCAATAACAATTATTTATCACGGTTTTGCATTTATATATACAGTAAGATCTATAATATTGTAAAATGTTATCACAATTTGAAGCAAGTTTCTATTTTAATGTATTTTAAAATGTAGTTCTTTACTAATCAATATTTTAAAGCAGTTATAGGATGCATTACTGTTTAATTTTCTATTCTTTTTTTTTTGTAAATCAAATATGTTGTGTGTGTCTTACAGAATGAGTACATGAAGGACAATTTTCTAATCATGATTGAGACGTGGCACAAACCTGACCTTGGTGAACAGGAAAATGTGAGTAGGCAACCAACATTATGCAGATTAAAATACACAGGACCACAAGAAGCAAAATTTAAGAACATTTATAAATCTCTCAAAAACTAACCACATACCTTCTGTTTTTATTATTATTATTTTTTTATAAAGGTTCATAAGCTTGACCCTGAACAATGGAAGAAGGTTGAGGTGGTATATATTGACATTGCTGACAGATCTCAAGTGGACACTAAGGTAAAGAAAATGCTATTTAATTCAGGTGCATAATTTAAACTCATGTTTCACCTTTTTCGGTGGTATAATCACAAGTAGTCAGCTTGGACTCATTATTACTGTTTACACTTCTATTAAAGGTGACGTAGAGTGCATTGATTTAATATGGTAAAGTGAGTGAGATATTTTTTTAGCCACCAGAGTAAGCTATTTTGCTCTTGTGTTGTGGATGAAATATAGGATACATTAAAATTATACTCAACAAAAGGGACCGACAGAGATGTATTTAGAGTTCTATTTTGAAGCTTTAACTAATATATATATATTAGTATATTGACGTCAAAAAGAACAAATCACTCCCTGAGAGGACGAGTCACATAAAAAATTTGAGTGAATCATTCAAGAACGACCTATTACTAGTGTAGACCTAGACACTAGTGTGGTGGGCTTTAATATCCCTGGCTCTCCCGTTTTCAAAATAAAAGTCTCACATACATAGTAAGTTTAATATAAGTTTAGTAATTATTTATTTTATCATGCTTTTTCGGGGTGCTCAATACGGTGCATGAGTATTATTGAGTGAATGAACTCATGTTACAAAATAGCTGCCAAAATGAACCATGTCTAAACTATGACTTTGATGGTAATCATCAGTGTGTTTTGGTACAGCACAGCAAATATGATATCTCATATTGATCACTGATCGCACTAAGTTAGTAGGCAGAGAGTAGCTAGTCTTTTGTTGATGTTTGAACACAAGTGTTTAGATTGTACAAACAGTCGAATCTGATCTAATGTGTTTTCAACCTCTGGATGTGGTTAGAAGTGGACAAGCTCAAAACATTTTAGACCCCATTTACACCTGTATTTAGTGTCGTCCACTTGTGATTGGGTTTGGCGAAAACATATCTTGGGTATAAACTGATAATGAAAATTGCTAACTTTTTGACAGGACTATAAACCAGATGAGGATCCAGCCACTTTTAAATCACAGAAGACTGGTAGAGGCCCATTAGGACCTGATTGGAAGGTGCATTTGGATTCTTCATTCTATATCTATAGCTCCATTATTTTTGTAATCATGTGGCTGATCATGTTGTTTCTGTGTGTTGCAGAAAGAGCTTCCTCAGAAGAAGGACTGCCCTCATATGTGTGCCTATAAATTAGTCACTGTCAAATTCAAGTGGTTTGGCCTGCAGAATAAAGTGGAGGGTTTCATCCACAGGGTATGAAACTACGAAAAACTCATGCTGCGTTCAGTTTGACTCACTGCTTCTATGAACAAAATGTCCATTATAACATAACGAAGGTGTGGTTTAGAAAGATAAACAGTTAGTGTTTGTTCAATTTATTGGAGGGCTTGGTGTGGCGGTCTATTTATAATGCAGTGACTCTTATAACATTTAATGTGTGTTTGGTTTTACTTCAGCAAGAGAAGCGTCTGTTCACCAGCTTCCACAGGCAGCTCTTCTGCTGGTTAGACCGATGGATCGGTTTGACCATGGAGGATATCCGCCGCATGGAGGAGGAGACACAGAAAGAGCTTGATAATGTGAGTTAAAGGATTAAAAAGAAAAAAAATTCCATTCTTCACTTGATCCATTAAACAATTTTTACAATTTTTTAAAAAGCTGAAATAAAATGTGAGTATTTGATGCAGAATAAAATTTTCAACTAACTAAAATAAAAATCATTTAAAATTAAAAGTTTACTTTTAATACTAAAATTGCTATGAATAAAATAAAGCTATCATTCACCCAGAAATGCAAACTGGTTCATCATTTACTTACTATGGTGTTGTTTTAGTGTTGTATTTTTTTATTGTTGTTGTTGTTGTTGTTGTTGTTGTTATTATTAAAAAAAAAGTATTTTTTTTTTCAAAAAAAAAAAAATAACAATAGCAATAAAAAAAAATCCTTCTCATGTTTATCCATATAAAGTGAATGGCATCCTACATTTAGCTTTAAAAAAAAAAAAAGCTACTAAAAAGTGTTGCGGAGTGGTCCTGTGCAGTATGTGCCATAATTCTGTAATTTAATGATGTCATACAGCAGTGGAAAAAACATCAGGGTGTTCAGTTTTGTTTCAGTTTTGGTTTAACAATGCCCTTATTTCTTTATTATTATTGTAACATTTCTGTTTAGATTTAAAGGTCATAACAATATTACCACCAACAATGCAGTAAAGATTCTTGTTGATGACACCAATCAACTTTGGTCAGGGGAGATATTTTTATGGCTGCATTGATATTAAAGCTGTGGCTGATATCTTCAACCAATAAATATTTTTATGTCTTAACCAAAAATTGTTAAATGGCAGATATTGTAATTTATGTTGTTTGTTAAATAAATCGCTTCCCTAAAATTCTAATGTAATTGATTGATTTAGGCAGAAACGTAACAGTATGAAATTTTAGATGTGTAAAAGATCACATTTAACTATAAATTATTAATGTTTTAAAGATAAGCTTTAAATGGTCTTTTTTCCTGTCTATAGATGCGAGAGAAGGATCCAGTGAAAGGGATGTCTGCCGCAGATGAATGAGGTGCTGCAGCAGGGACTGTGAGTATTATTCAGTTTTGGTGAGCCTGTATGAATTGTAACTTTAGTTGCGTGCTCTTCTACTACTGTAGCTCATCTTCTTCAATGTTGGATGTCCCAGTAGATAAGCAGTTTCTGAAAACTCATACCAGACCATTTGGTGCCAACCACCATGCCCAACCCAGGCTCATTGAAATTGTGTGTTTAAGCCTACAATTTTGCTAAATGTAAATTACGTTGCTCTGGCCAGGTATGTTTTGTTGCGTGTTTCAGATGACATCCACTAGAGGGCGCTGTCTACATTTTTGCAAATCTGGAATGCGTGTTTTGATATATGTGTCAGATACACATCCTTTTTGTGCAAGTTCACAAGACTGCAGCACTTGCCATTAGGGCTGCACAATATTGGAAAATCATACATTGCAATATTTAGTTTTGCCGCAATATAAATATAATTTCACCCGATTATTTGAATAGCTCTATTTGGAAAGATTTCATTAATTTAGATCGACTGGGATGATCAAGTCTTTTTTCTATGCAGTGGATCTGCATAAATTATAATAAATTACAAGCAAAAATAAATAAATAAACTGTACTTTATGGTTTTCTGGGGAGTCTAACAGTATTCAAGTACAGAAATTGAACAATCAAATGTAAAATAACATTTTCATCATTGTATAAATAATTTTTAAAAATGAATAATATCTTTATCTTTTAATCTTTAATAATAAATAATGTAGTACTGCGATGTGACTATTGCAGATACACACATTGTGATATCGATGCTTATATTGTTCGCCCTACTTGCCATACAGATCTCCTTGTGTACCACTGACCTAAACGCAACCAGTAGTGTTTTCAAAAGCAATTGTAAGAGAAAAGTGCACTGTGATCCCATAGTTTTACCTTGATTTTTATCAGACTTGAACTTGAGCACTCTGCATAACAAGTACAACAGTGTACAATGTGAGCTACTGAGCAAACTGACCACACCAGAAAAGTTGATGATATGGAGATGCAAATGTATTTGAGTAAAAAAAAAAACATTAAATTGTTTTGCAACTGCACAAAAATAATCCTTTATTTGTTGATGATATATCCCTGTAGATCTCAGTGTGAAAAGGAACAAAAGCTGTTTGTGTCATTATACCTACTGCAGTCAAATGTTGAAATGCGTTATGCACTTTCATAAAAATGTAGGCTGAAGCATGTATTTACAATGAGCCCATTGTGACCATGACCAAAATCTTTCTGCCTCAATCTGATACTTAATTTGAAGTTCAGCAGATCATCTTGACTAGGTTTACATGTATTGAGTTGCTGCCATGTGATTGGCTGATGTGGGACTCGCAATAATAAGCAGCTGAACAGTGATGCCTAATAAAGTGGCAGACAAGTGTATAAATAAATGTTTTTATTTCTTTCTCTTTTTCAGATGTCTGCAGCTGTTTGGCTGTGTCCTAGTATTGGATCGTTTCTCTACAGTATGCTTGGCTGTTCTCCATCTTCATCTTTCACCCCAGTAGTTTCTCTTTCTCCACTTCTGTACAAAGAACATCTCATCCAGTGATGTTTCTGAGCAACTTTTTTTTTTTTTTTTTTTTGTCCAGCCTATTTTTCTCAGATGTCCTCTATTTTTGTTTTCAAACTTTGTAATTCCATCTCAGTAAATGTTTACCCCCCTTTTTTGTTTTTGTTTAACAAGTTCAGCAACATCAGCACTAGTATGTTTAAACACCCTGTCAATGCTTGCATCTCTAGCATGTTAACATGTCAAACCAACGCACCACCCATACCAAATTTGCTTCAGGTTTTTCTTTTTATTATTATTTGTACTAGATGAAGCTGATGTTGATCGTATTAGAGGGCTGCAGCTGACCCATTGTTAGTCATAAGCCACTTTTCTCAGGACTTTTTGTAGATCTAAAGGAACTGAATTTGAATAATGTGGTAATAACAGGTTTACAGTAATGGTAAACTTGTTTCAGTTCTGCTGGACTTCCAAACAGGGTCTAGAGAAGTAAACATCGTGTCGTGTTGGGTTGGAGATGTATTAGCACATGGTGCACTTAAGGATTTATTATGAACTGTATTCAGATATTTAAGTGTCATTCTGCTGCTCTGTTCTCTCCAAGACTACGTTTACTGGACATGGATACAACTCGTTTCATAATTGTGCCTCGACCCAACAATGATATTAAAAAGAATTTATATTATTGTGGTCTGTGGTATGCATTTATTTATTTGGAAAAGTGCAATGACTCATTTTGATGAAAATTTGTTTTCATAAATCATAGAATTTGTAAAAAATTATTTATTGTTTTTTATATGGACAGCTTTAAATTTAGGGTGAGTGAAATATATTTTGGACTTGTTATAGATATGGTTGTACTATTTCAAAGTGAGTAGGTAACAAGTATTAGCATACACAAAACACCTCAATGTATTTTAAAGCATGAACAAACCTCTGCAGTCTAAACAAAGAGCCATCAGTGATATGTGCTTTTTTAGTAATCTACAAATAGTAATTGCAAGGCTTTAAATTTAGCCTTAAAATACAAGTCAGTTGGCCATTAACGTGCGCTTATTCAAACAATGCCTGACAATGGTGTGGTTTAGCATGAATATCTAGTTGCAAAAACTTTTGTAATTATAGAAATGTCAACTGATTATTATTATTAGGCCTATTATTATTTTTCTATAGGTGAGCAGTTCATAAGTGTTTTAGTGTCTCTGTGAACATCATGGTTATTATTCTGCCATTAAATATTTTGGTATTTTACTGTTGGTGTATTAAATAACGTTTTATTGTAAGTTGTATTGATATTTTTCGTCATAATTAGTGACGTTTCTTTAGCGGTTAATTTTAATTATAATGTAAAAAAAAAAAATGCATTTGAACCACATGTTTATTCAGGGAATAATGCATACAATTTTATAGCTAAGAAACTTTGTCACCAGCCTTTGCAGGTGTGATGTTATTTGGCAGAACTTGAGTAACAACAACCTAATGGCAAATGAAAGTTTGACAGTAACCAATAAACTCAAATATTGTAGTCACGGTTATTTGTGTACACACATTTCTATTAAAAAAAAAGGCACAGTATTAATAATAAACATTGTATGTTTTAATTAAAATCGTCTTACCTTAAGTCTGAGGTAATTTAACTTGGCTAATTTCTTCGGTGGGCAGTAATAATCCTTAACTATTTGGGCAAAACAAAGCTCCATAGTAATCATGTAGAATATCTTTGGTACAATCTCTTAAGATTCAATACAGACATTTTAGTAAAATATAGTTCAAAGTAACGTTACAAAAATATGATTGACGCGCAGCCTGTACATCTGACGTGGAAACCCAGCTAAATTCGGCGGGAAAATACACCAATCAAACCATGAGGTATTTCGCACTACTCTTATTTTACTTTTAGATCTTGTTCATTTTCTGTATTTTATTTCTGTTCAAATTTAAAAAAATATATATATATATATATAATTTAATGTTAATTCCAGAATTTTGTGAAAGGCCAATGGTGAAAAAAAAAAAAAAAAAATCACAGGACACAATGAACTTTTGTTTTGTTTATTACAAATGTACAGCTTATGAGTCTTTATTAGGATTTAAATCTAATTGCTTAGTCTTTTATTTCATTTCTATATTTTACAGGTAGCCTCTGCTAAACGAATTTCTCCCATCAGCTAATCTCTCATGTAAGAACTGAGTGATAAAGAACAGTCATAACAGGTAGGTGCAGCTAGGATGACTGATCACAGAATAGTGTCAATTAGTTTGTTTAAAAATTTCACTGGTGCGTTATGTGAACAATGTATGCATCTGCAGCAGGACAGCTGGGAAAATGCCTACAAACTACTTCGAAAGGAATCAGATTCAGAGTTGGACATAGTGTGTGCAATTACTCCCTTTCCCATAATCCTCTCTGAATTTAGTGCTTATTTAATAATGGCCCAAACTCTTTCTCCCAAGGCATCATTACAGTAAACCATCTAACAGTGACGTATTTAGTGGGAAATTAAAAATCTAGAAAAAATAAACAATGCATACACTGATTTTACTCACCATGTGCTTCTAGTGTGAAAGAGAGAGACGCCAGTCACTTGTTTGCGGATTAAAGTCAGTCTAGCAGATGTGCAAAGGCAATGATCAGACAATCTTTTTGACACGTTTTCAGGGACGCTAAGAATATCCCATTCCCCAAGTTCAAGAAACAAAAGGCAAGAATGAAGAAATGGCTTAACTTAAAAGGCTGGTGGGTAAAACCAATATGGAAAAAAGGAAGTTTAAGGCTCATAGCATGACATCTAAAAACGCAAAATAACTGTACAACAAATACTTGATTTGATCACGCTCGCACACAGATGTGGCATCAAATCTCAGGTGGAGAAACGTTCATGTATGTGTGCGTTCATCCTGAAAGCTCCAGTTTAACTCCTCTCCCATAAACATCCATAAAGCGAGGTGCTCATTTCCCCCAATTCAACAAAAACGAGACCCCGATCGCCCTGTCTACCACCACAGAATGTGACTTCACTGGTCCTGACGCAGCAGATGGACATCCCGTATTTTTCCCTGTGACTGTATCTGAAATGTTAGTGATGAGAACATTGATAGTGGTCATCTTCAACCATCAACATTCACATGATTGTAGCTTATGAAACACAATAAGGGTCTTCTTACATTAATAAACATTAGACGTATGTTAAATTAAAAACATGAAAAAATTAAGAACGGCATGAACCCAAAATCAAATATTCTCATATGGACAACCACCACACACACACACAAAATAAAAGCCTGGTCCTGAAGAGTCTCTGCTAAACTGATGAAGGCCATTCGATTAAGTCAATCATGTGCAGATAATCAAGACACCGTGTTCAAAATGGGTGGTTTTTTTTCTAAACTAATGAGCTAAAGACAATGTGATTGTGCTAACACATTTGCATTGTTCTGATACCAAAACCCACTAACGCAGGGATTGAGATGATATGAGATGAGAAAAGCAGGGACGGATCCCGGACGAACCCCCTTTTTTGTACATTAACCCCTACCTCTGTTTTTGTGCTCAAAGACGAAAAAAAAACAAAACAAAAAAAACAGAGGAATCCGCAACTGTAGTGTCTTCACTCCCCTCTGCTCCTTTGGCTAGTGTTCAACACACCTTGATTCAAATAAAATAATGTAGTAAAACACTGTGTGAGTGAACCAGTGCTTCTATCACTGGAGGACGGGAGTGTTCTGGTTAGTTTTCACAGGTTACTGTTTACCCCGTTAATGTTCGCAAAGCTCTGTGTGACTTGTCAAAAAAAAAAAAAAAAATCAAAAGACATCATCAATAATAGTAACAATAATACGAAACATAAGTCATAATCATTAAAATAACTCCAGTGTGTTGTTTTCGTAAGTCAATACATTTGTCCCAAGAGAAACGAGTCAATGGAGCGGCACTTTAAAAACATGAAAATCAATTGAAAGTGAGATGGAAAACTGAAAACAAATGAACATTTCTGGTTCTCTGTAGGTTAGGAGTGTTTGTGTGTTTCACAAAAAAGAACCAAACAGCAGCCCCCCATGCGCTAACTGACCATCAGTCCTCTGTTGTGTAGTGTTTAGACGTGTAGATTCCAAATATACAGAACTGAAAAAAGAAAAAGAGTGCAAGAAAAAGCAGGCCACTCCATTCGGCTTCTCCCAAATGTTCCACATCTTTGCATCCAGATGCCCAGAGCTGGATTCATCACTCCATCTTCGCTCCCTCATAGCATTTTTTTTCAACTACCTGACCAACGATTCCCAGCCGTCAGTTTTTACTCAGTGTCTGCTCCCATTTCTCAGTCTTTTCCCCTGCCCGATGGAGCCCAGTGTGCCGGGCGGGTCACTGTTTTTTTTCACGGGTGGTGATGGTGACCAGCTGCTTGGCGGCTTTGGCAATGTCGTATGCGCACTGGATGACCTGCTGGGTAAGAAGCTGGTAGTCCACTGTACTGGCCGACGAGTCCGAAGGCGCCGCTTTACGACACTCTACCTGCAAACGGGACGCACTTGCTGCCAGGAGCTTCAAGGAAGAACGTACTGCATCCAGCGCTGGTCTCTGAGGGAAACATAGAGGAGGACATAGAGATTTAGTGCATCTGGTTGGACATTCTAAAGCCTAAAGTATACTTCGATTTTTGTGTGTACATTAGCAAAACAATAAGAAAGGAATAAAGTAGGTGCATTGTTGATCGAAAAATTCTATAAATATTTTTTTCAGATTGTTTCCACCAACTGTAATTATAGAATATTTTGATATTTTCCTGTTGGTACTTTGGCTGGTTTGGTCCTGTCATGGATAAAACTAAGTGTGGGTGTCCTCCGAAGTGCTGAAAATGCTCAGTTGTGAGCGCTTCTCTAACTGTCATCGTGCGTTCACACCAGACATGGATGAAGCATCAAGCGCGAGTGATTTACATGTTAAGTCAATGGAGGAGCTTGCTCTTGTAGGGGAGTGATTATGACGTAGTGCCTGTTGTTGGTGTCCCAAGGGGAAATCCTCTTGCCGACACCGGACAACAGTCAAACTAGACTGGGCTCAGTCAGAAGCACCACTGAAAGCTTCCATCATCCAGATACAGTTTCTGGAGGAGTTGATGAAATCAGGATCTAGTGGACTCGCATGACGCCAAATGAATGTACGCTGTTTTTCAGCCTTCCTAAAGCACATAAAGCACAGATACTATCTCAATAAAATCCATGTTAGCCATTTAGTAACATAGCTAGAGTCACCGGGCAGACAGAAGCCCTGCCCATGGCGCAAATCCGCGTCTATTGTAAAATGAATTTGACATGCGAATGAAGCGAGTAAGCTCAAAATATTCACACGTATATTTACGCACTTTGCAAAAAGTGCGATTTATTTGCATGTGCCACATCTGGTGTGAACCCAGCATCAGTTGTTTTGTTTTTTTAAAACAGAACCCACAGCACTGAGCGTTAAACACAAACCTCAATGCCTTTGTAAAACATACGAAGTTTCCATTCTCAACAACAGGAAAATACAACAACACTCAGATTAGGGAAAAAAAAGAAATAAAAACAATCGGTGGACTTCGGTGGACACGCACCCTTAAACCACCAGTAGATAACTGCAAGTCAGAGTCCTGCAATGGGATTCACTGAATCATTAATTCAATTTGTTCTAAATGGGTGATTCGTTTAAAAATGAAGCAAGCAACTGTTTGTGATTTGATCATTCACTCAAGTGATTTGTTTAAAAACATTCATACAGAAATTAAACACAATACAAATATTTTCATTGGCAAAGGAAAAAAGCTATCTAACTTAATCTTTGTTGGACTGTTGTATAAAATCGATATCACATTTGTGATCACATTTAAACTGATACTTCAAAAGACAGGCACTCTTGCTTCTGTGATATTATTTAACTATTTTATTCTCAATGAATAAAACAAAAGCCCTACAGCAGGGGTGTCAAACTCAGATCCTGGAGGGCCACAGCCCAAAAAGTTCAACACTAAATAAACCTGATCCAGCTAATCAAGTAATTCCGGCTTATTTGAAAACTACAAGGCATGCGTGTTGGAGCAGGATTGGAGCTAAACTCTGTGGTTTGTACAGGGTTACTCTTTCATTTCATAACTTGAAAGAGTTACAAGTTAAAGGTCATTGCATTATAATAGGTTTCATACAGTGAATGCTTTTGAACTCGTTTTTGTCAAATATTTTTGACTGTCACTCACTTTGCAAAAAAACCCAAAACAAAAAAACTGAAATCATTGTAGACAATAGGAAAAAAATTGATTGTAGGTTTTTTTTACTTTGTTTTTGTATTTGTTTGAGATAGAGTTGTATTAAAATATATTTTAATAGATGCTTAATAAGAGCTAGGGCATGGAGTGTTTTTGTGTGTGTGTGTGTGTGTGTGTGTGTGTGTGTGTGTGTGCAGTTATAAAAATTGTCCTGTGCACATACTGTTCTGATACATAGTAGTATGCTTAAGTTTCCTAAGACATTTTGAGAAATCCGCATTTATTTACCTTGGGAAACAGCGAGGCCATTTCTGTCACAGCTAAGTGGATTTTCTCTGAGCATGGCACAAAACTGCAATCAAAGACAAATGTTATAATGTTTGTTTCTTTTCTTTCTTTTACTGTAGAAAAACAACTCTGCAATTAGCTTGACAGGTAAGAGTTCATCAGACCTGTCGTGTTTGAACTCTTGCGCAGCTCTCAGGAGCTCCTGGATGTTTTTGGTGACCTGTTCAGTTTTAAGGATGACGTCCTCTGTGCAGGGCAGTGTGGGGTCAGGATCGCCCTCTGTGTCGTCTACATCCCCCCTGCTGTCCTCCTCACTGCTGCGGCCCACACTAACAGACGACATAACACACATCATCACTCACACTATTAAAACTGACATTCATCTTCAGTAGGTTAAGTTTTAAGTAGCTATAAATTATACTAAAACCAATAAACAACTAAGAAAAACATTAGTATATTACCGTATAATCATTTTTAAACAATATCAGAAACAATAACAATGTTAACAATAACAATTAAGTCACTATTGAGCTTAATTAAATTAATTATTTTTATTATTAATATTACATACATATTGTATCTTTTTTTCTTTTTTTTAATACATAATTAATATAATATTTCACCAACACAAAATATTAATTTGGTAATGTTGTTCATTCATTCATCTTCTTTTCGCCTTAGCCCCTTTACTAATCTGGGGTCGCCACTGAGGAATGAACCGCCAACTTATCCAGCATATGTTTTACGCAGCGGATGCCCTTCCAGCTGCAACCCATCACTGGGAAAGGTAATGTTGTTATACTTTCCAAAAAATAATAATACAATTAATAATGTTAGCTATTTACTAGTAACTAATTACTAGTAATAGTAACAAACATATTATGGTAACACTTTACAATAAGGTTAGCTAACATGAACAAACAATGAACAATACATTCATTACAGTATTTGTTCATGTTAATTGTCGTTAATGAAAATACAGTTGTTCATTGTTAGTTCATGTTAATTCACGGTGCATTAACTAACATTAAAATGCATGGATTTGTATGTTAACAATGCATTAGCAAATGTTGAACTATGGTTAATAAATTCTCTACAAGTATTGTTTATACTTAGTTCATGTTAGTAAAGTGTGACCCATATTACTATATATTGTATATTACAGTTTCTATTATTTGTTAGATACATTACATATATAGCCAAATGCTACTCCTGCCCTGTCAAAAAAAAAACTTGAACATGTTATCTGATTAATTAAATTCATTTGTCATTCCATTTTAACATAACTTGGCCATTTATAAATACATTTCAAGTAAAAAAAAAGAATACAATTAAAGCAACTTATTTATATCTTAATTTAATATCTTAAAGAGAATTAAATTCTGTTAGTTTGAAAAAGCTGAATCAGGTGTGTTTGAGTTCAGTGTGTGTTGCGCTCACCCAATGGAGACGTCATATGTTTGAGAGTTGTCATAGTCACTATCAGTCCCACTCCTGTACTTCTCTCCTGCTTTTGGATGCTGAAAAGGACAAACACAAGCACAGGTCTGTCACACATCACAAATCTGCAACTGGCATGTCAGCGCAGACATGAATGGAAACTGGCACTCACATTATAGCGTCCGTCAGTGGAGGCTGACAGGTGCGCTCCTCCATATGGGGTGGGACCCGCCGGAGCGCCCTTTCGCACCTAAACGCAAACAGATTGAGATTAAGAGGACGGTAGGTAGGAGAAAAAAAAACAAAAAAACTAAAAAACTGACAGACAGACAATTGGCAGGCAGATGACTGAAAAGAAAGAAGAAGCTCTGAAAGTCTTTCTGCACAGGACAGTTAGATAAAAGGAAATCTGGAGCGAATCAGACAAAAATGTTGTTGTTATAATCCTAATTTTGTTAGATGCAAGTTACTCAGGCTGTGTTCACACTTGTAGTTTTTCATCTAGTCTGGATCATATAAGATCCAATTTTTATTTTGTGTCAGATTTAACCCTTTAAAGGACACTCATTGAAATACTTATTGGAAAAAAGATGTAGTGTTAGACATTGATATTTTGACTAAAAATATATATATTTTTTGTAAAAATTATATTCTGATCAATGTTAACATATATGGTTCTTTGCCCGATAAAGACAAAGCCTAAAAATACAAAACAAAGACAACATATTTTACAGCAAAACAATGCTGTGTGCTGGACAATTTTTTTGTGATTATTATTTTTTTTTTTTTATCAAATTCAAATTTGCTTATAAAATATGTAACATCAAACGTGCGATTAAAATATTAGCCAAAACAGCACCAAAAATTCTTCTGTCACACGCAAATGACAAATTTCTTTTTTTAGGGTTTCATCTTGTGACACCATCTTGCGTTTTTTGGTTCATTCAGACCTCTTTGGTCTGTGTGGTGTTATATTTCAGCCAAACCACAAGTTCATTTGAAAGCATACAGTTACAGTTTTTAATTCCATTTAATTTTAAAATGTATATATTCTGATAAAGTTCTTATTTAATAAATAACTACAATTATAGGCAAAACAGAAGTCAAAAATTGAACTCAGTTGCTTTTGTAACTACACAAAATGTAATAAGTAGAAACAGTACTAAAAATATTACATCATCTTTTTAAGGAAAATTAAAAAAAAATTATTCCAGTACTGTTTTCCCAGTCCCAAGAACATTTGATTTTGGTTCATTGACACTGTCAGTGACTTATTTTTATCTGTAGAATAAAATCGACAATGGAAAATTTATATCAAACTGATGAATGCATATAGTACTATGATATTATCTACAGCAGAAGCATGCATTTTCAGTTTGTCTTTTTCTTTCAGCCAAAACCCAATAATGCCATTTTCATTGGCTGAAAATCCACTGCAATTTTAGAATTTAAGTCAAGCCAAAACTGCCAACTGTGAACAAACCCAAGTGTGCAGGTTTTACTTGAGTTACTTAAGATAGTATACTATACTACATAAGCTTAAAATCAAAACTGAATTAACAGTGCAGTAACATCTTTTGCTGTGAACTAATGAAAATACTAAACATAGACACTTGCTAATTAAATTACTTGGAAAACAGGTAATAATAATTCGTAATAACGCAAGCACAAATGTGCACCCTAAATACATTAACCACGACTAATAAAACAAAATAAGTCTCCTACACACTGTCAGCAATGACCCAAAAGTGGAGTATTGCATAATCAAAACATGGTGTATTTGCATAATCGCCAAAGCAAGTACAGCAAATCAAAAACAAGGCATTAAAAACACAAACAGGATAATCTTTCCGTTTCTTCGCTGTCAGAAGCAGCGCAACGATTCACTGCACACTTCCAGGAATCATTTCATTAAGTGTTTGATACGTGCCATGCAGATCGACTCATTTCATTAGTTTCACTCATCGGGCAACCAATCAATCAATGTCCTGCACATTTCAACATGTCACATTGCACAAGACAAGCACATCTCTCAATGAGAGTCTCTCTTGGCATATCAGTCAATTTAAGAGTGATTCAACAAATTCATGCCACTTCTATCTTACTATGCTACATACAAAAAAATACTATGGTTGTGTCTCGAAAATGTATTGAGTTGCCTACCAAAACAGCATTTTTGAGCATCATTGACAAACCTGGCATTAGCATACATTTTGGGTGAGTAGGGACAGATTCTGATACGATTTTGTGGGTTTGAAATATTGTAATGATATGAACTACAATCAAATAATAAATAAATACACAAACAGAATAATTTAACATACATCTGCAGGTTGAAAAGCAAAAAAAAAAAAGGGGCGGCGATAGATAGATAGATGGATTGATGGAGGGATGGATGGATGGATGGAATTTTTAAAAGGTAAATCCAGAATGTAATAATTCTATAATGTTAATAATATGTACAAATGTCCATGTCAATAAACAATAAAAAAATGTTTAAATTTGAAAAAGCTGAAGATGCAAGGCATTAATTAAACAATTCCAAAGAATTCATTGGATGTTAATAAAATAATTAATATGTAAAAAAAATCTGCATGTTAATTATGTTTTGGAGAATTTTAAACAAGCAAAATAAAATTTTAATTATTTAATTATTAATTTTATTATTATTTAAAAGTAAATCTCTGCATACTAACGCAAAATACAAAAATATAAGCAAAAAAGTAAAAAATCTGAACAAACCACTTGGCATTAAGGCTAAAGAATTTAAAAAAGGTGAAATAAATATATTTATTTCAAAACAAATTATTGAGTAGTTTGTGATCAAGTTCTAATCTTTTAAAAGTACAAAAAAAACAAAAAAACAAGCCCTAAAAACTAATTATAAAAAACTACAACACACAAATAATAAAAAACATGTTTTCAATTATATTTCTGTGTGTAAAAATAGATTAATAAATACATTATTTCTGCAAGTTAATAAAGTAATACAAATTAAAATAAAAAGCAAAAAATAAAAGCTAATTGTTTTTTTTACATAGTCTTCTAAAGATATTCTCATTTAGCTAAATCCACTCACAACCAAATCATTCAAGTGGGCTGTTGACACCAAATGTAAGACTTGTTTTTAAAATAAAATGATAAAAGATGCCCAAAAACACTTATGTTTAGAGAGACAGCCAATAAATATATCTACAAAAGGAAGTGTTATGGGCGACGCGGTGGCGCAGTGGGTAGCACGTTCGCCTCACAGCAAGAAGGTCGCTGGTTCGAGCCTCGGCTGGGTCAGTTGGCATTTCTGTGTGGAGTTTGCATGTTCTCCCCGTGTTCGCGTGGGTTTCCTCCGGGTGCTCCGGTTTCCCCCACAAGTCCAAAGACATGCGCTATAGGTGAATTGGGTAAGCTAAAGTTGTCCGTAGTGTATGAGTGTGTATGAATGTTTCCCAGTGATGGGTTGCAGCTGGAAGGGCATCCACTGCGTAAAACATATGCTGGATAAGTTGGCGGTTCATCCCGCTGTGGCGACCCCAGATTAATAAAGGGACTAAGCCGAAAAAGAAAATGAATGAATGAATGAAGGAAGTGTTATGACAGGAAGTGCTCTTGTCTGGCCAGAAGGTGGCGATAGAGAGCAGCAAGTGACAGTAAAGCAGCAGCAGCAGCACACCGGTGTGGCCTCAGGTAAGCAGAGGGAGAGAAACAGCCTGACAGGAAAAGGAAGTTTAAAAACATTAGGCTGGCCACTAATGCTCACACTTACGGGGCTGAGAGGCTGCAGGCGGCAAGTCAGGGGGTCCAGGGCTGGGCTGAGGGCTTTTGAGGTGGTGCCCACGGGCTCATACATAGAGAAAGCCTGCCTGTCCCGGCGGTGGGGGATGGACGAGGGTCCAATTAAGCTGGAATCTCCACCTAGCCCTCCTCCACCACCCATACCCCTTACTCTATCAGGCCAGAGTCCTGGGACACCACCTCCAGTCACAGCGGCCCCCGACCCAGCCTGGGCCCCCCGCAGCGCGCTGTTCTCCGTCTGCATCCGCGAGATCTACAGGGATGGAGGGGCGTCACACACACACACATACACAAAACACAAGGAGCAAAGAAAACACAACAGTTGCAGTGTGGATGGTTACATCATGCTGGGGGGGAGGGGAGGTAAAATGGCTAAGGTTGTGTGAACGAGGAGGGGCTTCGTTCTTAGTTGAAGGTACATGGTGTTTGATTTTCACACTACCGTTCATAGGTTTAGTATCAGTAGAAAACTCGATTTATGATATTCTTACAGCAAAGGTCTTTTTCATTCTTTGTTTAATGTGTAAAAAACAACCAAACAGCAGGTAAACTGTTAGCGAGAGTCTCAATGCTCTACATTGTTGAGATTGATGTAAAAGAACTGGGCAAAAAATGATAAAAACGCACATAAAATAAAAATATTCCCTCAATAACACATTCAATAAATGTTCAAAATCTAAACAGCGTTACTCGTTTGTGCCACATTAACTGATTATCCATTGAAGTGAATCATGATCAACAGCAGTGAAGTGCAAGTTTAGTAGGTTTAACTAACTTTTCAGGAATGTTTGCTTTGGCACTTTTGAGATCAAACTCTTCCCAGCAGGCACAGGACGTCAACTTGACGTCAAATTGACGTTGTACCCCAAAGTTGTGGGGATGTTGCATTTTGTTTAGAAATGAAAATCGGGTTGACGTCAGAACCAAACGCCAGGCCAACGTCTAATGATGTTACAGCTTGATGTTGTGTGGACGTTACCACTATGACGTCTATCATGGTTGCTATACCTGACAAATAAATGTCAGTATTTGAAGTCAATATGACGTTGGTTTAAGATGTTGGCTCGACGTTGGATATTGGTCACTTTTCAACACAAGCTTAAATCAACCAAATATCAACGTCATTTGACGTCATAACTGGTCGTCAAAATAACATTGTCCTTAGACGCTGGCTAGATATTGAATTTTGGTCACCCGACGTCACAACCTAAATCTAACGTCTTATGACGTTATGTGCTTGCTGGGCTGAAACAATCTTTCTTTTGGCCTGATTTTGTTTAAAATGACAAAAAACTGTTTGCTGCTGGATTTTATGTCAAGTATCTCAAGGTTTTCAGGGTGATTTCAAATAAATTAGTTTGAACTTTTAAAGAAATTCTAGATAGAATCTTTTAAAAATGTATTAATGTATCAATACTGATGATTACAATAATTTCTAAAGGATCAAGTGACGCTGAATACTACAGTAATGACTACTGGAAAATGTAATAAATGTAATAGTTATTTAAAATGTAGGTACTTTTCACAATACTACTGCACTTTTAATTAAATAAATGGAGCTTTGCTGAACATAAATTTGATGACATTACAAAATCTTTTTTTTTTTTTTTTAAATCTTACTGATCATAAACCTCTGAATGGTAGTGTAAATACTGCACTTTTTAATGGTTTGCATCAGTATGTATGATGGTGAGTTGTACTTAATGGCAGCATTTCATAACTATTTGTGTGTGATTCTTGTATTTTTGAAATGTAGGTATATAGTTTAAATGGGGTGTGTGTGTGTGTGTGTGTGTGTGTGTGTGTGTGTGTGTGTGTGTGTGTGTACCTCCTTCTGCAGCCTCCGCAGCTCCTCACTCAGGTTATTGTTGACCTTCATGAGCTGCTGAACTTTAGCCTCTGAGGAAGCCAGTGCTTTCTTCACCTCCAGATACTCCTGTAGTGTGATTGGTCCATCTGACAGATCTGACGAGTCCATACTCTGAGACACACAACAGAAATCACCAATCACTTCTCAATATAATGCCATTGCACAATAAACACCAGCAGAGAGAACACATTAATAAAAAGCTATTTATATTTTTTAGAAGATATGTGCACTTAATGAATTTAAGTTAAAATGAGTATTTTTATTTAGTAAAGGATGCAAAAGATATTAAAAAAAGATATCTTTTATATATAAAATATAAAAGATATATTACAATAAAAATAATTAAATAAAAACATTTATTTAAAAATAGTTTAAATAGTTTAATAGTCTTCTTAGAATGGGGGAAAAAGGTGATTTGAATGACTTTGTATGTGGCATGGTTGTTAGTGCCAGACGGGCTGTTCTGAGTATTTCAGAAACTGCTGATCTACTTGGATTTTCACGTACAACCATCTTTAGGGTTTACAGAGAATGGTCAGAAAAAGAGAAAATATCCAGTGATCAGCAGTTTTGTGGGCGCAAATGCCTTGTTGATGCCAGAGGTCAGAGGAGAATGGCCAGACTGGTTCGAGCTAATAGAAAGGCAACAGTAACTCAAATAACCAGTCGTTACAACCGAGGTATGCAGAAGAGCATCTCTGAATGCACAACACGTCGAACCTTGAGGCGGATGGGCTACAGCAGCAGAGGACCACACCGGGTGCCACTCCTGTCAGCTAAGAACAGGAAACTGAGGCTACAATTTGTACAGGCTCACCACAATTGGACAATGGAAGATTGGAAAAACGTTGCCTGGTCTGATCATGATCTGTTCATGGTTCAGGCTGGTGGTGGTGGTTTAATGGTGGGGGATATTTTCTTGGCACACTTTGGGCCTATTAGTACCAATTGAGCATCGTGTCAACGCCACAGCCTACCTGAGTATTGATGCTGACCATGTCCATTCCTTTGTTACCACAGTGTACTTCTGATGGCTACTTCCAGCAGAATAACGCGCCATGTCATAAAGCGCGAATCATCTCAGACTGGTTTCTTGAACATGACAATGAGTTCACTGTACTCA
>CAIGQV010019070.1:14432828-14443928 GCA_903798115.1 Danio jaintianensis | reverse complement strand
GATAGATAGATAGATAGATAGATAGATAGATAGATAGATAGATAGATTTTTTTTTTAAGTTTTAAAATTAATTTGCATAACTGCATAATTAATTCAAATTTAATAACAATGTAAAAATATACTGTGATTAAATATAATAAAGTATATAATTAATGTTACTATAAATGAGTACTATAAAATATTCCACACAAAAAAACTGCTCGATTGAGATTAATAATTGCGCAACACCACAAACAGCAATGCCACCAGAGATGTTGCAACTAGACACCGACGAATTAGTGGTTTACTTAGTGCTCTCCTACTCTCAGCCATGTAATTTCCTGTACACTCCGCATGCTCAGACACAGCTTCCTGTCTTCTGCCTGCAGAACAATAGCTTCACTGATCACAGCCTTGAAAAGGGGATGATGTCATTCTGCAAATATGAGGCAGGGCTGCTGCTCTTCCAGCGGTGCATGCTGGGACAAGACAACACTGGCTTCTGTACTACTGAATAATACACTAATTTGCTGGTTCGGCAAAATCAAGATCAATAATTATCAACAACTAATCTATAATACAAGAAATCAAACATATCAGCGGAGCTGTTGTCGTTTCATTATTAAGAATGACAGAAGTTTGTATGCATGAACACAAATCTTGAACCCCTTACACCTATAATCAGGTTTAGTTGGAGCGCAGTGATCATTTTCCCCCTGGTAAACACCCAGTGAGCTCACCTTGGCCCGGTTGTTGCGTTGGGTGTTGTTGTTATTCTGTGCGGTCAGTTCGCTGTCTGTGTCTTCATCAGACGCTACGCTGTCATAATCGTGCTGGTCATCGTCCGCCTGACTCAGATCCAGCGGGTCTGAAAAACAACAAAACAAAAGATAGCATCATTAATATGGGGAGAAGCAGAGATAGACTCAGCTATATCCATCTCTGCTGAAGCTGTGTTGATGTTCTGCTATGGTTTAAGGAAATGCAATGTGGGCGTCTGACCTGTGGGGCTCGTCAGGCCTTTTCCATGTTGCCGTCGCTTGGCATCACTGAGGATGTCGATAATGAGGGTGGCGAATTCCCGCGCGTTGAAGCGAGCCAATTTCTGCCGCCCCTAACAATGACAGAACAAATAAACACAAATTAACTATGAACGAAACATTAAGAGACCACTTGGGAATTCTACGTTTCTCTGGATTTGGTTTTTTTGTAATTTAGTGTTGGAGTAAATTGTACATTTCGCTACTGATGTACTGATGTTCTTCTGCAACACTGTCAATTAAAGTATTTCTTTTGCATGAGATAACACAAAAGGCAATACGTTTTCAGACATGCTTATATTCATTTTAGACCACACAACATCACAAAATCACAACTTTTTTCTTTTATTTTCAAAAATTACCAAGGATATTTCTGATATTTAAAAAAAGACCTTTACAGAATAATAAAAAAAAGTTAACATTTTACTCAAACCCAAAACTAATAAATCTATGAAAACTGAGAAGTAACATTGGTCTTAAATATTTTTCGTAGCTGTACAGATATACATTATTGACATTTTATATACTTTATTATTCAAAGTTTAAGCAAATGAACTCTTCATTCATCAAAAACGCAATAGAGTACAACAATGTAAAAGTTATTACTGTCACCTTAGAATAATGTAAGTAAATTGGAAATTCATAAAATGTTCTTGGAAAAAAAAAGTACCACAATTCAACATAAATTATTTTATTGATTACTTATTTACAGAAAGAAATATTGAGTTTCCTACAATTCTGTAAAGTATTGCTGTTACAAGAAATATATATATTTTTTAAGTATATAATTAAAATCGATGTATTTTAAATGTCAATATTTCATAATATTACTACTTTTACTGTATTAATAAACTGTGTTTGATTGACTAAATTCTCTCTCTGTGGGCATAACACTTTAGATTATAAGCAATAAAACGAAGAGACACTTTAGATTAAATTATCTTACAGTCCCAAGCCTTGCAAAAGATTGTGATTTCAAAAATAAACTTAACCAGATTAAATTTGTTGATTGTTTTACACTAATGTTTTAGTTCAAATCAGAGTGAAACTTGTTAAATGCGTTAAATAAAGAACACTTCACTCATTATACAAAATAGACAAAAAATGTTAATAACCAGAGGTTAAAAGTGTGGATACAGCATACATTTTTATGAATGAGTGCCCTTCTGTGGGATTCTGGGTCAGATTATAAAGCGATACTTGCAAATTTGTCAAACAAAGTAGGTTTTATTTGAGCACTTAGTTGTTCTCCGACATGTTATTACAGAGGGTGACTTTTCAAGGCTGGAAAGCACTGCCACATCAACAGCTCAGCGTTCCAGCTCTTGACCACTGGGTGTGTATGTGTGTGCATGTGTGTCCCTCCGCCCATCATCTCTTTCCATGTCTTAAAACCTCATGCATACGCAAAAGAACAGGAAATTCTCAGCCTGGCCAATCAGCCCGCAGGAAACGTGCCTTTGAATGAACGCACTTAGTGGTCTCACTGTATAAAAGAACTATTTCAGGCAGTGGCACAGAGAAGGTCAGATGAGTATGCCAATGGAAACGCTGAAAGGGAGGGAGTCGTTGTGCATCTACAGCAGTTATGCAGCTGGAAAACATACTTTTCATTGGTTTGCCGGCCAAACCTGAGCCTCAGACGTTTGCACAACCACAAAACATCTATTTTTAGCCCTCCTCCTGCCGCACCACAGATATCATCTCTCCTTTGTGCCTCCATCAAAAACGGGCCCACATGGAAATGACAGCCCCTTACGCAAGGGGGCAGCAAGAGAAGAATGCTTCCTCCCAAAATCTACTTCCTCTGAGGCTCAGAAATAAGTTGTGTGTGTGTTTTACCTGGTTGCGTGTCGCAGAGTATTCAGGGTTGACGGGTAAGAATGGGACGGCGCTCCGTTCAGTCACCAGCGTACTGTGGTTCTGAGTTGTCAGCCACACTGAGAAACAGAACAGGCACATGTAAACAAGACAATTATAAACAAACAGACTCTGAAGCTGAAGTCATGTGGTTTCCAGAATGCATCTACTCCTCCCGTTTGGATTGTGTGTGTGCGTGTGTATGTGTGTGTTTGGGCCCCTGCCTCGCTTCCAGCCCTGCTTACCATCAAAATCTCAGCCTGGCATCCCAGCATGCTACCTCTTCTCCTCTACAACCAGGAACGAAAGTTGAAGGAGTGCGAAAGAGAGAGAGGAGGAGGAGGAGAGATCCCTGAGGCACTCCCTCGCTCTCTTTCACCCTCCTTCCATCTCTCTCTCCCTCCCTTCTCTACAGACTGACTGCACAGATAAAGTCCTTCTATAGTCAGTGTTTATAAAGCACACTGATCACTGCGTCTCCTGGGACAGAGATTCATGTCCTCCTCGTGCCTCCGGACCATTCCAGAACTACATTAGGAAAAGAGTGAGAGAGCAGGGGAGGCTGGGATGGAGGTTTGAGTCTTACCTGCATCATTCTCTCTACGGTCCACTTCATCGTACACGTCCATAGCCAGCTCCTCGAACAAACGGTTATTTAACTGTGTCCACACACACACAAACAAACACATCAGTATGTGGCATTAAACTTCAGACAGAGAATGGAAAAAAAAAATAGGGCACACACACACACATCAGGAAGATGTCGGTGAGAAGACAAAACAAAGCAACATGCTCCAACAAGGCGCTAAATAAAGATTAACAAAAGCAGAGGGAATTCAAAGCATCTGCTAAATATATCTACAGAATATTTGAGCTTTTGAAGATTTTATCAAATATATTTGTCTCAAGATGCTTGAGAAGAGAGGATAATCAGGATTCCTGTGAGAAATAATTATTCTGGCAATAGTGAGATCATAAATGTTGCATGATGCTACACAATCACAGACAGTAAGAAGAACATATTTAATGTGTGGAGAAAAATTGTGGATTAATGAGATTTCAGCGTTGTTGGAGTTTTCCAACGCAAATATATGGACTGTTAGCTTGGAGTTGGTTAGGGAAAAAATCCATTCGTGAACTTTAAGTCTTTGGCTGTAGTTACAGACTACAGATATTTATTTTAAAGATTAAACAAAAGATTCTCTGGATTTATGATTTTTGCATTTCTTTTAAATTTCAAATAAAATACCAAAAAAGGTGTCATGTTTTTAGACATGCTTATATTCATCTAAGACGATGTATACATTATTATTCATAATTATAAAATACCAATATTGTAACTTCAGAAGAACTGATTTGGTAGAATAATCCTGATTTTAAATGACAACAAACATTTGTTATTCAAAAAAAAAAAAAAAGCTTTAAATGACAATATTTTTTATTTGAAATTACATTAAAAGTTCACATTTTACTCAACTCCATATCCAATGAACCTAGTAAATCCAGAGAAACTGAAGTGATTTAGCTAAATACGTATTAAAAACAAACATTCTCACCTGTAAACGATTATCCCATTTATGAGGGAAATTAAATATTTGTGGTGTTTTTTTACAACCACAGCCTGTGCACACTCCTGAATATTGGAAAACTCATAGATTTTTATTGTGAGTGATGACACACACTAACCATTCAAGACATGTTGTTGTGTTTGCAGTGGTCAAATGTGAAATCCGTTTTTCAATATTTCTTTTCACATATTCTTAGTATATAGGCATATTGCATAGTTAGTATATATTAGTATACATAATATATACAGTGCTCTGCATAAATGAGTACACCCCATTTTGAAACTGTATATCTATGTCTCATTGAATATAGATAATATATGTTGGTGGATTTAAACAAAATTTCACGTGTCGAGCACTTGTATTGGTGCAAAAAAAAAAAAAAAAACTTTGAAAAACTACAAGTTCGGCTGAACATATGCTGGCAACTGGATCAAAACCAAAGCATCATTTGGGAATGAACAAAAGATTTTATCACTTGTTGCTTTGGGTTGTGCCTGTGTAAAAAATCTAATTCCCTAAATTCTCTGTAGCAGCTCATTAACCTGCATCACTCACCGCTTGAAGCTTCTTCTTGGCTGCCTTGGCCAGTTCAGAGAGGTCCAGGCTACACAAAGACAAAGACACAGACACAGGAGTAAAAGGATGCTGGAGACATGCGGACAGAGAAAGATGAGGAGAAAGGAAAGGAGACATGTGGGAAGGACGAGCTGGATGAATTAATGGATTGATGGATTGGTGAATGTATGGATAGATGGGGTGGGACATGGGCAGCCAAAAAACATGAGGAGGAACAGGAGGTTTTTAAACAGGAAAAATATATTTTACTTGATATAATTTATTAGAAATCAACTGGCTTGTAATGCTCCAATGTTATGACATAAATGTGAGTTCACAACTAAGAGAGGAAATACAAAAGTAAACCTTTCTACTTAACACTAACCAACAGCTTGTGTGGCCTCATCTAATTTGTTTCTAAATAATAATATATACTGAATTGTGCATAATAAGAGAAATAAAATAGCATGAATTAAGGTAAGAAAGAATAAACCATTTTGATTTTAAGTTGACAATAAGGGTGTGTTCACACTTGTAGTTCAGTTCTCTTGGTTCCTGTGATTAAGTCCAACTTTGTTTTAGTAATGGATCATTTAGCTTTCATAACTGATTTGATGAAATCATGATCATAATTATTATATCATGTCATGATTTTTTAGGACCAAACTTAAAGATATAAAAATACATAAATAAAAAAGTATATGGGTGTTTCCCAGTGAAGGGTTGCAGCTGGAAGGGCATCCGCTGCGTAAAACATATGCTGGATAAGTTGCCGGTTCATTCCGCTGTGGCGACCCCAGATTAATAAAGGGACTAAGCCGAAAAGAAAATGAATTAATTATTTCTTAAAGAATTTTACATAATAACTGACTAATAAATGAGTTTAGTTAAATGAACTAATGTTAACTATTGGAGCCTTATTGCAGAGCGTTAAAGTACAATAGCCCTATAAACAGTCACAGAACTTTCAACCAATATTTCAGTATGCAGTAGGCCAGATTAACATGTGAAAATGTTTGGACTAGTGAAGCTGTTATGAACACCACTGCAAAAACAATGTGAATTCAATGTCTTCAAAAGCACTATAAAATGGGGGTGGGGGTTGTTTATTGTGTTTAATTTTTTATTGTTATTATTTTTTTGTGAATTGTTAAATATACGAATCTCCTCATTCTTTGTATTCTTACATTGTACATAATGTTATGTATATTTCCAATAAACATACTTGTATAAAAAATATTAAATAATAAATAATTATTCACTGTATTTTAAAGTCTCCACGATATCAACATTATGTTTGTTCATTATTACAATATATGGAATTTTTAAATATTGACATATGTCTAGGGCACATGATATTTTTTACCAGCTGAGAACTCTTGAAGAGTTTATAAAATGTGTGTGAAAAGATGTGAAAACAGCATCAGGAATTCCTCGACAGATGTACACCAGCTGCAAGCAGATGACATTTTTAACACCTGCACTGAATTTTATTATTAAAAAACAAAACAAAAAGGGTATTGAGCATGTTGCTTTGATACTGTGATATAAGGTTCAGTTTTTGGTTCATAGCTCATAGTTTTAGTTCATTTTCATTAAACAAAACATCCCAAGTGTGAACACCCTTAAAATCACAGTATATTGTGCAAATCCCAACTCCTGCCTCGTCCCTCCAGATACCCACATCCAGATGAAGTCCATGAGAAAGAAAGAGAGCAGGGTTTATGAAGAGGGGGATGAAAAGAGAGAAAGAGAGAGAGATACCTCTGCGTCGGGCACTTAGGGCGAGCTCTGCCTCCAAAAGCGCAGCAAGATGGAGAGATCAGAGAACGAGTGAGCGAGACCGAAAAGTGGGCAGAAGACAGTCAGACAGAGGGAGAAAGAAAAGTGACAGACCCCGTATCAACATTCCTTCTGGACAGGTCAGTAAAGTTCATTCAGATACAGTGCATTTGAGCTTGTCAGCCTTTCAGGTTGAGGGCATGCTGTGTCTTATTGTAATCTGATCAACCGTGTAGCACAACCTGCTGGCCAGCACACTCAAATACACCCGCTGCCAACTTATCTTAATCTATCTACCCTATACGAGCAGTGCTTAGGAAAAGACTTGAGGGAGGATATCATGCATAGTGACAGGTAATAAATAATAAATAAAACCGCACTGATGGTTTTCAATATGTATAGACAGTATTATTTCTATTATGAGTCAGACACATACAAAAATACTCAAACAATGTACCTGTCTGCCATCTGAGGGATGATATAATGCCCATTCTTATGATCTGCAAAAACACAGACACAATAAAAACAATGTAGAAGTTTTAATCCTCATTTCAGGAGGACAGATTGCTTAGTTTTACACCACGCACAAACAGGACATACTGATTTTCATGCCCAAATTAACAGGTGGGAGTATTCACACTGCAAGTGTAAACCTCACAGCAGAAGCTTAGGTGTAATAAATGTTTCAGCGCTGAGCCTTTTTTTTATGTGGAATCTGCACTAAAAATGGTTGAAAATGCATTAGAAACTTGTTAATCTGTTCTCTGCAACTTGGACTTTTATGAAGGATCATACAATGAATTATGACCATTATTAAAGAAATATTGAATACTCACCTGGGCGACGTCCACACAGGTAGAAGGCCAGTCTGTCCGTGAGCTCATACTGACACTCCACCAAGCGTTCAGCCAGCTCCACGTGACCCGCTTGCCTGTAAGCACAGTCACATCACACACTATATAAAAATAATATATTTACACACACACACACACAGACACACACTATCATACAAAGGTTTGAAGTGAATAAAACTGAAATGTAATTTTTTGGTGGTTTTTTTTGAACACAGTAGAACATATTATACTTAATATAACATTTAAAAATAGCAATCAAAGAATTACAATTAACAACTGACATGTGAAATGAAAAATATTTTAGAATTAAATACTTAAGTATGGAGGTATGGAAGTAAGTATGAAAGTATGGATGAATGGAAGTATGGAAGAATGGAAGTGTGGATGGATGAAAGTATGGATGGATGGATGAAAGTATGGATGGATGGAAGTATTGATGGATGAAAGTATGGATGGATGGATGGATGAAAGTATGGATGGATGGAAGTATTGATGGAAATATGAATGGATAGAAGTATGGATGGACGTATTGATGGAAGCATGGAAGTATTGATGGAAGTATGGATGGAAGTATGGAAGTATTGATGGATGGAAGGAAGTTTGGAAGTATGGACGAATGGAAGTATGGATGGAGGAAAGGATGGATGAAAGTTTGGAAGTATGGATGGACGGAAGTATGGAAAGAAGTATTGAAGGATGGATGCTCAAACAGACAGACAGACAGACAGACAGACAGAAAGAGGAATGGTACAACAGAGAGACAGTAGGATGAATGGATGGACTTGGCTTTTACTGTGCATAGTCTATGGGTGTTCGGCCATTGATATCTGGAGCTCCCGGATCCGCTCCATACACAACCAGCAGCTCAGCCTGGAGAACCTGTCCCGCTTTGGCAGCCACATGGAGAGGGGTTGTGCCCTTTTCCTGTGGAGGCAACATCAGGGGTGTGAGTGACCACCAGAGATTACAGCCACTGTTCAATCTGCTGATTTCATAGTCAATCTTTAGGTCTGACCGTCTACACTTCAGACCCACTGTTTCAGAAAATTAGGGCTTTAACACCAGATTGTTAGAGGAACTCAGTTATAGGAACTGACCATCAGGTCGGTCCCTCAAGAACTATATCTTCTCCTCTGGGCATTTTCATGTTTGAATTTACACTGTCACTAGAAACTCTAAAGTGATGCATGATGACCCACAGCAACATGAAGAGCAGCGGTCACTAAAAACAATAACTGGATGATGGAGGATGCCATGTTCAAAGCTGTGTAATTGGTTGTGTGGATTGTGGGTTCTGTGATAGATACACAAGTTGTGATTTAAAGAGCAGAAAGGAGGGCTGTGAAATTAAATCTCCTACAAAAATCTGTAGTGCTACATATCATTGAGGCTGAGAAAAGAACACATTCAACCCAATGCTGCAGACAGGTAAAAACATTAGCTTTTTATGTTTATGTATTGTAACACTTTAAAATACAGTGTTAATTGTTTGTATAGAATGCCTTCAATCAATCAATATATATTTATGCTTCCGTACCAGTTCCTGTTGTGCTGAGTTAGAACCTATTATGAAGTATGACATTTTCGCCATTCATATAACTATAAGTGTTTGCATTTCTTGTGGTGCCAATAGTTCTAGGAACTATGAAAATGTCCATCCAATACAAACGCCTTTAATATAGTGAGCATATAGACCATTTGCCTTTTTAATAACCTAAAGTCAAATCAAGTCACCTTAAACTACATGTGCTATATCCGAAACACAGTCTCAAATTCTCATTCAAACTCTCATTCAAAAATAACAGAATAAATGCAAACAACAAATAGTCAATCAAATGAAAATTTTGTGATAAATGTTAAAAACAAAAAACACACAAACAAATATGTCTAAAAAGACATCAGTCATTATTCAGCTCAACAGAGGAAAGCAAAAAAAAAAAGAAATATTTTGGTTTGGAAAGAATGTATGGTATCAAATCGGATGTTATAAACAAGTGGATACAAAAGACAACAATGCAGTGCTGTTTAACATCTGAGTGACTATTGTAGTTTTCATTAACAGCCTGAATTCACTTTTATAAACATTTTTACTAATTTCAAGGTTTTATTTATTTATTTTAATTATTTGTAAAAAAAAAAATCAACATGGGACACAGTGGCTCAGTGGTTAGCACTGTCGCCTCACAGAAAGAAGGTCGCTGGTTCGAGTCCCGGCTGGGTGAGTTGGCATTTCTGTTTGGAGTTTGCATGTTGTCCACGTGTTCGCGTGGGTTTCCTCCGGGTGCTTCGGTTTCCCCCCCAGTCCAAAGACATGCGCTATAGGTGAACTGAATAAACAAAATTGGCCGTAGTGTGTGTGTGTGTGAATGAGTGTGTATGGATGTTTCCCAGTAATAAGTTGCAGCTGGAAGGCCATCCGCTGTGTAAAACATATGCTGGATAAATTGGCGGTTCATTACGCTGTGGTGACCCCTGATGAATAAAGGGACTAAACCGAAGGAAAATGAATGAATGAATGAATGAAAATTCAACATTTCATAATTTATTTTAGTAACAGTTAAATGAAAATGAAAATCATTTAGTTGGAAACTAGCGGATTTACGGAAGCATTTGATTTGTACATAGAAAAAAAAATCTATTTCTTTTATTCTGAATACCAAAGAGAAATAAAGCTCTAAATCAGTACGTTTTCTGTCCTTTTATCTAGTATTAATGATCTGCTTTCATTCATTGTAGAACACCTGACAGAACAAAGACGACTGATCTTACCGGGTGGAAGAAGTTGGCTTGTGCCCCCAGTGACAGCAGCCGTAAACATGTCTCCAGACTTCCTGTCCGCACACTTGAGTGCAGTTGCTGCAGGCAAGAACAGGAGAATAAGCGAGTATGTGAGAGAAACCCAGCATGAAAGAGATCCTCTCATTAGGGTCGTTCAATAGCACTGAGGAAGGCACATTTATTCACTAGCGGGGTGTCATTTTAAGGGCCCTCCTGCAAGGGCACAGACAGTGGGGAGCAGAAAGAGGCCATGAGGAAAGACAGAATGACAGTAAAAGGGAAGAGACTGTGATAAACAGTGCCTTGTGTGATGGTCTCACCTTGCTAAGGTCCTTAGTAGTGACTCCGTCGTCATCACGGCAGGGCAACTTATGGACAAAGGCTAACATCTGGTACTTGGCGCGAATGAACTCTGACTTTGTGGGGCTGCAGAGTGAAGAGCGCAGAAACAAATGGAGAGCAAAGTCAATATCAATAAATTAACACTACAAAATGGGACACATACTCAATAGCCCCATCTACATCAATATAATCACGACTGCTTATTTAAAACTACTGGCCTCTTCTCTGATGTAAGTGAAACTTGATTTAAAGTACATCTATACAAATTATCAACTAAAGATCTGGAAAATTACACACACACACACACACACACACACACACACACACACACACACACACACA
>CAIGQV010019070.1:14414372-14428700 GCA_903798115.1 Danio jaintianensis | reverse complement strand
AAAAAAAAAAAAAAAAAAAAAAAAAAAAAAAAAAAAAAAAGAGTTAAATCAATGTACATTTAAAGAAATAGGTCACTCAAAAAGGAAGACAATCCTATAACTAATTCACCCCTTAGCCACCCTTGCAGTGGGTTAATCCATCGCAATCTCAAACCAATTCGCAACTTTTTGATTAAGTGGCTAATTCATATTAATTTGAATAATCTCATTTGTACACTGTAAATTGACAGTTTTCCATATTTTGTTTTCCGTATTTTTAATTAAAAAAAATGTTTCATGTATTTATGCTTTTGAATTGCATTGTGGGACTTTGATCTTTGATGAAAATGGACTTTTATTGACATATTTGATAGTTTGAAGTGATATATTGTCTGGGTTGGTGTTGTAAATCACAGCACAAAAATCTGGTAATAAGCTGCCAGAACATTTTCTGTCATTTTACAAACTTACTTCCCTATATATTATTTTTAAAACAATATCCTGTCTCAAACTACTAAAATGTCACTTTGTTAAACTGTAGAGTTGAATTTTCAACATCAAAAGTGGACAAAGCAGAGATAAAACTCCCATAATACAATTCACAACTGTAAACAGAAAACTCTTGTAAATCACAAAATACAGAAACAGTGTTTCTTACAGTGTATGACTTGCTCATCTCCCAATGAGTGATAGGTTTAGTAGTGGGGTTTGAAAGCCTCCTTTCAAAGATCATACGTGTTCATACAAATAAAATCATATAAATTAGCTTTTTTTTTTTCTTATGAGATCGGGCTGGTTAATCAACGTCTGCTAAAGTGAAGTGTTGATTTTCTAGTTACAAAAATTTTATATTTAAAACTTTATAAACAATTATCTTCCAGCAACAGCTGTTTGTATGTTCATGACAGAATTGAGCTATTACCTAAGAAACATTGGATGCAACAAACAGGGTTGGCTTGGGCAAGGTAAACTTCTAATTCAAGACAGGCATTTTGTTTGGGTCCATCACTTGGATTTCTGTATTCTACAATTTTCATCTTAGCTTTTTATATGCTCTACACTGAAACTTAACTCACTGTCGGAAGCCAGTGAAAATGATTTCTTAAAAAAATCTATTCACTTCTAAAGGTGTTCATTTCATTCACTTTTGGGTGAACTAAACTCCCACATTCATCATAATTTAAAATGGATTTTTAAAGATGACAGATATTTTTTTTTACTGAACAAAAGGCTTATTTAAATCCACCAAATGTTCATATTACAGCCAAACAAATTATTATAGCATGCAGAGAAGAATCTAATATTTACTGGCTTAATTAAAAATAAATTGATGCCATAAACTCATTTATCGGTCTAAATATGAACAGAGATGAAGCCAAGCACCTGTGTGTGGGAAAAAAAAAATCAAAGATGATGCCAACTAACACACTCATCCTTTCTAAAAGTGCTTCAAAACATTAACTGAAGCATCTTCAAATCTGAGTTGCTCTTTGCATCTAATGAAATTACACGTGTACACACTCACTAACACACACACAGACTCTTCACACAGGGCGTCATTCAGCCCTCAGTGGCCATGCAATTGACAATCTTCCCCACATTCATTCATTCCAATAACACATTTACCAGAATACATCCGTCTGTCTGTCCACTATCCCTCCTCCTCCCCCTCCTCTTCCTTTCTCAGTCATCAGTTCCTTGACTTCAACACACTCACCATTATCTACATTCCAACAACATGTCAAACACGAAAATGACAAGCTCTATGTGCACTGGCACTGCAGTAGTAGAGGTCGATTGATGTTGGATTTTGCCGATACCCATAGCTAGATGGACCATATATTAAAATAGCATTGAAAATAATTACACACACACACAAACAGTTGTGCTAAATTCAGGTGAAGACATGTATTGAGAAGAAATACAAAACTTAAAAATTGATTGTGCTTTTTTATTATTAGTATTATTATTATTATTATTATTATTATTGTCGTTTGTAACAGTTACAAATTTTTTTTAAATAAAATCCCTGCTAGGTTTAACAGTTTAATAAAAAACATGCATGCACATGTTGTGATTTTTGTCTCTAGAAACCACTCTCGCCATAAATATGTTGGCTCTTGCACTCTTGTATGACAACAGACATTTCACAGCCACTCCAGTAACAGATGCAATTCAGGAAAACTATCGGCAGGGATTTTTGTTGATAACCGATACCACAGGCATCAGTGACAGAGCTTTTGGTCGAGCTCACAGCATGACTGCAGGTAGTCGAAGAGGTGAAACAGAACTAAACTGTCAAAAACAAGACATACTCGTACATTTGTGGAGAGCAGAGAGCAGCTGTGGATGAGAGAGCAGCTGTCATGCCCCCCGTACCACTCCTCGGTCCCCCCCATGGGGATGGTGAGACTAAATGAGCAAGGCCAAGGGTGGGCTTGAAGTGACGGCACAGCTGAGCAGCATTTAAAATATGTTTTGTAAACAACTGAAGGCGTTCTTGTGTCTTTATTTGGTTGGTTTAAACTTGTTGGTAATTTACTGAGCGATGCATTTGGGGACAAATGGCTGAGAACGACATAATTCCTACTTATTTAGAATACAAATGCTATAGGAAAAAAACGAGAAGTTGAGTCTGGTTTCAGGAAATTGTGTCTTAAGGCATGCATGACGGAACTAGAAATGGCTATAAATAATTTAAACCTATGCTCTATTTAGTACAAACCTATTTAGTAACTTTGAAAAGAGGAAATCTGAAAACATCAGATATGAATTTGTATATTACTGCTGACAGATTTCCCCCAATGCTCATAATTATTACAGAAATATATAGCGTTTTATATGGCAGTCATGCTGAAAACAGCTTTAGGTGGTGTCCAAGTGTGGACAAACTGGTCCGTTGGCTAGTTTTAGATGGGTTTTTAGGGACTTTTTAAGCTGGTCATGCTGAGAGACCAGCTTGAAGACCAGCTACACAACAGCTTGGCCAGACTGGGAGACCAGCTTAAATCAGCTAAGACCAGTAAACCAGTATAGGCTGGTTTAGGCATTTTTCCAGCATTTAAATACTATACAATACAATCAGTTAACTCAACATACTATGATATTATTCATAGTTTTATTATAATAAAAGTGTATTAAACATGTTTTAGTGCATTGACTACAATTTGTGTAACCATAGTTAGTTAAACTATGGTTAATGTAGCAAAATCATCGTTAATTTGAGGTTAACGTTACCATAGTATAACTACAAAAACTATGTTTGTCTGGTTATATTTTAAACCACTGTTAATGTTTATTAATAACAAACAAAACCGTTATCTAGAAGCTATTCTGTGGACAAGAGCAAACAGAAGCGAAGACTGACCCACGTCAGAGTTAGATGTGTCCTGTCAACCTGCTAACGTTAACGCTAGTTAGCTATCTAGTCTAAACCCAAGTTCAGACTAACTAGATTCGCAAAAAAATGCACCGGATATGCTTAAGTAGTAACTCTTGCAGTCATAAAAACTGACTGTAAATGCACAAACGTGTTTTACTTAAAACTGGGAAGAGACTCAAATGAGAGTCCGCAGGCTACTTAGCAACCAAGCATAGCTTACTGACAGTTAGCATTGTTCGATACATAGAGCTTTTAGTGCGGAGTATTTACTAAAACACACTTTTAATATATTGTAGCTGTCACTACAATATCTGCATATAAACAAATCTGAATGTGGAGTAAATGTGGTCCTTTTAATTGACAGCACCTCGCAGGCTCGTCAACTTAACTTGGGATGGGTGCTAACAACGAGAACGGGTAAAACTTTAGCCACGGCAGCATAGCAGGAATAACCAGTCCAAATTTAAAGTCATGCAAGTTTTGTGAATGCACTAAAAGATTATACTTTATAAACAAACACTGTTCAGCCGTATTACAAGAAGCATATAAATGAAGAGTGCGTTTAAAAGAAGCTGATTTGTTGGGCCGCAGAATCGGCCTTAATTTTAGGGCTTTTTCCTGACGCGCTTAACCGAGTATCCCTTCGCATACCCGGGCTTTGTACTCCTCCGCTCTCCGCCGCGCTCAGGCGAGTCCCGGACAGCCATGGCTCACAACAACGCCTTGATCCATAAATCTCAGCCTTACCTGGTGCACTGCAGTCGGCGCACACCTCGCTTCTCTGGACTTTCCTGGACATCGCTGAATCAAAAGCTGCTGCTTCCAGAAATTTTAGTCCAGTGCTGAAGATATCTAGTTTGCTCTCCCTCCAGGAGCGACGTCTGCGATTTTAATGCCGCCCCGAATGTCCGGAAGCCGGCGACGAGCTCTCCAGCGCTCCCGGTCCTCACCCTTCTCTCTCTCTTTCTCTCCTTCCTTTTTCCTGCGGTGTCTTCTGTCGTGCCGCTACGAGGACTTTACGATTCCTCGAGATGAATGAGATTTTCAGAAGGCCCCTTACGTTATCAGATTTCAGACGTTATCAGTTTAATTTTGAGTGGCCCCACTAATGTTTTTTACCCCGATCATTATCCAAGCCCCGTCTCTCAGGCAAAAGGGGGTGGGAATAAGTAAAGTATGGATACAGTACACGGTTTATTTACATCCACTGCCCCATACACTTCTGTATGGCGGGCTGCATATCCCTCTCTCTGACGTCTGTCTCTCGCTTTCTCTCTTTTGCCCCACTGTCGTCAGTGCACAGGCGGGGGCCGACACAGCAGAGGGACCCTGCAGTCGTGCCCACCAGTATGGAGATGAATTTTACATAACTTTAATTACATGCCTACTATCTCATAATAGGCTAAATAACATTAACATGAAACATTAAAAGTTTATTTCTTCTGAATTTTTTACTTTAAAATAATGTGTATCTAGAAAAATATCATCTCATTAATATATTTTATTCATTTGGCTTCCAGTCCTCCACATTTTATTCTATTAATTCTGTTAAAATACATCAGTTGTTTTCTTGGCCCAGTTTACATTTGCTCATTAAAATCCAAAACAAATATTCAAACAATAGGATAGAAAAAGGAAAGTGTATATACTTTTAGGTTTTGGTTAATATATATATATATATATATTGTTTTCCACAGGCAACATTACCATTGACATGTTTATATGTATTTTGATTATGTTTCTTGTGAGATCATAAATTGTTAAGAACAAGATAAACTAAACAAAATAGCGCAACAAAATAATAATTCAAGCAAAATAGTAATGCAAAAAAAACCTAATTATTTTCCAAATATATTCATTCATTTTCCTTCGGCTTAGTCCCTGATTTATCAGGGGTTGCCACAGCGGAATGAACTGCCAACTATTCTGGCATATGTTTTACACAGTGGATGCCCTTCCAGCCACAACCCAGTACTGTGAAACCCATATACTCTCACATTCACACACTACAGCCAGTTTAGTTAATCCAATTCACTTATAGTGCATGTCTTTGGACCGGAGGAAACCCACGCAAACAGAACATGCAAACTCCACACAGAAATGTCACCTGGTCCAGCCAGGACTCGAACCTTCTTGCTGTGAGACAACAGTGCTAAATAAATATCGCCCTTTCAAATATATGTCAAATGTAATAGTATATTTCATTCATTTATTCATTAATTAATTCATTTTTTTTCGGCTTAGTCCCTTATTTATCAGGGGTCACCACAGGTCAGTGGCATACATTATTTTAAACCCCTCTAATGAATAAATGAATAGTATAGCACAAAAGAACATTTTATAGAAGACCAAACAGAAATCAGTAGAAGTTTTAATACTAACAATTTAATAAAACTCCTACAGACAAATACACACAAGTTAAATCATTTATACACTTATCTTATTAATTTACCTCAGTTATGTTTTATATTAATTTTAGCTGATTTGACCATATTACATTTACATAGTAGTTCACCCAAAAATGTACACAAAAGAAGATATTTAGAGATATGGTAGAAACCTGGAAACATTTACTTCCATAGTAGAAAGAAAATATGGAAGTCAGTTGTTACAGGCTTTCATTCATTCATTCATTTATTCATTTTCCTTCGGCATAGTCCCTGATTTATCAGGGGTCGCCACAGCGGAATGAACCGCCAACTATTCTGGCATAGGTTTTACGCAGCAGATGCACGTCCAGCTGCAACCCAGTACTGGGAAACACAGACAGTGCTAACCACTGAGCCATACAGGTTTTTAACATTTTTCAAAATATCTTAGAGGTGTATAGAAAAAAGAAACTTAAACAGGTTTATGACAAATGGAAGGTGACTAAATGATGACAGGATTTTCAGTTTTGGATGAACTATCCCTTTAAGTCCATATTGATCATATCAGCACAAACAACATCCCTTTCCCATTCTATTAGGCTATTATCTGCAAAACAGAATTACAGAATTGACTAAATAGGCTATTAAGACAGACGGCAGCACGAGATGCTTCATATATCCTCTCCCATGGCGCGGTAAGCAGCCTCAGAATCAGCATGTATGACAGAATCGCGCGCTGAAGTTCAGTGGCTCATAGGTGTGAGGGAGTCTCTTTGGTCTGGGAAACGCGAGCCCTGCCTCAGCCTCCGCGAGCGAGCGTGCGGGCGCGCGCCTTTCAGTGTGTGACAGGGAGAACAGACGAGGAGGAGTGGAGAACAGACCGGAGAGCGTTAGCTTTAAATTACCTTTCAAACACAGACGCACTGAATGCCGAGCTACTATGCAAAAAGGGATGCTGTTGACGAAAAGGGAGAGAAATGCCCTAATCGGTCGTCTCGGAAATAACAATATAGCACGCGCCCTTTACAAAAGTAACTGATATATCGCACAAAAGCAGCAGGGAAACGGAACGGGGAGAGAGCAGCGGCGAACTATGCACTGATGATGATTTCTGCCAGAAAAACTCCGGAGAAGAGTCGCTACCACCTGCATTATCTGGTGTGGAATAACAAACACCGGCCGCTGGAGAAAGAGCTCTCAGCGCGCGAGCAGGTAAGATGCGTTGGTTTCCGCGTGCCAGTCTCGCGGCAGATGATGCTCGGGGCCGCGCGTTTCGCTGAGGAAACTGATTCGGTTACTTCATTCGCTTTATAATCTGTGAAAAGTGATTCTTCATCATTATCTGGTTCAATAACCACATTTATACGCAGTTAAGTGGTTATTTACTAGAGAATATGTCCACTACAAACAGAAATGCGTGTAAAAAAAAACCTTCACACCCTGGCTGTGTCTTCATACCTAGCCAGTTGCCTATCTAGGCTGCATTTTTGGGCGGAACGCTTAAAGATGCTGTCTGTGTAGGCATCACACTATTCGACACACAGTCCATATTCTTGAAACCTGCGCATGTTACATGTGTGTAATTACGGCGGAAACATGATCTGAAATGCATTTTAGTTTTCTTTCGATTTAGGATGGTGTAAAACACAGAGAGAGGCTGCAGAGTAAAGTGACAGGGCATACAAAGGCAGTGGGTGAATGATGCTTACAGATCAGCCTACGTTTACCACCACTCACAGTTCCTGAGGATAGATGGTGTGTCAGGAGAGCGTGTGTTTATCTTTCTGATCAGCCTTGTTCAAAAGAATTATTAATCCAATACATTACTCCACCAGCAGTGTGAAATTAATCTGTAATTTTTGGGTTGCATATTATTACTATGCTGAACTGCAAATTGACATTGTATGGTTAGATAACATTTAAAAGGGAAATTAATAAATAAAAGAAAAAAGGCGAAAAGATTAAACAAAGGAACATACTACTAGATATTGATAATATGAGCACAATTGTAGCATATGCATTAAACCCCTATTCTGTAATAAAATGGAATTCAGTTGAACAGTATTTATTTTCTGTAATTAAAAAGAAACCTCCATTTGATTGTTTTGCATATACTTAAAAAATATCAAGACACAGATGGCAGTAGGAGATGCTTTCTCGTTCCCATGCTGCGGTGAGCACCAGTATGACAGAATCACTGATTGCAAACTAAAGTTACACAGCTTATATAAATAGAGATTCATATCAGGCAAAATCTGCTTTTTATGATAAACCCTTTTTAAAAGAACTGTTTAAAAGAACATTTTAAAAGAAAAGTCAACATGAAATGTAAATTCACTCCATGCATTTTATTAATGTTTCTGGACAATTTATCCATGTTTTTTTATTTATTTTGTCTCAAATGTTTGTCAAATACCATAATCTAATATTTGATCAAACTTCTACCTACGCAGACCTGTCCAGTCATTTAGTACACCTCAGCCTGCTTTATCTTTAACTTGACTGAAGGATTGCATTTATGCACCTCCATTCAATAAAAACTGATGGATAGAACCAAGTCCTCACCCTTCATTTCTTTCATTTTCGACAATCCATTTCACAGAATACAGAAGAAAAGATCTCTTGCCACTTTCATTACGTTAAGAAATGAATGCAACATTAATCCACTGAACTGTGAAACAGTCTGCAAATCAGTGCATCAATAAAAAAAATCTTGAATCATTCATTAAAAAAACAAAGAATGACGAAGTAACAATATTCAAAATACATTGCTTTTTTATTCCAGTTTAATGGAAATGTTATTATTTATGGAATGGGACTATATGTAAAAATTTTCATGAATTAATCTCCATTTCATTGCCATTGTGTAAACAGATTGTAATGAAACTTTAAAAAGAGACCTTTCATGTCTTCCCAGGTTTAACTATGAAATCCTGTACACTGATCATTATATGAAGGCTATTTTTGTTGGGAAAATCAAAGTGTGCAAACATTTATAAATACTCCAGAAAGCCTCTCTTCTGACCTATAACACATGGAATGAAGGCTTACAATAATCAAGATATTTCAGAAAGATGCTGTAACATAAATGTTTCTTGCAAAAAAAAAAAAGAATTAATTTATACTATTGTCCAACATCGTTTTTTTCTTCTTCTGAATACAAAAGAAGAAATGTTGAAGCATGTTAGTAACCAGGCAGTATACCCATGTACATCCTTTAAAAATTAATAAATGAATACATTGGTGCGTTGAAAGAAGAATAAAAAAATTCTACAGGTTTGGAAGACGGGTAAAACGAAATTATTTATTTTTATTTTTCAGGGGGGGGACTATCCCTTTAAATGATACATATTAATACGATTAATATTAATGATATTAATGATACACGCTAATAAGCAGAAGCAGGGTGCGAACTACAGTGGGGTTTGGGGGGTGTTGACCCGTCAAAATAATTGTTTTGGGGGGAATTGTTGGGGGGTCAGCCCTTTGAAACTGAAAAATATAATATATATATATATGTATATGTATATATTTTGCACACTGAGCAGAAGTCTAGTTGGGACGGCTTACATCAATGACTACACTTTCTCTTATTTTTAACTCTCTGCTTCACGAGTGAGCATTAAAAACTCATTTCAACAAAGTCACAGCAGAAAAAGTATTCCTGATTCCACCTTTCCAAATCCCAAACAGACGGTAACTCATTTCAATCCCAGCCATCCTGTTCATGTGCCCATTCTTCTGGCTCAGGCTGAGGGTAATAATTCAGACCCCTAACCCTCTTGATGATCACTGCCATATAAAGCACTTCCAGTTTAGCTGATTTACAGGCCGCTGACAGCTTAATCTAGCCACGTTTGGCATGGTAGCGTGTCGCTCGATGAGTCAATCTGGTGCCCTCTGGGGACGGGATGAGGCGCAAAGGGAGGTCAGTGCTGTCTAGATCGTTCCTCTCCAGTGAATGAGGCACGTCTTCACCCTGACGGCTGAAAAAAGTTGCTGCATCAGCACACAGGATTATGGGATAGATGTTAGGTGTCAGTGAAAGAACAAAGGGGGGAAACGTAAGCTATCGGGAGAGAGGAGGAACATGAATAGCAAGACATGGCAAGGCAAGTTCATTTATATAGCACATTTCATACACAATGGTAATTCAAAGTGCTTTACTTAAACAAGAATAAAAGAAACAAGTATAAAAAGTAAAAACAACAAAGAATAACAGTTATTAAAAACCGATAAAAAATTTTTAACACAGGTTTTAATGGAATGAAAAACAAAAGGAAGACATAATAGTGCAATAATCTGTCAGACGTAGCACAGTGCTCGTTTAGTAAAGGCACAGCTAAACAGACGTGTTCTAAGTCTTGATTTGAATGTGCCTAATGTTGAAGCACATCTGATCATTTCTGGAAGCTGATTCCAGCAGCAAAGAGATTGGGGTGGTCCTGGAGGAGGAAAAATAAGTTAGGGAAGGGAAAAAGAAGCTCAATTTGCAGTTTGCCCTGACAGTGCCATAAAGCAGTCACGGGGGAGGAAGTGGACAGATGACAGCTTGGAGGAAATTGAGACTGAGCGAATGGAGAATGGATAGAGTGGGTGATTGAACGAGGAAAGCATTTGCCGGCTGATGCATCTACATAAGCCAGTCCAAGAAATAAGAGAAATTGTCGTGCAGGATGTAGATTTGTGTTTTTTTGACTGAAGTCAGCAGTGCCTCAGCAAATGCACAACAACACGACGGCAGTTTCTGTACCCACGGCCCTCCATCAGCACATTTGCTGTTGTCCACACATCTGTTCGGCTTTCACGTTTGATATACTATCTTTCTTTTTGAACGCTTGTGCCTCCTGCTCTCCACTCGTAACCCAACACTAATTGCGACAGAGTGTTGTCACTGGGGACGGTGGAGAGGGGGTTGCGGAGATTTGGTTAACTTACGATAAGCTTTTAACAGGCTGTCAAGGACCGTGGCAGACAAAAAATAAGGAAATGACAAAAATTAGGAAATGAAAGGTAGACTCATGTCTGGTGTGATTGGAGTTTCTTATCTAAAATCACCACAAAATAATAAGTAGGAATACAATCAAACATACAAGCACACTTAATAATCGATGTGTTGTACATGACCTGAGTAGGCGTCTGAACTTCGCTGCTTGTGCCTACTAGAAAATACTACAAGGCTCTGTTTCATCAACACCGCTCATCTCTGTGATTTACATAGATGCTTGTTTTCCCAGTAAACATTCCCCTGTTCTAATTTGGATATGCAAACGTAACCTCAAGCCGTATTATGCGAAAACCGTAGGAGGAATAACACTTCAAGTGCATCAGTTTTTTCCTCTTAAATGGAGAGTTCACCCAATAATAAACAATTTGGTTATGCCTTCCTGTTAGCCCTGGTGTTGTTAGTAACTTAAATAAATAAAGACAAAAATAAATAAATAAATCACACAAGCACAACAAGATGGCTAAAACTTGAATTGAAAACTGAGAATCTGAAAATAAAAGTGATAAAATATTATGGACAAAAGTAATTAAAATATAAGTATCATATAAAAATCTAATTAATTGCTGGGTTATTTCATTCCAAACCTGGGTTAAATTTGTGTTAATTCTGTTTAGTTGTACCTGGTTGGGTTTGTCTATATTTCACCCAAATTTGGGTTGAAACAACCGAATAAGTTTAGAGTGCATATATAAAAACAAAAAGATAATATAGAGTCTAATATTAGTAATATATAATGTTTTAAACATAATTTTAAGGACGCTTAAGGATGAAAGGAGATCCCTTTCAACTATCCAAAAAGAGTCCAGCAATGACCTCTCTCACTTCCTCCTTCCTCTTATCTCAACCCAGCAGCTCTGTGGCATTTACCGGAGCGAAGGACATGTCATCACTGCACATTATATATATCATGGATACTAAAACGGCCAAATCCAAAAACAGTTTGGTATTGTCCCATTGTGTTGTTTCTACAGTATTTATTCCCTGACATAGTTCAGAAATGATGGCTGTATTGTGTTTTGGTGCAGTCGTGGTTGGTTTTCTGCCTCCCACACTGTGAGACGGTTGTCTCAGCCCTTAAAGCCCAAGCCTCGGATGCCGATCTCCAGAATACGAACTGCACCGTGGGTGTGTGTCAACCTCCAGTGACACAATAGCGCATAAAAAGTCAAACAAGAGCCCGTGTTTCTCCCTCCCTCGCAATACGTCTGTCTGCCCAGACTTATTTAAAGAATCTGTAAGTTCTTGTTCACTTCTCTCCTGGGTTGCATCCTCGTCTGTGCAATTCATTTCCTTCTTCTGACACATGACAGCCTTTAGGTGCTCCTGTGCGTTGAAGTTGTTCTGTCTTGTCTGTCTTCAAACAAACGCCCATTTAAGTGAAGGTGCTGAGGCACATGATCGCATTAACATGAGGAACACATTGTGCATGTATATCAATGCATGTATGCTATTATTATGCACACGCCACACAAGAGATTCTGTGTAAAGCCTTCAGCAGAATCCATCCCATGCTGCAATTTGTACCCCACACACACACGCACACATATGATTTTCTTCAGCCTGCCTCCCACATGCACAGTTTGGACTTCCAATGAAAGATTGATGTTGGTTTAAGTAGCTGCCAGAGAACATTAGCCAAGGCAGAAAGAGTGCAAGAGCAGATGCACCAGCCAGAGATGACTATCAATAATGCAGTCTCCAGCAGGCTCACAACTAGAGAGAGAGAGAGAGAGAGAGAGAGAGAGAGAAGAAGAAGAAGGAGATGAGATAGGATGGACAGCTACCATATTTTCCGGAAAATAAGTCGTACTGTGTCAAAATTATATTGTCGGGAGACACTGATAAGTTGCGCTTGTGCAGAAGTCTGATTTTATAGCTTTGTTCAAGCATAATGTAGTGGATGCTACAAGTAGCTCAAAATAAAGTGAAACATAAATTTATTTTAGTTTCCCTCACTCACTCACACACCATAAATCATTTGAAGTTTCAGTATGGAATAAGGAGAGAAAAATGTATTTTGGCATTCACTATTAACAACATTTATTATAAACGTCAAGCCTAAACAAAAAAGTAAATAAGGAATAATTTTGATGTATTAATCTCTAAAGGGATAGTTTATGGTTTGAGTTTTTTCTTCTTCTGTTGAACACAAATGAAGATATACTGAATAACGTTGGAAAAACAGCCACTGACTTCCATAGTATTTTTTTTTTTTTACCAAGGATGTCAATGGCTGTTTTTTTCCACTACTGTTGAAAACATTTTGTTTTGTGTTCAATAGAAGAAGGAAATCCATAAAAGTTTAGAACCACTTGATTATGAGTAAATGATGAGGAAATTTCACTTTTTGAGGTGAAATATCCCCTCTTTATTTTTACTATGATCTATGGGTGAAGTATCCCTTTAAAAAACGTCCCCGATTCTAGGTTGTCGATGAAAGCCTGTAGGCCTACTGACAATGTTTTTGCTGAGAAAATCAATAAATGGATGGTTATATGCTCCCAAGAGCTTCTCTTCCATGCTGACACATGAAATAAATGCTCATAATATTCAAGATAATATAATAACGACAGAGCCATTTTTTACTTAAATGTCAATGTGTCACATAAGGATGAAACTATAATCTCACATAGATATAGTCTGTAGTCTCAAATATAATTTATAATCAAACTATCATATCGGTGTAGTTTTAATCACCTCGTTTGTATATGTGATGCTGATCTTGTGCAAACATGTCCACATCACTATAATACGATGCTTTCTTAACAGCTGTTTTCTCAATGCTGTCATTTTGTAGGTTATTTTATTTACTGAGTGGAAAGCCTATTTACATGTTCATCTAATCAGAAAACATTATTGGTACATTGCTGCATTGGTAGTATTTCCAACGTTGTTTTTTTTTACTTCTAATGAAAGCAATAGTATCTAGATGCAGACTTGAATTTGCAACCTGAGACTGCATATTTCAGAGATGCAGTGTCAGATACAATGGAGGGTTAGGGGTGGGGGTAGGGGTAGGGTTAGGTGTGTGCATTAAAAAGCATTGCATGCAGCTCACTTTGCAACTGCACCAATGATTAGAAATGTTGTGATGAACATGTATTTGAGCAGGCGAGTGTGTTTGTTGCAGGGCTGTCAGCGAGATGCAGTGTAGGTGGGTTAAAAGAGTTCCGGTCAGAGCAGGAGAACTGTAATGTGTAGGTGTTCCAGGTAGGATTATTGTTATTATTCTGGATGGCAGCCCTCATTGCTCAAGAAACCTTACAAAGATTTACCATGGTAACTGAAGTTTTCACCAAAAAGCTTTTTCAGCTATATATACAGTTGAAGGCAAAATTAATAGCCCTCTAGTATTTTATTTCTTATTTTTAAATATTGTTGCTTAACATGGAGATTTTTCACACATTTTTAAACAATTGTTTTTACCAATAACTAATAAAAAAATCTTTCATGCATAATTAGAACAAGAATTTTATGATGACATATTGCAGATCACACTGCAGCCCCAAAAGCAGATAATATGTATATAAACATGTGTGTGTGTGTGTGTGTGTGTGTGTGTGTGTGTGTGTGTGTGTGTGTGTGTGTGT
>CAIGQV010019070.1:14357379-14406378 GCA_903798115.1 Danio jaintianensis | reverse complement strand
GAATCAGTGAATCGTTAACTGTAGACTCACTCTGAACAAATCATTCAAATCAGTGAGTTGTTAACTTGAGAACACATGCAATCCTATCTGTTTAGATCACAAACTAATTGCTCAGTGTGATTTTTGAACCAATTTCACACATTGACCAGATTTAGCTCATTCATCATGAATCTATCATGTGTCAGAATGAGGGACAATGTCTGCAGTTAAAAACAAATTTTTACTCTGTTACATCATCGTGAAATGTAGTTAAGTGAAAGTAAATGCTTCCTATAGTAAAGATACTACAATAAAGTACAAATACTTAAACACAGTAGTGAAGTAAAATACTTGGTTACTGTCGAACAGATCATTAAACTTAACCTTGTGTTTCTCAGTGTTGCAGGAAGCCATCAGCACACGTAACCCAGAGCTGGTACGGCTGGCGCTGCGTTACCGTGACTACCAGCGCACCACTAAACGACTGGCAGGGATCCCGCATCTGCTGGAGAGACTCCGACAGGTCAGCCCCAGATGTGCCTTAATAAACCCTAAACCTGCTAATGACAAAACAAACCAGCAGCTTAACAGCCACCTGCTGCCTGCACACCTGAGCCCTTCATTCAAGCAGATTCACGCATACAGACACATAAACAAAGCTTTATGGGAAACTGCTGGCTCTATCTATGTCGTTGTCTGTTTGTGAGACCTCTCTTTTTATGCCCTTTCCGCAGCAGTTTTCTTCAACCCCAGGCGCCCCTGCAGCTCTTTTCCTTTTGTTTGTGATGGATGTGCGAGCTCTCTGGTTCTCCCCGGTCCTCATCTCTCTAAGAGTTTTATTATTCATGTCTTTCCCTGCAGAGCGATCCGTCTCTTTCTTTCGCCCTCCCACTGTACGCTCACATTCACTCTAACCTTCTCTCTGCCTCTTGTCCGCCTTGTCTTTCAGGCACAGGATTTTTACGTGGAGATGAAATGGGAGTTTACTAGTTGGGGTAGGTCATATCTCTAGTTATGTTGTGTAAATGGTATGCTTACAAAGTGTTGGCAATGCTAAAGGTCATGGTATTGAATTCTGATCAGATGTGTACCTTGAATACAACGTAAAGCCACAGTCACACTAAAATTCCTGTGGACACTGCAATATGACATCATACTTTGAGGTGTCTTTTTAAAAACATTATATATACTGAACATGCTATACATCTACAATGGTACACTCTTTAGGGTAGGTCTGGTGTGGTTTTGTGGCACAACAACAAAGTTTTTACATGGATTTTATTCATTTCTTGTACATATATTACTTAAGGAATAATAAACGGAATTGAAATGCACAGGGAAGGGGAACTGAGGGAAGTCAAAGAACTGCTTGACACGAAGCAGGGGTGTGAAGTGCATTTAAAATCCTTTAACGCACGACAAGCCATTGATTGTAGCGCTTATTCTATGGTCATTTGCAAAAGATGTAGAGACATCAAAACATATATGTGTATATAGCACAATGTTTGACTGAACACAACACAAATCTCCCCACTTTGAGTCAGTGACAGGCAGACACAGACAGGAAGAGAGAAAGAGAGATAGTGTATGTAAATGGCATGGGTATATCTAATAGCTCTAGTAACATGTGTTAGGCTACCTCTTTGCAAATATTTTTGAGCATATTCATGAGTTGGTTGATCGACAATCGGCTACCAGGTGAAGCACACGTCTGTGTCCACATATGAATAAGGCTTTGGCAACTGTCGCTGAATTACTATTGTTTGGTTGTATTGGGTACTAAAGTTTGAGGCAAGCGCATTTATTTCTAGCTGTGGTCAAAAATGGAACTACCTGTGAATAAAAGGATTTTATTGCATACCTTCTACCCAATCATATGCCAATCATAATCAAGAATTTCAACAGACTATGGAATAATGGAGGTTAATGGATAAAAGTGTCTGATGACACTTTATTAAGCACAAACTGTGTAACAATATGTAATCTGCTTATATGTACACTGTATGTTTGTTTGCTTTTTTAAAAAAAAGAAGCAATATGCATGGTTATAAAAAATTATATATATATATATATATATATGTACACACCCACACAGAAATTATATATAAGTGCTAAACTTGAACTAAAAACGTCCCTTGGCCTCAAGAGCTGTACTAATGACTGACACATGCAGCAGTCTTCATTATTAGTTATCATTCTTAGTATGCCAACCATTTAATCCTGAATTGCCAGTTTGAATCCAACTTGAAGTGGGCAGGGGTTTACACGGATTCTTCCAGGATTTCACCTCTGTTTTGATAAAACACTGTATTCAGAGACCTGAAAAACCTCACTCCCACTAAACGTTTAGTCTTTGAATTTGTACTTCTAGGAGCAACAGAATTCAAAAACATCGTGACCAAAAGTTTGCTAAAGCAACAAGGTGCTATTTAAATAGGGGTTGACTGGATCACTGGGAATGGCCTTGAACTGCGATATGCCTAGTGCATTATGGGTAGATTAAGTTTGAAAAATATACATGGGGGCTAATAATTCAGGAGGGCTAATAATTCTGACTTCAACTGTATATCCATTTGCAGGAATAAAAATCAATGAAACTAAGTGAAATATAATACTTCAGATAAATGTGTGCATTACAAACGCAAAGTAAATATTTGGACAAGGTCTTCCTCTTTCTATATCCTCATGTCCTGCTATTGTTGAACTCTGTTTCCAGTTCCTCTGGTGTCACGCATCTGTCCGAGTGACACATATCGAGTATGGAAGAGTGGCCAGTGCCTGCGGGTGGACACAACACTCATGGGATTTGAGCAAATGACCTGGCAAAGAGGCAATCGCAGCTTCATATTCAGGGGTCAAGGTGCGTTCAATAGCCCAGATAGCTTTATTTTCCGCCTTCACAAGCCTTTATTTTTTCCTCTCTGCCTGTTACCTTGAAATCCGATTTGGGTTTGATCTCCACTTTTGTTCTTGATGCCACCTCTTGGTTCGGTGTTCTTTCAAACAAGCCGTCATTGGCATGGAAACAACCCTCAGTCTCACTTCGCCACAGTCTCTAATTGGCTCTCTCTCTCTCCACCTGTCATTCAGACTCCAATGCCATGGTAATGGAAGTGGATCATGACAGACAGCTGGTGTTTTGCGAGACGCTGCCATGCATCTCTTCCTCTCCCAGCTCGCCCTCCCCAAAATCCTGCACACCCTCTTTGAGCCTTTTAGGGGCACTGCAGCCTAGCGATGAACAGGTAGCGGCCCGTCTATCCGCACCCGTAGTGGCCACTCAGCTGGACACCAGGAACATCTCCTTTGAGAGGTGAGCACATAATAACAATTAATTAAGTGGGCAATTCAAATGTTGAACAACAAGGGCGTCATAACCCTTTATTGTGGCTTTACTGTAAATCCAAAAGTGCGAGCAAGCACTTTTGGGGTAAACTTCATCATGTGTGATATTGGATTCACCTCTGTCTGCATGGTGGCCACCTGGTACAGTCTAAAAAAAAATGCTGATTTGTTGTAACCCAAGGTTGGGTCAAATATGGACAAAGCCAACTATTGAGTTAAAAAGAGTAATTTATAAATAATTGAAAAACAAAATAACCCAATATTAGGTTTGTCAATATTTGACCCAATCTTAGGTAACGTACCACATTTTTATAGAGTGTAACATGTCCGGATGTCTCTGCAGGAATAAAACAGGCATTCTTGGCTGGAGGAGTGAGAAAACGGAGGTGGTGAATGGCTATGAATCAAAGGTAAGGCTTTTATTGCAATAAAACAGATAGTGCCGTCCAGTAATTTGAGACAATGATGAAAATTTGGTCTCACATTTTTTGCTGATAACATTACATCACAGCTGCCTGATGGAACTATACCAGCCCTTTTATATACAATTGGACAGATACAGTTGAAAAACAACAAGTTAGCCCTCCTGTACAAATGAAATAATTTTTTTTATATTTCCAAAGTGCTGGTTAACAGAGAGATTTTTGGTAAAAACAGAATAATTTTAATAACTGATTTGTAATAACTAATGTATTTTGTCATTGCTATGGTGACAATCTATTTTGCAAGATACTAGTACTCAGCTTAAAGTGCAATTTAAAGGCTTAGGTTAATTAGGCAGGACAACAGTGGTGTGTTCTGTAGCCAATCGAAAAAAGAGAGAAAAAAATATTAAGGAGCTAAAAATATTGACTTTAGCAGATTTTTTATATTTATGATTTATTTATTTTATTCCAGCCAAACTTTGAAAAACTTCCTTAAAATATTTGAAAAAGAATTAATATTTCACAGGAGGGCTAATAATTTAGTCTTCAGCTTCAGTATGTCTAACTTTATCCACAAATACTGTACATGGGTCAAGGATAAAAGGAGGTCATACATTTTTACCATGCATGAATTGTCATTCAGTATAACAAAAACTTGTTTACTAAAATGACAATCAAACAATCAAATGTAGAAATTACTTCATCTTTTTTTAATGAGTGCAGGTATAGAATAAGTGTTTTACTTTTACATAAATGTTACACAGAATGACAATGAAAGTTTATTTCACCCATATTTTGACATTTTATTTTTGCAAAAGTTATTTGAAACAAAATAATTTTTTTTATTTAATTTGACGCAGACACCAAAATCTCGCCTTTGACCCACATACAGTCTTATTGATGGTTGGTTAAGCTATTAAAAACATCAGGATCATAATTTTCTGTAAAGCTGCTCTTTATGATGAAAAGAGCTATACACTTAAATTTGCCTTGCCTCGCATATGTATGTACAAGCATGGAACAATTCAATTAAAAACAAATGAATTTATAAGCAAGATGTATTGATGCAAGACGAATGAAATTAAACACCTTAGCCAATAAACCTTTTCCAAGTTGAATATCTTTATGTATCTTGACAGTTATCCATGGCTATAATTGGAAGCCTGTTAAATTATGCGCTAATTAGCTGGCAAATTGACAAATCCAGCTACGGGTGAAGGCTTGGCTCATGAATATTAATTAAGGTACTTGACTGGACACTTCTGGAAGGTTACCAAGCAACATCTCTGTGACCCAATTAATATTCATACACTTATGCCTTGATTCGCTTAGTGTTACACAGTAGCAAACTTTCACACACTTTCATCCGTTGACCTGATTAGAAAAGAACCAGTTGCTGTGAAGCAGCATGCAGAGGCGACATGACAAAACCAGACAGCTTCAAATTATATAAAGCATGTGAACTAAACTTATATGTTCTTGTTTGTCTTTGCTTTAGGTTTACTGTGCCTCTAATGTTGAATTGATCACACGAACGCGTACCGACCATCTTACAGACCAGCACAAAACAAAACCCAAAGGTACAACATTGTGGAAGGATAAAAGTAGGGCTGTAGCACTTAAATGGGGATGCAGAATATATTGTGTATGAATAAATCAGTATTTTAATAGAAACGTTCAGTTGAAGAAATTGTACAGTAGAACATACAGTACTTCTCAAAGTAATAAATAATAATATAGCAATTAAAATGTTAAGCAATTATAACAAGATTTTTTGTTTTTAAACTGAATTTAATAAATGAATAAACTTATTTAAATGCAAGAATTTCCAAAATGCATCCAAAATTTCAAAAATGTATGTGAATGTAATTGTAAAATGTTAAATCGTATATGTTTTATGATTTCAAATAATTAAATAAGCGTTTTGATAGAATAATAAGTTTTACAATAACTTTAACTGATAAAGTTATTACTAATTAGTTAGTTAATTAATAACTAATAAAGTTATAGTAATAAGGTTATACTAATAACCTTAACTTTGATTGTAATGCAATAACGTGCACCTTTGAAGCTGCTTTGAAAATAATTTTTGTGAAAAGCGCTATACAAATATACTTGAATTGAATTAAATGTGACTAAAACCACAGTCAAGAAAAGTTCAAACAGGAAAATGGCGTTTGATAAAAATAAAGCAGATTTCATAAAGCTCTATGAATGTTTTTTAGCAACAAATTATATTCGAAGGATTTCTGAAGAATCGCATCACTAGAGTAATGATGCTGAAGATTCTGCTTTGCCATCACAGAAATAACTTACACTTTAACATAAATTTACATTTAAAACAGTTATTTTAATTTGCAATAATATTTCACAATACTACAGATTTTACTTTTTTTTCATTAACGCAGCATTGGTGAACAAAAGCATTAGGAACAAAAATACAGATTAAAAAATATGTACCAAGCACAAATGCTGTTCTTTTAGTTTCCTCAGCATAACACAACGGCCACGTGCATTGTTGGGCATGCCATAGTGAATATGATGATGATTCATTATTTCAACGCCCACTCAGATTATTCCCAAACAGACAGTGTCTTTGTCTGATCTATCGTTACTGTGATGTAACACAGATACTTGGGATTCTGCACGTCTTCTGTAATCTGACCTGCTGTGTGTTGTGTTTTTGTCTCAGGCGGCAAGACACCTCTGCAATCCTTCCTGGGTATCGCTGAACAGCACATGGGGCCTAACAATGGCGTGAGTTTAACAATGGGAGCCCGCCAAGATTTTCATTGATTTATTATCAAGACATCTAAAGTGCCTTTCTGGTTTTATGTCACTTCTGTAGCCTCAAAGTGATGTGTGTGTGTTTTACAGCACACTATGGTGACTCAGATATCATGCCCCACAACGAACCCTCTGGCCGTGACGGCTGACGAGTACTTTAATCCCACCATGAGTCAGAGAGACATCGGCCAGCCCTGTTACCTCAGCACCAAAACACAAAGGTAGCGCTTCAGTCCAACACCGCTTTCATTCTCATGTTGAAACACATTGTAAATGACTCAGAATGGTTGCTATGGTGTTCTGAGTGGCTTATTTCTTTCTCTTGTTTAAAAAAAAAAATAGTATTCACTGCTGGTTGTCTGTTACTTTAAATGTTCACATTCTTTGACAGCCAATCAGAATCCATCCTGGATTTCATGTTTTTTATAGCTCATCAACTGGGGGAAAAATATTTTGAAAATGATTCCAATGATATTGTTCCTCTGTGTCGTTATCGTGAATGATTTTTAAAACATCTTTATTGTAATACGGAAAGTTCACCCACAAATGAAAATGCATATTTTATATAATTTACTCACTCTTTAGCTTTTCCAAACCAGTTTGAGGTTTTTTTCTTCTGTTGAACACAAAAGAAGGTACTTTGAAGAATGTTGGAAACCTGTAATCATTGACCAAAGTGTTTGTTTTTCCTACTATAGATGTCAATGGTTACAATTTAAAACATTCTTCAAAATACAGAACAAAAAAAAAATACCTCAAACTAGTTTGAAACAATTGGACTGTGAGTAAATGATGATAGAATTTAAATTTTTGTGTAAATTATCATTTTATAATTATAGTTATAGATGCACCAATTTGGAAATTCAGGCCAATACTAATAACCGATAATTTGGAGGCGACAACCGGATATCTGAATGTTTCTGAGACTGATTACGAAAGCACAAAATACATTGGACAGCTAATTTATTAAAAAAAGAAACTTAACAGGAGAAAAATAAACCATAGGGGATCATCTAGATCTTCCTTTCCCAAAATAATTTCTAAATTGGAGTGCTGAAGTCCTATTTTTTTTAAAAGTGAAAAACTCCCATGCAGTCAACATCTTATCTTCCCTCTAGCATAAACTTTTCTGAAGATCTAAATTTATTTTCATAATGTGTCATTAAATATAACATGAAGCATGACGGTACCGATATGGCTGTAGGTATATTGGATAGCTATAATCCAAAAGCTTGAAGAAATGACATTAAAAATATTAATGAAAACTGAAAAACAAAAGCTAGTTAAAAAAGAGGAAACACTATGATCGAACATCACTGACTGTCAAGCAAAACTCTCAAGACTGTATGAGGTCACAGGCATCTCGTATGTGTTTTGTTTTCCCAGGTTCAAAGCTAAGTTGTGGTTGTGTGAATCGCACCCTCTGTCTCTGGCGGAGCAGGTGGCTCCTATCATTGACCTCATGGCCATCTCCAACACCCTGTTCGCTAAGCTTAGAGACTTCATCACCTTACGCCTGCCTCCGGGCTTCCCTGTCAAGATAGGTACGTTTTGGGAAAGGTGGCTCCACAGTATTACTAGGTAGTATTATAAACGGGATGCACAATGTTATCAGAACATTCAATTAATCAGCCGTTAATTACTTGAAATGTAATCATCGGCATCAGCCAGACATGGAAAATTATGCCGATATGCCTTGCTGATAAGATGATGTGTTAATTATGAGAATGCAATAACTTGCTGGTCTGCCAGGAGTGCTAGCTGTAAGATCAGGACAGCAGTCTGAAGTGAATTCTTGAAGTAAATATTTGCCTCAATGTTGATTTAACTGTCAGAAAGGATTCTGTAAATATGACCAGTCAAACATAGCTTAATTCAGTATCTACTCTGTTATTGTTTTGGTCTTTACAAATGTTTTACATTGGCGACACAGTGGCTCAGTGGTTAGCACTGTCACCTCAAATCAAGAAAGTCACCAGTTCGAGTCCCGGGCGTTTCTGTGTGGAGTTTGCATGTGCTCCCTGTGTTGGCGTGGGTATCCTCGGGGTGCTCCGGTTTCCCCCACAGTCCAAAAACATGCGCTATAAGTAAATTGGGTAAACATACATTGGCCATAGTGTATGAGTGTGTGTGAATGTGAGAGTGTATGAGTGTTTCCCAGTTGCGGTTGGAAGGGCATCCGCTGAGTAAAACATATGCCGGAATAGTAGGCGGTTCATTCCGCTTTGGCGACCCCTGATAAATAAGGGACTAAGCCAAAGGAAAATGAATTTTACATTATTCTTTATAATATTAAGTAATAAAATCTTCATAACATTAATAATATTTGTTGTGTTTATGAGTAAAGCATTAAATAGTGTCATAAAATCACAAATCTGATTTTAATTAGTGGTCAGAAGCTAATTCTAAGGTGTAATAAACATCACAATTTTCCAAAAACTCACTAGAAAAAGGCAGTATTAGTGTTGGCTATCAGCCAAAAATTAGGTAAAAATATCAGATTATTGAATGTAGGGTAAAATCCAGTATTGTTTAAACCATTGAAATAATGTGACACCAAAGGGTTAGTTCACCTAAAAAAATGAAAAGTCTGTTATTTGTTTATTATTGGAACACAAATTAGGTATTTTAGATGAAATCCAGGAGGTCTCTTGTTCTTCATAAACAGCACGGGTCCTGAGATGTTCACAGTTAAGAAAGATAACCAAAAACATTGTCAAAGCATGTGACTTCAATTGTTCAAAGGTAATCATGCAAAGCTCCAAGAACACTTTTGTGCACAAAATAAACTGTAAACGACGCATTACCATTAGAGTTAGTAGTGCAATACATAAGTATCATATTTCCCATAATAAACGCACACCCAGACCTGATGCAGAAGAGAAGACATGTGAACAAAGTCCATTTTTTACAGTGTTCCAGCCAAACAAAAATAATTCATACTTTCTCCAGGAATGGAAAATTTTATAGGAAATACTTTGAAAAATCTCCTTGCCCTGTTAAATATTTATTACCTTGGGGAAAGAATGAATATTTAACAGTAGGGCTAATCATTTAGTCTTCAGCTTCAGTATGTCTAACTTTATCCACAAATACTGTACATGGGTCAAAAGATTTGTATGATCACAGTTGAACCACTGAAGTCACATGGAATGTTTTGACAATGTTTTCTAGATTTTAAATGTCTCAAGACCGTTGCTGTCTATGGAGGCTCTCAGATTTTATCTTAAATGTCTTAATTTTAGTTCCAAATATGAACAAAGGTCTTATCGGATAAAAATGACACAAGAGTGAGTAATTAATAACATAGTTTTCATTTTAGTGTGGACTAAGACTTTAACATCTCACCACAGAAATTCCCATCTACCACATCCTGAATGCTCGGATCACCTTTGGGAACCTGAATGGTTGTGAAGAAGGTGGTTTGCCACGGGTGGAGACTGAAGGGGAAGGACAGAAAGAGAGTCCCAGGACAGAGACACCCTCTCCAGGCAGCGACTCTTCCAGTGTGTCGAGCTCCAGCTCCACAAGTAAGAATCAACCCGGCTTTTAAATGTGATTGTTTGAAGCCATTTAAGATGATGATAAGATTGAGAAATATGGTGTTACAAAGTAATACCGTGTCCAGACAAAGCCCTTGCCATTTTTAATGGATGAAGAATAATTGATTGGATAAATGTTTATTGATTGCATTCCTTATAGTACTGCTTGTAGTACAAATGTAACTCAGATGCGCCGATCAATGCATTTGACTACAAAAATCTGCACTGGCCTGCACATTAATGCGCGTTTGTGCAATATACAGACTCATGCCGTGGAGGAGAGATTCCAGCTTGTGTGTTTGAGGCTCCGCGAGGCTACAGCATTTTAGGAGGAAACCAGAGGGAGAACATTAGAGAAGAAGAGGATGATCTGCTACAGTACGCCATCCAGCAGAGTCTGATAGAGGCTGGATCAGAATATGACCAGGTCTGAAATGCCGTCACACACTCGCGTATTGTTAACAGATGCACAAAGTTTTCCACAAACTACAGAAATACCTTATTACATAGTAATACAAGTATTTTTTTTTTTTTTATGAAATCCAAAAAATGCTGCTAACAGCAACAGTTCAATCTGAGAATATTTGAAGTTCAGTGTACAGCTTGGTGGTGCCAAATTTTGTTGGGTATAGAAACTATGCAAATACAGTAAATTTGGCTTCTTCATCTCAAGAGTTTTTTGTATTTTAAGTGTTAAGGTCTCTATGAAATGTGTGTGTTTAGCTCATTTAAACAGAAGTCCCTTCATTTCTACAGTGCTGCATCAATGGCCTATTTTGTTGGCAAAATATGTTTGCTTCTGCCAATTCACAATTCTCTTGCACATGTGAGTTTTAAATTGCAATTAAATTTTTTATATTGCAGCAAAAAAGGGCTTCTATGCATCTCTCATGTCACATAACAAAAAAAATGTTAAAAAGTAACATCATGACAATGAAACCTAAATATTTTTATACTTATTACCCAAGTTTGGCCTACAGAAAAAGACATAATCATGTTTACATTATAACTGTCCCTTTGCTCATGGTCAGGGGTGTCCAAATTTATACCATTGTCCTGCAGAGTTTGGTTCCAAGTTTCCTCAACACATGTCTCGAAGTTTGTAGTGTGCTTACTAAGGCTTTGCTTAGTTGTTTCTGGTGTGTTTAAGTTGACCAAGAGCCTAAATATGCAAAACACTGGCACTCCAGGTGTAGGACTGGACACCCTTGGCGTAATGTGTCCACCTCAGATAAAATAGGGTGGAAAAAATCTCTATTAAGCCTTTCAAACATACCTGATACCTGTTTTCCTCACAGGTGACGATCTGGGAGGCTTTGTCCAACAGTAAGCCTGGAACACACCATCTGTCCTGTGACCCCAGTCGGCACGAAAGGTCTGCAGTCAGTATTCCCCATCTACCATCTCCTGTAGTCATATCTCATCCACAATAGACAGGGACAGCATCACACTCTCATCACATTTACTGGAGCTATTGACTCAGGCGTGACTGTCAATATAGCCTGGGTAAAGCTCATAGAAATTCATCTCTCTCTCTCTCCTCACCTCCACTTGCTCTTCAAGAAGTTTTAATGCAGGCTGAGATGCCCCGTCTGTGCCAGATGACATGAATCTGAAACAGTTGCTTCATGTCTTTATTCTTTAAGGTTACAGTTTAAGTACAGTATAACTTCACGTAGTTAGTTGGGTACATATTTTATATATATGTATTTATAGTTGAGGTCAAAATGATTTTTATAAGTGGTTTAAAAGACAACATTTTTAAACATACTAGTCTTAATAACTAATTTTTCTTGTTTTAATGTCTTTGCCATGATGAAAGTACGTAATATTTTACAAGATACTATAATTCAGCTTAAAGTTAACTAGGTTAACTAGGCAAGTTAGGTTAATCAGGCAAGTCATTGGACAACAGTGGTTTGTTCTGTAACCAATTGAAGAAAAAAAATATTTAAGGGGACTAATAATATTGAATTTAATATCTTTCTCCAAATGAAATAGGAAATCTTGTAAAAAAAAAACGTCCTTGTTAAACATCACTTAAGGAATATTTGGAAAAAGAATTAAAATAAAATTCTTTTGCTTTGTATATTTTTTGTTTATAGTCAAAATGGCTAGATGAATAGCAGAGGTCTCAGTCACTTATTCTCTACTCCATTACCCAGAACCCCACAGCACAAAGCCAGCCCCGTGGAGAGCCCTCGCAGCACACCGACCAATAAACCACCGTGCAGCTACGACGAGCAGCTCCGTCTGGCCATGGCGCTGTCTGCCCGAGAGCAGGAAGAGGCGGAGCTTCGCCAAAGACGCGAGGAAGAGGAACTGCAGCATATCATACAGCTGTCACTCATGGAGAAGTGACAGAGCTATCGGGAACCGAGGGGTGGGAGAGCATGCCTGGGATCTGAAACCAACGTGAACTATGATTGGCCGCTCCCAAAAGCCCCACCGCCCTCTTCTTCCAAAGAACTGCATAAAATGGGCTGCCCTCTGGTCCAATCTACAAGGAGTCTTTCAGAATCACAGAGAAATCTTCACTCTGCAAGTTTACAACACAAACTACTAAACTCATGGCAATCCACGGACTGATCAGCACTGGTCTTCTACTGTGTGAATGTGCATTTATGACTGAGACGGTCTGCACTGCGTATCTTTTTGAAAGCCATCATCCAAGCACTGCCCAGTTCTCAGTGGTGGGTTTGAGTTCTGGGGGATTTGTGTCACTTTTTTTAATTTTGCAATATGGATGTAAAGAACTTTACTTCTGTTTGTTAATACACACAAAAATACACTGCACTTGGTTTGTGGAGCCGTAATGTCTCCTAATAGAAGGCCCATGGGCACATTTCTTGATGGAAATGCTGCATTCATACAAAAAACTGAAAATGACAGTGAGTTATACAACCATAAGTTGCTTACTAATACTTAAAATCACAAAAATCACATTTGAATTCAAACTAAAGTCCAGTTTACATGTTCAGCACAGATACATGATCCAAGTTAGTTGTCAGTCGATTGGCAGAAGAAAAATGACAATGCTTTCTCTTATAGTAGGAGGTGCTTATGGAAAAGCACAGCACTTTTCCACATGGTGTGGTCTAGCGTCAGACAAGTTTAGTGGTTTAGTCTTCGCACAAGTAAACCTGTGATGTCAGTAGGCAGAGCTTCCACTACACTAAGTTTTGTTGTCGTCACATTGTTGATAACGTGATTGGTCAAGCCTCCTGGGCCCATTCTGTGTGAATGCCACCTTCAGAATGATTCATGTTCTGAAGCCAGACTCTTTTTTCAGCCCGTTCTCTATGGCAGAGGTCCCCCGGGTCATGATCTAATACCAGGCCACAAGAATGTAAAACCACTATATGCAAAGACACTGTATTATTTATTGTGCTTTTCCCCTTTAAGAGCCAATATCCACATTTATATCAGACTTGATTCCACATGTTAAAGTTAAGCAAAAAACAACAACAAAAAAGCAGGAAAATGAAAGCCAACTTTAGCCAAAAATATGATGATTCTTAGTAAAGTCTCAGTGACCCATATCCCCTCGGGCCACAAGAACAAAGTAAAGACAAAAACCAATCTGTATTTTTTAAAAAGGTTGGAGACCCCTACTCTAGGACCAGGCAAACTTGTCCCTTAACTGTCCGTGCCTTTCCACAGACTTAAGGAATGAACAATGCCATAATACTGCTACTTGTCATTTACCTGACTATTTCAAGTCTAAAAACAAACATTGCAGATCTCAGTGTTTGCTGCAGGCATTCAGCACTTATAGTACTCTGAGTACTGTAACCTTCCACTCAGAAACTCTCTGATCTACAGTGGAAATGCATGAAACTGTTTGAAAACTAGGAGCCCACAGTGGAATTGTCAGTATCTCCAGCTCACAAATACACAGCATTGCCCAACATTTCACATCTGACATGATTGTTAGAAAACAACATTTTGTGTTCATGCAAGAGTACTGTTGCTGACTCTTTTTGAATTCCACCAAGTCACAGTTTAAATAACAGCATCGCATATCTTAAGCCCCGTTTACACCTGACATTAAGATGCATTTCCAGTGATCCAATCTCAAGTGGTCAGCTGAGACACATTACCATTTACACCTGCTCTTAAAATGCATTTTAAATGCGTCTCATGTGAGCACTTGTATTGATTACAATTAAATAAAGCCATTTTGTTGCTTACAAGAGAGAGTGGAACAAACAAAGGGTCATTTGATTTTGTTCGCAACCTATGAGCTTTGGCACAACACTAAACATTTGCCATTGTATATTTTGACGCACTCTCGCATGCAAACAGGAGGTTATTTTAACTTTTTTTTCTTCAAAGTACGACGGAAAAGAGAAACATCGCACTGCCATCTTGTAAAGCAGTGTTTCTCAACCGCGTTCCTGGAGGACCACAACCTCTGCACATTTTCCATGTCTCCTTAACCAAACACACCTGATTCAGATCATCAGCTCATTAGCAGTGACTGTAATGGGTGTGACAGACAAAGAAGACATCTAAAACATGCAGTGTTGGTGGTCCTCCAGGAACGTGGTTGAGACACCCTGTTGTAAAGGATTTTTAACAGCAATTCATTCAAGTGAATTTTGAGAGAGTTTGCACAGAGAGTAAACAGACATTAATCTGATCTTTTTTACATCCTCAAATCCAATTTTGTACAATCCTTTCCATAGGAAAGTCCATCCTCTACCAGTTTTTGCAGTGTATAAGCGCCCTAGCAGGACCGTCATTGGCATGATTTCTAATTATTAACCAGACTGAATATTTAAACACTGGAAAAATTAGTCTACTGGTGGAACTGGCAGTTAAGAAGACTGAATAGGAACCAAACAAGCCATCTTTAGATACACATAACTTATGACTTAATGATTCCTTTGAATCTGGATTAAAACCTCATTTCTGTCCTAAATGCATTTTTTTGGGGGGAAAACAAAACAACAACAACAACAACAACACAAAAAACACTATAGGCATAAAACACAGTGTGTGCGCTGTACTTCAAATGGTGCTAAGTGGATCTTTCATATTGACTCTTGGATACGTTAATCAGTGTAATTGTCATGACATGCATTCATCCGTCTGTTCAATCGCTCGACAACATCGTTTCTTTTCTCAGCCTCCGTTCAGTGCTTCCTTCAGCATTACCATCAGAGCTCATCGTCTCATGACTGGAACACCTGCGGTAGCTAATCAAAAATCTAATTGTGCTTTCATAAGGGGCGCCAGCTCTGGAATAAAACATGAAAGGAGGAATCACTCACCGAGATAATGCCCCGAGACAAGACAAAGTTTTATTGGAGAATCTTAAAATAGACGTTTTCTCCTTAGTCAGATTTATTCTGGGCCTGAGTGACGTGCCCTCAGGGTTTGACGTATCAGGTACATCTGAAACACAAATTAGGAAACTTGGCCATACTCCACATCTGAAAAGATTCAAAAAGCACAAGAGACTGAGCGTCAGTTTTTTTTCAAAGGAAACAGATCTGATGGCGGCGTCTGGAGACAGAGCTACTAATGAACTCATGATTGTGCGACTCGTGAATGCCTGGATTCAGTCATTAAGAAATGCTTGATATGACTCGACGTTTTAGTATAACATATTATAAGAGCATTATTTATATTTAAACTTTTTCATTTGAATTTGGTTGGCGCTGTGGTTTGTGTGGAGTACTGCTGTTGTGTTTGTATGTGACGGAAATATATTGTTCACATTTGTAACTTAAAGGAATTCTGAATAAATGATAAGAGATCTAAATGTTGAGTTCTCAAGTGTTATGAATGAATGGATCATTAACTTTCGATGTTGTGGTTGATGATATTATAACTAAATATTAATGTATAATAATTAAGTACATAAATTTTTTGGAAGCAACATATTCACCCCCCCCCCAAAATATTTCAATGTTTTGGTTCAACTTAAAGTGGTAGTTCAAAAAATAATAAAAATTCTATCATTTATACACTCAAAATTGAGGGGGGGGGGGGGCAACTTAATTGTTTTGTTCAAATCACTTAAGTTTGTAAAAACGTTGAAGTTAACTTAATTTCTTAATGTTGTCCCAACACAAATCGATTGTGTGGAACCCATTGTGTGGAAGAAGAAGATATTTTGAAGAAAACTAGAAACCTGTAAACATGGACTACCATAGTATTTGTTTTTCCTACTATGGAAGCCAATGGTTAGGTTGTCAGCTTTCTTCAAAACATCTTCTTTTGTGTGTGTTCAACAGAAAAAAGAAACTAATAAGGGTTTGAAATCACACAAGAGTGAGTAAATAAACATTTTTGGGTTAACTATCCTTTTAATACGTTGCTTCGAATAATTACATGTAAAATTTTCTACAAGCAGTTTTAAAATCACTTTGTGTGATTTGCAAAAGGCTTAAAACACCTTTGTTCCCACTGTTATTTTGGGACTATCGGGGGAGTGTTTTAAGCATTGCAGTGCCGTTTCCAGTATGAATCAGCAGTCTAGAGGAAGCTTTGGCTATGCGATGAGTCAACCCCAATGAATAATAATATATAAGAGTCCATCGGCTCAGGTACTATGATGGGAGCATTGAAAGATAATAGCCATTGGCCCCTGGTGAAGTTAAAATGGACTGTTGTAGAACAGACTGCTTAGTCTTATATGCATCAAAGGAGTGATTTCTAATAAACATTGCCAAATAGAGAGCAAACATAAAATAAAATGGACAGAAATACACAGAGGGATAGTAAGAGTTTTTGGCGAAAGCCTGAAAGGATTTTAAAACATTTTAAATGACATAATGCTAGATATCATTATTGTCAATTCTAACTTGGTTAATCATATTATATCATATTTTTATTTAATGCCATATCAGCAACAAAGGCTATTTTCATGGCAAAAACATTAGATACAAATACAAACAAACAAATACATGAATTAGATAAGATTTTTTTACGTTAATATATGATAAAAATAAATAAATTTAAAAATCCTGGTGACACTAAATATCACCTTGAGTGAGTTAATTTCATTTAAAAAAAAAAAAAAGCCTTCTGCAGTCATTAAAAGCAGGAGAGTCCAATAGATTGTAAATGTTATATTTCTAATCAAGTTAGGACTGTAAAACACAATGGCAATATATTATAAGGAAAAGCATAATGCAAGAATAAGGTTTCAAAATATGGATCCAATGCACAGGAAACAATCCCAACAGCCACGACGCATAAAGCATTACATCATACTGCACTACGGCTCTTGGCCACACTGTGGTGCTTTTCTGCACAGCAAAATGCAGCAAAGGAGAGCAGGGTAAAACTGTCATGAGGATGATGATAACATCCAGTCAATAACAATATATTATTAATAATAATCATCACCATGACCAATGCCTCTCGTACCATTCATCAAAACTGAACTTTCTTGTAGCCTAAAATCTTTCATAATTCTAATCAAAAATTCATGTTTGATGTACTGTTGACTATAAATTGAAATAATTGGACAAAATCATTAAAATAGTGCAGTTTTATTTTATAATAGTCACAGCTAAAGCACAGGATAAAAAAAGTTGTCAAGTTTACCTTGGTTTCAAACAGAATCATGACTCCACATGCTGTCAGACATACAGTCAACTCTACCGTTCAAGCCAGTGCAAAATACACAAATAAAAATGCTATCTAAAAAAACGAAACATAAAACAATAAAAAAAAAAAAAGTTAAACAAGAGAGTAAAGTGCATGTTTTAAGAAACAACCCCCTTGTTTGAGTTGCTACCTGAAAGTTTCTGAACAGAAAACTGACTTACGCTCGCTCACACGTGACCTCATTCACTCCTTCAGTAGCACACAAATTTAGCTTAGACTTCACCGAACAAAACCTAAATTGCAGTCAGAGACAGTTCTTTACGCTGACAAAAACAGCAAGTGAAAGTTCAGTAATGGTCACATGGTGTTGTACAAAACAGTCACTGTCTTTTTCTTGTCCACCGCTTTGCGCAAGCGGCGAACGGGATGAGTCTTCACATGTTGCTGTTGCCGTGTTGACATGGAAACAGTGGACTGAATGGGGACGTGTTCAGGGGAGCTGGCTCCACCCACTTGGGTCTTCTGTGGACATGAGGATAAAAGGTGGGCGGAGCCTTCAGTCCTGCCTGCATCCATCAAATGGACTGCAGAATCAGGGGTGGAAGGGCTCTGAGGTAGAACGCGCTGCTTCTTATGAGCGTCATCATGGCTGTGGGTCAGTGGCAAGGAGTGAAAAGTGGACACAGAGGAAGAGGAGGGTTGATGAAGCCCTGTGGAAGCTGGGTGGAAGTCCCAGTCGCTCAAATCATTAGTAGACAGCTCTAGCCGGTCCAGTTTAGCAAGTGAGGCAGAGCGTTTCATGAGCGAGGGAGGGGTGAGGCCGGCTTGTCTGATGCGGGCCTCGATTTCCATGGCTCTCTGCCACACCGCTGGTGCTTTGGGTTCAAACCGCTGTTCCCCATCCCCATCAGATGACTGGTTATCTTCAACATGTCCAGTGCTGACTCCCAGTCCTCCAGCTTCATATAAAAACGCCTGGAGCTCTCTGAGAGTCTCCTGGATTTTCTGCAAATCCTCACTGCTGCATGCTAGCCGCACTTGAGGCCTTAAAGGGTCATCTACATCTGTCTCCAGCTCAGTTACTCCTTCTAGCCACAACAGGGAGGAAGAACAAGAGCTGGGCTCAAGAGTGGGGTTCAAAGTGATCTGGTCGGCCTCCAATGAAACACTCCCTTCAAGAAACACAGAGAAGGAAGGATCAGGGATTATACCAGAGTCCTCATCATCAAGCACTTTGGTGTCATCTCCTTTACCCTGTGGAGTCTTTTGATATAGGGCAGGAGAGTCTTCTGGCTCATCAGAGTAAGACTGTGTGCAGTCCAAACATGGGGAAGGAAGAGGTGAACGAGAGAAAGGAATCTCTTGACCCTGACGTAGTATAAGCTCCAACTGCTCGGTAACCCGGCGCACGGATCCTGAGGGCCTGTCGGAGAGAGAATGAGGAGCCGGAGCCGCTTCCTCATCCTCCTCCTCCAGTGTTGCAGTCTGAGGTGAGGTGTGTGCCAGTGGCGGACTGCAGGTTTGTGATGTGGATTCCAGTTCAGTAACTATATGACGCACAGACACAGTACAGTCATGAGCAGAGGATTGGGGCACTGCATCACTAAGCTCCTCAGAGTGGGTGTGGCACTAGGAAGGAGAAGAGAGTAAACATTGGTTACAAAAGGTAGAATTATACTTTATAACCTGCATTGTTCCTCTGCACTCTCAAAGAGAGATTACCCCTTCACATAAATGCTACCACATGAAAAGAATATTTCACTCGCATCACTTAAGAACCAAAACCATGATACACAAAAAGAACATGATACACAAAAAGAACATGGTACACAAAAAGGTAGAATTGAGGAAAAAAAAAAAAAAAAGCTGCAAAAACTGAAATCCTTCTTTGTGTCCCTGAGGGTAAATGAAAACTATTTTTGGGTCAACAATTTGTTGCAAATCTGGTTTAGACCAGAAGGAGGCATGGTTGTACTGGATTCACTTGCTTACACTTCCTGTATCAGTTACTAGTAAATCCATAAGAGTAATTTCCACTTATGTTTTATTATTAATCTTTCGGCATGATAAATCAGGAATCAAAACAATCTCTGAAGTGCCAACTCTTACCTCATCAGTTTCCTCACTGGGGTCATCCAAGGGTGGGGTGCATCTGGACTGAGGTGACTGCACTGCAGTTGTTTCAGAAAGTGAACGAGAGTGATTGTCCTGGGACAGGCAGAGGAACTTTTCTCTGGCACTAAAAAAGTCAATGCTATCTGTGCTGAGGCGAGACACGCTGGCATCCACACAGTCGTCTGCCGCTCCTAGATCTGCTGCATTAGGGTTGTTGTTATCATCACTGGAGACAAGCTCTGGTACAGCAGGGGCTTCTGAGGGGCTGTCAGCCTCAGGCGTGCTTGAAGAAAGCAGATTCCCTTCATCTTTACTGACAGCACTTTCCAGACACAGTTCTAAACTTTGTGACACTTGATAAGAGTCATTTTGATCAGGCATGTTGGGGGACAACTCAACACAGTCTGTTTTTGGCTCAGGCACTTGGTGAGACAACTGGGCGCCGAGGTCTGGAGTTGTGTCTCCTCCTCTCTCCTCTGGTAAAAGAGGAGAATCGAGGACGTGTAGAGCAGAAGGTGGGTGACGATGAGAAACAGGCTCTCGCACCGTAAGGTTCAAAGTGGAGTTCCTCTGCTTAGAGCCCACTGTGGCAGCTCGTTGTCTGGGTTGAGGAAGGAGGAAGAGGTCCTCATGTGCCAGCTTTGAGGGTGTCTCACCCGATTTTTTATGGGTGTTGCATGCAACAGGCCGATTATTGGTAAGGGATTCGAGCACAGCAATGCCCAGCATTCGTTGGATAGAAGGAGAACCATTGTTGTTGTGAGGATCTGAGCGGTCCAGTGTGCGAGGAGACTTGCACAGTGGCTCGTGACCATCCGAGAGGTCAGTGTCTGAGTGGGAACGCCACAACTTGTTATGCCTCTGTTTGCTAGAAGAAAGAGCAAGCAAGAGACACAAGGGTGTCAAAGGAGCATCTTTCATCAATGTGGTAGAAACATTAAATATCAGCCAAACCACTAAGGGTGGTGACTGATCTACATAGCTCAGGGTGTGTGAATGGAAATACAAACACGAAAGCGAGTATGACAGCAAAGGCTGCATGACAAAAGGAATGTGGAGAGACCTGCATAATACACATGCATTAGATGACAATGCCAATGAAACTTAAAAAGATTGAGTAAAAAAGACAAGCATTTACTCAATGGAAACTCCAACCTTGGTCTCTGTTGACCTTTTAGAATGAAAGTATTGCATGTAATCTGAAGGTCAATGCATGTCAGTAAGGCTATTCTCTGACTCTTTGTTTAAAAGGTGAGGCTGTGTTGGATAAAGAAAAATTTCAACAAGCATCTGACCTAAGGCTCTGTGTGTGTGGGCCATACCTGGCAAGCAGGATACCCTGGTACTCTTCCAGCTGCTTCATGAATGACGGGTTTGGTTTGGTGACAGAGCGCCGTTCCTTCACATGGTCAAAGGCTCTCTCCAGGTCCCAGCCGTACTCCTTCATAGCGTAAGCAATCACAGTGGAAGCAGAACGACTCACTCCCATCTTACAGTGCACTAGACACTTCACCCCTGCTTTCCTAGATAACAAGATGTTCATGAAACACCACTAAAGCACACTTCCAAAGAAATAAGATGGGACAGATAGGACTGTTAAAAGGTTTAAAACTTACTTGGCTTTTGAAATGAACTTGTAGGTGTCGTTCCAATACTCCAGGAGGTTTGTGGCCTCCTCGTCATACACTCGTATGTTGTGGTACTCAAAAAGCCCGGGGAAGAAATTATCAATCTCTCGCGTCACATTCAGGATGTAGCGAACCCTGAGGAAGTGGGGGTGGTAAAATCAACAATGACTGCATGCAGCCAAGCGGATGTATTATTTTAAATGAGTGGCCTGAACAGCAGTCACTTACCCGCTGTTCTGGAGCTCCTCAAGGTTAGAGGCGTTCCACTCTGAACCCTAAGAAACATACACAGAAATTGAATATTACTACTGAAGCTTCTAAAGCAGGGATTGTCCAAACCTGCTCCTGTAAGGTCAGCATCTTGCAGATTTGTGTTAACATACCCCAACAAACCTGCTTGAAATCATCTACTGAGCCATAAGCCAATGATCAGCTCATTGGGGTTTGTTTAAATGCAGTTATAGCTAAACTCTGCAGGACACTGGGCCTCCAGGAGATTGTGGGTCATCCCTGTCTTAAAAGTCTACAAGATTGATCCTCTTCAGCAAGGATTATTCACAATGGAGTTGGAAACAAACCAGGTAAACATGGTCAAAGATCTCAGTGGGGCTGTCCATTTGGCCCAGAATGACGATCATCTCATTATCAATGAACTCCTTGAACTCTCGCAGGTTGCAAACCATTTGCATTTCTAGCTCAGTCCGAATCTGAAAAGTTATAATTCTTATTATAGTACATATCAATTAACAATTTTCTGAAGTAAACCTCAAGACGTGCTGCTCTTATTTATAACATATGGATTTTGGTGAGATTTTATCTGAGTCATCAAATTAAAGGGTTAGTTCATGCAAAAATGAAAATTCTGTTATAAATTGCTCACCCACTGTGAGTTTTTCCAATCCCCTGAGACCTTCATTCATCTTCAGAACACAAATTAAGATATTTTAGATTAAATCTGAGAGCTACATTAACAGCAATGGTCCCCAATTCAAAGAAAAATACCAAAAAACATACAAATGCCTTCAGTGGTTCAATCAGAATTTTGATGAAGATGATGATGATTCTCAGTGTCGGTATAGGGCACGTGTTCATGAGAGCACTGTGCACTTTATGTGTGTCCTGCTCAGTTGCGCTGCTGACATATACTTAGTTTCAAACAGAGGAAGAGGCGTGTGGGCATCCAGGGTATACATCAGTGCGCAGTGCTTATGAATATACGCCCTATACTGACACTGAGGAGAGAAACTGTTGAATAAAGTTGTTATTTTTGTTTTGTGTGCAAACAAAGGTAGCTTCATGTAGCTTGATAATATTGAACCACCGATTAATTTGTGCTCTGAAGATAACAAAAAGTTCTCTGTGGTTTGAAATGAGTGATCAATAACAGAATTATCATTTTTGGGTGAACCGACTCTTTAAGGAGATTTAAGATTATGTACAACATGCACAATAGATGTCTATACCTCTTTCGAAGTGACGTTCTCCAAGTCCTTTTGCATCATGATCTCTCTCAAGCGTGTCTTAATCAGTCTCTCTGTTCGCTCTCTCTCAGTTGGCCTGTACACATGAAACCCAGAATCATATATCATCCAGTTTGGTCTCAATGTGAGGTGTGCCTCGCCTCATATGATTCTTTGTGTGTCTGTGTGGTATTGTTCAAGTAGAGCTTCACAAAAACCAGAAATCTCAGTACAAAGCCTTTGTTTGATTAAAACAAACAATTTGAAATCAAATCCCAGTTCAGTCGAAATACGTTCAACAGGTAAATGTGCGTCATCCCCAGACCTCTAATGTTGGGATCATCACGGGACTAGTGTCTCTTCACTGATAGCAACACAAGCACTGATTGGCTCCCAGGGGACCAAACGGTGTTCTTAATCACTACTAGTAACCTAAAAAACACTGCTGCAGGGTTCATACACATTTTTACTACTAAAATTCCATGACTTTTCCATGATTTTTCCAAGAATTTCAAGTAAATTTTCATGACCTAATGTTTTACGCAATGTCTACATATACGTTCATTCATTTTCTTTTCAGCTTAGTCCCTTTATTAATCAGTGGTCACCACAGCGGAATGAACCGCCAACTTATCCAGCATATGTTTTACGCAGCGGATGCCCTTCCAGCTGCAACCCATCACTGGGAAACACCCATACACACTCATTCACACACATGCGCTATAGGGGAATTGGGTAGGCTAAATTGTCCGTAGTGTATATGTTTGGACTGTGGGGGAAACCGGAGCACCCAGAGGAAACCCACGCCAACACAGGGAGAACATGCAAACTCCACACAGAAATGCCAACTGGCCCAGCCGAGGCTCGAACCAGCAACCTTCTTACTGTGAGGCGATCGTGCTACCCACTGCGCCACCGTGATGCACTACATATACATGGTAAAAGAAAAACAATGCGTGTTCAAATTTATTACAGCATATCGTAAAACACACAACAACCTATTTAGTTAAAATTTATATTTATATCTATGTAAAATTGATTTAGTTAATGCTTACACCGCATTAATGATGTGAGAGCATGTGATTGGCCAAGGACAGAATAGAAGTCAAGACAACTAACCTATAATTAAGAATACAGATATCTGTTTCCATGACTTTTCCAAAACTTTGTAGGTTTTTCTGTTTTTCCAAAACTTTTCCAGGCCTGGAAAATGCCATGTCAAAATTCCATGACTTTTCCAGGTTTTTCATGACCGTATGAACCCTGCTGCTGATATAAGTCAACACTCTCCGCTGGTGGTTGTGTTTGTTTGTCCAACACAACATATAATGTGAGGGATGAAATTTAAACGTTTACATTTACAGGCCAGCATTATTAACCTTTCAGGATAAGGGCCTAGTAATCAATTATATTCCTAGATCTAGATTCTAGATCTCAAGCTTTGAACACCTTAGCTCATTTAGATAACCTAATTAAGTAAAGTAAAGACCTCTCACCTCTCAGGGAAAAAGTTATCTCTATGGCTCAACCTTGCTGTCCTCTTTCAGGGTCAATATGTCCAAAGTATCTACAAGATCGACAAATTTCACTCACCTTCTTCAGCCAGCTGTTTCCATCCATCCGCCACTCTACCTATTCTGGCCCATTTTTCCAAGTGTAAATCAATCTATCTCAGCATGGAGCTATAAAAAGCAAGAGGCCACAGCCGTGCATGTTAAAAACACATGCACGTGGGAATGTCTTCAACACAGGGGAAAATCCCCCCTACAATCCAGGCAATATCTTATAAGGATTACACCATCAGGCAACTGTGCATCTCAGAAGTTAGGTTCGTCTCGTCGATTTGGCAATAACAGTCGATATATTCTAGGAATGTCATTCCTACTTGTCCTGCTCTGATGCAAATCTGCCCTCTTGGCCTATACAACTGAACTCTACACTTGCATCACACACCCATGTGACACACTTTTCCATAAACAAGGATTGATTTACAACCCAAACATTGCAATTCACCCCTATTGCCTATAAAACTCAAGCTCTGTAAACAACATCAACTTGGCCCTAAATATGCAAAAGCATAGTAACAATACCCTTGTTTAACCTACATCCTGAAGCAAAATAATAAAGTGAGAACTACACGACAATTCAAAGGCTTTGTTTTTTAAGTCTTTAATGCTCTCCAAAACTGCATTTAATTGATCAAATTTAAAATAAGTGTCAACCATTATCAATGTTGAAATATTTTCAGAAATCTTTGATAGACACCTTTTGACACTACTTAATGTATCAGTTTAATGTATCCTAGCTGAGTGAAAAATCTTAGTTTTTAAGAAATTAATATAATAATAGTACCCTCCCCCAAACTTTTAATTAAGTGTGTACATGCGTGTTACTCACACATCAGTGAACAGCACAGGCGAGTCTGCGCGGTGGGACTGAACGTCTTGCATTGTGTTCCATTCATTGATGCAGTGCTGATCAGAGGTCACGCGACTCTGATAGTAACTAACCCAGGTCAGGAAGAGACTGCCGGGGTAGTAGTTATGACATCGGGCAACCTCGCAAACCTTATGCAGGGACTGCAAGGCTGACCTGCAAGCACATGAGAGAGGAAATAGTTTAATGTTATGTAAAGAGTGAAAGTGGAGACACTCATTTCACAGACACTCACCACATGGCCTGCACGGAGACTGGTTTGAAGACATGGACACGGTTAACGGTGGACACGCTGAAGCCACTAGTGAGAGGAAAACATAACTTTTAGTCTGAATACATTTAGAAGTTAAAAAAAAGCAGAACTGGTTTGTGTACACAGGTTATGCCTCACCCGTCTCCATCCAAGTGTATAAGCGTATCGCTCCATAAGGGTAAAACCAGCCCGACTGTGCAAATTCTACAGGAAACACATCATCACATGTTAGAAGCACCACCTACATGCTGAACAAATGCATCAGAGCATAAGTTTTATTTATTAATTTAGGTTTTAATGCCATATCAGCAGCATTAGCTACACTCATCTCAACACTGATATATAATTTACAATCATAATCATTTTTTTAACAAAATTGCATCATACAAAAAAAAAAAAAAACATACAGATAACAAAAAAATACTTCCAGAAGACTTTTTAAAAAACATTTCCCTTAAAATATTTCCAGAATAAAATATTTTTCTAAAATATTTCCAGAATAAAAACATTGTTTAATATAATTTAAAATGATACATTCCATTAAAATGTCAAAATATTCTTACACTAGTCACAAATATGTTTCTCTTGTCCTTTCAATAAATATGTGTCTAAGTCTTGAGTGGCCAAGCATTTGTATTATACTGACCGGTCTGAATTACTGAAATCCATTCCCAGCACCACACTTTCTTCGGTGTCCTGTCTACCATTGGTGGAAATGATTACCATGTATCGTGTACGGACAGCATAAGCACTCTCTAACCGGACAGCCTGCGATAAGAGACAGAATCAGAGCTAAATTTCAATGCCTGTGTTTTTCTGTAGCAGTATTCTCATGCCTGTGTTTTGATTAATTATGTGTGAATGATAGTAGATACCAGGCGAATAGTGTCCTCCGGACGCAGCAGGGTGAACATGGTCTGCAAATGCTGCTGAAGGTCACCTGTGAAAGAATCATTAACAACCATAAAGCTTCAGATAATAATGCCATGACATTTGCATACTATGGTTAAATCACCCAGAGGTCATTTTCACTTCCGCGCATTCAAGACACATGTTCCTTGTCTGGCTGATTAGCACAAGTTTGTATATAATTGATAGAACTATTAAGGTAGTCGGAGGTATGGTTGACGAGAGCTGCATTCTGAAAACTCAAAAGGTTTTGGTGTGCTCACACTTGTAGTTTGGTTTTGTTTGGGCTGAAAGAAAATGATACATTTGACCCTGGTTCACGTAGCATTAAGCTGTCATTTTTAAGAGTGAATCTAAAGATATAAATAGGGAAAACCTATTTAAGACTTACATTTAGTAATAGAACTTATTTAGCATAGCCAGTAAAAACAGTTATTGTCTATATTATCAGTTTATATTATGTTATCATAACTTGCAAAGAGCTTTTAACGTGTTAAAACAGTAGCAGTAATTCCTTCATTGCACACACAAACAGATTTACTGCAATGAGACAGATTTATGAACCATACTGCTCAAGAAACCAAGCAATCGAGACCCTTAAAGATGAATGGCTCTGAATAATTAATTGTAATCTTAATTAATTAATTGTGATCTCTTATGTCTGACTGAAATGGCTTCTGGAGAAAAAAAATTAAAAGATTTAATTTTGTTAAAGTACTCAATGGATTGTTGTGGTCAATTATAATCTCATGTGAGTGAAAGGGAAGCTAGCGGAAAGGGAATTTGCCGTTCTTAAATATTATGAGGACACATCAGTTATACAATTATTTGCACAGATAACTCTACAATAAACAACGCAATATTACATCATTTTGATATCACGGTGACTTCTGCTCTTAAAATGTGATTAAAGATTGAAGGCATTACAAAAGCATGTATTACTGCATGTGCATACTGCATTATATAATGACTGGCAGTCTCTAGGACCTCTTCATAATGCATTCCTGTAAGCTACTGGGTCTTGTAATGAAATCGATGCCGTTTATCTGCATGCACCATGGTAAGCCTATCAACATACTGTACATGCATATGGATGCACACAAATATTCATGAGCGACAAAACGGCCTTGAATTCAAGGGCAGACTTATGCATTCCCATATGGAACAGTTCAATTGCGAAACTGAACACAACAGAGACATAATCCATAAAGCGTGTTAAGCAGTGTCTGATAGCCAGAGGAAAAGAATCACACAACAATCTGCATCAAGAGAACTTTGGGTGGTTTCATACCTGTGTGTTTGTTGCGCCGCTGTGTGACGCGGGATGCTGAAGAAGAGGAGGAGCCATTTCCCCGCGGGAGGAAGAGGGCGGCACCTTTTACAGTTAGAAAGTTCTCGCTGATACTGATAACAAAAACAGCCACAGAGAAGAGACATGTTAGAGATATGCTAAAAAATGAACAATTCCATGCAATCTCAACCTTGCCATAAAAATAGTGAAACCCTTTCTATTTTGTTTGTTAAGCCTTGTATTTTACATAACTGTAAAAATACCCAAAAATGTCTATCGATGATTTCAAGCAATTTTATTTGACTTACCAAAGTCACACAAGTGACATTTTCACATCGTTCACATCTATAACACAGCTTTGTAACTCATATTTGCAAAAAATGTAAATAAAACATTTTTATTCTATAGAGAGCCACCTCAACATTTTGATTAGTATTATTTCTTTTGAGATGTGCAGTTTATACACAGAATTTCTACAAAGTATGTTGCATACTGTAAATTCGCACATTTTTGGTCATCCTTAACGCATGTTTATTGCCCTCATTTCAAATATAAAACACTTTTACAGATTGATATTTTTCTGATCCCTTAACTCAATATACTGTTAACATTTACATTCTCTGTGGATTTATGTTTTACGTTTTCAAAAGTCACATCCATAATGCACTCAACATCTCAACATTTGAATTCTGGAAGTGACTGTTACAGTCAGTTAATGACACAAAAAAACACCAAATTGGTACAACAGGACCACCAAGCATTTAAATCTGTGCGTCAACACTGTCTCAACCATGGAAGTGATTTAGCAAAAACAAGCAGAGAGGCTCATGCTGTGTGTGTGTGAGTGAAATTGTTTCCAGAATCACTATGGAAACACTGTTGTTTATCAGCATGGTCGTGGCCTCTACCCGGCTGAGGCTCAGTTACAGCACTGAGACCCGTCTGACCCGTAACAGCTGTCATTATGAAGCACCCCTTCATGTCAACACTTGCAGTGACCAGAGGGCTCACTCATCAACCGCTGCTCCTGGATAACACGCAACAGGCTTTGGACTTTCCACCTCTGAATCTGAAACGCAGCCTTGGAGTAACTTCTGAGGAATCTGGGTTATTCTGCAGAAATGCCAGTCCTCTGTCTCAGGGGTTTGGGGGAGGAAGGACTGCAGAATTGAGGGAACACGAGAAGCTCGAGGGCAGTCACGCCCCGAATAAAAACAAAGAAGAAAAAAAAAAACACATCAGGCCCAGTTGAGCTCATTTCCCACATCCCAGTCACCCCTGACCCAGCTGTTTCCTCCCTCTCTAGTCTGTTTTTGTCTCTTGTCTATATCACAGTCTCTCTTTGAGGCCAATCGTCCAAATCAAACTTTTTTTTTTTTTTACTTAATGAAAAAAAAAATTACAGAAAAAAAGTACAGACTAACAACTGAACTTTTAGATTTTTATATAGCAGTGCTTTCTTCCAAACTCCATGCTAATATTTCTTACATTAAGCCACCAAAATGAAAAATATTAAGTTATATCATGTATGCACAAAAAACTCCAGCTGTCAAAATAAAAGTTTAGGATAATTTGAAAAATAAATTTAATATATATGGATATGTCCAATGTACATATATATATATATATATATATATATATATATATATATATATATGAATTGATATGTATTTTGCAAAGTTACAATAATATTTTTTACAGAATAAATACAAATAGGTTTAATCATGTAACTCTAACAGGATTTCAATTCACTAAATATGCTTTATAATTACTAAAATCTATTTTAAACATTAAACGGAAGCCCAAAAATGTAATTTGTAACAAATAAAAAGGAACTTTTATGTGTGTGTGTGTGTGCACGTGTATATAACTTTTAAACAGTAGTACACCAGTAAAAATTTAATAAAAATGCTAAATACTTTTCATGGACAGACAGAAATTAGGGACAACCTCCAATTGCAAAACAATTTATTACTTAATTAAAACAAGTTAATGTTGGACCTGTCACAAATATTCATAAGAGGTGCTTTTTGGAATACTTTTATAAGACACTTTTAAAGATACAGAAAACAGGAACAGAAAATTGCTTTAGAGCAAAGTCTTTTTCCCCCCATGCTCTGCACTTTGGTGCTCAAGGCATCATCTATCAGCACACGAGGGGTTATGAGCTGCAGGCTGATACAGGGTAGTGGCTAATTTTACACAACTAAAAATAAACTGCAAAGTGAATGAATGCTGATGGACTTTTACAGTGTTGGTAACTACTGTATATCATCTCATGTATCCAAACATGACAGCTGGAGAAGCGCTTGGGACGAAACTTTGCAATTTTATGCAAGCCTGCAGAAAACATGCAAATTGTTTGACTGCAAAGACCTTAATGGCGTGATAAGGATCATTGACTGTCCAACAATCACTTTTTGATTTTAAGTTAAACATTTCTCATAATCATATTTTGATCACACAAATTACCAAATTGATTTTAATAAGTAAAAATACTGCAATGGATATCTCAATAAGTGTGTGATCTTAAAATCTATATGCAAAATAAATAAAAATTAGCAATAAAAATGACATTTATAACAGTCTATAATTAACGTACTTCACATTAACCATCAAGACAGCATAAATTGCAGTCTAGTAGTCTACTAAATTCCAAAAGCTTTTGGCATCACGGTTGCCAACACCATTTCAGTGATGTGTCAAGAATATGACCTGGGACGCTGCGCCAGACTGGTTTTTGCAGCATAAGTAGCGCAGTATCCGTGTTCAGGGAGCGTTGAGGGCACCAGGGCCACTGGTTGCAATTTCCACCCACTGGCATTTCACCGAGGCATACATGTAAGGGCATAAGCATCTACTCCAGCACACAGTAGAAAAAAGAATAGAATCCAGACGGGTCAGACTGAGGAAATAGACAACCTGCTTGTGCTCATCTACACAGCAAAAGAGAGAGAGAAATAAAAGAGTGGGAGTGTCATCTTTTGGCATGAAGCGCTGGACAGTACTTGTTAGGGCACAGACACAATCATCACTATGTAAGGGCCAGCTGAAAGCAGTGCAACTAGCCGAAAGATGCCTGACCCCCACCTGTCCCTGGCCATATTAGTCACTCTCCCACTAGGGAAAGGATAAATATAGGCCCGGGCTGAAGGCCTTTTGAGTTCAGGCCTGATAGAGATTCAGAGAGAGAGTAGGAGATGGCATTCTGTCACCTTCTGAGATACAAATTAGGCCTCTCGCCACTAATACAGAGACATGCAGTTATAAATAGACAAAAAGAGAGATCCGTGGAGGTTTGGAAAACCAGAATGAGGACAATCCGATCAAACGCCGAAGCAAAACTTTGAAACTACAGGCCTAGATTTAAAAAATCAAATGTGATAGCAAGGCACTATTCTGGTTCACTGTCCTGCTTTAGGATTGGTCCAACTTGGTGACTAACTCTAGTCATGCTGAGGAGGAGAAAGGGGTCAGTCCAGAGAAATATCCATGAATGAGGCCAAAGAAGCTTCTCTTTGAACTACATTAAAAGATAAACCTAAAAAAAAACTGAAATAATATTCAAACACATTTGAGTGATAGCAATAGATTGTTTTGATAGATTCTGAACTATCCATGATTTGGATTTTAGGCCATTTATTTTAAAAAATAGAGTACAAAATTAGATTTAGAATTAGTCTTTTTTATTAGAGAGATGGAAGGAGCTGATTGACTGTGGGAAAGCCCTCAAACTAAGGTCAAATTACATATGGAGTCTTAATTATTTTACATGACCCTACAACCCTGTAATTTAATTTAATTTAATTTATAAATATATAAATTAAATAACATTGAAATTCCCATTTACTTTAGCTAGCTGTCAAGTCTTCATAATCAACTTAAAACTAATATACTCAAATTAGTAAAAATAAAAGCTATTTAAAGACCAATTTAAAAAAATAGCAAAAGCTAAACTAAATAAAAATAGTATTAATAACATAAATAACAAAATGAACACTGGGCTCAATCAGGTTTACAATTCTGATCCATATATCTTCATATGCAAATTGCAGCCATAAACACTGCTAACTACTATTGTTCTGCCACTGATAATTGTTTTGATTGATATAGGGCTTTTTATTACTTTAAAATACATTGGTACTTCTTTAGCATCATGTGCTGCTTAAGAGGAAGTGATTTTACTAAACCTATTATGCCATAAATTTCAACAGAACAACTATGACTACCCAATAACAAAACCAACTTGTCAGCCTATCATATTTGACTTGGAAGCTGAACAACTCGTGTGCTTCCCTACGTCAATGTGTGTTTGAAGAATAGACAAGTACAGTAATTGTTTCTCACCGCAAGTTTCAACAGACCTCTCAACTTCCTTCCAGTATATAACACCTGTAATTTCCCAGGTTAATCATTAAGGCTTGCTGGAAAAATAGCACAGGCCTAATCTTAGCTTCGCCTTGGCAGTCTGTGAGGAACAATGACGTTTTTTTTTAATATGCTTAAACATCAGCATGGGGATTCCCATTAGGTGTCGTCTGTCCGATCAAACAGACTAAAGCAAATTAAGTCTGAGGATTAAGGTTCATTGTGAATCAAAATCCACACATCTGGTTTTGCAAGATAAAAACAGATCCGCAGTGATTGCGATTTCCAACTAACAGTATAATAAACACTAGTACTGATTCCAAACGTCAGGTGACTGCTGCTTAGTCAGTTTAAAAACAGCCGAACATCTCTGTTCTACGCACTGAAACATAAAAGAAACCAATCGACTGGAATTTAAGCCTGACTCTAAAGATTTCACAGTCTGTTGGGGTGTACAGCAATTGGATTTGGTACACAATGTTCAATTTGCGGTTTCAGGCTGTCTGGGATCTTGGATACATGCAAAATCTGTGGTTGAAAAGCATGTACCCTGTGTAAAAAACAAAGAAAAACAAAATGTATGCACAGATGTAGTGTTTGACGCAAGTCTGGATTGTTACGAGATTAACCATCAGGTTTTCATAAATAATGCTGGTGTCTTGCCAAATCAAAACCATACATACATACTCATGCAATATACAAATTTAACAAAACACACCTTTTTTATGATACTTACGCTCATGACATTTTGAAGCAGCTCATCGATACTATACAGTTGTCATGTTTCTGAACTTCTTTATTGTGTGAACAATTTGATGCATTTTCACCTGCCCAAGTCACTTTTGTATATCTCATCAGAGTTCAAAGGTTTGGGTTCATTAAGGCTTGTTGGGAGGGAAAAACTATACTTGTATTCAAAGAGGGTGCCTTAAATACATTGAAAGAGACTAAAGATTTATATTCCTTGATTCCTCTATTTATATTCCTTGATTAAAATCTTAACGATCCCCATATTTTTGAATGGTAGTGCAGACATTCTACACATACAAGCACAAATCACTCATTATACCACCTACTACAAGCTAAACATGCCATTGCAGTGTCTCCATATGTTAGCTTACTCAAAAACATACCAGACACATAGCAACACAATATACCCATGACTTTATATGGTGTGGTTATGGTAAAAAAAAAACAGTTATAGTACGACTCGTCAATTAATCTCGTCGAGACAGGTTTGTGAATCACATCTCTCTGCTTTCACCTTTCACAACACACTGTTACGTCATCAAGATCTAAGAAACATCCACTTCTGCTTATTTTACGTCATGATGAGAATTATTTCGCAGTTTCGCATTTACCGTCAATAATTGCATCCGTGTTAAAGTTCCAGTCTCGACTGCCAGCTCGAGTGTATTAAAAACAAACCGCACTCAAAGTGTGTAGCCTAACGTTAGTATTAAGACTTTACACAGCACAATATAAGACAATATTTGTGATGCAAAACAGTGTAGCTTAACTTACAGCTGGTTGATCTGGTTTTGAGAAGCGACCGCGTTGTCGGAGAAGTACGGCATGATTTTTGCCCCGCAGCAGGAGCAGAATCCCCGGGCAGAGGAGCTCTCCGTGATCGGCACACTCTCCAGCGTCATGACGGAGAAGCGGATATCCTCAGACAGACCACTCAACAGGCATAATACTCCCCTGAACTATAAAAGGCCACCCAAAATAAATTAATCGGGTGATAAATGCTTCGTCCAGCCGGCTAAAACAGTTTTAAAATGACCTGTCCATAAGGCCTTAAAAGGAAACCAACGTGGCCTCAAAATAGCGCATTGGTTAATAAAACAAAAACAAATCAGTCTCAGAAAGTTGACCGTTTCTTCTAGAAACACTAAACGACTATAAAACAAAAACAAAACCTAAAAAAACAAAACGTACATGCTGCTTTGCTTTGACATGAGCCGGCGAGCTTCACTCACACACACACTGTCTGTATGGAGGAACTGCGGTGCGGCGCACTAATGCTTGAACAGCGGGAAGGAGGAGCTGCTGACATGTGCTTCGGGAAGGGTCCAATGTAGGGCTCCACAGACGGCCCACATTTCAGATACCCAAGCAACGACACGACACAGCGCGGGCAATCCGACCTCAGCTGCGAAATCACGAGTCTGGAGTGCACTTCAGTGCATCCTTCAGTGCAGACAGTTATTTTCCATGGCCAGTCAAGTGGCTCCTATGAATAGCTAAGGTTTAAAAAGAACACTGGAACGGGAAAATAAATAAATTTAGCAAGTGTTTTTGGAGAGCCGAGAAGCTGGGAGTGTGTTCATGGGCAAACCTTACAAAACATGTAGAGGACACTTAACAGCAAAATACAAAATAAAATAACTATTGTGTATAAGTAGGCTATATTGCTATTTTTTTTAAATTACTTTTTTAATTATAATTTTATTACTATTGCCGCACTACACTTTCAGAAAAGAGTAAGGGAAAACAAAAGTAATGACATTTCTTAATAAATTAATAATGTAAATATATTAATTAACAGTTTTCTTGTATTTATTAATTCATGGGTCTTTTCTGTTTATTTATGCTTTGAATTGTATAACGGCCTTGATCTTGAACTTTTTTGACAACATTTGTTGTTTAAAAGTGGCATTAACATTTTTAGCAGTTTGAAATGATACATTGTCTGGGTTAGTCGTGTAAATTATGGTATAAAAACAGGGTATTGAGATACATATATTATTTGTTATGCAGTGTATTGTTTCAGACTAAAATGTCAATAAAAGTCACATTTTGACAGAACAAAGATCAAGGTCCCGGTAGTGCAATCTGAATAGGTATATAAATTTAAATAAACTTCTTAAAAATATATAAATATGTTTACTTTTTAAAATTACAGTTTATATTAATATTTATTACAGGAATGTGCTTTATTGTCCTGAAAACAGAAAACAAACCTGCCTTTTCATTTGCTTTTGCCATTTAAAAAAAAGACACCGGTAACTTTCAGCATTCAAACTTGACAGGTTTGTGAGATTCACCCTTGTGCTTTTTTAAGACCCTCTTGAGAAATGTTGTAATCAAAGGCCTTGGCCATTTGAGGTCTGAATGATAGATTTCTCAGAGAGGAGATAGACAACATCGCTTCACATAGGTGAAAATACTCAGTCGTTTATTTAGGCCATGGCCTGTTATACAAGTCAACACACACAACTAAACAATGCCTTTGTTGTCATGCAAACTGAGAAAGACACATGAATAGCAGGCTTTGAAGCAAAAACTGTATCATAAGGACGTGGACTCAAACGTCAACAAATACTTTAGGTTTGATTCTGTCACGGCATAGTTTGTTAGGCAACCACAGACATTTGCAAAAAAAGACGCAAACACATAGCTGTTATGTAAATCAAGAGAATGACTTGGCCTGCCATTACTATTTACTGCCAGGAAGGAAAAGCAACTATACTTAAAATATCAATCACATTTAAAAAAAATGATAAACACTTAAATTGTGGTTTTCAAAGTATGCGCTTTGCCTTAATGAATTTGTCATAACATTTGCTCTGTTTTTTTCTATGCCTTTGTCAAAGGCGACGACCTGACCCATACCTTTGGGAAAATCTGTCTTATTTAAAAAGGCTCAACAGGACAAACATTGTAAATCTCTCATCTAAATATCCGGGTGAGTTCTTACGCACAACAACTTAGTCATGCTGTCATATTAGTACTTTTCATAATCTTTGGAGACATATAATCAAAGTAAACTAAACACACACCACTCCAAATCCAATGCAGATGTGTCAATAAATGATAAACGTATATGAATAAATTTTGTCAAGACTACGATGGCTTGAAAAAGGAAACATAGTATTTTGCCACAATGTGGTACCAGACAGGATGTCTGGGTTTGATAGATAAACATCAGTCCATGCAAAGAACAACTTCGAATCAACAAAACTTCTAAAAATGAATATTGAGATACAATTGTTCACTAAAACCCATTAGGACTGCTTGTTGTCTAACTGCATTTTATGTAAACACTTAAATCACAATCAAAGACAGATACTACATGACGTACAGCTTCTCCATGCTTAAACCTGATGACATCACAAAAAGGCATAAACACCTTTCTCCGTACGTTACAATACATCACAAACTGCATTCCAGTGCGTTTGTTTTCCTGAGAGCACATAACATCTGAAGCCTGATCGAATCACCTTCACCCTGTCAGCACTCTCGAGACCTGTTTAAGCTACTTTGTGTTTATATCAGAGTTTTCCCATTTGACCCTCTTGGCTGGTAATTTGAGATGTTGCTGTTGTCATGTTGTGTTTACAAAATTAAGAGTCCCTGTTGTGCAATGGCCGCCGTCTTGCAAGCAATGTCTCGGAAAAGGTCAAGATTTTGGACGCTCCCTTGATTACCCCCCGTTTCATGACCGCAGTGTTGCCACAAGCCAGCTGTTTCATATACTTGGAGCTGGGAATGTGTCTGATAACAATTACTTACTCAACCTTATAAAAAGTGGTCAGCCATATGGGAAATCCAGTGGGCGGTATGAGACTAAAATCTTATAATGTGGGTTGAGTGATTTTATGAGTTTCTTACGGTAATAGTAAATCTACTTCGCAACACAAATGTTGTTGCTGGAAAATCAACACAGTGAACATGACTGAATTAGTACATTATACAGCATATGGAATAGATAGATAGATAGATAGATGGATAGATGGATGGATGGATGGATGGATGGATGTCATCAGTAGCTGTCATCAGTAGCTGTACACACATACAAACACTACATATTGTGTAATACATTGCAAATATGACATAAGCCAATAAATGTACACCTGTGGTTAAACGTCAGTTGGATTCTAAATGTTTTAGTTCTACAATATCTACAGTTCACATCGTACACAAGTTTCAAGTGTCTTTTGTACACTGAAATCACCAGTGTGCATGACATTAAGCAGCAGATGTACAATACTGTAAATGGCATATCAGTGTTGACACATTTATTCCTGACCTGGTAAAACAAGTAGGTGAAATGAGTGAAACTCAGACATGAATATACTTGCTTTGCCAAGCCCTGTGAAAAATGGTTGGCCATTATAATTCATACATACACACACGCACATATATATATATATATATATATATATATATATATAAATTGAAAGTGGTCCAGAATAACCTGTTTAGCCACCCTGCTGTGACTATGTACTGCACATCACCTTATTTTCTTATTATATGCAGGATCTATTTTTCTATTCTGCTTCCTGGTGCCTGAATTTCCTGCTTTCTCTCTTAACCACCTCCTTCTCCAGCCCCAAGACTCTAATTTGAGCTGCTGGAATGAGGCCAGTGCACAAAGCAAATGTATTGCAGGCAAGCTAAGACCAAATAGTCCCATAAAAAACACAATAAATGCACTGCAGGCCAGCTATGACTTAATAGTTCCACAAAAAAATATAAATATATATATATAAATGCAAACGCTGATGATGACGGTTCTGCTAATACATACCACAACTCAGACATACAGAACCCAAAAATCTCTTTAGCTGCGAAAATTTTGACTCTTATATATTTGAATGCATAATGTTTAAACTATGTATTTATTCAATAACCGCATCCCTCTCTGACCACATTTGGTTTTAAAAGCACCAAGTCCATTTTAAAATGCCTCCAAGATACCACATTCTGTCGTTTACAAGTCATTGTGAGTCATTTTATTTTAATGTCTCAAAACGTGATACCCATTTAGAGATGTAAATTTCGAACAGGTGGTAGATAAAAGTACTAGCGAGGTAAACTACTGCTCCTAAGTTTTTGTTAAAAATAAATTGAATACTTTATTTAAAAGAGTCATGAAATGGAGAAAAAAATGTTCTGGACATTTACACACAAGTTACTCTACATTAAAAACTGAACTCAAAACTAACTCAGTTTAAAACATGAATTATTCTTTGATACCATTCTAAAATGCCCAGATTTGATTTGATCGTCATATCACTGAAAGATAACTTCATATTTCACAATAACAAATTGTTTCTTGAATCATTCTCAACATGCTGACAAAATATCTTTTTCTCAAAGATACAGCACTGCCAAATAAGAGATAGCAGCTCTGGAAAATGGGTGTTTTTCATTTCATGAGACATTTTTGGTGAAAAAAAGCAAAGTCTAAAAACTAACCTAAAAAATGATATATATATATAAAACTGAAACTGCACTGCATGACCCTTTACTGTAAAAATACTGGGTTCCACACAATCGATTTGTGTTGGGAGAACATGAAGGAATTAAGTTAACTTAGTTTTTACTAATTTAATTGGATTGAACATTAAACAATTAAGTTGTCCCCCCCAAAAACTCAAGAATTGTGTTGTTTCAGTTCATTTTAAAATAAGTAGTTTGATCAAACAGCAAACATAATTTTTTCAATGTTTAGTAAGTACGTTTAGCAGCTCTTTTGATCACTGAAGAAATCTTTTTAAGCATCAAAACTGCATTATTTCTGAAGAATCACGTGACACTGAAGACTGCGGCACTGACACCAAAAATTCAGCTTTGACTCACCAGAATAAATTACACTTTAAATGATATTCCAATAGAAAAATCACAATTTTAAATAGCATTTTTATCAAATAAATATGGCCTTGGAGAGAATAAAAGATATCTGCCCAAACACAAAAATCGTAATGACCCCATTTCTTTTGAACAATGATGCACATGGCAGCTACTACATTAAAAATCATTTATTTAATACTGTGATCCAGAGTGAACCAGGATCCCCTCTGCAGCCCCTTAAATCATAAACTGGGATCATGAATAGCAAGATATACTTTTAATTCAGGCCAAATGTTACGTAATCCAGGGTCAGGTTGTAGCATGAGGATACCAATGGGAAAAGGCAAAAGAAAACACTCAGAGATATGAGAATATCGCAAGGAAATGACATCACGCTCATCATAAGATTACCTAACGCACCATGTAATTGAAGACATGTGTGGCACAGCTTTTGGGAGTGCCAAGTTTGGGGTGGCTTGTAAGCTTGACCTGAGGGTTCTAGTTTTTGTCTTGGATACAACACAAACAAAAGCCTGATGTCACGTAGACCCTCCCAGACCATTCCAGCTCTGGTGGTGGGAAGCCAAATCATGTTGCATAACGAAGCTTGAATAGTTATCAGTCCAAAAGGATTCTCATGATTCAAATTAGACCCGAGTCTGAACCCGCTCCAGACCCTCTAACGAAAGCCCTACGCTGTCAGCCATGTGCTGTAGACCGCCACACGCTTGTAGTCTTGCAATTTGATTCAAAACCTTAAGTTGAACTTGGAGATAATTAAATAAACAGGTCGAGTTAATTAACGTCCTAAAGGCAGGCCAAAACAAAACCAGCTGTTTAATATAGAATAAAAATATATAGTGGCACATATTTCTAATTCTACACAGCAAAAATGCTCAAAATTACAACAATTTTATTTAAAACTTGGAAGACTTTGTCATCAGATCTTTACAGAATAAAAAAATGACAATTTTTGGAATTCCTTACACTGTGAAAAAATATCTGTTAAATAACAGGTTCAGTATTTTGTCATTTACGTTATTTTTCCAATTCATTTACGGTTATGAATTGCATTATGGGACATTGATCTCCGCTTTGTCGACTTTTGATGTTGAAAATTCAACTGTGCAGTTTAACAAAGTGACTTTCATTGACATTTTAGTCGTTTGGAACTATATATTGTATTAGAAATAATATATAGAGAATCAAGTCAAATAACAGAAAAAGTACTGGCAGTTTATTACCAGTTTTGTACTTTGTAATTAACAATAACAACCACTAAACAATAACAATATCAGTTCAAACTATTACAAATGTCAATAAAAGTAACCTTTTCAACATCCAGAGTTTTTGGAGGAAAGATCAGGGTCCCATAATGAAATTCACAAGCATAAATAAATGTAGAAAAAAAAACATAAAATCACAAAATTTTTTTTTTTTTTTAAACGTACAGTTTAGCTAGTAAAGCTCAAAAATCCAGAGTCTGCTTTTTACATTTTGTTTAATGGACTTTAAAGACCATTGAAGTACTAAAACTTTAGAAATTCTAAATGAGCATCAATAAAATAGCTACCAAATTTTAATAAATGAACACGCAAGGGTAGGGATACGTGAAAAATTGTTTTAGATTTTATGCTGTCCTATGTAAAGTTCGTCATGCGATGTCTGCTTCAGCCTAAACCACGATGCATATATTTTGAAGGAATCCACAACAAGCAACACAGAAGCAAAATAAACAAGTCTGACATAACATACATGCGCACGTACTCTAAAATACACAAATATTGCTGACCTCAGATACATCAAACTGATAATCATGCAAATATTTCACAGGCCAGACACTGTCATGTACAGGACTGCACGTACACAAGGTAGCAACAGGTAACATTCAGCCCACCACCTTCCTGGTTTCACTTACATAACACATCATTTAAATATGTGGTTTCTTTCCTAGTCAGAGATCTTTAAAGCGACATCATCTTCAATTAAAGCTTGATTTCTTTAGCTTAATTTCATCACTAGGTCTATATCTTTTACCTCTAAAGGTGGCCATTTTTTCTAATCAATCACCAAAACTACCAGATCAACCAATACAGTTGTCAATTCTGAAGTTGAGACACGCATAAAAACTCAAACTCAAGCCAAGTGTGAAAATTAAAGCAACTGTCCACTCATTTGTCATGTACTGTTCAGAATGCTCCCCCTGGTGGAGATACTGCATTTTATGAGATTTGAGAGTAAAACAAAAGTGAATGTTCTCCTCAAAACCAAAGATGTTGGTCCAGAAGTGTAGCTATAAATATCAGAGACATAAATATGGATGGATGAATAAAATGAGGTGAGGTGCAGGTGTGTGGACGTACCTCCTGGGCTGAGAGCGCCGGTCATCTTCAGCACTGCCTGCCTCCTGTAGGACCAAACAGAGATGGAGTGATCAGATCTGGAGCACATTCAAGAAGATTACAGTCCATCAGCATGAAATCAAACTCTTTCGGTTTACTGTAACTTTTACACCTATCTGTATCTGTATTGTTTGGTTGATTTTTTTCCCATGATACTTTAGCATCAGCTTGGAAGGTCAATTACATATTTTCCTCACTGCTAAATATGTAGCTCTATTGCTTTTATACTTGCCTTATTTTTAATATGTCATCTCTACATGTAAATGCTATTTTTTTTTTACAATTCGTATTTTTATAAATGTGAAATACCGAATAAAACAGCAACATTCTCCCTTAGAACTATGGCTAAAAACTGTTAACAATAAATATTCAGTCACATGATGAATATTCATTCATTTAAATTTGAGGTAAATAAGAGGTTTTTTAAATCATATGCAAGGCTGCATTTATTTGATCAAAAATAGAGTAAAAAAGGAAAACTGTGATGAACTGCAATTATTTATCTCTTTTGATGCAAAGCTTAATTTTTAGCCCCGATTGCTCCTGTCTTTAGTGTCTAATGATCGGAAACCACTTTAACATACTAATTTGATTTTCAATGTTGGAAAAATAAATTGTATTCTTACTTTTAAAAATTATTGCATTCTTTTTAGCCCTCTGTTGCACCATTTAATTTTTACCACTTTTTAATTTCAATAAAATAAATGTACTAAATTGTCGCTATACCTATGTGGACAAAATTGTTGGTATACCCTAATTTTGTTTCATTAGTTTGCCTTTTTTAATGCTTCATATGCGTGCTTTTAATGTTTCAATTTGAAACTAATATCTGATTTTCATTAGTTTTTCATTTAAGTTTTGATTAATAATAAAAAAAATTCAGTTTTAAGTTATTTCAGTGACCACAGGGTACCAAAAATTTTGTCCATGTCTGTATTTGATTGATGTTTTCTATTTTAGGGGATTTTATTATACAAAACTTATTCATATAGTATAGTCGTGGCCAAAAGTTTTGAGAATGACACAAATATTAGTTTTCACAAAGTTTGCTGCTAAACTGCTTTTAGATCTTTGTTTCAGTTGTTTCTGTGATGTACTGAAATATAATTACAAGCACTTCATACGTTTCAAAGGCTTTTATCGATAATTACATGACATTTATGCAAAGAGTCAGTATTTGCAGTGTTGGCCCTTCTTTTTCAGGACCTCTGCAATTCGATTGTGCATGCTCTCAATCAACTTCTGGGCCAAATCCTGACTGATAGCAACCCATTCTTTCATAATCACTTCTTGGAGTTTGTCAGAATTAGTGGGTTTTTGTTTGTCCACCCGCCTCTTGAGGATTGACCACAAGTTTTTAATGGGATTAAGATCTGGGGAGTTTCCAGGCCATGGACCCAAAATTTCAACGTTTTGGTCCTCGAGCCACTTAGATATCACTTTTGCCTTATGGCACGGTGCTCCATCATGCTGGAAAATGCATTGTTCTTCACCAAACTGTTGTTGGATTGTTGCAAGAAGTTGCTGTTGGAGGGTGTTTTGGTACCATTCTTTATTCATGGCTGTGTTTTTAGGCAAAATTGTGAGTGGGCCCACTCCCTTGGATGAGAAGCAACCCCACACACGAATGGTCTCAGAATGCTTTACTGTTGGCATGACACAGGACTGATGGTAGCGCTCACCTTTTCTTCTCCGGACAAGCCTTTTTCCAGATGCCCTAAACAATCGGAAAGGGGCTTCATCGGAGAATATGACTTTGCCCCAGTCCTCAGCAGTCCATTCGCCATACTTTTTGCAGAAGATCAATCTGTCCCTGATGTTTTTTTTGGAGAGAAGTGGCTTCTTTGCTGCCCTTCTTGACACCAGGCCATCTTCCTAAAGTCTTCGCCTCACTGTGCGTGCAGATGTGCTCACACCTACCTACTGCCATTTCTGAGCAAGCTCTGCACTGGTGGCACTCCGATCCTGCAGCTGAATCCTCTTTAGGAGATGATCCTGGAGCTTGCTGGACTTTCTTGGACACCCTGAAGCCTTCTTAACAAGAATTGAACCTCTTCCCTTGAAGTTCTTGATGATCCTATAAATTGTTGATTTAGGTGCAATCTTAGTAGCCACAATATCCTTGCCTGTGAAGCCATTTTTATGCAACGCAATGATGGCTGCACTTCTTTGCAGGTCACCATGGTTAACAATGGAAGAACAATGATTTCAAGCATCACCCTCCTTTTAACATGTCAAGTCTGCCATTCTAACCCAATCAGCCTGACATAATGATCTCCAGCCTTGTGCTCGTCAACATTCTCACCTGAGTTAACAAGACGATTACTGAAATGATCTCAGCAGGTCCTTTAATGACAGCAATGAAATGCAGTGGAAAGTTTTTTTCAGGATTAAGTTAATTTTCATGGCAAAGAAGGACTATGCAATTCATCTGATCACTCTTCATAACATTGTGGAGTATATGCAAATTGCTATTATAAAAACTTAAGCAAAAACTTAACTTGAGGTTATTTTAGGAGATAGAAAGCTTTCTAAGATTTTGTTTAGGTGCCAATACCAAATGTTTCCACTAGATTAAATCAGTTTCCTATTCACTTCCAATGCAGTCCATTTTGACAGAGCAACACAAGAGAAACTTTTTTTCAGGGCCATTAAACTTTTCAATCACTTAAAAAATGTTTCCTTACACACAGCATATGCCAAAATCTTAACCAAGTTTCATAACACCAATGAGGTAAAATAATAAATAAATGAATGAATGAACCAAAAGTACATTTTTGGTCAAAAAAGTCTGAACAGCATACAAATGGTTAATTAACATTTCCTGACCCCAAACCTCTGAACAGTACTGCATAGAAGATTACCTTAATTATGAATAATGTACCAAGCAAAACAGAGAAAGATGTTTATTCGAAACACCTTCAGCATCTGCAGCATCATTACAGAAGAAAACCTTTTGTCTTACTAATGAAAGACAAAAAAATAGTGAGAAGGTTTAGATTTGTAAAATAGCAATCACTGGAAGATGCGCGAGCCGCTTGCAAGATAAGAAGGCTTGATGCGTATCAAGCGGCTTGCACATCCCCATCTTTCACTGATTGCTATCTTACAAATCTAAACCTTCTCACTCATTTTTCCTAGCTAAGCCAAACAAACAAAGACAAACATGCACACACAACAAATTACAAGTAGAGATGTGTGATTACTGCAAAGCTTCAGACTTCCTATGCCCACAATGGCCCAGGCTATGTTTAATCCATGTTGCCTGTCTTTGTAATCCCAATCCCAGACTACTTTCTCTCAGGGATCAAGCAGGCAAATCATGCTTCATAAGGACGTCACAAACCCAGTGCTTCTCATCAGCACTGCTTACAGTAAATAAGAGGAAGTCAGACACAATTCAAACTATAATCACCATATGCTTTGGCAAAAACACACTGCAGCAGTAAACAACAGTGTGAGAGACACTGCACTGCAGTAACGTTGAGGTGTCTGAGACAGTGCTTTGCTAACAAGATAATGTACAACAATGTAACTTTTCATTTTAAACTTATTTGAGAAACTGGTTAATTTGATAATCAAATACCAGCTCTAAAGACGTAAGGAAGGTTTGCATATGGACATGCATCACAATCGGGGTCAAACTTGGCATACTAATAAGGCTCGCTAGGAAAGGTTCACTGAGGACTTTGTCTGGAAAACCCTGAGGCATCTCACAAGATGACTCACATGGATGCCTCAATGGGGTCACATGACGGGCAGCTGGTAATTGAGGGGAAAATAAGCCCATATTTTTTTGACTCGCATAACCTAATTTTCCTATCTGGCTGTGGCCTTTACATGGCCTGCACTAAAGTAGATATTACTCTGATGAGTTTAAGTTGGCCTATTAAAGGGATAGCCCAACAAAAATGTAATTTATTTAGACTACAATCATGTTTTAAACCTAAAAGAAATGGCTTCTTCTGTGGAATAAAACTAAAACTATTGTGGAGAATGTTGGTAACTAAGCAGTTTGGGTTCTCAATGCATGGGCAAATATTCTTTCATCTTCAGTGTTCAGCAGAAGAAATAAAGCATACGGATTTTAGTGAGTAAATAATGGACAATTCATTTAAGATGAATGGGTTGAGGCAAGTCACCTCAATTATATCAATGAACTTTAAATAAATGTTATTGTTCATTTGTGTGGATGCTAAAAAACTGATAAAATGCCGTTCACAACAGATTAAAATGCATTTTAGTTGATCAGATCACAAGTGTACAAGCAAAATGTATTCCTGTTTACACCTAATTTTTTAACTGCCTCTTTTTTCACTTTTGAACGCATTTCTGATTCTGAAAAATAAAAAACACAGATTCTCCCATATTTAAATACTTGTTCCAATCAGAATCAGGCTGCGGGGCTTAAATTTTTTTAATCCATGCTATGTGCATCATAAGACGTGACAAAACGAGACGTGGGCTGTATAGTTCTAACCCACTTTTCATGCACCATCTCCTCCTTTTAATCAGCAAATGTATTCAACTGAACAGCGTTTTCTAGATCTCATAATAGTGGCTAAAATCTTTGGTTATGTACAGAATAACATGATACTATTCCATTCATACTGTTGCAGAACCGTATACATATAAATCCACAATTTTGCCATCTACAACTTTGACATCTCAAACATTGAGAAAATCAATACAATCATTTACAATAAGATTCATCTGTTAAAAGCAGTAACGCTACCAATGAACTGTTTAATTGTATTAAATAACGTTGACACAGAAGAGTTAGTACTGAAACAAATGTATTACTCATTGTTTGTGAATTTGTTGTCAGCTAATAAATTAAAAGTTTTTAATTGTCATGTTGACTCATACGCATTATATACCTAATATTAAAAGATCACTTAATTTAAAAGTATTATTCGCTGTTAGTTCTGATGTTACATAGGTTAGTTAGGCTACCTAATGTAAACTATATTGTTAAAGGGTTACCAGAATTTTTGGCAAATAAAGGCACATTAAAATATATAAAAACAATTGTTTTGCATCTCTGACAGTTGCAGAGAAAACAATGGGGCATTTAATGGTGTCTCTACAACAAATGCATATGACACATCACATATTCTGTATGTATTTGATATGTTTCACTTGTAGTATCAAAATACATTAATAAAATTCAGGACAATGTGGTTTTTGAATAGTTTCTGAAGTCGGCTACTGTCACTGCACACATGCACTGTATGAACGTCAGCGGCTAGCAACTAGCTAAAACAACTAGGCTATCTTACAAAACATAACAGCTACTGTTGCCTAATAGCTCGCAAACATAAAGGTGGCTTCGTTTTAGTGTTTTTCTAACTTAAAAACATACCCAGCATGGCACAACAAACACTTATACCGAACAAAGCCTAACCGGCTAGTTGCATGTCCACCACTGAAAAGCTCAGAATCGTTCTGCGCATGCGTATATCGAGTGAACACCCTAGCTACCGCTTACAGCTCGGGTATGGATAAAAGCATTTAATAACTAAACAAAACTGGTGAAATAGACAGGAACTCACCGACACGCACGGACTGGAGGTTGTACTCGGGGTTGGCGACCGTTGTACGGTGACCAGCGCCATTCAAGGTAGAGAAACACGAGATGTCAGAGAAGATAGCGGCGAAACTCACATCATTTGGTGCCGTCGCACAGAGGAAGATGAGCAGCCGCGTCTTCGAGCTTCGACTTCTGATCGTTCTGCGCATGCGCTGGACGTGCCAGCTGTCAAACCACTAAACAGCGCTTAACAGTAACTTAATAAAGGGGTGAGGCGTCATTCCTCACGTCTTAGCCATTTGATTGACGTTTTAAACGATGCGTTCCCTTGGTAATAACTCATAATTTCATCTTTTCTAGATGCCAGGTTAATCAAACTATTGCACATAATTTTCATCACTTTTTTATTATTATTATCAATATGAAAAGGGAGTGTTATAAAAATAGAGGGAGTTGTAACATCAACAGCTGAACAAGCTTTACAAAACACAACAAAAATGCAAAAAAGAGAAGAAAGTAGCCTTTTTTTGAGTAATTTCACACAAACAAGCTTTATTTTGTTTTGTTTACATGCAGTTTGAATTTTCCTGCATGATAAATTTTTATTACAAAAACTTTATTTTTGTATTTTATTCTCTTCTTTTCTATTTTGTGAAACCCTTGCTCTGTATAATGCGTTTGACCAGCTGGGACTAGACAGCGTTTGCGTGTTATTCCTCTTGAGTCATTTTCAAGAATTGTCTAAACTAAAGACTTTTTGTCAACACCCATATTTCTAACAAACCAAACACTCTCAAATATTCTATCTACTCTATATAAAATGTTGTGGTCTTCTGACCCTATCACTTATCTAAATTAAAAACAATTACTATTTTTTTTATATTTCCTCGCAATACTCTCCAATATACTAACCAACCAACCAATAAAGAAAGAAAGAAAATTAAATAAATAAATGTCAATAAGCATTTTCAAAAGGTCCACATTTGTACCCTTAAAGGTACCTACTAATTGTTTTTGAAAAAAAAAGAAAAAAAGTCTGAATCTTAGGTATAATTTTCCACATATTTGCTTTCTATTAAGTAGAGTATAAAATACTGAATGAATAATGGGTGGGAAAATGAACCACAATTACTTTAAGTAATCTAAAATGGTCTTGGTCATATTATTGTCCACAGAATACCTTCATAATGAGTATATGAGTATGTACCTCATTTGAACACTAATCACAGTTTCATTTAAAACCAAGCAATGCATGATTGCCTCCTTCAATGAAACATTAAGTAAACTGTGTTCAAGGTGACAGTAAACAAACCACACCTAGATGACTGACGCTAAGGTCAAGTTTCAATGGGAGCTGCAGACACTCTCTAACTGTCCTCATTAACTGTTGAGGACACCACAAACACCATGCACTTGTGCTGCTGAATTAAGAGGAATGGCTGCTTATGCTGTCTTTGGACTGTGGGGGAAACCAGAGCACCCAGAGGAAACCCACGCGAACAAAAGAACATGCAAACTCCACACAGAAACGCCAACCCAGCTGGGGCTCGAACCCGCAACCTTCTTGCTGTGAGGCGACAGTGCTAACCACTGGGCCACCGTGTTGCCCCAATTTTGATGTTCTGATTAATATACTTTATTGTTTTATATGCTAATATATGGGTGGCGCAGTGGGTAGCGCTGTTGCCTCACAGCAAGAAGGTCACTGGTTCGAGCCTCGGTTTGATCAGTTGGCATTTCTGTGTGGAGTTTGCATGTTCTCCCCGTGTTGGGATGGGTTTCCTCCGGGTGCTCCGGTTTCCCCCACAGTCCAAAGACATGTGCTATAGGTGAATTGGGTAGGCTAAATTGGCCGTAGTGTATGAGTGTGTGTGTGAATGTGTGTGTATGGGTGTTTCTCAGTATGGGCTGCGGCTGGAAAGGTATCCACTGGTTAAACATATATTGTAGTTGGCGGTTTATTCTGCTGTGGCGACCTCTGAAATAGAGACTAAGCAGAAGGAAAATGAATGAATGAATGCTAATATATTATTTTTCTCCACAAATCTATCATGAATCTGCATATTGGACAAATTGAGAAATATGAGTGTTATGCAATTTACATTTTAAGACATTAAGGCTTTTAACATTTTTTTTGTAATATTTGATATAATATTTGATATTCCATTTTATTTTTTACGTTTTCTGTTTTTGTTTTCATTTTTAAGTTAAATTTGTTTTTTTTTTGTAATTCTGTGTGTTTTTGTCATTTGTATTTTTAGATTTTGTTGTTTGTAGACATTTGTATTTTTGTTTTAAATATGTTTGTAGTTGCTTCTATTAAGTTTTTTTATTTAGCCTTTTCTGTCATGAAGTCTATAAATATATTTATGTCA
>CAIGQV010019070.1:14302643-14356979 GCA_903798115.1 Danio jaintianensis | reverse complement strand
GTTGCTGATCTTTGTGCACAAATAAACAGTTCTGTTCTGATTTAACCAGAAACACACACAAATGCATAGTTCTGATAAATAAACAGTAAAAAAAATCCATGAAGAAATTAATGCTGTTTCCTCCCTTGTGTTGCTTTAATGCGTGAATGTTAGATGTTGTTATGCCGCATAGACATGTCTCATATTTTGTCTGATTTCACATGCGTGACTGTCTGCATTTGTCAGTGACCGTATCTCTGTCTCCCTATCTGGATTACCAGGGAGAGAAGGGAAAATAGGATTGCGATTATGGACACAATCAGTGTTTGGGACAGACAGACAGCAGCAGTTGGAGCTTTTAATTAAGCTTAAGCTTGGTGACAGAGAAACAGGAGTGAAGTAAAAAAAAATGCTCCTTGGGGATTTGCATATTAAATGTTATTAAATGAGAAATTGAAATTCAAATGAAGATGAACCACTTAGTCACATACGAGTTCAGATTAAGTGGACATACTGTTAGTGGAGTAACACTGAACACTCACTTCAATATTTTACAGTGTCAGTCCTATAGTGTCAAATCCTGTTTAATGTCTTTTGAGATTCCTCATATTTCCAAATGACCTGGGAATACATAATAAACAAAGAATCCATAGTTTAAGAATTTCAGATGCATTATGAAAGACCACATGTAAGGATATAATATAACATGAATATAATTTAAGATTCTCACACTTGACTCATATTAGAATGCAGTCAGAAACACTTGTTTTGAAAGAGCACTAGTCCTTCTAGTGGTTATTCACTGGAATTGCAGGCTTAAGCAAACCCTAACGCCATAAATCTCAAATATTTGTTATTGGGGAAAAAAAAAAAAATATATATATATATATATATATATATATATATATATATATATATTTATTTTAATTCAACTAGTTGCCATTGATTTAAAAAAAATATATATTAGTTTAACAAACGCCAAACACCTAAAGCTAAAATAACACATCAAAATACTAAAACTCAAAATGAAAAAAAAAAAAAGCTACCATAAAAACTCATTTAAACCAAAATAATAAAAATTTCAGTTACTTAATCCTAAAATAAAACCGGTCTTTTTGGTAAATAAACTATGTTTATACAATTGAGCAGAAACAAAATTAATTGGATCGAATTGGGGAGCATAATAAGCTTAATTTATTTTTTCATTGTATAGGCCTATGCAAGTTCAGTTTTTACATAGCCATTTTACAGAGTTTGCTGGGAAGGACTGAAATTTATTTGACAGGTAACAGAATTTAAACGTGAATATTATACATAATTGTTCAAAATAATAAAAAAAGCATAATCCAAAATGACAGAAAATGACCTCAATTGTACTTACAGTACATTTCTGTATGTCAAAATAACGCAGCTTCCATAATTAGCCTACATTAACATATACATACACCTATGTATATACATTAACATACACTTTTCCATGGAAAAAAAACTGGAAAAACTTTGGAAACTGATTTGTTGGCAAGTCACTTGTTTTTAAATAATAGATCATTATCTGACTGAGGAGCAGTAAATGTTGTTCTGATATTTACGGTTTAACAGCTTATTCTTGTTGTGGGTCCAACACAGAGATCCACGTAGTTATTATTAATTTGTGTCATCATCATCATCATCATCATCATCATGAGTCAGTGATATGACTGTTAGCGGTCAGTGAGAGCTGCTCTTCGCTTCTCCTCCTCCTCAAGCAGCGCGTAACGGCGCCCGGTGGAGTGTAAACAACAGCAGCGAGGACGACAATCACAACGATGATCAACAAACTCAATCCTACAGTCAGGCCTGTGGAGGAAGTCACTCTTTTAATACTTTAGATAAGTTTAAACAACTATATAAATGAGTGAATGAAATATATTGCTACAACGGCAGCAGTCACGAGAAAGACAAATGACAAAAGATGTACCAGTATGTCATAAAGCGTCACTGCTGAAGTTAAAAGGTTTCTTAAACAATTAAAACACACGTGTCATTACCCATGTGCTGCTTTCCAATGACAGTCGCAAGTTGGTCCATGATATTTTAGGTGATTTCACCACACCACTTCGATGGACTCAGGAACTCTCTTGTCCTGAAGAAGACTCGCGTCCCTTCCTGTTGTTCGTCACGTGATCAATAAAGTTAGCACTTCTCGAAAAACGGTCAAATTGAACAAAATGATAACATTAGACTACAACATGCACAACTGTCTTTATTTGTTTAAGTTTGCTACTCTTTCTTCAATATTATAGTTACTTCTGTTGTAAACCCAATCTGCAGAAATGGCCGATAGATGGCAGCACTGTGTGAATTATGAATGAGCGAATGGGATTGATTTAAGAAATGTTATTGCCGTCGACTCATATTTTATTGGCTTAGACCATTTATGTGAGGTATTTTAGATCCAGCCTGTGTTAAACATAGATATACATATATATATATGCACTGTCTTGACTAGTGCGGTTGAATGATGTTTGTCCTGGGAGCCCTGTACAAATGTGGCGGCGCTATTGACGCATGGTGAGGGTCCGTATGCGATATCTAGTGTATATATCTATGTGTGTTAAAATATGATCAACTTTATGCTCTCTCACTTCTCACTAATTTAAACAAATGTACCAAACTTTTATTTATTTTTATTCTATTTTTACTTTTTATTAATTTCGATGTTTAACGAGTGTTCAAAAAGGGCAAATATTTCACACACTGGATTGAAAAAACATAAATCCATAGGCCATAGTCACCGACGTAAAATAATTGAGATGACCAATAACATTAAAGTAGGTGGCGTTCACGGTTGACAGAAACAGAAGAGCGCGAAAACGAAGGACGTCGAGACGGGGTAAGATTGAGGTAACGAAATATTTTATGACAAATACTTCAAGATAGAAATTTAAACGACCGAGAGCAATATCCAGCAATGTTCACTGCTCAACATTTCCCCTCAAATTTCGTCGTTTTGAATTACAAATGGTATCATTTGCGTTCTTTAAGTAAGTTATTCGTCACGAGACATATTATTTGCTGAAAGTACAACAACAATTATTTTAAATCTAAAATTAGAGAGAATTTACTTCTCTGTTATACTTCTTAATATTTTATAAAACAAATTGATAGGTTATAGCCTTTTTAACACATTTAATTTACACGAGAATTAATAGGCTAGTGAGTGATAAGTATAGGGCTTTATTTGTATGGGGCTCCATAAGAGCCAACATTAGTGAACATTACTGTATTCTGTTTTAGTTTTAGTTGGTTAATAACCCTGACATCTTCCACTAGATGGCGCCACTTCCCAGATTATGACAGCGCGCAACAGTTGTGAAATGCTTAGCTCGAATGTCAAGTAACGCTAATGGCAAGTTAACTAAACTACTTTGTATTTTCCATATTACACAAGATAATATCTGTTTATGTTTCAGGTTATTCGCTGCTATTTGAAGTCATCTGAGATATCATCATCATTTCCCACTTCACTTGTTTATTTGTACCCTTTGTCTTTACTCCCAACACCTCAGTCTAAAGAAGGTAGGTGAAAAGTTCTGAGCCTTATGAAAACAATTATACTAACAGTGTATTGAGAATCGAAGGGAGCAGGAGGGAATAGAGGGCTCTGTGTGTGTGTATTTGTTGAGATAAGGAGGCATTCTATGCGCACAAAATGAGTTCATTAGGCAGTGAGCTGCAATGAAGAAACCCAGTTGCTTTTGATAAAGAGATTGCAACTGGGGAGGAATGAAAGGTTTCATTTCCTGTCTTCCCCCAAGGCAACATATCATCCAGATCAGCAAGTGCGACGAAGGTTGGGTGACAGACAGGAGAACAGAGGAATAGGAGGGAGGAGAGAAATACCAGGATTACAAACAGGTAGAGAAGAAAACAAATGTGTAAAATGGGTTAACATGATCAGAACTGCTGCAAATATTAATCTATAAAGAAGACACACGATAGCATTAATGAATAACTGGAACCTTGTGAATAGCTTTAAATTTAAAACAGTTACCATACAGTAATTTTCCTTCTGACCATATCTGATTTTGTTAATTTAGTCTACATGTTGCTCTGTTTCTTGTTTGCGGTTTATTCGTCACACCTTTATAGCCTGTTTGGAACACGGTATAACTGCCTGTGATGTTTATGAGGTATGATGTGATCTCTCCATTAAGTTTTCCAAGGAAACTTCAGCTTTCATATTATGCCAACTTCACTAAAAAGCAAACTGAAACACGAATTAAGCTTGTTTAGAATGCAACTATTAAACCAAGATTTTGAGCCTGTGATGTATCACATGTGCAACATCAGTTTAAGTGTGTGTTTTTCATACACACGTCATTGTGTGTGACAGGACATTCCCGCTTCAGACTATTATGTTGCATTTAGGACAGTTTGCTAAGGCTGTGGATTAAAGGTAATAATGATGCTAATAAAATTCAGATTCAGATTAGGACAAGCATTTTAGCTGTCCACACCAGACGTGACATGACAGAAACATTTAAATAGCAGCGATATTCAGATACACAGAATAGTGCACTACTCATGACTACACAACATAGACAGGCTTATAATCTGAAGTAAACGATCTGCTGCCAGTTTCAGTATGGCTATAAATATCAAGTAATATGGTATTAAATTTTGGTAACATTCAACTCTGAATAAAGCGCATAATCGGCACCTCAGGTGATAATTATCATAGTAGTTTATGCTGTTGTTCAGCCACAATATTGCAACAAACGTTGCGCATCATTGTAGCAGATGGTTAAGACAAAAAATCCTTAACACAGAAAAGATAGCCTTTATACACGTATTAGGACACAATGTAAAACATTAATCGTGTAAAACTATTACACTCAAAACTGCCTAATCTATTGTAAATGCAGTTATGAAAAATCCATTAATGATCAAAAACAAGATGTGTTCTAAAGTTCTGTTGTTGCTATGGCTTCATTCTCAGATAAGCACTATAGCTGCATCCAAAATCACATACTTCCCTAGGACGTTAAAATCAGTATGCGAGCTGAGTAGTATGTCCGAATTCACAGTATTTGAAAAACAGTAGGCGCTATCCCATGATGCCCCACGAGAGAATTCATGAATGGGAGTGAAGTGACGCAACTGACGTGGGTAGGTCACATGATAATGACAAATTGCGGATGTAGTACGTCTGAATTCCATCCATACTACTTGCATTCATACTTTTCTATAGTCAAGTAGTACATTTAAATTAAATTGTAGCACCTACTCGAGTAGTAGGCGATGGCTGCGTCCGAAATAGCATAATTCCCTACTATATAGTACGTTGAAAACTGTATGAGAGCTGAGTAGTATGTCCGAATTCATAATATTCGAAAAACAGTAAGTGAGAGGTACCTGGATAACCTACTACTTCCGGCAAGATTCTGAAGTGCGCATCCAATGGACGCTACACTGTCCCATGATGCTGCGTGAGAAAATTCATGAATGGGAGTGAATCAATTGAAGCATAGGTCACGTGATAATGTCAAATGTTAGATATAGTATTTCGGAATTCCATCCATACTACTCGCATTCATACTACTGTATATAGAATGTACTTTTCTATAGTCGTGTGGTAAATTCAAATTGAATACCTACTCGTTTAGGAGGAGATTTCGGACACAGGCTATTTCTGTTTCCACTACGAGTGTTCTTTGTCTATCTGGAAATATGAAGTGTATAAATAAATTGTAACTTTACTATAAGGTAAAAATCCCTATGTAGTTTCCCATTTGAACACAGCTAAAAAGACAAATGAATGTCAACAACCCCCAACCATGATTTTTTTTACTTCTTTTAGAGTATTTGGGAAGTCACACGAACCCTACCGTTCCCTGCTTTTTAGTGACCTGTGCTAATATTGTAGTGGAAGTGAGATAAGCAGTATACCACTGAGAGAATGAACTTTCTTGAGCTAATATCAGTGTGAAAGGTCAAACTGATAGGCTTAGAAAATCACAAAACAAAAACAGCAGAGCAAAAATACGAGGCGAGTAGGAGTGTGAGTGCAGACGGCCAGATAAAGAGATGGTGTGATGGTTGCAGGAGAGAGAGGGAGATGTGACAGGCTGTTTAATATAGATCCTCCAGTCTGATAAAACTGACAGGAGGTTCCCATTCCCTGTAGAGCAGCGACTCATAGGAAATTGCCAGAATGAAAAACAGAAAAAGAGAGGAAGATTACATGACTGACACCCCTCATTACTATTTTTCTTCTCTTTTTTAGGATTCGTTACTCAGCTTAAGAAGTATTTGAATATGTTTTAAATGTATTTGGTGTGGTAATTTAATGATTAGTGTAAAAAAGGGATCCTGAGGGCACTTTTTATTGCGCTTCACATCGTGTGAATGCTGTAACTCAACACTGTACGTATCTGAATTGAGTGTGCGTGAGTGCAGAGGAGTGTTTGTTCAGGCTCTGAGGTTCAGAGGCCCAGGTTTCATGTAAAATATATAGATTAGTGCTTGATGACAGAAACTCAACATTATGGCCTGTCACATGGCTCTTATTGCACCTCCAGCATTTTGAGATGCTAGTGACTCTCAGTGAACTGAAAACTGAATTTTAAATCACTGGTTCTTGCTCATGTATCATTAAAGATTTTCTATTATAAAGCTATTCATTGATTGTTAATCATATGTAATGTTTATGAATTATCATTTGCAAATTAAAAACCTAAATATTTCATTGATTTCATTTTTAAATATATCAGAAGTTAGAGATGAGAACGTAGTTTATGACTTCAAAGTCACAGAGTACCAAAAGAACAGTTATTTATCTAAAATGAAAATCTTTGCAACATTATTTGTATATATGTAACATTTATGTACTGCAACCTTAGATCGGTTTAATGCATAATTTTGAAAAAAAAAAAAAAATTATGTAAAAAGGTAAATTTAGGTGAATATTAAACAAATCACATTATTATTATTATTATTATTACTCATTTATTCATTTTCCTTCTGTTTAGTTCCTGATTATCAGGGATAATTGGAATGAACCGCCAACTATTCCAGCATATGTTTTGCAATGCGAATGCCCTTCCAGCCGCAACCCAGTATTGGGAAACACCCTCACACTCACACACTTCATCCAATTCACCTATAGCGCATGTCTTTGGACTGTGGGGGAAACCGGAGCACCCGTAGGAAACCCACGTGAACATGGGCAGAACATGCAAACTCCACACAGAAACGCCAGCTGGCCCTGCCGAGACTCGAACCAGCGACCTTCTTGCTATTAGGTGACAGTGCTAACCACTGAGCCACCGTGCTGCCACTATTATTATCATTATTATTATTAAATTCAAACTAACTTGCTTAGTTAATAGTAGGTTTATACTATTATAATTATTACCAACACATACAGTATAATCCATTAAAATGATTAGAACCGTTTAATAACACCAGAAGTGACTTCAGCATAAAACGAATGTGCTCAGAGAGAAGAAAGACTTTTATCATTTTAAACAGCTGGATTTTTGTAAATGTCACTTTTTAAATGTTTTTTTTTGTGTGTGTATTTGTATGTACATGTCAAATATTTCTGAAATATTTAGATAAATATTAAACAAATAAGATAACATTTTTATTATTCTTAATATAATGCTTATTCCTAATATAATATAACATTATTATTATTATTATATACTTACAAATCCAGACTAACTTGGTTATAGTATAATTAACATTTAATATTATTTTTAATTAAAGCATGTGAAATATATATATATAATTTTATTAATGCAGTTAAACAGTAGTATACATAAGTGTACATGTAAAATGTTCCTGAAATATTTAGGTAAATATTAAAATATGTATTAACAGTAATAATTATTATTGTGGTTATTATAAGTATTATAATTACAAAAGACAACATAAATATATGTGGTTATAGTTGTTCAACACCTTTAGTCCATTAAAAAACACCAAAAGGGCATAATTTCTTAGATATGAGATTGAATTTGATCATTTAAGACACCAATGCAGCTGAATTATTTCCAGAGGTTTGATAATGTATCTGTAAAACCAGAAAACTGTCTTGTAGTTCACAATGTGGAGTTCTCTTCAGGGAAAGGATGAAGAGGAAAGACTGATAGCACATGGTAATACCATGAGGAGAAGCTCCTCTGTGTGACATACTGTAAGCGTGTCTGTGTGTGTGTGTATGTGCACATCATCAGCGAGCAAGACCTCATTTATCTGCGCCCAAACCCACCTGATAACAGACTCTCAGGAAGGAGTGTGGGATAAATGGGTTTTCTGAAGCGAATACAAATGAATTAGCTTAGAGATTATTCAACTGTAATCAAATTTAGTCATTAGTCATTATTTTTATACCATGTTCTCTAAAAATTGCACTTTACAGTTCAAGAGTTTGGAGGCTGTATAATTATGTTTTTGAAAGAAGAAATATTAATATATAATCATACAATTAATCAAATTAAATGTAATTTATTTAAAGCTAAATTCAGTTTCACGCTTTCAGAAATCTGAATATCCTGATTTAAAGCTCATCAAAGATTTCTTATCAGTATTGAAAACATTATGAAACACTGGTTAATATTGACAGTTTATTTGTTTGTTTAACACCATGCTAGCTTTTATGGTTATTTTGCTTAATATTGACTGTAATTTATTTGAAATAGACCTATTTTGTAGACATTATTTATTATTACTGCTACTTGTGGTAGTAATTTAATGCATCCTTGCTAAATAGAAACAATTTCTTCAAAGAAACTTCATGAAAGGGAATAATGCCGCAGTCACACTGCACTTTTTTCCCCATAGACTTCCATTTATACGCATGTGAATGTGGCAGGCCGGAAACACAAGCTCGTGCAACAAGTTTCACACGTTCAAAAGTTCAAGCTTGGTGAACTCAAAATTGCATCACATTATTGCGTGAGACCAATAGAAGATCAGAATGTGACCTCTCTGTACAGAAATTTTAAATATGGAGCAATCGCTCGCTTTATCAATGTCTAATTATCTTGTTTTATCCCACCACTTTTTGCAGCGCCATACAACAGAATTTCATGATTAAACTTTAATGTGATTGCTGCTTAAGCTGAAGAAAATTTAGTGTGAGGGGAAACTTCATAAATGTCTGTGATATGTAATTTAAAGCTAAAAAAAGCTACAAATAAAACGTTAAATGGAAAAAATATACAGAAAACATTAAACAGTAAAGACACACATCCATTATTAATACATATACCTTTATTTTATATCTCTAATAATTCATATATGTCTTTGTCCTATACATATTTTCTGTTAACAGTCTTGGAGACGTACATAGATCATAGTTAGACTTTATAAAGTACAATAGATTTTCAATACTTTGATAGACAGAAGAGTAAACTGTTGAGAAAGAAGAGGAAAAATCAGCACTGGACTTAAACACACACATACTACCTTACACACACACACACACACACACACACACACACACACACATACAGACACACAATATAGACTCAAGTCTAAGGCATGCACACACACACTCACTCACTCTGACAGAACTGACCATGGCTTATTTTTCTCTACCTCAAAGTACAGCTCAAACAGTCAGTTTGACAGGGAAAATCAACGTCCTCACATTTGCCCATTCTACAAATTCAACGAGTCAGCACAGACCGCACAAACAGCAAGACTCACAAAATACACATGCACATACTTAGATGTCCAGTCACACCATGTTTCATGAAAAAAAAAAACGAGAATCGAGGCTGAAGCGTTTAAAACAAGCACATATTTGGTTTCTGCTACTTTGTGTAAAAATAAATATGTAAAAACAAATGCTCAGGCCCATCTTGATGTTAGCCCCTTTCACACACAGTCTTTACTGGTAAATGAACATTAAAATATAACAATAATTAATCAGTTTATGTTTAGGTGAAAGACTTGTGGCCTTGATCACTTTTCATATTCCTCATACGTATACATAATGTACACCTGTGTTTGTATACATAACATCACAACGTACCAACATATCATATATGCAAATATGGCCTCAAATACAGAAACTTCATTGGTTATTGAAAAATGGTCAAAATGTTCTGATGATAAAATGTTGTGATGATAAAATGTCATGTTTCGTTTAAAAACTTTTGGCACCGATCAGCTTCACAGTGATACAGCGGCGGTTTTTATGTGTTTGTTTATTATGTATGAGTAGACATACAATTTGACTGTGTGGAGGTGCCAATTTGTAAGGTGATTTGATGTCTTAAATTTACTTAGTATACAATTAGATGTTGGTGTACATATATCCAAACATACCATTGTGTCAACATATGCAAATACAATATAAAATACAACAGTATTTGTTGATGCATTGATGCACGCAAACTGTGCGCGGTTATGTTTATATGCTTATTATTATGCTTATATTTAATGCATATAATTTAAAGACATTGGCCCTAATCACCTTCCATATTTTTCATCCAAATAGATAAAAATATGCAGTTTGACAGTGCTAAGGTGACAATTTCATTTGATGATTTTTGGCCCTGATCACATTCCATACTTCTCATCTCATCCAAATGGATGAAGAAAACAGCGCAGCATATGAAGGTAATTTCGAATGACTGACATCACAGAGTTTATCAGTATTTTAGTTCTGATGTATCAATGTTACACATTAAAAAAAGAACACTTGCTTGTGTGAAAAGCACATTTGGGTTTACTGGAAAATTAACTTTACTTTCAGATTCTTCTGTAAAAGGGGCTAATGAGGAGAATGCTAGTGATTGATTCAAAGAACGACTCTTATACTTTTAGATTTGGTCCCATCCCTGTAAATGCTACATGTCAATGGTAACTGGGTAGGCAAACAAAGAGTTCCAGTTGTAAATGAACAAAATAAGCATTATGTGGATTAAATGCCACAAATGTCCCACAAATAAATACACATATGCCCAACAGTCGGTTCATAACCACCAAAAGTAGGCTAAACACTTCAAATCTGTTACATATATATGGGCATGGTGGTCAAAGATGCACACACGTTCACTCTCACACACACAGACACACACACACAAACACACCTGTGCAATAAAACAAACTTAATAAAATGATTTGGTCCTTGCTTCCGTCATAAAAAATATTTCTCTCTGTAACAGTCCTACATTTACCCTTCCCACATCTGAAATGTAAAAAAACAAAAAGAAAAATAAAGGAAAGAAAAAAGACAGTATATTCACAATTATTGATGGATTCAGTCCCTCATCCACAAACAGCTTCTTTGAATTGCTGTCACAACAATAAAGAAACAAAATACAAAAAAGTAATTTTTGGCCTTATGCAAATGCATGTCATTTCAAAATATACTTGTAAGTGGTCACAAAACCATAACAATCTTTATATATTTAGATAGTATTTAAACAAATGATTGTAGAAAAACAATCTTTAAAAATTGTATATCTTCATAAAGTAAACTGAACTTCAATGAACAGCTATACACTAACGTTCAAAAGACTAGGGTCGGTATGATTTTTAAAATGTCTCAGTGTTTATTTAACCAAAAGCACAGGAATATTGTCAAACATTATTGCAATAAAATTTTTTTATGTAATTTAAAATGTAATTTATTCCTGTGATGGTCTTCAGAAATCATTCTAATGTACTGATTTGATCTTTACTTTGATCTTGCTGATCCCTAACTTGAACGGTAGTGTACATATATTCATGAATAGTGGATGGCAAAAATACAAATGAAGCAACGGCTGTATTTGGAGACCTGGCCTCACCGTCACACAATACTGGTAGCAGACTCCTCTAGGGTGAGGTGTGAAGGGAGGTTGGCCGGGGCCCTTAAAGGGGCCACGGGTCCCCTGTGTTTGTGCTACATGTCCAGCAGAGGACCAAATGCATCACACGGCGTTGGTAATGACAATTGTGTCTCTCTGAGGGCCACTGGAGCCCGAAGCCTCGGGGGTAATGCCCTTTAGCAGACGCTATGGGGTAAGCAGTGAGATTTTTGGAGTGGTACAGCATGACACAAAGTATTTACATTATGAACTATGAAAATATTTAAGCTACCGAAGGGATTTACAGTGCTCAGCTTCAAAGAAGTGTCTTAGAGATTATGATAAATGAATCAAAGGATTTCATAATGCAATAAGTGTTGTGTTGAAACTCTTTTGCAGTGAAATACTAAACAGCTGTGAGCTAAGACTCAACTCTGCGAGGCACATAATTACTCAGCCGAAACCTGACATGCTAAAGGTTATTAATACTGTAGGATGGAAGCTTGTTTCTGACAAGGGATAAAAATGGTGACTTCTTATCTTACAATTATCTTACATTTTCTTTCAGAATTATGAGTTTATATATCAGAATTCATGCTTTTTTCATTACAATTGTGACTTTAACCTTAGAATTTCAAGATTTACATCTCAATTTTTTTGTTTATCTTACAATTCTGACGTTGAACTAAGTTTATCTCTTGAAATTTACATCTGGCAGTTCGGACATTTTACTTAGAGGTCTTTATTTTTCACTATTCTAACTTATCTTACAATTCAGATTTTGTTCCTCAGAAATGTGAGTTTATATATTACAATCCTAACTTTTTCCTCAGAAGTCTGAGTCATCTTTCAATTCCAACTTTTTTTCCCTCACAGAGTGTACATCTCGCTATTTAGATTAAGCTTTTCTCAGAATTGATTCAAATATCAGGCTTGTGAAATATAAAGTCTGAATTGTGAGATAAAATGCTGCAAATACTGTTTTTAAGTTATATCAGAAACAAGCTCCCATGCTATCAGTTGCATCACAGAATCAACAAATGTCAACCTTGTCTAGTTTTTTGTCATCTGCCAAACAAACACTCTCAGTGTCACTGAATGCATGTGCTTTGATGCCCTTTGATGTCCATCTTCATGTCTCAAACCGAGTAAGTTCACAACATGATCAAGCTGATGCCTTGCAGCATAATTGTGTTTGTGCTGTCGTAATGTATTTAAGTGTTATTATTATGTCTGTCTCGCTTATCTCGACTTGACAAGATACAGTAATGTATGTGTTTTGATGTTTTTGTCTGTCTAGGCTTACCTGTTTGAAGGTCCCTTTAGTGGTGACCAGATGGTAGACCATGTAGGAAGGCACACAGATGAAGGAAGAGACTCCAATACAGTAACCAAGGACCGTGGTCCAGAAAGGGTACAGGTAATCAAACAGCTTCACTTCAGGAGGGAATGCCAGGAAACTCACAATAATGAACTGCAGCCATGAGACAATGAGGAAAAAACAAAGAATTTCTTTTCACAAAACTGTATTTGCTTAGTGAACATGCTGAGATCTGCCTAGGACAGATGTCTGAAGCATGTCTAAAGTTTATTTAAGGGATTAAAGGGATAGTTCACCTCTAAATTAAAATGTTGGCATAATTTGTGCAACTTGTACACATCTATGACTTACTTTGGAACAAGTAATAATAAAAATGTGGTTGCTTAACTGAAAAGCCAAAAAAAAGTGTTAAAACTTTGTGTTCAGTAAAAGAACGTCATAAGGTTTTGGTTTGAGATGACATGAGGGTAGTAAAAAAATGTTTACTTTTTAGCTCAAACAACACAGTGTACACCAAAATCATTGGTGTGAATGCAAGGGAATATGTAAGTTGCTAGGTAAATCATTCATTTATTCATTTTCTTTTCGGCTTAGTCCCTTTATTAATCAGGGGTCGCCACAGCGGAATGAACCGCCAACTTATCCAGCATATGTTTTACGCAGCGGATGCCCTTCCAGCCGCAACCCAACACTGGGAAACACCCATACATTCTTGCATTCACACACATACACTACAGCCAATTTAGCTTATTCAATTCACCTATAGCACATGTCTTTGGACTGTGGGGGAAACCGGAGCACCCGGAGGAAACCCACGCAAACACGGGGAGAACATGCAAACTCCACACAGAAATGCCAACTGGCCCAGCCGATGCTCGAACCAGTGAGCTTATTGCTGTGAGGCGATCGTGCTACCCACTGCGCCACCATGACGCCCGCTTGGTAAATCACAAAAGGCATAAATTATGTAATGGACTGACCAATAGGAAGCAAGGACAGATGGCTATCCAGCAGACCCTCCAGAACAGACCAGGGGCGAAGCCAAGCATCAGCTGTACGTCGTTGCAGAAACGTGTCGTCCCTGCATGCATTTCACAAACACACTTAGTGCACAATGCCTGAAGCGGCATATCAGATTACCAAACTATTGAAGCACAGGATAAAACCTTGGTACTTATAGACGGTGGGTGAATAAGAAAGAACAGATGGACAATAGAAGAGTATAAAGCAACAGAAGTGGTTAAATAGTTTTATGCTTGCACATTTTGACTCTCCCTGCAGCGATGGTTGAAAATCAGATTTTCATAGACCCTCATGGGAATTAAGCTAAAGAGTGGAGAGTCCAAAAGAAATATAAATGACACATGCTAGGAAGTTCAACAGCGTTGCTCATAATGATTTATTTTGAAGTCTTGAAGATTTTTGAGGCAGCTGAGGGAATATGACATATCAGACGCATACATCCCATCCCAAAAGCCTTTAAGGGAGGATCTCGTCTAGACAGTTTATTAAGAAACTACAGAGAAGTTTGTTTGTTTTATCAAACCAGCATGGAGACCAGTGGCACAATAAAACAAAGTTAAAGTGATATTTGGGATGATTTAACTGGAATCCAATACGTACCATAGAACCAGGAAACAGCAATAACCTCAAGGAAGACGACGGTGATAACAGCGGGGCCTGTAGCATACTCCTCAAATAGTTTAACAACAAACGCACCTCCCTACAAACACATTACCCAGTATTAAAAAGAATAATTATGTGCAGAGTTTGTAAAATGGCATGTTATTTGGTAAAATTCCAAATTATGTCTCTGGACAATGTTTTAAATCTTCAGGAAAATCTTTCAAAGCAAAATAAGACTTCTGTTTGTGGTACGATTAGACTCACATAGGTGAGAGTGGAGAGGGCACCCAAATAACAGACACACACCAGGCCAAGCACAAACCATTCTCTCCTTCGGGCCAACAGGTGGGGGAACTCGTCCAACATGGCTGTAATTACCCCTTCCAGACCTGCAAACTGCAGCAAGAGGCAGGGGTTGACAGAAAAGTAGGTCAAAGACCCACTGAACCAGTGTGCTGTTTAATCCAAATAATGCTCCTTAAGGTAGAGCAAGCACTAACTCAGTGGCTTCTGACAGGGACAAACATGATAATGAAACAGAAATAGACTACATATGGAGTTATGTCTTTTGCAGACTCTAGCGTAACTTCATTGTGTGTGAGGTCAACAGAGGGACAGGAATGGGTTAACTATGCAAACCGAAGACATAATGTAATGAAACACTTGAGAATACATTGTACTACATCCAGAGACAGTGAGCTGAGTAAACAAAAGGAAAAACTCATTCATTAAGGTCATTGGATAGTATTTCAAGAAAGACAGAATACAAGACTGACCGTGCTGTCCAGCCCCAGCATAATTATCATGAGGAAGAATATGATGGCGAAGAATGTTGCAGCTGGCATATTGGCAATAGCCTCAGCATAGATGATGAAGAGCAGACTGGGACCTTAGAATTAAAAAAATAATAATTGAAAAGAATTTGGATCTTAATTAAATAGGAAAGGACCCATAAAGGAAGGATAAAACAATGGGGAAAAAATGAAATTGTGCTTACCAGCATCCTTAGCTACAGTCTCCACACCTTGTTGGCGCATCTCTGCCATGTATCCCAGCACGGTGAAGATCACAAAGCCTGACAGGAAACTGGTCAAACAGTTAACCGAGCTTGTGATCAAAGCATCCCTGCAAATCAAAGAGACATAGATACATTAAATAAGGATTTTTAACATGTGTGACAGAAAAGGATTTTTAGGAAAAGTTTTCAATCTTGGTATTTTTTATTCAATTGGCCTGGGAATTTCTATAGTGTGGTTGCTAAGGCGTTGTTATGATGTTTCGAGCGGTTGGTGATATTCTGGTTCCAAAGTAAGTCTGCATAATTTATTTCCTAACTGTTCATTCTAAAGTTGCTTAGAGTGGTAACAGCACTCATATTTTGGCTGTAGTCTGAACAGTGCTGTAAAGAGCAGTGCAATATATTTGTAGTATATTTCTTTAGGTTATCCATACGCTAGTATATAATAACAAGATTTGCGTTTGGAAAATATAAGCATTCTCTCATTCTTTTGTTTGGGTGATTTAAATCTGGCTTTGCGTCAGCGTGATCAAACTTCTGCACAATTCTGGTCCAGAAACACAACAGCACAGAGAGGACCATCTGTCCAAGTCCAGGCAGACCACAAAATATATCTTGCGGCACATTTTACAAACTAAATATATTCAATATTATTAAAATAATTTATTCTAGTATTACGAGTTTAATGTTTGTATAGTATTACGAGTTTTCATGTAAAATGCAGACATGCTGTCTATGCAGCTTGACAGATACAATGTAAAGAAAACTCATTCAGCTATTTTTTAAAAGAAGAGAACCCATTTAACATGTCCCACCCTAACTACCTGTTCCAATGGAAAGTCAAAGCATTGAATTAAGCTGCATACTCCATCACACCTCAGTGGCTCTTTTAGTGAAAATTAAGGTAAAAAACATTTTAACAGTGGTGGAAAGAGTACTGAAAAATCATACTCAAGTAAAAGTACCGTTACTTGCCTAAAAATGTAGTGCAAGTAGAGTAAAAGTATTTGTTGTAAATATTACTCAAAGTATGAGTTCAAAAGTACTCAAGAGTAGTGAGTATTATGTGAAAAGCTGATGCATTTACATGTAATTTGTGGCTGTGTATAAACGTAACATTCTGTAGTGTATGTAGTTATTGCCCAGCAGGCACACAACGTCATAAGACGTTAATATTAGGTTAGATTTAGGTTGTGATGTCAGGTGACCAAAATTTAATGTCTAGCCAGCGTCTAAGGACAACGTTATTTTGAGGTCCAATAATAACGTCAAATGACGTTGATATTTGGTTGATTTTAGGTTGTTATAAAGTGACCAAAATCCAACATCGAGCCAACATCTTAAACCAACGTCATATTGACGTCAAATATTGACATTTATTTGTCAGGTGTGGCAACCACAATCCAACGTCTGATAGACGTCATAGTAGTAACGTCCACACAATGTCAAGCTGTAACATCATTTGAGTATTTGTAATTAGTTACTTTACACCACTGCATTTTAATGATAGTAAATACAACTATTAATATGTTATTATTAATAATATATTAAATGCTAAGGTGTATTTATATATGTGGGCTTAAGTTGTCAAACCTTAATAGAAACATATAAAAAACAAAAAACAACAGCAGAGCTGAGTGAATAAAGGTCATATTTTAAGCTAAAGTTGTGATAACAGAACTTTAGATCGGATAAAAGAAAATGACAGAGGTATGAATGTGAGCCAGGTGTACTTGTAGCAGTTGTTATGAAAGGGATTGTAGCTGGCAAAGGCCAGGAGAACACCAAAGCCTGGACCCAGAGAAAAGAAGATCTGTGCAGCTGCATCAAGCCAAACCTGAAAAAAATAGAGATGGAGTGATTTGTCTGTAAAGATTTTCATTCATCCATATCATACCTGACAGAAGGCAAGAAATATGTGTTTTATAGGAGGAAGACAGGCACAGCAACCCAAACAGATTGTGCAACAATTCTTAGAATTCTGAATGGTTGATTTACTTTCCACTCACTGTAGTGGTTAAAAGTTTTTTCCAATCAGGTTTCAGGTAGAAGACAACTCCTCTCCATGCTCCTGGCAGGGTGGCCCCTCTTATCAACAGGATCAGCAACACCAGGTACGGGAAGGTAGCCGTTACCCACACTACCTACCAGAGAAAGTCATAAAGGTGTTAACAGAGGGTCTATTTGTGCAACTGCTGAACAACAGGTTAACTCAAGGTTGCTAATTTCTTCCCCTTGAGGTTTTCGGAGTATCTTACCTTGCCAGAGGTCTTGACCCCCTTCCAGATGCTGAAGTAGACAACAGTAAAGATGAACAAAAGACAAAGGGCTAGCTGCCAGCTCACCCATCCCAGTTGATGAAGACCAGGGGATAGATGAACCTGCAACACCTGTCGACTAAAGACAAGAAAAAAGTTGGTTTGCAGTTTATCAAAGTACACTAAAATAGTAGTACAGGGATGTCCAAACCTGTTCCTGGAGGGCCACTGTCCTGCACAGTATAGTTATAGCCGTAATTAAACACACCTGAACCAGCTAACCAAGACCTTCAGACTTGTGTTGGAGCTAAGGTCTGCAGGAGCTTGGCTTTCAAGGAGCAGGACTGGACACCCCTGCTGTAGTACATGGGTGCTTAATCCTGTTTCTGGAGATCAGCCTTTCTGCAAAGTTCAGAATCAACCCTGATCAAACAAGTGAACCAAGCTAACCTAAGATCAGATATCATATCTCTCTACAGGGAGATGAGAAGGACTATCACTTACCATTGGAACAAGCATAATGTTAACTTGGTCACATGAAGTACATCTTAGCCAATCACATAATGACCTCTGGTCTCCTTCCCTGCATATCGGCATAGATGCACCATTAGCATTATTTGTTATGCTTTTTAAGCTAATTGTTAGAGGCTTGCCTTTTATAGGCTTTCTAAGATCCTCTGACATACTTGACAATTACAGAAAGGTGTTTGACCAGCATTGGAGGAACTATATAAGTCCATTAACAGGAGTGGGCACCCATGTTGCAGAAGTACTATCAAGAGATACTGCTGTCAAAAAACAGTAAAATAAAAGCCAGAAGGTCAATCTTATTGCTTAGGAAATGACTGATGAGTACAGGACAGTTATATAAAAACAAGGAGCACTGTATGCGAAACAGGAAATATCAGCTACACATAAAACAAACAGAAGCAATAAAAAAACAAAACAAACAAAGCCTCTAAATCTCTCCTAATGCAGTGAATACACAGACCCAATCCCCCATGTCTTTCAAACACAAGAGTCTCTCAAAGGTTCAAGAAGCCTTGTGAAGACAAAGTTCTTATTTAATATCCCCTTCAACCTGGACTTGGCACTTTTACGCACTTACATGCACTTACATATAAAACTCTTCAGCGGGAGAGATTGAGTTGTTGGTCCAGGAGACATTTAAGTCAGTAGACAGGTAGTGGGTGCAGTTGGGAGTGTTCCATCGGTTGTTGCAGGTGGTCCAGGGCAACGTGGCACGAAAAGAGGACAGGAGGTAGTAGAGGGCCCAGGCCATTATGGTATTGTAGTAGAAGGCAATGTAGAGTGCAATAATGCAGATGGCAAAGCCTATACCTGTAAAAGAACACAAAACACTTGTCACGCAAATATAAAACTTATGTTTTAAGCACCTTCCACTTTGGGGTAGTAAGTGACATTTAGGATAAATTTTCCATTTACATAAAATCAGGTTTCTTAAGCATGTGGCATTTTACCAGGTAAATGTGACAATTTCCATAACAGAGTCTCTGCTATCAACAAAGAGAGAGCAGAATTGGTAAGAAGTCGAAGAGAATGTCATGGGAGAGTGTACTATCAGCCCAGCACATGTCAGTCTGTCATTATCTATCCGACCCCTAACCTGGGTCCTCTGTCTTAGAGTCTTGTGAAGTAGACCAGTCTTACCCTTGAAGATGGGGCAGACGTGTTTCCAGATGGAGATGCACCCACTGCGGTGAAACTGGCCCAAAGCCAGTTCCATGTAGAACAGTGGCACGCCCCCAAACACAGCCATCAGAAGATACGGCAAAAGAAAGGCACCTGAAGCACAAAGATTTAGACAGGAAGTAAAACTTAAACTTCACGGTTCCATTCCATTGGTTTTAACACATCCTGAAAGCACTATTATACCAACAAAAAGGGCATAAAGGATGCTAATATACACAATATGTTCTTGTTCAGACAAGCCACCAGTGCTTGATTAAAGCTTTGCATGCTTTTGACTTGAACACTAGATAGCTGTTGATTGAGCGGCAGTGAGCCAGATTATTAAACAATATGAGAAAGTCCAACCCTTGAGAGCCACAATTAATGGTTGTTGGTTGCGCTGAGCGGGTAGCTCTATCTCTCACGCACTCCCCTTGCATGGTGAAACAGGAAATTACAAAGATTTTATTACTTCAAATCCAATGAAAGGAGACTAAAGCCTGTTTGTACTGATGAGGCGAACTGGATCACACAAAGAGTGGAGACAACAGCAGAATTCACTATTGTCTGTTTGTTATTTTTAAGCAAACAGTACCTAGTTGATCTTGTCTCAAAGATGGAAGTCTTTTCTTTAATGGCATGCAACACAATATTTGTTTAGCTCCTCTGAAGCGCATCACACTTATCTGTCTCAGTTCTGCCTATAGCTTAAGTGGCACTTTTGCCTAGTGTTCTGACCTCCTCACATTTGACCTTACCCCCTCCATTTTGGTAGCAGATGTAGGGAAAGCGCCACACATTGCCCAGGTCCACTGCATACCCGATGACCGACAACAGGAAGTCCATCTTTTTGCTCCAGGTCTCCCTAGGTGGATCAAGGCTCGTCTGTTGGACCACCAGAGTCCTAAATGTTCCAGGGGTGTTGACCCTGTCCGTCCCAGTGCCCGCACCTTCTCTGGGGCTTTGTGGGGATGTACTGGGATAACCGTTGGAGACTTGCCCAGGCCCCGAGCCAGATTTCTGATCCTTCTCCGGAACACTATCCACAACCAGCCTGCCGTTCTCTTGAGACTCTGGCACTTTCTGCTGCTCTCCCCCGTCCTCTTGATTCATCATCATCGACTCTTTCATTTCCATGGTGAGGACTGCTGTTAGGCTTGAGATGGTGGTCCTCTTGCACTGACTGATATCGTGCCCATGAGGGGATAGAGAGCCTGGAGAAGAGGGGCAAGGGGTGGAACAGAGTGGGCTGGGATGGAGAGAGCAAGGAGAGTGTGACCAGTCCTTAACCTGTATGTTTTAACAAACTCAAAACAAGAAAAGACTGCTCAGGCTCAGCTACAGAACACAAAAAAGGGGCTGGGGGATTTCAAATGTAGCCGGAGGGAATTTAACAAGAGTTTACCCCTGTCATTCTTATAATAAGTGTTCGTAAGAATCGACACATCATCTTTGACAGAAAAAACATGTTGTTCTGCAAGATACAAGCAGATTTAGATTAAATACACCCTAACAACTAGGGGCTGAAGCTGTAAATCACTAAGTGAACACTGTACATGCAACAGCAACATTAAGCCTTAGGAAGCTGTCGGGGCAATCATTTATTCTCATCTTTTCGTGACACTATTGCAACTACAAATAAAATTGTCAAATTTTTAATTCCTGACACCATTGTAGCAAAAATTGTTACAAAAAGATGTGTTAATTTTAAGTAATGCCAAATACTATTTATGTTTATTTATGTGAAATAAACTAAACTTTACTTACATCTATTTTGTTTCATTACAGAACAGAAAGAAAGAGTCTTGATCAGGACCAATCAGAACACCAATAAACAACAATAAATTATATAGAATTTGTAAAATAAAATAATAATGTAGAGGGTAATTTACTTCCAGCAAGAGCATCAGTTTCGGCACAGCATTCTCTCTCTAGAAGCAGGTGTGTGCAGCACGTGAGAAAATATTAAAGCAACTACTATTAAAAACAGCATAATGATCTAGATGTCAAGACAAAAATTAAAAGGGAAATACTGTTTTTCCCCTGCTTGCCTTTTTCCTACTATTGCATAATTATTAATAGGGGTATTTTTTCCCGCCAAACATGTTTATTATTTATTCAAAGTGAATCATTTGTTCCTCTAAGACACATTTAAAAAAAAAAAAAAATTAGCATTTATGATGGCTGTGGAGAAGGTGGAAAGCGTTCCGCACTATTAAAATCAGACAAAAGGTGAAATGTTCAAATGTTTGTGCATATCCAGCATGGCAACTTATTAATACAATTAATTTGTATGTCATAGCTGTATCGTCAAGTCCATGTACAGGAAAATTATGCTCAAGCATTTTTTTTAAATTGTGGAATAAATAAAGTTAATTAAAGGAACAAGGACAAGCAAGTGAAATTATCATGCTGTATTATCAGTTATAGAATGAGAAAACAAAATGTAACCATTTTAGAGCTGCCACCACACACCCTTCTCATTAAAGCATGACGAGAAGAAAAGATAACACTGAATTACAAGTTTTACTTAGGATCGGTTTCTGCAAAAAGATTATCTGATTTGGCAAACTGACCATTTTTTATTATTTATTGCCGTATCTCTCTGCTACTTTCTGTCCATTTTTCCTTGCACACACTAAATCAACCCCCTCAAAACTGAACATCTTAAACATCCCAGCTCATTATAGCTAATACCAGGTCAAGATCAAGTTTGTTCATTTACTAGGATCACAAGATTACCAAAATAAACCAATAATCCACTATCTTCATTATTACACATCTGATACACAACATGAATGCCAAATGAAATAAAATGAACATGAATTAGTTTTATTAGCAATAGATATCAAGATAAAAGACTTCCCCCCTATTACAGCACATTAGACTAAATTAAAACTAGATTAAAATGAGCTGCAGAACTGGACTTCATTAAACTGCACATTTTGATAAACTCAAAACATTTCAAAGTACTAATCAGACTCATAAATCGACATGAAATGTATTAATAAAAAATAAACAGCACACACATGCACACTCCAGTTACACATGCAGTCGCGTACAGACACACACAAGCCAAGACTTGCCACCCAAAACCATTGGTTAACACACGCAGAGCCACAAACACCATGCACAGGGCAACCCTACCGTGCTGCGGTTGAGCAGTTCTGTGGGGGTCTGCGTTTGGGTGGTGACCAACACCGTCCCGGCACTTAAGACACACCCCCTTCACCCCTGCTCTTTCTCTCGCTGTCTCTCTCTCTCTCACTTTATCCTCCTCTACTTGTTCTTCTTTCTAGCAGAGTCTTTAACTTGTTTCGTGGTCGTCAGCCTAAGGCGCTTCAGATGTGGACACATAGAACGAGGCTCTGTAATATAATTATGAGCCCTGCTACCAAACATCTGTTCACGCAAAAACACACACAAACAAAAAAGCATGAATGGAGAACTCCAGCCCTCATTACATTATGCACATCCACATAGTATTTATTTGTGGTGAAAGAAGGCCTGACCTACATTCTCAAAATCCTACTAAGATATTTAGACTTACTTAAATCTACGTCAGGTTTTAAGAGACTGGCTATTAGTTTGAATGTGTACAATACCTTTATTGCTGATGGCAGTCAAAAGTTTGGACACACCTACTGACACTTTTTTATTTATTTATTTTTTTATACTTTTGAATAATAGTTAGGACATAAAATAATGAAAAGCAAGAAGAAATGTAATCTTTTTTTTTTTTTTGCCTTTTTTTTTTATTATTATTTTAGGCACTTGTTGCCTTTTTATTCACTATTTCTAACCTAAGATCAGATATCATATCTCTCTACAGGGAGATGAGAAGGACTATCACTTACCATTGGAACAAGCATAATGTTAACTTGGTCACATGAAGTACATCTTAGCCAATCACATAATGACCTCTGGTCTCACTATTTCAACTTATTTGTCTTGTGTTCAATCCACTTAAATTCATTCATTCATTTTCCTTCGGCTTAGTCCCTTTATTCATCAGGGGTCGCCACTGCGGAATGAACCGCCAAGTTATCCAGCATATGTTTTACACAGCGGATGCCCTTCCAGCTGCAACCCAGTACTGGGAAACATCCATACACAATCATACACTACAGCCAATTTAGTTTATTCAATTCACCTACAGCACATGTGTTTGGACTGTGGGGGAAACCGGAGCACCTGGAGGAAACCCACGCCAACACGGGGAGAACATGCAAACTCCACACAGAAACGCCAACTGGCCCAGCCGGGTCTCGAAGCAGCGACATTCTTTCTGTGAGGCGACAGAGCTACCCACTGAGCCACCGTGTCGCCCGCACTTAAATTTGTAAAAAAATATATATTTGCTCAGTGGAAATAAATGTATAATCTAAAGCATGTAAGCAACACTTTGGATCAATGTTTTTAAGGTGATAAGAAATGTAACTTAAGTCAAGTGTGTCCAGACTTTTTACATCGTATAATGTGCAAACACTGATCTTGCTCATTGTACACAGACTAAATACAGGTAAAATATAGACCTTGTTTGTGAATTTATCTTCGAAGTGCCATGGCAAATAAGTGAATTAGACACACAGTTGAGAGTCTAATTGTAAACAAGATTTTAGAGATAAATATGAACGCAACATGGTTTCCACAAGGACTTTTAAACTATGCATCATCTAACAACTACATACGAAAACAAAAAGGGTTGAATCAACAGGAAAGGATAAATTCATTACCATTCTCTTCTCCTATATGATTTGCTATCCAGAAATAACACTAAGATTAGTGACAGACACAATACATATCCATTATGAAAATGAGACGCCACATTACAACACAACTGACAACACAGCTTCATCAGTATAAGCAATGATTTTTTTCTATATATATCATCACAGGGGCTGCACGGTGGCGCAGTGGGTAGCGTGATCGCCTCACAGCAAGAAGGTCGCTGGTTCGAGCCTCGGCTGGGTCAGTTGGCATTTCTGTGTGGACTTTGCATGTTCTCCCCGTGTTGGCGTGGGTTTCCTCCGGGTGCTCCGGTTTCCCCCACAAGTCCAAAGACATGCTGTATAGGTGAATTGGGTAGGCTAAATTGTCCGTAGTGTATGTGTGTGTGTGAATGAGTGTGTATGAATGTTTCCCAGTGATGGGTTGCAGCTGGAAGGGCATCCGCTGTGTAAAACATATGCTGGATAAGTTGGCGGTTCATTCCGCTGTGGCAACCCCAGATTAATAAAGGGACTAAGCCGAAAAGAAAATGAATGAATGAATATCATCGCAGATAATTAAAATGAAGTTCTTTTCCTGAATAAAAGGCATCACCTCGGGGCAAACATACAAGTAAACCACACACATACAAAACAAACAATGCAAGATTTGCATTTTGAAACACAGAGGAAGTAGGTCATAAAAACCAAGCACAATAATGCTATATAGACTCTTTTGATAGTTTTCATTTTTAATTTTAAATAATTCTGTTTGAGTAATTATAAAATTAAATCAAAGCTGATTTTCCAGGTGCAAACTGTCCAAATGCTCATTGTGCAGTACAAATTGTAATTTGGCATAAGTACTAAAGTAGTTTGTAATATGAAAATCTGTTATAAAATGATACAGAATGTGTACTTTATCGCCATAAAATGATCAAACTAATCAACCAAAACTGATCAATTTCTTTTTAACTGGTTCTATAGGCTGATTTTTAGCGGACGTTCGTTCATGTGTATTCTACACAATTACTATTCTTACAAAAGAGACATTTATTTAAGTGTGATATATTCCTCATAAACCTACAAAAATGTAGGTGTGCTATTATGCATTCTTCGGAGTAGACTTTAAAACATTATTCAAATAACTTCCTATATCTTATAAACTTATATTTTCATTTTCATGTAGTTACAAGTCAGCTTTAACAAGTCAAGTTTTTTCTTTAACAAGCTTCTTACAAGTCAGATTAACAAGCATAGAGTAAATCAAACGGGAGTCTGAACCTGATCGTTCTTTAAACAGGATACATAAGAAGTTATTTAAAATCTACTTTTACTGCATATATTTAATGTTTACAATTAATGGACAATGTTAACAATTATTGCCAAAAGTGCAAAAATAATATATGTGAATTCTTGGCTAAGTATTCACTTACAAGTACATAGCATGAAAAGTACAAAACTAATTTAGTTTGAGTATACTTGTGTACAGCTGTAGTTCTAGCTGTATACTCAAGGTTCACTAATGTTGTACTTACTGTTGTAAATACTTTAATATATATATATACATTTATATATTTTATCATATATATAAAAATACAAAGCGGGCTAATTTAGTAATTTAACACTTACAAACTGAAATAGTACATTTATGAGTACACTACTAATGCATTGATATTAGCATAGTTACTACATATGTATACTTCACTTAATCTTACTGAAATTAACTATAAGTATTGCTTCGTAAGAGTTTGTATACATCATCACATTACGTTCCGCCTGACGACAACAAAAAGTGTCCAAATCTGTCCTGTTTTTACAGCACACCTACAACCTATTGATCTGTTAATAAAAATGAACATGCAACACAGCTGACACCTTTGCTAATCCCTGATGTATTTTTGTCATTTTCAAGTGTCTGTCTAGACAATAATACGTACAGACAGATCAAGACAGAAGTGCTGGCAACACCATATAAGACACAAATGGACATAAGAGATGGAACAATAACCCGTCTAAAGATGCTAAAATAGCGAGGAGCACAAGGACAAGCACCTCAGGTAAGCCATATCACATTATCTCTCATCTTACTATTTAGTTTTTGCCTTCCACCAAACCTCTTTCATGCATTTTCCAGATTTTTTCCTTCCATACTTAATCATTAATGATGAGATTTGGCCAGTTTTTCTATTTAATCAATGAGATTCGAGATCTCACATGAGCTAGGTTTTGGAGGAAACAGCGGCCTCTACAGTGCATTAGAAACAACTAGACTACACACTAGAAACAACTGTTACTAAATGCATTGAAATATATTTAGCAAGACATATTTGTACTTTAAAATGTCACGTTTAGTTAAATGTTATTTCTTCATAAAGAGGCCGTGTACAAATTTACTGAATTCTGAGTAAAGTACATTTTGCTGCAGGTAGCACACACAAAAAAAACATGTTGACGTATTAAAGGTAGTCAATGGATTAATCAATACTTCTGACATTATTTAAATTCAACACATTTTTGTTAAAGACCTGCTTAGCCTATGAAAGAGTCAAGATATAGGAAGCGTAACCTACCTTGCAGACGTCAGGCTGACTTCTGCAGTTCTTGCTAATTTGACGCTTTATTGTAGCATCCCTCAGGGCCCACGATGGGAGGGAACATGCAACAATACAAACAATTTCTGGCACTTCTTTTTTTTTTCATACAAACACTCACTTAAGCAAACATAAATCAAGAAGGTTGGCTGAGGATCCAATACATCCAGTTTTCGTTGGTTTACCCATCTAAAGATTCTGATCAAATACAGTTTGAAAGTTCAACACAATGCTGTCTTGGTCTTACCTAATAACTGCTACAATCACTTAAAAACGCACATACTCTTGTTGAAGAACCTCATCTCTCTAACAGACATACTACAAATACACTTACAGCGTGGAGAACAGCAAGTCTTTCCAATCTGTCTGAGCTAGTAGGTTAATCCGCAGCAAGTACTGAAGGGCAGGCGGGAAACGGAGTGGTGGGGTGGAGGTGTTTAAACTAGGTGAAACAGATTTTTAAGGAGGGAAATAAGAAGCTTAGATTGTGACAAACGCACTCCCCCTTTAACTTTCTTCCCAAACAGTGGCAGATCGGGATGTAAAAGAATTAAGGACACAAACATTGAGTTAAGAGCCCCCGTCCCGTTTCAACCGTCAACACGAGAGTTCTTGGAATCGTTCGCTGTTGAGAGGAGGACTCGGAGGTATAATTGTTTCATGGGACGGCCAACAAAAAGGTACCGTTCCTCTGAGCTGTTTAAAAGCCTTTCCACACATTTTCACCTTTCGTGAGGCCCAGGTATTTCCTACGACCACAAAGTTCAAAGAGGTACCGTCTCTCCATGGTAGAGGAAAAGTTGTGTTAAATCCATGCAAAATAATCATATAATAATAACATTTTACAGCCTATTGTTGGAACGTGATCAGTCTTACAAATGGTCACAAGGCAAACTGGTTTGGCAAAATAACAATAATGCTGTTTAAAAAAATGATTAAAATGATCAAGAAGCTTTCTAACAAATGATTATTTTAGCGAGTCATCTGCTGTGTGATGTAACCTGGTGAACAGCCAAAAGTCTGCAGGTCTTCAGTTAATACATCAGAGTCTAATCCTCAACAGACCTTTTCCATTTTATGTAGAAACCTTTTTTTTGTTCAAAAAGAATGTAATATCTTAAAGGCCTATATTAAAGCACATTTAATAGTAAATTGTGAATGCACAACATGTGTATGTAAAAATTCTAACAGAAACCAACTAGGCATGGGACGATAACCGGTTTCAAGGTTTACCGCGGGTTGGAAACATCAAGGTTTCAAGACTGCTAAAATTGTCTGTTTTACCATTCCTACGGTATATGTAGCTTTTTTGTGTGTTCTTTATGACTATTTTATTTAGCTTTTTAAGGCAACAGTACACTCAAAAAAATGATGTTTGCTTTTTGTTCAAACTACCTATTTAAAATTAGCTGAAACGACACAATTATTGAGGTTTTTTTGGGACAGCTTAATGTTTTTATGTTCAATCCAATTGAATTTGTGAGAACTATTAAGATAAGATAAACTAGAATATATTGTGTTCAATGGGGAAAAAGTAGTTGTTTTATACCCAGGCATTTAAAAAGAACATATTTTAAAGCAGTAATCACAATACCGTGATATTTTTATCCAAGGTTATCATACGGTTAGAATCTTATACCGGCCCATGCTTAAAACCAACTAAATTAAAACATTTGCTTTCGTTAAAAGTGAATACATGAAAATATCCGTGAATGGAGAATAAAACTAAATATTAAAAATATTTAGCTGTACTTAAACGAATAGACATTGAGGACTTCCCGTTTGAGCAATGTAGAGAACGGTCGCGTGCGTTTGAGCCTCCCGACAACTTTACCTTAAATATCAGTTAATTATTTCTCATAACATATTAGGTGGAAACTGGTGACTTTAAAACAGATGTGGACTTCCTATACATCTTACTATTTTTTTTTTATCTCTAGTTTCACCTAAAACAGCTGTCTTGCTACTGTTTTTTTTTTTTTTTTTTAATACCATTTATAAACTTATGGCGCGTGTTTGTCGGAGGCTCAATTGTTTAGTTATAAATCGAGTCGTTGGGAGTGCAACTAGGTTTATGAAGTCCTGCAGTTTACCTTAGTTCCAAAGGTAAACATAGGAAAAGCTGTTCTAATGTTCAAGGTTGGTTTACTGCCTCGTTGTTTTTTTGTCTTTACTTTTTTATTATCATTATATTAGGCAGTGTATTTAGGGTTTGTTGAAGTGGGTTTATAAAAAATATATATTCTGTGTATAAACAATGACATTTTAAAACTTAATAGAATTTTAAATAAAAAAAGAAAGCAGGGTGTTTCTCCTATGTCTTAGCTCAACATGACTATGAATTCATTTTCATTGAGCAAGCTTACAGAATAAGTTGTTTATATCCTTTTTCCTATGTGGGTGTAATTAAGGGGAATTAACTCCTCTTAATTAGATTTAACACACAGATGCTGACTCAATTCAATTTGTTCAAGTTTAATTACAAATCGATCTATAATGTCCCTTACAACTGGCTGAATTTAGACTCAGAGCAGCAGAGGTGAGATTGCTTTTAAAAAACAAGTGTATCAGGAGTTCATATGCAACATTTTCTCAAGCCATGCTCTCATCTGAACTCCAACAAGTAACGTCACAGATCTCAAGCCGCGATCCAACATCTGCCGCTCTCAGAGTCTTTCAGTGGGATCTGAAATAATCCTCTGTTGGTGGTGACCGTTGCACTTAGACTAGGTGCATCTTTGTCAGTTCGTGCATACAAATTCGGCTACTTATGAGGATACATATGGGATACACTGAGTGTGACATGAGAACATCCTCATTGTACAACATCAAAACTGCAATTTACAAACAACAGAATAATTCATATTTTTCATATATCAACTTTATGAAGTTTTAAAGCTACAGTGCTCAACATATATGATTAAATCCCTCACAAATCTCTCGCTTAAAGAATATTTTCTATAGGAAGCTTTACAATATTATATTTGAGCATATACATTAGATGAGTCAGTATTGAAGCCAAATATGGAGCTAATCTAACAAAATAACTTATGATAATGGTCCAAAATTAGTACACCCAAATTTATGTTATAAAAAAATATTAAATAAAAAATGTATAAAGTGAAAAATTCAAGAGAAACAACATTTTTTTTAATAAAATTTTGTTGACATTTTGTAGTTTGTAATTTTTTCCCCAATATTTTGCATAAATTTAAATTTATTATCTTTCTATTTCTAAAGATGTTTGGTGAATAAAATATTATTTTAATAAATATATCTGTTTTGTTCAAATGCTCCAAAATATATGACCTATATTCACTGAGAAATGGATAAAAATGTTCATTTTCAAAATGGGGTGAACTCATTTATGTTGAGTACTGTATGTTCATTCATTCATTCATTTTCCTTCGGCTTAGTCCGTTTATTCATCAGGGTTGCCACAGTGGAATGAACCGCCAACTTATCCAGCATCCTCTATTAATAAACTTCAGCTAGTACAAAATGCAGCTGCCAGAGTTCTTACCAGGTCTAGAAAATATGATCATATCACCCCAATTTTATCTTCCTTACACTGGCTGCCTGTTAAGTTCCGTATTGATTATAAAATATTGCTTTTTACCTATAAAGCTTTAAATAATTTAGCACCTGTTTATCTAACCAACCTTCTGTCTCGCTACAATCCAACCCGCTCTTTAAGATCTCAAAACTCAGGGCTGCTGGTAGTACCTAGAATAGCAAAGTCGAGTAAAGGTGGTCGAGCCTTTTCATTTATGGCTCCTAAACTCTGGATTAGCCTTCCTGATAATGTCCGAGGCTCAGACACACTCTCTCAGTTCAAAACTAGATTAAAGACCTATCTTTTTAGTAAAGCATACACTCAATGCATAGCATAACGGTATGATGCATGAATGTGCTCCACGCAGGTTTTTGCATCTCGTTTATATACACTATGAACAGCAGCTACGCTAATTATTCTCTTTATTCTCTATTTCCACCTGGGGATACTCATCCCGAGGCCCCCAGAGACTATGCAGTGCCACTAATGCAATCCAAGACCTGTGAAGAGATGACCCCAAGGTTTCCATAATCCCAGACCGGGCCGTATCCTGAGGAGCTGCTGTGGTGGTCATGGAGGAGTGGAGAGAAAAGGACTGATTCCTGTGAGACCCCAGTGAAAGACGAGTCTTCACTGACGTCCAGCGTTCACCAGCCTCCGGCGCCTAGACTGCAGCTCTGCACAAGACGTTTGGCCATAGGAGAAATGGTCGTGCCCAACTGAGCCTGGTTTCTCTCGAGGTTTTTTTTCCTTCACTTTCGCAAATTGGTGAAGTTCGTTCCTCGCCGCTGTCGCCACTGGCTTGCATGGTTCGGGACCTGTAGAGCTGCGCATCGATGGATTTGCTCTTCAGTGTTTGGACTCTCAGCAGTGAAAATTAAACCACACTGAACTGAACTGAACTTAAACTCTAAAAACTGAACGGACACCATTCCAATTCACTATAATCTTCTATGTGAAGCTGCTTTGACACAATCTACATTGTAAAAGCGCTATAGTAATAAAGATGAATTGAATTGAATTGAATGTTTTACACAGCGGATGCCCTTCCAGCTGCAACCCAGTACTGGGAAACATCCATACACACTCATTTACACATACACTACAGTCAATTTAGTTTATTCAGCGCATGTCTTTGGACTGTGGGGGAAACCAGAGCACCCGGAGAAACCCCACGAGAACACGGGAGAACATGCAAACTCCACACAGAAATGGCAACTGACCCAGCCGGGGCTCGAACCAGCGACCTTCTTACTGTGAGGCGACAGTGCTAACCACTGAGCCACCGTGTCGCCCGCACTATGTTATAGCCAAATAATTTGATTGTTTCATATACCAGCAACATTTCAACCATTAAACAATTATAAATGTTTGCTAGATTGTTGTTAACCTGTGTAGCTATCTTCGTTCGTGTTAAATATAAATGCATAACAGATTCTTTTTAGAAAAACATCTCTCGTTTGTTGTTGTTTTGATGATTTGTTTCACGTGATTCATGTTTCGCACTTCCGAACTTCTGTTAAGGGTTTGATTTTTATGGTGCATTGTGGGACTATTTAGGGCCCAAACGTTTGAGACAGCCCTTAAAATGGCTGAAGCCCTCATGAGTGCCCTCACTACTAAACAAGGGAGCGGACTGAGTCACACCCTAAGGCTGCATTAGAAACCTTCTCTACTACATAGTAGGTAAAAATGGTATGTGAAAGAAAGTAGCACATCTATTCACCTGGGTGGCATACCATTTCCGGCGAGATTCTGGCACACGCAGTGGACTCTTCACTTGAGGATTTAATCAATGCAACTGACTCTGTTAGGTGATGTTATAAGAACCTGTTGGAAACCACCATGCAAACGCATCACTGAAATGACTCCACAGTCAGACTCCTGTGATAATAAAAAAAGAGGCAAAAAAAAACTTTATTATATTTTTCTAGACCAGGCTTGTTGTGAGAGATGGTGGAAGGGGTTAAAACCAGCTGAAGGTGGAGTTGAGGAGATCAGACTGGCTCCTGTGGTTGTGCCAGGGCTCCCATGGGGTCCCAGGCCGGGAGGACGATGGGGTCCTTCTGCATGACGTCCAGCACTTCAGCAGAGAGAAAATTCTTATCCACCACCACCTCGTACACGTACTCTGAGAACCACTCGTCTGTCATGATCAGATATCCTGCAGGAAGAGGAAGAGATGAGGCAAGGACAGCAGACAGAGATAAATGGCTAAAATGAGAGATGAGCAGAAGAAAGATAGCAAGACGGAGGAGTGGAACGCTGTTTAATTTGCTGCAGCAGAAGCTCTTGGATGAATGTCAGATGGCAATGCTCAGTAGGACATCAGCCTACTGATTACTCATATGTTCAGGAAAACAAAGATTGCACTATTGAGAAACAATAATCACATTATAGACCATTTTCACAAGACGGTGATGACGTGTTTCAATGGTCATCTGCATCTTAAATCCTTGAAAGTTTATAATATGCTAAATGTGTTTAAACCGTATGTACATTTATAAAGCTATACTTCAGCAATACATCACCTTTGCATCAAAATACAAAAAAAATTGTTAACGCTTTCTGCAAGGTGTTTCTAAAGCTGCATCTATGGACAGTACAGTAAAATATGATTTTGTTCTCTCGAGTTGCATACATTTTTTTTTCCTTTCTTGTAAGTCGTGAAAACACTATTGTTTTTTACTTGATCAAATTGTAATGCAAAAAATTTATTTGTGGTACTCTCCCATTCACTGCACTCTAAGCTTACCCAGCTATGAAGACTTCCTGCTGACAAAAGAACTAAACTTGATGGTCATTTATTTACACAAATTACTGCATTTCATGGGCCTGAAAATGCTATCTTTTTTTTAACAATATCATTATTGTTTCTGTGGCCCTTGCTTTGAATGACATCAGAAAAAACAGGACAGCACCTTTCTCTACATTTCTCTGCTGTGATCTTGCTCCGCTCTTCTTCAGTCTCATCCACAGTTCACTAACAGTAGTGGTTTCTTAGTCACACCTTTTTCATCGAGGAGTTTCCAGAAATTCTCAATCAAGTTTAGATCAGAACTCTGTGCTGCCATTTCAGTGTTTTCAGCTTTAAGAAACTTTTCATCCATTTGGTGTGCATTGGGGCTCGTTTTCCTACACGAAGATTGCTGACTGATTGGGCAATGAATGCATGGAAGAAACCATATGTTGCCGAAGGAGCTTCTGATAAATATTTGCATTCACTCTGGCATGTTGCTGTATAAGAGGCCAAACTCCTGCTGCAGAAAACAAACCCCAAAGCATGAAACTTCCTCCTCCACCTTTCACAAACTTCTTGACTCACTTCTGTCTTTTCTCAGTTTTACAACAAACAATGTTTCCCACTAGCGATCAAATTCCATCTGTAGTGTTGAACCAAGCGCCCATTAAGATTCTCCGCTTTATCCTGTCTTCTCATACATTTCTCTTTCGCAGATGACCAGCCATTTTGGGCTACTTGAATGAGCTATTGTAAAGATGTAATATTCTAGAAGTCACATATTTGGAACAAACAACTTCAATTGCTATGGATGAAAGTGTTCTCCAATTCTGATCAGTGATTAAGTATAAATGCTTAAAGGGATAGTTCACCCAAAAATGAAAATTTCCTCACCATTTACTCACACTCAAGTGGTTCTAACCTTTGTGAATTTCTTTCTTTTGTTGAACACAAAACAAGATATTATGAAGAATGTTGGAAAAACAGCCATTGACATTTATAGTAGGAACAAAAAATACTATAGAAGTCAATAGCTGCTGCTTTCCAACATTCTTCAAACCATCTTCTTTTGTGTTCAAGAGAAGATGAAAACAAATACTCTTTTACTCTTGTTAGCATAACTTAAAATTATCCTAGTATTCACGTCATTTACCCTGGTATTGACAACACTGACATTTTCAAATGGATTTTCAAATCACAAAGGAAAACCTTTTTTAAATTTTTGTACCAAAAGTACCATTTTATAATGTAATTCATAAATAATGTAAAATACATTACTGTATCACTAAATAAAATGAAACATTTACAAACAATAATGAGCACACTGTAATTCTCCTCACTCAAGTTGCAGCCCCAGACGTCTCACTCACATACGCAAACACTATGGGAAAACACTTTGAAAGCCTTTTATACAGTCTTGTTATTGGTTGAATTCTGTAAGGTTATTCTAGGTTTCCAGTTTTTAAATGGTCCGTCAGGACACAAAGCCGCCGTGATGTCAAACTCCCTCATGGATGAAGAATGCCAGAGTGTTTACAACTGTCACAATGAGTGCTTATCAGGATTATATGTTTTCCTAAAGTATCTGAGGTTTGCATCTTAATTTCTAGATGACTGAAAGTGACATTCTTGAATGTTTAATTTACTGATTGCACACCAAACTGTTGGGATATCTACTTTACATTTTCAAAAAACCACAAACTTCACGTCAATCATACGGCTAATTATGGGAGGAAGCTTGGGATAATGCAATGTCCCTAAGTGTATGTAACAGAGTAAAAGCAATGCAACTGAAAATTCTACATCGAGCTCACATCTCTCCCTCACAGAGGCACAAGTTTAAAGAGGAGTTGTCACCAATGTGTCTGAAATGTAAAACCGAGGAAGGAGACCTTGTTCATTGTTTCTGGCTTTGCAGGGAAATTCAAAAGTTCTGGGCCATGATTAAACAAGAAATTAATGGTATTTTATCTATTAATATTGGTTGTGACCCAAAGCATATGCTGCTTGGGATATAGACCATTTCAATGTGGTCATGTCTTTGGCCCATGAACATTTCCTGCTTGTTATCAAACTATTTCATAACTGTAACAAGAGGCAATTCAATCATAACCTAATGTTAAAACAACTATCATAACATTATTTACCTATATGTGGCTCTTTTTGGATTCTCAGAAGCTTTAGAAATTAAAAATGTAAAACAGGAAATACATTGGGACCATTGTTTTTGTTTACATCCCTCAAAATGGTCTATACGACGAGATTAATATGAACAAACATAAAAAAACACTTTGCAAATTCTTGACATTTTGTGCAAGAAAATGTATTCTCCTGAACTGGATAACGGACAAAACTCCAACAAAGTCTTTATCGCACAGGGTAATACTTAAATATGTACCACTGGACTACTTAACTTGTGTTTTACACGGCAAAGATGTTTTATTTCATAAGAGGTGGGATCCATTTTTGTTGCATATGGGTTTAAACATAACCTCCATACTCATCAGAGTGTTGATTTAATGAGGTCAGATCTTGTGAAGATTTGTGGTGCATGAATATGCAATATCTCTAGTTTTATTGATCCTTTTATTTAATATTTTTATTATTATTATTATTATCACTTTTTTTTTTCGCCCCCCTATTCTGTTCACTTGTTTGTTGTTGTATCTGTATTGCCTGAAAATTTAATAAATACATTATAAAAAAAAATTAAAAATCATATGGCTAATTGTGTGGTCCTTGGCCAATGTGAGCTGCAATAGAGTCCCGGCCTTCTGCTGCCAGTCTAATACTCACTCCTCAACAAACTACGCAAACTGCACAACATTCAAAACAGAGTTAATATAGAGAAAATAAATAACTTTGAAATATAATGCTGCCCTCACATGGCTATTAGAAATGTCCTACTTCCAACGTATAAAGTCATCATACAAGTTTGTCCTTTGTTGGAAAAAATTGGAATCGTCTGGGTTATTTCTGTCCATTTCTCCTTTTTTCCTTGGAGAAAACCTATTAAAGTCCAGATGTATTCAAGATAATCAATAAAATGCATGTAAACAAAGCAAAGAAACTTGGACACTGACAAGTCTTGAATTTTGGTCAAATACATGCTAATGTCATTGTTCAAAATATGCCTAATATGGTTATTTATATTTGTAAATATACACCACTTCAATATCAATGTGATATACAGTAGCATCTAAAAAAAAAAAAACCTGTCACAATAGCAACTGCCAAATTAATGGCACACCTAACTCAGAAACAAAATTATCTCTGTGATTCCCTGTAGCGAATACGACTTGAGAGGCAGTTCATGACCAATTTCCGATAAGGAAATTCATACTTAAGATAATTTTGATAGCATGTGTAGGCAGCACCAGTCCTAGCACGTTTCACATAATTAAAAAAACGAAACATATTCCGGTAATTACGATAAGAAATATACGATGCTATACAGGCCTGAGAGATGTCTGATTTAGAGCCCACCTTGTACGATGGGATTTTTCATTACACACTGAAAGCTGATTAGGCTTGTGAGTACAACTTTAACAGCAAACAGCGATTAACTCTGCCAAATCTGATGTAAAATAAAATCCTGATCCCATTAGCGCCGCGCGTTCTCCATTGTTCCACAGGGACACACCCTGTCTAGATTGCCCATCTGTTCACACCTCTCCAGACTGAACCATTTTTGATTTTAAAACAAGCAAACACACACATATGAAGCGTATTTTTCATTCAGGGTGTGTCAGGATCTTCTCGTGTCCAACAGTTCCTCTGTTAATCATGTAAAAAAAGCACAACACGTTGACATCAGGAAAGTTTTGCCCTGCTAAAAGGAGGAAATGGATGACGATAAGCTTTATTTCACACAATGTTCGCTCCTCAACAATGCCTGGCTAACTAAGACATGTCAACTGGTCCATCAAATGGAAAAAATACCTAGTGAAATAGAGCAGAACATAGAGAGAACAAATGGAGCAGTAAAGCTTGGATTTCTCAGCTTAATGCTTTAAGTTTTCAAAAAACGTGTGTGAAAGGGGCATAATTTTTGGATGAGAAGAGACTGAGTCAAGCCTCTAAAACAAACTGTTCAGAATGTGAAGAACAAACTGATTTTTGCTATAAAACATCATGTATATTTATGCAGCTAGCAGTCTTTGATTGTGTATGTAGTAAAGATCATTCATTCCTGGGAAACACAAAGCGCGTGAGAGAATATTTACTTCTCAATTCATCACTCCACTTCCACAGCCATAAAATCTACAAGCTTCAGGGCCTCGAGCGAGCCACTGACCACATTATAAATATTCTGTCAGAATCAGTTACACAATTGCCTCTCTTCAACCTTTTGTTCATGCCACGATATGTAAAGAGGTTAAAAAAAAAAGTCAGGAATGAGGCACAAATGATCAATTTTCCCAAGCCTGTTTCTCCAGGAATATCAACTCGGACCCCCAGAGTGCATTATACTACTGTCTAATCTTTAGGGGAAACAAATATTATGACCAATTTGAGAGCCTGTGACCCCTTTGACCTTAACAACATTTTTTTTTTTAATGTCCCTCCTCATCTGGCTGTCAAACAGCGTTGCTTGAAAACCACAAAAAGCCTTGATTTGTGTGTAACTGTGGCATTTTGAATCTGTAAACAGCTGTGATTAGATGTGATATGTGTTTTATTAGTACAATGTGTTGTACGGCTGCTGTTTTTAAAGCACTGGCAGATGTTTCTGCAGAAGTCAGTGGGTTAAAGTTGAAGCATAGAACTTCTGATGTTGGCACAGTGTTGTTAGGTGGTCACTAAGGTCTTTCAGTGGTTGCTAGGGCACTGATTTAGCCGTTTCCTACAGTGTCAAATATTAAAACTCTAAACAATTTTGTCTAAATAAATTTTTTAAAATGGAAAAATCTGTAATTTTGAGATCTGCTAAAGAATTTAACGTTGTTATTACATAATTAGTGTTATTAAATGCATTAAATATTCAATATTCAAAATCTATATGCTCAAGAACACTACACTAAGTTTTGGGATTGGTAAGATTATTAGTAAAAACAATAATATTGTGAAATATTACAATTTAATGTTTTGAATATACATGTATTTTAAGATAAAAGATAATGTATTCAATTGATGAAGAACTGAATTTACTTTAGTGTCACATGATCTTTCAGAAATCATTTAACGTGTTTGGTGCTCAAGAATCATTTCTTCTTATTATCATTAGTGTTGAAAATGTTGTGCCGTTCAATATTTTTGTGAATACTGTTAGTGTACTGTACATTTTTAAGTCCATAAGAACATTCATTTGAAATAGAAACCTTCATCACTTTTGATCAGTTTAATCTGTTCTTTCTCTATAAAAAGTAAAAATGTCTTTAAAAGGATTTGTGTGCGCAACAGAAATAGTGATGTTTGTTTTAGAAACAAGCATCTTTGACGTAGCCTGCCCATGAATAACTTCGAGTTGACTTTTCTCATTACACCATGTAAGGGAAAAAGTATTTCAACATGGAAAAAATAACACCCATCACCTGTAGCACAACCTTTGAACTTGAAAAGGCAGAGATGAATCAATCTGCAAAGAAAAATATTTTCCCAAAAAACGAGCAGGCCAAAATACCTTGATAATCTTCTGAGGAATGCAGGTCCGAGGAAGCGGAAAGCAAATGGCAGCGTGTTCATGTGCGCACACTCTTTCTCTCTCCAGGCAGCCAAAGCTAATTAAACAGCGCCTCGATGTAGCGTCTGTTTTAAATAAGACAGTGGGTATTGGACACGAGGTCCAGCTGTGAGAGGGTCTACAGATGTGCCGGGCATGACTAGACCCCAACACAGACCCCATGCTAAATCAAATATCCGACTCCTGATGTTCACAGACAAGAGCTAAATTAAGCCATTGAAAAGAAAGACTAAAAGAGGCCCGAGAGGTAATCCTGCAGCAAATTGAATTATTCGATGTCAAAAGCCAAACATCTGTAAACGAGAAATCACGCGCGAGTGTCAGACAGATGGAGACCCCTCACCTTTATTCCCACGGTCATCTCCCCACGAGTTCTCCACACGCCACTTCTCATAACATCCCTCTTTTCCAACCTGAGGACAAGAGAAAGTGTGTCACGGTCACATTTATAGGACAATTAGGTTGATTTAGCACAGTGGATAAAGATGTGGGCAAAGCTGAATTTTCAGCATCATTACTTCAGTGTCACACTTCTTGATAATATGATTCACAGCATTTATTAAAACACATCCTATAAAATATTTAGCATCATTGTTGAAAATATGTTAATATTATATTTGAAACTGATACTTTCTGCTTCTCAAAAAATCATTTTGATCATATTAATGCAACTTTGCTGAGAAATCCAGCTCCCCTGTTAATCTCCACTGGAACTGAATGACTTCCGATCTGTCATTGTATTTGTGGGATATAGTTGATAGGTAGACCATTAGGTGCCCGAGAAAAGAAAAATTAACTCTGTACTTGCATACGATGACTTAGGAGGAAAAACCGAGAGTAACTGCTTGTAATTAAAACAGACCGGATGTCTGCAGTGTGAGAAAAAACAAACAAAAAAAAACCCTCCAGGTCACACTGACTGCTGTAATGTTAATAAGCAGACAGGGTCATGGCCTTAGAAATATGGTCATCTTCAAATAACATGCCTAAATTACAGACTTTTTTTTTACTGGGAGAACTGCACCCCCTTTCTGAAAATGAATTACAGACGAGCAGAAAATTTAGGCTAAACCTTAAACTGACTGTTATTACTCTATTTTATGCATTTTAACTGCATCACTAACAAATGCTTTGTTAATAACTAGAATTACCCTAAAGAAAACGACAATATGTTGTTTTATTGTCAATTTACAAAGATATTCAAAGCTCCAGTCTACTATTTGTGATCCTAAAATCAGCCATAAGTGTCAATTGAAATTGAGATTTACACATCATCTGAAAACTAAACAAAGATGTTCATTAATGCATGGTTAATTATGACAGGACAATATTTGGCCAAGAAACAACTATTTAAAAATCTGTAATCTGAGGGTAAAAAAAATAAATAAATAATCGACATTTTGAGAAAATCCCCTTTAAAGCTGTCTAAATGAAGTGCTTAGCAATGCACATTAGTAATTAGATACTTAACTGAGTTTTGATCTATTTATGGTAGGAAATTTAAATTATCGATCCAAAATGTTTTCATGGAACATGATCTCTACTTATTATTCTAATGATTTTTTTAGCATACATTTTTTTTGTTTTCAATTTTGGCCCATACAAAGTAATTTTGGATACTACTAAAAAATAACCATGCGACAATAAGACCAACAGTTTTGTAGTTCAGGGAGGGCTGCACGATTTGATAAAAAAATCTAATTGCAATTTGCGATTTAAATTGTGATTTACTACCATTTCATAAAAGAGTTACAGGTTGATGTGGTGGTTTTTACAGCACCAAAGAAAGACCAAGCATAATCACAAAGTACGCTACACTATGCTACTGTTTATGTAAAACCTCTTAAACATAGTTTTTTTCCAATAAGGTTGTCAGTTGTCATGACAAATTAAGAAAATAACTACAGTATTTAAAATTCAATGAAATTAATATTATATATAAAATCTTAAATATAAAGACACATAAAACCTTTACATTTAGATTGTGTTACATTTTACACATTGTTCAGGATAATGTGCTCACGAACTGTCAGAAGTTTCAAAAACTATATGCTTGCTACCATATTTGATAGCACGCCGCATCGAAATAATCGCACCCTTTCAAATCTCGATTTTGGTTTAAAAACCATTAATCGTGTAGGCCTAAGTTCAGGGTCACTAATTTGGTAGCACTGCAAATAAAATATGAAGTTTTATCTCTTGCACATCTGAGAGCTGTTAACACATCCTGTCTCTTCTTTAGGATGGCATAATGCCCCCATTTATTTGCAGTCTGGAGCGGTGTATAATAATGCAAATGTGTTTGGCAAAGCGTGTTGTTTTTGATCATGCTGTTTTTCGCAATACCTTGTCAGTAACCGCGGTCAGGATCATGGCGTGGGTCATCATCGAGTCTCCGTAGATCAACCTTTCTGCTTTAGAGAGGTTTTTGACAGAGATGCCGAACACTAGGTCATGGTTAAACCTACAAAAATAAACAGAATCCTCAGTGTCATAAACATTCAGAAATGTCTGACCTTTTAAAGTAGCAATACTCACACATTCATGTCATTGATTCCTAGTTTACTGTGGAAATGTTTGCCTACATCACAGCCGAACCACACCGCCTGGTGAGAAGACAGACAATAATTAATACAGAAATAATGAAATCCATTTTCAGATGCTGCCTGCTAGCGTAACTTTCCTATGTAATGCTCTTACTGTGCTAAATGACAGCAACTCAGGTTAAAAAATATCCTATTCATCAACTTGATTTTCAAACAAATCTCCAGACGCAACGTAAAATAATGCAAATACAAAAATAGGTGTTTTTAAAAAATGTTTCAGCCAAACAGTACACTTTGGCATGTAAACCTCAATGTGTGAAAAACAAATTCCCTGTGAATCATTTATAATTGTAGCACTTAGTGGTGTATAATTAAGTCTGATGCTGTTGAAATATGTGGCTGATATTCTGATATTCATTTTTTAGCTTTAATATTTTTAAAGCTACTTCTTTAAAGAGACAAAAGCACAAAAAACCAATATATTATAACCATCAAAATGTCTTGTAACAGATTCACCACCTTAAACAACTAAAAGAAAACTATTTTGATGATTAAGAAACATTTTGGTAAACGCTGCTAACAGGGATTAGATCCGGACGAACAATTAGATTTTAAAGTATCTGTGTGGAGAGCAAACCTGGAAAGAGTTCTGAGGATTTGGGTAGAAAAAGACAGATTCTTAATGCATTTCGCTGAATTATTCATGGGATTTATCAGAAATTAAATCAGGAGAGCAGACCACAAGTGCGCAGTATATGTTGTCTTCTTTCATATTCTTACAATGGAATACAAAAGGAAAAAATAATCAAGAAATGAATGCAGAGGACTGACAAGACTCCTTGTATTAGATACTGATGTTATAAAATACCTAGTGTTGTGTCAATAAGTAAAAGAATTGATTTGATTTATTTTTAGAATTTATTTATTCATACTCCCTTTATGTTCTGAAACATGGTTTTTGGGTGAATTATTCAATAGTGGATAAATTGTCAAAATGTTGCTATTTACTTATTCCATTATGTGGTGTGTGTGTGTACATTTTAGTATTTCCCATTTAGAAAGCATAATGCCCATATCAATTGTGCTACTGTATATGTAATGCAAAAAGCTCAATACAGTGGTCCCTCGCTATAAACCGGTCCACCTTTCGCGGTCTTACAGATTTCTTTAGTGCAATTTGACATGCGCATTTTACAGCACATTGTGTTCTGCGTCCTGATTGACTGCAATAATAATTTCTTACATTTATATAGCGCTTTTCTAGACACTCAAAGCGCTTTACACAATAGGGGGAATCTCCTCATCCACCACCAGTGTGCAGCAACCACCTGGATGACGCGACGGCAGCCATATTACGCCAGACCGCACAACACACACCAGCTGATTGGTGGATAGGAGACAGAGTGATGAAGCCAATTATGATATGGGCATGGTTAGGAGGCCATGACGGACAATGGGCAAATTTGGCCAGGATACCAGGGTTAAACCCCTACTCTTTTTCGAAGGACATCCTGGGATTTTTAATGACCACAGAGAGTCAAGACCTTGGTTTAACATCTCATCCGAAAGACGGTGCTCACTGAGAAGTATAGAGTCCCCATCAATATACTGGGGGCGTTAGGACCCACCCAGAACACAGGTTGAGCGCCCCCTGCTGGTCTCACTAACACCACTTCCGGCAGCAACTAGCTTTCCCATGTGGTCTCCCATCCAGGTACTGACCGGGCACAGCCCTGCTTCGCTTCAGTGGGCGACCATGTGAGAGTTGCAGAGAGCTGCTGTTTGCGGTGCCCAGCTACGACTCAGGACACTGTTCATATTTCTGCCGCGCCACAGAGCACCATGTGAATAATTTCATTTTAAATAACATTCGAATGTGCGCGTCCGGTGTGTGTGATCAGAAACCCTATTGGCTACTAGATTGTACCTCTCCTTTCTTGATGGAGTCTGCGGCGGCTCTCTTGAGCAGCTCCACAGGCTGGTTGTTGTATAGTGTTTTGCGGCCGCCCACCATGTTGCTCAGGAACTCTACTGTGTACAGCTTCCCATAGGGGTTTTGAGGTCGAGGGTCATTAACCAGGCAGATCTGCACAGAGATCATATACAGTAAGTGAGTGAGAATGAACGCAGTGCTGAAGCTGAAGGAGTCTGTGCTGCTCAAACCTTGTCCTGGAGATTATAGAGAGGCTTGACATGTTCTGTGTAAAACTCCAGAGGTGTTAAAGGGCCCAGGTGGTGGAAGGTCTTGTCTTTGTCCCGGTATTCCCAACAGATGGTGTCTGGAGGACTGCCCAAACACACGCTGGCCACCCGAAACACCTGAACACATTATTAAAGAATGAAAGAAAAAAGAAAAAGACACATGGAATTCAAATTGGATTGCTATTGGCACACTTACAGGATTTCATATATTCTTCTGTTAAAAATAGGCTTATATAACAAACATCTTGTTTAGAGCAAATATCATTTGATGACATTAAAAGTCTGAATTTAAGAACTTTAAATCTTTATACTTAATTTGCCAATTTATATGCCACTTTCAAACCAATGGGTTTTACCCATTTGTCAGCAAAACACTTTAATCGTTTAAAATATACTAAATAATATTTATATTTAAGACAAGTCAGAATTTTAACAAATGTATGGTTGGTCAAGTGGAGGTATATTTTGTGTCTCCAAAATAAACATACTATTACTTTTTAAAAACAACAACATGTTTACTCTACTAAATTAAATGATCATTTGCTCGAAACATCTAATTTCTGTTATTTATAATTTCAGTAATTAAAAAAAAAAGATTTTGTGTCTGCTCCAGCATTCTGGTCAACTCTGTTACTATTGGGTATAAAAAGACAATCTTTAAAGCACTGATAGAAAAAAGTGATTTCACTTCCACTGACGAGAAACTCTGGAAGGCACTGAGGCATGTCATTATTTTTCTCTCATTCATTTGTAAAACAAATTAAATAAATAAGATAGACCAATAGTAGATTAGTTATTTGTCAACCCTGTTATTGTGAAACTTCTCATTCACAGTTTAAAAACAATAACATGTTCTGTTTTAGACATGCCATGTGGAATGTGGTTTGAGGTTAGCATCTTGCACTAAAGCACAAAACCGTGGAAATTTGTAACTTTCTTAGTGGTTTAAAAAGTTAAACAACAATTAGTAAAAGAATCAAATGTTCTCCATCACATTTAAGCATTTTACAGTATTGCATTAATAATGGATTTGTTTATTGTAAATGATATATTTGTGATAAGGGCTGCAAGGTGGCGCAGTGGGTAGCACGTTCGCCTCACAGCAAGATGGTCACTGGTTTGAGCCTCGGCTGGGTTAGTTGGCGTTTCTGTGTGGAGTTTGCATGTTCTCCCCGTGTTGGCGTGGGCTTCCTCCGGGTGCTCCGGTTTCCCCCACAAGTACAAAGACATGTGCTATAGGTGAATTGGGTAAGCTAAATTGTCCGTAGTTTATGTGTGTGAATGAGAGTGTATGGGTGTTTCCCAGTGATGGGTCGTGGCTGGAAGGGCATCCGCTGCGTAAAACATATGCTGGATAAGTTGGCGGTTCATTCTGCTGTGGCGACCCCAGATTAGTAAAGGGACTAAGCCAAAAAGAAAATGAATGAATGAATGAATATTTGTGATATTATTCCAGTTTAGGGAAAATGAATGGAAAAATGCTTGAAATGTTCCCAATTTTGGAACGAGTCACACGTTACAATGAATGACGATGGAACATTATTGCACCCAATTTTGACATTTTATTTTAACAAATGTTAATTGAAACATTAAAGTAGACATATTACTTGTTTTTTATATTTTTTCTGTGTATACATAATACATTTTATTTGATAAACACATGTCAAGACATCTCATCTCATGTTTTTGATTTTTTTCAGGATACTTTAATGGACAAAAAGTTCAAAAGAACATCTGTATTTAAAAGTCTTCACTGTCATGTTTAATTCATTTAAGACACATCTGCTGCATAAACTACTGAAATATTTTTTTAAATAATGTGTAAGGATCCCAAACTGAACGCTAGTGTTCATAGCGTAAGTTCTCAATCATTATGAATCCTAAGCATCATTTAAGTTTGAACTCTATTGATGGATGATATATTGAGATTAAATCTTAAATGGCAAATCGTGGGAAAACAAACTGCACTAGCTTACGCTCTGACCAGATGAAACCGAGATGAGCACTGAGAACACAAACAGTGTGTGTGAGGCGTTCAGTGTTTGACTTTGCTACTCTTTATTCTGAACTCAAACTGTTTTTACTTCTCAGAACTTCGCCTTTGTTACTCCAATCCCAGGCATTTCCTGCCCTCTCCTGACCGCGGCCTCAGCTTTACATATTGGAGCGAGGATTTCTTGTGGCCAAGATTAACTTGACCCTGATAATACACGTTTCTTGGTCAATCGCAAACACACAGGCAGGAAGGCAAGAAACTGGACAGATAAGATGCGTCTATTTTTCCCCTTTTGGCATATACAAGTAAAGGGATCTATAAACACATGCGACAAACAAACAGAATTTTACTGAGACTTCTGATTGACTTTATTCATACTTAGACTTCACATTTGTCTGGACTTCACAAAAAGTCATAAGTAAATAAGTTATAAGGTTTTAGAGAACAGCTCATAAAATATGTTATTTGTGTAGTCTCACAATTGGAACATTTATTTAAAGATTTGCATTGGCAGAACAGTGGTATAGGCGTCTCATGTCCTCATATACAATAATACAGCCAAATTGGTCATTTCTTTTTAAAGGGCCAGTGCTTTTGACATTTCTCTGTTGTCACAATTAAAAATAAAATTACTTTCATTTTGGCAAATCAAACAAATAAACATTAAATAAATACCAACTTTAAAAAGTCCTTCAAATGAAACAGTATATAATATATAATTTTAACATCGAAAAAAAAACAAATGTAAAAAAAAAAAGCATATTATATTAGTTATTTAATAATTAAAAAGTCAGCATAATGATTGGAAAAGTGTAAAGTATATATTTTTTGTAATTTTTTTATATAAATAAACATAAAAACTAAATTATACAAAGCAATTTTGTTACATACATATTTAAATTTATGTAATAATATTTAAATAATAATAATAATTAAATATTAAATTATTATTATTTAAATATTATTACATAAATTTAAATATGTAACAAAATTGCTTTGTATAATTTTGTTTTTATGTATGTGTGTATTTCATATAAAACACACGCATGCACGCAAACACATTATATATATATATATATATATATATATATATATATATATATATATATAATGTCAGAAAGATATTTTTGGGTTTGTCTCCTATATATATTCTCATATGGTCTCAAATATATATGGTCTCATATTTTTAATACTGATTTTAGCTCCTCTCTGGAGTTTGGCAGTATAAATCATCCACTTGCATTTGCAAAACATTATTTGGATTCAGTGCAAGAAGACAACCTTTGCAAGTGTCCACAAATGACCCTTTTGTCAATCTATTGTACATTATAGACACTCTTCAGAGTAGAGTTTTTCTCCATCTCTTCTCTCACCCTATCCCAGCCCTATCCTGGAAAAAGAGCTATTTAGCATTGAAGTTTGTTTTCTCAATCCAGTCTTCCCGGAGGGAGAGTAAACAGCGACGGCGCCCGGCGCTCTTTCCTCCCTGTTGACCTGCCGTTGGACCCAGATGCTCAAACCGCACAAACAGCCTCGCCGTCGCACGCTCACATCCTCTCTCCTCCTTGCCAGGTTAGATAAACGCATGGTCCGTACAAACAACATGGGTGCTTTTTTTTTGGCCTGTTGAAAAGTGGCGCTCACACTAAACAATGGCTGAGGCTCAGTGACGTCAGTTGAGAGTCAGCAAGTCAATATTGAAACACCTGTCTGAGGCTGGGTGGCCATCGGGACCAGGGGCACAACTGGGGGAAGATGAGCAGGCCACAGACACAGTGGAAATCTTTTCTTTAAGAATAACAAAACGTGTTGTCCAAAAGCAGTAAATCTCATCTGCTCCTGCCCTTGTGTCATGCCTTAGCTTTGGATAATGTAGGTTTGTGTGAGTCATAGTAACTGGGCATATGGATGCGGTGTTTGTGTTATCCTGAAATCAAAAGTGCATTTGTGTGGATGGAATAAAGCCATGGGAATCTGATCTGGTTGTTGGTTCTTATGAGGGTAATGTGAGATCATATGAGGCTTATTTTGTTGTTACTGGCCCTTATAAATAACAGTAGGAAAACAAATTACAACGCAAATGATTAAATAAACTAAAAAATAAATAAACAGAAATAAATAAAACAGAAAATGCTAAAAATGTAAATAAATATAAGTACAAAAAACTAAATACAAAAATCCACAGAGCCTCAAAAAAAGTACAAATCACAAAAAAACTATGAATGAAAACAAACCTTCATTTAAAAAAAGCAATAAACTAAAATTTACCAAATACAATAATTAAACTAAATGACTAAATTAGCTACAAAATCAACTAAATGGAAATACTAATACAACAACAACACAAAAATTAAGGACAAAGTTAAACATTCAAATAAATTGCTTAAATAATAATTTTAAATAATAAGATAAACAAATAAAAAAATTAAATAGTCAGCATTCGAAGTGGATCAAACTTTTCATCAATGTCCTAAAACTATTGCACCCATTCTTGTTTTTGAAACATTTTGAATTTTTGATCTACTTCAAATGTTGACTACTATATATTTATATATATAAACAAACAAATATGAGCAAACTAAAAGATACAATATAACGTAAAAATGAAACTAAACAAAACAAGCAAACAAAAAATATGTTAAAACTAACAAAAAATATCAATTAGTTTCAATAGTTCACTGAGTGGAGTAATACTGATCTGATGAAGTTTCAGGCAAGCTTATTATAGTTGACTAAAATAAATAATACTAAAATTATAAATAAAAATATACATATATTTTAAAAATATACATATAAATATACATATATAAAAAAATATACTAATAAATTATGATTAAAAAAAAAACGTAACCCCAAACAAATGAAATGTATAAAGATTATTTCAGCTAGCCAAGAAAATACTTCTCATGTAACACATTTATACACAGTATAACCCCAAATTAAGTAATTCCCCAAATTAAGGCTAAAGCAAAACACGTCACCTCTTATTCCAGTCTAGTTTATCTGGCTGATCTCAAGCACCTGCTCCTGATTAAAAACATGCCCTCATGAGGGCACAAGGTGCTGCAGGTATGAATACACCATATACATGTTTGCTGACAAGAAAAGCAACACACAGGCCAGATGTGTGACTTCAAGAGTTTTCCACGTGGTAACAATTGGTGATGCAAATATGAACATTATTAAGTTGCAAGACAGCACAATCCCAGAAGCCTGTGGGAAGGTAAATGCATCTGTTTATAAGTTCTTCTTGGTCTATACAGCTGCCAGACCGGGGCACAGAGACCGCAGTGCTGATCCCATCATTTGTGTTTGTTTGTTTGTTTGCATCTGCTCCTCCAGTAAACAGAGGAAAGTTCGTCAGAGGACAGTGTGCCGATAATTAGCTTTTCTGCTTTTCTTTTATGGCAGATATGACACAAAGCAAGCCAAAATATAATTCAGGACATTAACAGACGATCCATTAGAGCCCATGCACGGCCAACAAATATGCTTGATTGATTCGCTTGAACTTTTCTTGTAAACATGAAACACATTTGGCCTTCGATGACAAACGAAGAGATTTCCAGAATGTCTTTGCGGAGAATGATCCATAACCACAGAGCTCAGCTGAAAAACACTGCACATTCCTTTTTCACTTCTCGGATCTGCAAGCGCACGCTAGGATATGACAGCTAAAAACACAACTTTCATACAACAATCATGATAAACCGTGATGAAAGAGGGCACATTTTGTTTGAATAATTCCAAAACGAATATCATATAATAATAAATATCATTTAAATCTCTCTCCATCTTGCTGCCTTGACTGGTCGGCTTACGTTATTTGCATTTCAGAGATGAGTACTAAATCAAGCAGAAGAAACTGGATTATTAAATGTTAATTAAGTTTTGTTTGCATATTCTCAAATACAGATCTACATTTTTCATATATTTTATTTATTATTATTACATGTTGATGTGCAAATTATTTGCAAGTATACATTTTCACATTTTTTAAAAGCTGTTTAATGAATGTGATTGTAACATCTCACGAGGCTTTGATTTGCAAATAAACTTTTATTTTATTGAAAATACTCACATATACAGTTGAAGTCAGAATTATTAGCCCTCCTGAATTATTAGCCCCCCCTGTAAATTTCTTTTCCCCCAATATCTGTGTAACGGACACAATTCTAAACATAATAGTATTAATAACTAATTTCTAATAACGGATTTCTTTAATCTTTGCTATGATGACAGTACATAATATTTTACTAGATATTTTTCAAGATACTTGTAAGTGCAATTTGAAGGCTTAACTGGTAATTAGGGAAGTTACGGTAATTAAGCAAATAATTGTATAATGATGGTTTGTTCTGTAAACAATGGAAAAAAATATATTGCTTAAGGGGGCTAATAATATTGACCTTAAAATGTTTTTTTGTTTTTTTTTAAACTGCTTTTATCCTAGCCAAAATAAAACATATAAGACTTTCTCCAGAGGAAAAAAATATTATAGGAAATACTGTGAAAAAATTCCTAGCTCTGTTAAACATCATTTGGGAAATATTTGCAAAGGTTAAAAAAATTCACAGGAGGGCTAATTATTTTGACTTCAACAGTATATCGCCTTTCATCCCAAAAATACAGAGATATGAATTTTGGTAAATATTGCCCTACCCCAAGTCCCTACCTTACCCCTACCATCTGATTGTTAAGGGTCATTAAATCAGGCAACCTTTTTCTGTTCTTCTTTTGTTCAATTATCTTGAGCCGATGTGATTTGTATCCTCAGTTTGTTGTTTTTAGCTGACAGGATCGTGCTCTCCCTCTGGTGTAGCTCATCTGCTAGGTTTGAAATGTTGTGTGTTCATAGATGCTCTTCTGCAGACTTTGTTGTTTGAGTTACGGTTGCCTTTCTATCATCAGCTCAAACAAGTCTGCTCATTCTCCTCTAACCTCTGACATCAACAAGGGATTTTCATCCGCAAAACTGCCACTCACTGGTATACTTTCTCTTTTTCAGATCACTCTCTGTAACTCTCGAGAAATTTGTGCTTGAAACTCCCAGCAGATCAGCGGTTCCTGAAATATTCAGACCAGACCTTCTGGTGCCAACAACCTTGTCTCATTGAAAAGTCACTTAAATCAACATTTTCCCCATTTTGATGCTCAGCTTGAACTTATTAGATCTTCTTGACCACATCTACATACCTAAATTCATTCATTCATTTTCTTTTTGGCTTAGTCCCTTATCCAGCATATGTTTTACGCGGCGGATGCCCTTCCAGCTGCAACCCATCATTGGGAAACATCTCACACTCATTCACACACATACACTACAGACAATTTAGCTTACCCAATTCACCTATAGCACATGTCTTTGGGCTTGTGGAGGAAACCGGAGCACCCGGAGGAAACCCACGGCAACACGGGGAGAACATGCAAACTCCACACAGACACCTTAATTCAATGTTAATTTAATATTATTAGGTATTTGTGTTAGCAAGCAGCCAAACAAGGGTACTTAATAGTCAGTGAGTCGAGATATAGATTATACATATAGATTATATATATGTATATATATATATATATATATATATATATATATATATACACAAACTACTAACATTATTAGATTATAAAATAGAATATAGGATTTTATTTATTAGAATATAGGATTCTCATTGGTTGCCTTAGAGACCATGTTGGCATTCAGGGTATAGGGGTACAATGATTTTCTTCAAAGTTAAAAGATATATTTTTCAGTCTGTTTAGGGAATTATCTATTGCACTTCTTGTGTTTGGTTCCACAAGGTTCAGTCTTGGGACCGTTTTTCCCCCTTCCTTTTTATGCACCTTTTAGGATAGATAAAAAATAGGGCGTTCATTACCATCTGTATGATGATAACTCGCAAAATTATGTACCACTGGAACGTAACAATAACTAATCAATTCAAAATCTGCATGAATGTTTGGTTGAGGCTGTTGGTTGGTTGGCTAACAATTTTCTGTAACTGAAAGAAAATAAGTAACAAGGGAGTTAATTACTGGGGAAAATCTTTCTAGAATAATAAAAAAATTGATTCTGAGCTCTAATTTGATTGTCAAATTAATGCTGTTCTTAAAAACATTTCTCCCCATTTTAGATTTAAATCTATATCTATATTGTTATTTGTTTTCTGTTTAATTTTTACCTTAGTCTTTTTGTACAGTACTTTGGTCTCTACATCATGGTCTTGAAAGTGAAAGTTAGACATTTGACAGGATAGTTTTACGATAGCAGTTCTGTAGTCTCTATTGTTCTGCAGCAAAGAGGCCTGTGAAATACTGTTCTGAGAGCATCAATCCTACTTATTCAGTGCATCATATAATAAAAATGTAAAGTGGTATTTAAAGCAGTCTCAGAGAACTGAACAGGTAAATAATAAGAAGTGACACTTGAAATAAATGACACTGCGCAGTCCTGCACTGCAACGCACATCAATGACTCCAGGCAAACAAGGGCACCTTTGATCCACTAGTGATTATGCATGGAAATGACAGATAAAAGAAGCAAGATACGAGGCTAAATTTGAACCTACAAGTTCATTGTACAAGGCCACAGCTCTGACTTCAAGAATATGACATCCCCACATGCAATCTCATCCATAAAACCCATTTTGATACAAATGAAAGCAACGTCTCGCCCTATAAAATACACAAACACACTTCCCAGCAACTCCTCTGCCAGGGAAGTGTTACAGAAAACAAACCAACACCAGGTGGGCAAACAAACAAACCGGGCGAGAGGAGAATGTGTTTCACAAACAAATAAACAGGGAAGCAGATCTAACTCAGGTATGCATTTAAAAAAACACAGAGGACGAGCTTTGAGATATTAATGTGCGCTCGGTGGAGATGGTGGAGGTAAAGTAATAATGCCAGCGAGATTGCCTTTGCCACTCAGCGACAGGCATCGGCGATAACAATCGTGTTTGTGGAACATTCTGTCATCAAGTCCTGCAGGCGCTTCCCTCTGTCTAGCTCGCTCTTTTCTCTCTTTCTTCCGCTCTCACACACAAAAATGCGTGCAAACATATAAAAGGCACACATACGCAGGTATTCACAAAACCAGGGCATGCTTTGTATGGGCTCAGCTTGGCTCACAGGTGGTTGACTATGCAAGTTGCTAAGCTTAATGTTAAATGGTTAATTATTGATGCGCACGCTTTGTCAGATCAAGCTCTTGTGATATTTACAATATGTCAGGTCTTGCATCATTACGTCACTTACAGTCTGATATACAGAGGGGTCCAAAGGCCGTAAACTATTGAAAATTTAAAAGGCTCCAATTTATACTTGACATTACAATATACAATAATGGCACACTAAATTTTGCAGAACTTTTTCTTGTTTTTTGTCTTTTTTTATATATATTGTTTAAATATGTCTATATTTAGATTTTTGTTTTAATTTATTTTTAGTCTTTTTAATATATTGCTTGAATATAAATGTCTATATTTATTTTTTTTGTTGTAATTTACTTTGTCTTTTTATATAGTTTAAATGTCTATATTTAGATGTTGGTTTTAATTTAGTTTCAGTCTTTTTATATATTGCATAAATTTGTATATATTTAGATTTTTAGTTTTAATTTGGTTTTAGTCTTTTTTATATATATGGCTATATTTAGATTTTTGTTTTAATTTATTTTTAGTATTTTTAATATATTGCTTGAATATGTCTATATTTAGTTTTAATTTATTTGTAGTCTTTTTATATATTGTTTAAATATGTATTATGTAATATGTAAATATGTATTGTTTATATACTCGGGCAAGCACTTCTTAGGGACCACACCGTATTTTTCTGAAAAGCACAGAAGTTTAGATGCAACTTTAAAGCAAAGCAGCACAAAGTCATGATATTAAAGCAATTCTGCTCTGAAGTGAATGACTGAGATGGCAATTCACTTTTCAGAGTTGACAAATGTTTCGCCCCATCCCCCCATCCCCAAAAATTTGAGTTTTGGGTTCTACTTAGGGTTGCACAATATATCGTTTCAGCATCAATATCAGCATCCGCAATAGTCACATTGCAGGATATGCTATGTTGAGTCTGAATCATTGAGTTGATTAGTAGCTGATGTGATTTGTAGAGTCACTGCTAAGTATAACCATAATAGAGTGAGTTTATCATTTGCATGTGTTTTTAAGGCCTGTAACTGAGAACTTCAAGAGAAAATATTTAGTTTAAAACATTTGGGCACAAAAATGATGATGTTTGGAAATGTAACAAAGATTAATTGTATTTAACCCTTTATGAATAAAAAAAACTTAGAATTTTTGTCTTGTTTAGTCCAAATATCTACTTTTTAAAGCAAAAATAAGATTATTTTACTTTACCCACTGGCAGATAATTTTGCTTGTTTTAAGGAAAAACTCTTAATTGTGACGTATTTCTTCTAAAGGTGAAAACAAAACAATATTTTTTACTTGATCTAAGGATTTTTAGATACTTGGACTAGAAGCGAGACAAAGTAAAGAATTTGCATTGTTATACTTCGATTTCTGTTCCTAAATACTGTTAGACTTCCCTGAAAACCATCAAATAGAGCTATTCAAACCATCGATATGTTTTAATATGATAGTTTTAAT
>CAIGQV010019070.1:14246788-14290346 GCA_903798115.1 Danio jaintianensis | reverse complement strand
ATATATATATATATATATATATATATATATATATATATATACACACATACATATACATACATATAAGAAATTTACTTTAAAATATGTATTTATATTCATTCATTCATTTTCTTTTCGGCTTAGTCCCTTTATTAATCTGGGGTCGCCACAGCGGAATGAACCGCCAACTTATCCAGCATATGTTTTACGCAGCGGATGCCCTTCCAGCCACAACCCATCTCTGGGAAACATCCATACACACCCATTCACACTCATACACTACTGACAATTTAGCTATACCGCATGTCTTTGGACTTTGTGGGGGAAACCGGAGCACCCGGAGGAAACCCACGCCAACACGGGGAGAACATGCAAACTCCACACAGAAATGCCAACTGACTCAGCCGAGGCTCGAACCAGCGACCTTCTTGCTGTGAGGCGAACGTGCTACCCACTGCGCCACCGTGAGGCCCATGTATTTATATAATAATTATTATTTTAATGTTTTATTTTAATTATGTTATTAATATTGTTTCCAAATTACATAATAATACCATTAACAGTAAATAGATTATTAAGAATAATTATTATCACATTCTTTGTATTTTTAATGATATTATATCATTATTACCATCAATACATGAATAATGTATGATATCACAATTATTTATTTATGAAATAATTATAAACAAACAAACAACAATAATAACGACTACAGTCAAACAATAATGTAATAAATAATAATGTTTATTATAAATAATAATGATATTTCTTACATTTTTTGTTATTATACTCTTAAATGTTATATAGCCTATATTTATATATTTTGTACTTATTACTATAATAACAATGTACGTATTCTTATAGATTGGAGAGAGACGAGCTGCGCATTTTAAACTTTTATTTAATTATTTATTTTTAACATCTTTCCGCCTGTTTATTTTACAGTGATGCTCTCTCATTTTTATCACCACCTCCTCCTCCAGTATTGTCATGTGACACGCAGGATTTATACTCCACTTTGCCGGAAAAAAAATCAAACCTCGACCAATCACGGCCCGAGGAGGGCGTGTCTGCCTCTCCACATTTGACAGCCGCGGACTCGGCTCCGCATGACGTCACCCGCTGCTCTGCACTCCAGCAGAAACGCGCAAAGATGCTCTGAAAGCAAGACTGCAGCATCTCCGAGTCCGAGCCTCCAGAAACATCGCATCTCCGTCAAGCGCTCGTGCGGCGCTTCAACACACCATCCAAGCTCCATCTGCAGGGTTCATCCACCTGCATGCGGGATCCGCTGGCTTTCTCTCTCTTTCCGTTTCGCTTCTTGTACATTTCCTCGTGCTATTTATTATTCGCGCATCTTCCCAGCTTTTAGCAGAGAGAGTTCTTGCTGACCACTGAGGTCATATATTGTTTTCCAGCAGGAGAGCGCCATCGCAGAGCCGCAAACGAGGACGTTTCCCACATCACTTGTTATTAATATCAGTCCAGCCTCGAGCCTCTGGATTTTTATGCGTCTTTCGTTCTGTATCTAGCGCTGCTACGGAGGATCGACGCACCCCAAAAACCTTCATATCATCGTGGTTTCACATTTAGAGAACAGCATATCTGCGTATTGTTTGTAGGGGATACGAGACCGAGCCTAAAGCTTCTTTATAAAAAATGATGGCCGGTGGGGCAGTGCAGCAAAACGGGATTTTCTCCAATCCGCATCATCACAATCAACAGCCGCACATGGAGTCTGATCCCCCCGATTCCCGCAAAAGACCCCTGGAGACCCCGACGGAGGCCAGCAGCACCAAGCGCACAAACACAGGAGGTAAGAGCCGAATGCTGGCAAACAAATAAGCGTCTCTTCCCAAAAGACAAGACAAGTGTTTTGATGTTTTGTTCCCAGTGGTGAAGATGAAAGTATGATCGTCAATCGCAGGTTCATTTTCGCATCTCGCCATTTAACGTGCTCGCGCTTCGCCAGACATGTGCATCTGAGCTTTTACATTCATATTTACAGTTCGCGTCCATTTTAAGTGGCCCTGAATTTGTGGTTGCGTCTAGTGTTACGCACCGACGACGGTCGTTTACCAAACACGTATTCCTACATTAAAAGCTTATGTATGGGATAAAGGAGTTGTGTATTCCTAAATATAGACTAATATCGTGAGCACGTACCCAAACATTGGAAAACATGGCTCGAGCGTTTACGCATCCTTGTTATCACCGCAGATGACCTTGCGTTATGATCCGGTGCCTTTATAATCTTTTATTTGGAAATGTGAAAATTAATTCTCCAGGTATGGAAGATAAAGGATTATGTTATATTTTTATGAAATATATATAGGTTTATTAGTTATTACAGGACTTGGACTTTAATATTTTTAGTTTAATATCTTATTAAAAATGGGATAATTTCTAAAATGTTCATATTCGTAATTTCAGTGCTCTGAAGTGCTTTAGATGCTTCAATGTTTTACTGTAGTATTTTGTTTATACTGGGCCCATGCTTGCTTGTTTATTATGCATTCCGGCAGATGCCATAAGATGCCTTGTGTGCACTACACTTGTCTGCTTAACTGTTTTGTCATCCAATTTATTTTAAAAACAATATATGCATATATTTAAAATTATTATCCATTCAGATGATTTGTAAATCTTAGTTTGGTTGCAGATTATACATCTAAAACATGGTTTTTTTCTGACCCATTAGGATTAAATTCTTAGCAAACCATTTTATTTGGGCCACAAAAAAATAAAAAAATAAAAAAATAAAAATAAAGGCAAAGCTTAAGATACAAAGCTTCTTTATATTCACATTATTATTAACCTACGGAGTATTTTTCAATTGGAAGACTTCAGATTTTCAAAAAAGGTAAGATTTGTTGTTTTAAATGTGCACGAATCTCTAATTTGTCTTATATTTATTGTTAGATCGAATATTTGTAGTTACAGTTAAAGGGTTAATAGTGGTGCAGAGATGAAGTGATTGGTGAATGTTTACATGTGGAGAATCAATGCAGAAAGCATTATGAATTGTCAGTCAGAAGAAGCATGTTGGACCCGTGGGAGGCATAACAGGCAGATCCTTTTACTTAAATGAAAAGACTTTGATGCTTAAGAGATCTTGGCTTCACTGGAATTTATGTGCCAACTGCAATTATTCAACAGGGTTCCCGCAGTTCTGGAAATTTTTATATTGTCATTTCTTAAATGTCAAAAAAAAAAATCTATAAAAATGATAAAGGAAATGGAAATCACAGTGTTGTAATTTTATGTTGTTATGTTCCATTAAAAATCATCTGTTACAAATTGCTTTTTATGAAATCTCTATAAAATGATCAAAGCTCTTAGTCTGTTAAGTAGTCTAATGGAAATTCATTCATAAAAGCTGTAAGAGCCCAGATTTTATTCAAATGCTCTATGAATTTTATCCAGTTTATTAAAAACATTGTATTTTATGGTATTACATATTGCTATATGCATTGATATAATAACAGTTAACTTATTTTAGTTTCATGATTTAACACTGTGACTCAATTTAAGCATCTGTAGTTATAATTTATACTTTTTTCCAAACTAAATGTTAGGATCTCTGAAAAATAAAATACAAAATGGACTTTTTATTTTCATTTAGTTACTATTCATGTATTCATATTTCCAAGTTGGCAGGACATGTTGATAAAAATCCCAAAGGGAATCTTCTAGATTTTATTCCCATTTAATTTGAAAGAGTTTGAAAAATATGGCACGCATTAACATGATATCATCTACTTAGGGTATAAATGTTCCCGCAGTTTAATCACCAGCAGTTAAACAGGCAGATCATTGTTTAAGTTAGTGCACATGCACTTTTTATAGACTGATTCTGAGGTAAAACTATGGATTGAGGGCAGCACACTGAAACTGTAAAAACACTGCTAACAAAAACTCTGACAATAATATGTCCAATTTGTTTCCTTCTACCATTGACTCTGTTTGATTTAGAGTTTATATGCTTGTATGGTCATATTTAGAGTCACGTTTAGTTTTAACTCTTTATTTAGTAGATTAAATCATGATGTGGAGGACAAATGCCTGTTGGAACAAAGTTATACACATTAAGATGAAAGTCAGTTGGCTTCAAAACAAAAATCACGTTCCTGCCAATTGATCGTTAAGGCTTCGACTTCACCAAAAAGCCTCTCTCCGTGTTCCCGAGCTGTCTCATAAGATGTAATGTTTTAATTTCGCAAATGGATGGACTGGCACGGGACAGTGCTTCCATTTACAAAAGGTTGTTTTAGAGGATACAGATGTCCTAGCTGGACAGCGTTATGGTACTGTGACCCAGTGTGCGTGCATGCGTGCGTGTCGTTTTTACTACATAAAGACATTTTCGGATACCGAATGAGTGACTTGCCTTTTTTTAGATTCCATAGCTTGTGCGTTTCTACCTGCAGGTTTAGAAAATAGACGCAGGATCCGTCTTAGATGGGGTTATTACATAAACATGATTTGCCAGCTGCGTTTGAAGATTCACCTCCACCCCCTCAGACATTTTTACGGGGACCAATAACTGATTCGTCTCTCGCCCACAACCTACAACGCAACACTCCCACTAGTTTTCAGATTAAGCGCACAAGTTTTTATACAACCGTTTCAGAAATACATTTAGGGTGCACTGTTTTCTGCTCCCATGTTTTATCTCTAATCACGGTTCATGGTCGGGCCAATCGTTTCTTTCTCCTTCCTGGATCCTTCTCTCCAATTTCCCATCATGTCATTGATTATCCATGCAGCCCTTTGCCTATTGATCATCATAAAATCGCTTCAAAACGAAGGGGGCGCTGGTTCGGTTTGTTCTTTAATGCACTGCGTCAAAGAAAAAAAAAATCTCATGCAGGATGGCGAGGATTTGGGAGGGCGCTGTGAAAGGCGGCCCCACATTGGATGATTTGCTTGCCTCTCTCAACTCGTCTGCCGTGGAATGGAGGACGAGACCTGAGATAAATATGGATGAGATGAATGAAAGAAGCAATGCGAAAAGCTTCTCCTCGAGCTTTTCGCGCTTGTTAGAACAAAGCACGGTGCTTTCTGTCACATGCAGCAGAAAGCGAGTATTATGTTTATTCCGGGTGCAGTGTTTATATCGGAAGCCATTTTGTTCAGGCAGTTGCTTGGACAACCGGGAAGGGAAAGTGGTCCTTTCATCGCTCCACTAAAATTAGATGCATGAACTGCTTAAGCACAAATGCTGTCCGGCCTAATTCTGAATCTGGATTTGTACATTTAAACTGCATTCATTTTCAATATAGCAAACAAAGCAACGAAGTATATTTGGTTTACTGCTTTGTTGCTGTTTTTTTTAAGGTCTCCAAAGTAAGCTCTCAATCCTCAGGCTGATGTTGCTTATTTTGAACCGTGGCTCTCTTGGGAGCTTCTAGCAACCGGTGATTTGTGTTTACACCCACTGCTTTATTATAAGTAATATCCATTTGGGCCTTTTTTATTAATTATTTTGACTTCTCAGTGAGCATAATGCGTGCAGTCATATAGATGCACACGCAAGGCAAGGCTTGTTAAGATATTAAGTAAACTGGAGGGAAGAATAACAGCGTAGTAACTTGTTCTTGTTTTGTTCCCGGTGTAGCACACAATGGGAGGGACTCATTTCCCTCAAAGGCACTGTTACGGATATGCGTGTATAGTGTATTCCACTGATTTTTCTCAGCCAGGGCTTTGTGTTGACAAGTGACGGGAAATGAGCTTGATCCAACTCAAACTCTGAGTAGATGAACCATGTTTTAGGAAGAGAACAAACGGAGAATGCCTTTTAAAACTGACTATGGCTTATGGGCTTATTTTAAACTAAAAAAATCCATAGTTTTGTTATAAACAAGTGAAAATGAATGAGGTTACAATGAGTTACTTACACTGGAAGTGAATAGAGCCAATATTTTGAGCTTAAGTATTTCGAAAAGTACTTTAACACATTTGTTCTGTTTATTATTTGAACTGCATAGTTGTTGTGGTGTTAAGTTACTGTTTTTGATAACAGAAAAATTATGTTAACACTTTTATTGTTTATGTCTTGTGGCTTCAGTGAGTATTTCAGGGGCATTTACACAAACAACATTTTCAGCAAAATACTGTAAACATTTTGGCCATTCGTTTACAAAAACAATGTCATTTTAGTTTTTTCTTGAAAACGTGCAAGTTATTGCCTTTGTGCCTGCCAACTACAAAAATGTTGTGAAAATGGTGGTGTCATGCACATGCATATTATATGTTCAGTCTTTATATATATGGTTGGGTGTTTGACAACAATATTTCCTTGCAAAGTGACACGGCCAACTACTGGCATGCATAATACAGTGTTTAAGTTGTTACTGCAAATCTGTGTGAACAGGAATTGTTTTTAAAATATAATTTTTTTGTACATTGTTGCATACTGTTATCTTTACCCGTAAAAGTACCCTTATTGTTTACAGATTGACCTATTCACTTCCAGTGTAAGTGTTTAATTGTAATTTTTTTTTTTAAAGAAAAAAACAAGATTAAGTATTTAGTTTTGTTGTAACCAAAATTATGCCAGAAGTCAATGGAGCTTAACTTGTATTGATCCTCCTGGAATAATCTTTTAATTCAAAGTAAAGCTGTTAAATGTATAACACCATCATCAAGCCATGTTAGATTTAAAAGAACAGTGAAAATAACCGGAGAAGTCAATCATTACTGCAGATTTCATTATTATTTCATCCTGTATCTTTATCCATGTCATCAGCATTCACAAAATATTTTCATAATTACAGGAGGACATATTAAAGGTAGACTCTGCCATTGTTTTGTGCTTCACTTTGTTTTGTTTTTTCTATCTGACATGTCCACAAAGATTAATTTTCTCATTCACATTCTTTTAGACAGATGCATCCAAGCGGCCATCCATGATCCACCATTTTCATCAGATATTGTCGGATTTCACGGTAATTTGTTTAATTTTTTGCCAAAATGACATTCCAGATCTTGCTGTCTGCAAATCAGAGTCTACCTTTAACTCTGTGATGCTTCTTGCCTTTATTTTACTGCATAATCACCCCAATGCTTTGTTATATTTCGCTGCACATAATTAACAATGTAACCTTTAAAAACAGCCTAATGTTGTTATGAAAATGTGATGCTTGACATGATATCGTGTCTGATGTGTTACACTAATTAGAGTAGATAATGTCAATTATAGACAGCCTGGACGCAGCCTCTTGATCCAGTTTATGACAGACTTTTTGTTAGATGCTTTTGAAGAGAGAATACTTATGTATGCATGATACACATTATTTATGAACCCCGCGCCATATTAATCAAGGTTAAATTTAGACCCATCCAAATCAAAAGGAGGACAGTCTTGGCTGTGTAAGAAATCTGGGTCATCGCAGAAAAGCATGTATCTGTAGACACAGTCTGAACTGCCTGTTTATAATGTGTGAAAACAACAGCAATTTTTAGTATGCGAGTGAAAAAAAAATCGGGACTCGTCATTTAGAGGTGTTTGTGAACCCAGTTCTGAGTACATTTATTTATGTCACAGTAACCTTCATTATTCCAGTGTTGTTTATGTAATGTATAATCTGATGGCATCCAGAACAACTAGTGTGCTAAATATGAAAGCGGCCATTATTGATTCACCATTTGAGACTGTACTAGTTTTATTAGCGATCTGCTTCATTACACATCCAGATCAATTGACCGGTGAATCTAATGAGATTACCTCAAGAAGACTTAACATGGTTAAAATCATCCCATTGCCTACTGTTAAAGAGACTGTTCACTAATAAATGTTTATTCTGTCTTCATCTACACTGTAAAAAATATCCGTAAATGAACAGTTTTCCATATTTTGTGATCCATGTTTTTATTTATTTTTTGATTATTTATACTTTTGAATCGCATTATGAGACCTTGATCTTTCTTCTGACAACTTTTAACCTTAAAAAGTTGGAAAAAGTGACTTTTATGAACATTTGTACTCACTTTGTAGTCACTTTGTTAAACTGTAGAGTTGAATTTTCAACATCACAAATGGACAGAGCAGAGATCATCATGCCATAATGCAATTCACAACTGCAAATAAACAGAAAACACAAAACTGTTAACAGATATTTTTTTACAGTGAACTTTTCATTTGAACCTTTCTTTTGTGGAACATAACGTGGTCTTTTGATGAAAGTGAATGAGGACTGTAACTGTCAAGCTTCAAAATGACAAAAATATATTTGAACATGTATTTTCTTAAGTCATTATGATTGCTTTGCATGAGAAACCGACTTAAATTAAGCCATTGTTCACTTAAAATGTTGACATCTGCTTGACATTTGCGTGTTTATATTATATCAGAATTATGATTGAAGAATCATACTGTTGAGTCAGATCTAATGAATCAGCTGATCCACGTCACAAAAGCAGTCTTGAATGATTTATTCACAAACCAAACTCATGTGTCAATTGAAGTGAATTACGAGTCCAATTTCAGTCATATCAACTACTTTTAAGCCCAAAGTACACTTCTGTTTTAAAGTTCATGCTTCGACGGTTGGCATATCAGTAAAAATATATTCATGTCTTTCAGCAGTTTGTCCCATCTTTGCTTAGTGTTTGAGCGATTACAATGCCACGAGTTATAACCCATACAGACATCTTTGTAATATTTTAAGCTAGAGTTTCTCAAATGCAGACACTTTTTACCCTCTTTAAACAATCTGTTGTCCACGTAGCCATCCACTGTTACTAAGCTTGTCGTGATAATTAATAAATCCACTTATAACTTGTTGTTACTATATTATCGATTATCAGACAATATATCAACAGGACCAGCAACTTTACAATATCAGCATTTGAGTCTGAAAATTGAGGTTCCGCATTTTTTTCATTTTGTGTGTGCGTGTGGTTAATTAATTATGTGAAATGCACTGCACAACCTTCTGCCATGAATCTGAATGGTTGGCTATGTGAGACTGTTTCCATGAAAAGTGAACATCTTTTCATTCAGATTTTTTTCTGTAGGTTTCCTAATCATGCTAATTTATACCAAAAATATCTAGCCTTAGAGTATGTAATTTCAATTTTATACTGTGATATTATTACTATTACTGTATCGTCATAACTATAGAATGATTAAAAAAAAAGTCAGTTGTATAATTTATCAGAATTATTTCATATTACATAATATTTGGTTGTTTGATCATGCTGCCTTTGCTTTTGCCATTAGTATTTTATGTAAAAGAGTTATAATGTTGTGTATATGTATTTATTACATTTTATTCTGTTAAGCCTCCTGTGGACAGGTGTTGAAAATTAGCAAGTTTGCTAAAACACTCAAACAAATGCATTTGGTTGTCCAGTGTAATTGTGATGTCCATGTCAAATAAACTTTACAAACAATATATTGGACACCAAAATGTCAGATTTGAACTTTTATTCAGTTTTTTTTCCTGCTACCTTGTGGATTCATGTCCGAGCCACATTCTTGCCATCTTTTAGACAAAACTTTTTAGAAAAAAACTTAAATGTGTGTATGTGACCTGTGTTTACAAAGTGTGCCAACTATTCTGCCAATGGACCTTTGTGTATGCATAAAAACTCAAGTATATTTTGGGCTTAATGGTACATTTTTTATAAGCTCACATCTCTATTTACAGTATTTAAACCCAGAAAAGAGAGATCAGTAGATGATTAAAAATGACTCCTTTTGTTATGCACAGAAGTGAAAAAATATGTTATAAAGTGAGTTAACAGTAACAGAATTGTACATTTTGCTGTATCTATGGTTTTCTGCTCAAAACAGTCTGTTCTGTGACGTACGTCTTGTTAACAGTACACTAACACTTCTCTTAATTTGGCTGACACGTAACTGCAGACATGTGTCATTACTTTGTCAGTGATGCCGTTAAGTCAGGCTTTCGACCAAAACATGCACGCATCCTCATCGTCACTGGCGGTGTTAGCTTGTTTGTTTTTCCAGCTGCACTCTGACATTAATAGTGAGTGCCGCGGTCTCTTTTGAATTTTACCCGATTATCAGTATTGGGCCGCAAGTGCATGTAGCTTAGCCTAGCTTGACAAGATAAACTGCTTCTCCAGAATAACAATCTAATCTAAAGCGGCCGTCTTCTGGGAGCTGACACAGATTAATTGTGGTGGAATATTAAGCGTGTACCCAAGCGGCCCAGGCTGAGGGATACAATGTCATGTTAAAGTCACGGAGCAGAGACCATGTACTGTGCTTCTGCTGACCTGGATATGCAGCAACCAGGTAAAAAGTCCAACAATAGACAAAGCACTTGCTGCCCCACAGCTGCCCCACTTTCAGGAAAACCTTCGCTGACCTTTCTCCAGAAGGATGTCTTGTACTTTAAAACATGCGCCATGATGGCCACTAGCTAAAAATGGCTACTTTACAATATCTACACTTAAATTTAGTCTTTTTTAAAATCGTCTTATTTTGATTGGCATGTTTAACAAAATGTGTCTTTATCTCTGATCTTTCCAATTTCCAGACTAATCTACACTGAAGTTCGTCACTGTTATCAGCCCTATTTAACTTCAGCATTAATACACGAGGTTCAGCGTTAATTACAACCCGTTAAGTCCACTGATCTAATTATAGTGGTCTTTTAGTTCTTTGCTAGTCTAGTATTTCAGCTTTACTTTTATTTATAGCTGCCTTCTCTGATTGCCACTTAGGACAATATGAAAGCTTTGGGTTATGTCGGTTATGCATTAAAGCATCTAGGAAGCCACATTTTAGTATTATGATTACTTGACCCAAGTTCATTATAGGAGATTTTAGATCTGCATCCTGAAAGTATAGCATTGGTTTCTTTTTTAGCACAAATGGATGCATGTAAATGATGTAGGGGACGAAATGTTTTTAAAAATAACATCTAATTTATAATGTTTAGTTTTAGTCTAGTTTATATTTAATCTTCTTTAAATTTGCTACCATTTGCTAGTTCTGCACATTCTGGGCATTCAAGCAGCTTGCAGAAGGGCCACCTGGGATGCTTTTTAAACTGTATATATTATTAAAGAAGTTCCCATGTATCCTGAGCACTTGTTGGACACTTTTCCTTCGCTCTCCCTGATCAAATTTATCTGTTAAATAAATAAATATGTTAGTTTGGTAACAATTTCATATGCAGACAAAATTTGTACATGTCTAGATTAAATGTAAACATAATACCAGATTCCAGAAAAATGTGAATATGAATATGAATTATTCAATAATGATAGTAAAATATTATAATTACTATTATTATTAACTATAATTATTTGTTGTTACAATAATTAATGTATTATCATTATTAGTATTATTATTATTAATAATGAAGATGTTACTAATAACTATATGAAAATTGCTATTAATAAAATTGTGACATAATATACATATAATTATTGTAATATATTAAAATCGTATTGTAAATATAGAATAATAATAATGATAATAATAATAATTTGGATAATCATAATTCAATGGATTGCAGCTGGAAGGGCATCCGCTGTGTAAAACATATGCTGGAGAAGTTGGCGGTTCATTCCGCTGTGGCGACCCCTGATGAATAAAGGGACTAAGCCGAAGGAAAATGAATGAATGATTAATAATCATGTATTATGATTTAGATTATGATAAAAGTTTATTTAAATTCTTTGTAAATATTATTTATTTATTCATTATTTTTGTCAGATTATAGTAAAAATTGCTTGTTTAAACCTTTTGCAGAGTTCATTTTTTTTCTTTTTCTCTTTCCAGAGGAAGGCGAATATTTCCTAAAGGTGCTGATTCCAAGCTACGCCGCCGGCTCCATTATTGGCAAGGGTGGCCAGACTATCGTCCAGCTACAGAAAGAGACAGGGGCCACCATCAAGCTCTCCAAATCCAAAGACTTCTACCCGGGTAAGTCCCCTAATTCCAGAAAGCCTTGAAGGGAAACCCTTGTATCTCCTCATTCACTATTATGCAGCACACACTTTAAAGCACCTAGATTACTTTATAGCTTCATTAAACCGTTTTTTTAGTCTATGATAACACATTACCGAAGGTGCCTGCTTCCCAAAGTCAGTGCGACTGGTTCTTAATGAGAATCATATGGGACGCTGTCACCTTTGGGCTTTCGGCCACACCATATGGCCTTTATCAGAGCTCAGGTTGCACATAGTGCCAGATCAAGCAGGGACAAAGAGCTGAGAGACTCAGTTCAGAGCTCCAGTGAATGCCGATACAATGTTTGAATGCTCCTTTTCTTGCACTATTTATATTTAGATGGAAAAGGGGTGATGTTTTGTGTGTGTTGGAATTGTTTCAGATGTTTTCAGGGATGGGGCGACACAGAGGAAATGAGAAGTGGCAAGGGGTGGGGGGAGGGGGGTTCTGGGCTCTCACTTAAAAGGGCTTTGTGCGGTTTGCTCATCCTCCCATCGTTGGCACGTCCAACAGGACACCTCTGTCCTTTTCCCCTTGGGATGTTGAGCACAGAGCGGTGGCCAGCAGTGGCAGATGCCAAATGCTAGACACCTCCTACCCAACCCCCTTTCATCGGTTTTGGCAACCTTGAGTGCTCCAATGTCTAGAGCGGGGAGGGGGTTGTGATGGCTACTGAATTAAGGGAGAGGAATGTAGGGGAATAGTTGCCGGTGCTTTGCTATGGTTGTTTTAGTGCTTAATGGGGGGTTCTTCCTCTCCAGTGAAGGGGGCATCTGTATGGAAATTAGCTTTTTTTCTTGGGTGCGAGTCAAAAGATCCACCTGCTGTGCTACTCTCACGGTGGAGAAAGAGAGAATTTTTGGGCCTTGTCCACACTGGAGAGCAAAGTATAACTTCCTACATTGAATGCACGTTGTCTTTCAGAGTATACTTAAAAGCCATTTACATCACAACGTTTTCACAGTCAACTTTTTATGCGTTTTTTTTCCTGTTAGTTTACATGGCAATGGCGTTTTTGGGACTGAAACTGCTTAAACACCCCAAAACAAAAGTCTTTGAAAATGATGACATCATGCGTGTGTGTGTTTAGAGGAGTATAGATTAAAGGCAAGCCTGAACAAACACACAACAATGGCGGAGTACGTGGTAGTGTTTGCCAACGCTTCGTCAACGAAGTGTGGATTTACTTCACATTACAACCAAACATGGAGACGCGTCATACACACAAGTAGTGCTATCTTCACATCCTTACAGGTATTGTTTACTAACAAGGCGACAGCACCAAATACAGGCCTGACATATGTAATATAGTGCTTTTGGCCATTTTCGTGTATGTGTAAATGCGAGTCGTTTTGAAACCGTTGTCGTGTAAATGTGAAACTTTTTTTAAAATGGATAAAAACTTATATATTTTTTGCTACATTATTGTCATGTAAACATAGCCCAATTTGATAGCACACCAGCATTCAACACATACACAAAAGGACTCAGGTTCTTCAGTAGATTGCTGTTGTTCATTTTTTTTTTCTTAGTGACACAACATCCCGGTTCAGTGTTCTAAGTAACTAAGTAGTGCAAAAACAATTCAAAGTGGATGTTAATGTGTTGTTCATGCATTATATGCAATGTTACAATAATCAATCTGTGCATGTACAGTACATGCAAGCTGTTTAAATGAGGAAATTTGCATCACATTTATGGTACGTTGACCCTTGTGTACAAACCTTTTCCCCTCCATTTTGGCCTTCCATCCACAGAGTGACAGGATTTTTGTATGTAACAAATGTTAACAATATGAATAAAAAAAAAACTGTTTTCCTCTTGTAAATTAAAGGGAATGGGGGCTTTCAGAAATGCATTTTATGTCATGCGATTGAGTCATGTGACCCATTTAGCCCAAAGAAACATTGTACCACAGTCTACTCCTCGTTGTCAAAGATAAATGTTATTTTGTGTATGCCTCAGGCTGCTTTTTTCAATGGAGATTGAAAGTTTAATTGCAGGAGATGTTCAGCGGCAGAACACGACAACGGTTTTACAGGGACACAAGCATTTTAGACTTTTCAATGTAAATGAGCAACTTTTGGAATATGCTAGAAATCACTATTGTGGACTGAACCGATCAAATGTACCTGGAATAATGTAGACGTACCCTTGAGCTGTTTAGGAGAGAAGTGCCCGGTTTATCTTAATTTGGTTAACTGTTTCAATACGCACATCACGTCTCTAAAGACATCATCTGTGATAGAAGCCACGCTGGCATTTAATTTTGGACAAAGTAGCGCTGGCCAGAGATATCCATTATTTCTGCAGAAGGGATTTATTAGTTGTCTTGCCTCCAAATATAGCTCCTGCAACATTTATTGGAAAACAGCCATGCTTTACAATGACCTTGCATCTGTGAAGTGCGTTCTTCCATCTTAAAGATGCCACAAGTTAAATGTAGTTTATATGTTGTTATTTTTATTGACTTGGACGCAAATGCTGAATATATATACTGGATGTTAGTTAAAAGGAAAGTTCAGTCAAAAATGAAAATGTACTCAGCTTGAAGTGGTTTAATATTTTTATGTTTCTTTTGAACACAAAAGAAGATGTTTTAAAAAATGTTGCAAACCATTTACATCCATAACAGAAAAAATATTATGGACATTTTTATTTTGTGTGCAATACAAGAAAAATTAAAGGTATGTTTGTAGACAAAATAATGTTTTGGACTCCACCGACTTTCATTGCATGCACAAAATAAAAATAAAATAACATTACTCTTAAGAGATAAAAGTCATATTGTTGAAAAACTATATATGGGTGAACATATTAAGACAGATTTATTTTTGTACCTGTACTATCCCTTAAATTCATGTAAAAAAAAAAAAAAAAAAAATCCGTTTCAACACTTATGCTCCACAATCCTAAAAAATTAGCACCAGAAATCACATTTTACCACATTTAAGTCAATTTTTCCCCACAGCATTTTCACATGGAAGTCCAGAGGGTTGCATCATCTTTTTGTTTTTATTTTTTTTAAATGGCCAGTGCTCTTCCTCTCAGGTTTCCAGAGTATGTGTATATTCTGACTTTTCCTTGTCCAAGTCACTGATACAGATCCAGCCTTTCTGTCCCTTTCAGCAGAATGTAGCACAATATTAAAGCCTGCTCCTAATCCAGCACCATGATTGCAGCTTTCAGTGTTTAATACCCAGAGAGCCATGCGTCCCTCCCCCCACACATTATCAACATTACTGATTTCTCTGCTGTGTAATCTGCTTAAGACCTAAGCTTTGTGGTCAAAAGATGAAAAGCCGCAATATTACATATCTAGGGGTAGAAATTAGTTTTCTGTGTGTTTACTCAGGTTTTTTCCCCCCTTGCTTCCTTTCTTCAGAGTCATTTTCTCACATAATTCATTTTTACTTATAGTGTTGCATAGTATAATTCCAGCAGAGTCATCTCTTGAGGGAAAAAAAATCTGTTTAGATTTACATAGAGCAGTTATTACAGAAAAATATATATAGCATGTGTGTTTTCAGACATTTAATTTCATGTTATTTACAGATAATATATTAATTTAACATTATACATTTTAAAATGTCATTTTTGACATATGATGTATGACTTAGTACATTTTCTGACCACCTAAGTGTTTATTGGTGTAGAAATGCTTTTTACCTTGACTTAACAACAAATTACCATATTTTTGAACTTAGAAAGTACCTTAAGGCCATAGTACTATGTAAATTTCATGATATACATCACTCTAACATCATCATTATACAATGGTTACCACCCTAATACTTATTTTATACATGTTTGCTAATACTTGTGAGCATTATAAAAGGGTTAGCCTTTATATATATTAAATTAGCAAACCTTAGCAAGTAACTGTGCTTGCTTAACTTGGGTTCATGTCCTGGATATGGCTTGTGAAAGAGTGTCAATGAGCTTGAAATATTCACACTGGGGTCGTGTAATGCTCAGAAGGTGAAGTCGGCCATGTTTTTGAGCAATCTAGCAGCGATGCTAATTGAAAACGCCAACTGCTAAAATGTCAATATGTCTTAAAGCTTGCACATCCTAATTAATGAATCAACACATTTTAGAGCTTGTTAATCAGTCTGTCTGTGAACCCCATTAATAAAGTGCTATGTCTAAGTGCTAGCCTACATGCTAACTCTCTCTAGCATGTGAAAGCGCTATTGTCGGAGATGATGGGATAGACGGCATCTGGGCTGGGGAGGAGAGACGAGGTACCCTTAATCCCCGTGGCTTTGTTTTCTTTTTCAGGCACGTGACGTCATCTTCTGTGCCTGCTAGCCCTCAGTGCCAGCCAGTGCCTGAGACGCGCACGGTCAAACCGTCTTGCACAAAAGAGCCTTGCTTTCCACAGCCAGTTTGAGCCGAGTCTCATCGTAGACAGAGAGATATAGAGGGAAACACTCAGAGGGGGGGCTGATGGGAGTGATGGCGCAGACAGTGATCTTGAAAATAATGAAGATGCCTATACATCAGAGTACATTTGTGATATAATTAGCATGTTGCCCACTTAGCTTGCTGACGCTTGCAATTAGGTTTGACTAGACCTTCTTCAGTGATCATCGGGAAGATCTTTGCATTGTGTGATTTTCTTTCTTTCTTTCTTTCTTTCCTATTTCTGACACAGTCTACCGTTGTGAAAAAGTAATATTCTTAATTGTATTGACTGAATTTATCAAGGGAATTGACTTGTAGTGGACTTTAAATCTTAAGTTACATTTTGTATAATAAATTACTGATATTATAGATATGAAAACTTTGTTAAAATAAAAGCGTAGTTAAAAAGTGCTCTTAAAAATGGTCACTTTACACACTTAAGTACACTTTTAAGTATAATTACATCAAATTTTATTACATTTTTGTCACCATGTGAAGGTGCCAAGTTGTCATGGCACAATAATTGCTGAAATCACAGTATTTTAAAGTGCCCATTCATTCATTCATTTTCCTTTGGCTTAGTCTCTATTTCAGAGGTCGCCACAGCGGAATGAACCGCCAACTATTCTAGCATATGTTTTACGCAGCGGATGCCTTTCAAGCCGGAACCCAATACTGGGAAACACCCATACACTCTCATATGCACACACACTCATACACTACAGACAATTTCAGTTTATTCAATTTACCTATAGCGCATATCTTTGGACTGTGGGGGAAACCGGAGCACCCAGAGGAAACCCACGCGAACACGGGGAGAACATGCAAACTTCACACAGAAATGCCAACTGGCCCAGCCGGGACTCAAATCAGCGACCTTCTTGCTGTGAGGTGACAGTGCTAACCACTGAGCCACCTTGTTGCCCTTAAAGTGCCCATTTTAACAATATTTTTTGCTTATCTATTACTACAATAAAGTTTATTATTAAATACAGGTACATCTATCTTTAGTTGTATTGTAAATACTTCGCTGTACTGTAAAGTACACTTATTCTGTTGATACGACTATCCTACTACTAGAATTTTAGTTGTATTACTCTGTATTACATTTAAAGTAAATATTATATTTATATGCTCTAAATTTAAATGCTTCTAAAATTTTCATAATTAAAAAAACATTTTATTAATACATAATATATAATATATTAAAATACAGAACATTGAAAATGAAATATAAGGAAGTATTTAGGTATTTTAGTAAGTAAAAAGCACTCTTAAGCTCAGCTAATCACATACTGTATATCACAATATACAGTAAATGTAAATATAATTAAGGGTCCAAAAACATTATTTAAATGTAGTATTTAAAATATATTATTTCTGTAGTAAGCACTTAAAAAAATTATTAAAATGTACTTCTTTTTCACTAGAGTGTCTTTCTGCTCAACACCCTCTCTTTCATTTCTCTTTCCTCTCGGGTGTTGTACTTTTTGCTGCAGTAATGTGTGGCTTTTTCCGTCAGATGTAATAAAAAGCCTCAGAGGGACTTGCCATTAATAGAACGCTGCAAATTTATTCCAGGGATCAATTTTTGCATCATGGGAGTGGAGCCTTGTCCTTAACTCCGGCCCTCCCTCTCGGCCGACCACCATCTCCAGTGCATCTCTATGAGGCTTCAGCACAAACACTATTGATCAGTGGTACCACTGCAGAGAGAAAGCATAAAGGAGAAAAATTCGCCACCAGAATAGCAGGTGCATTCCCTTCAAATTTAAAAAAGCCAATCTCTTTCCACCCAGGAAGTCCACTGGCTGAATTATTTTGATCATTTTCACCTCGAATCAATAGCGTCAGCAGGGGATGCAAGTAATGGATGACTGAAATGCAATCTTTTGCTTATCCAGCTCTGAAAACCCCACAGACAAACACTTCAAGGGGCAATAGAAATCCATTTTTTTTAAGTCACCCTCTTATTGTTTTTAAACCTGTATGACCTATTTTATTAATAATGTGAATGAATGTTTTTGCAGAAAAAACAAAAAAGATTGGTGTACAAAAAAAAAAAAAAAAAAAAAAAAAAAAAACTTGCTCCAAAGAAGAAAGTCTTTAAAATAGTAAAATAGTGATGTACCAATTTATGTTTGTTAGCCAATAATATACATTTTTGATGATACTCGATACGTCGAGTACAACACACACTTAATACACAAATACACTTCATTAAACATGTACACATAGATATCACCTATATGCTATGGTGCAGGTTGACTATGTCTGTATAAAATAACTTATATTTGATTGTAATGCAATAATGTGCACCTTTTGTAAAGCTGCTTTGACAATAATTATTTTAAAAAGCGCTTTGCAAATAGAATTGAATTAAAAAAACTTGAACTTTCAAAGTTGGCAGATAAGCGTTGGAAGTAGGACTTTTTTTGACAGCACTAACATTATGCACAAGAGTTCCTATTCATCATCTTTATTAGTTTGCAAAAATCAAATTGCAATCCAAACTAAATCGTATAGTGTATGTTGTTGAAAACCTTCATGTAAACCACTTGATTTTGAGTGTGATTTTGAGTTAATGATAACATCTTGCACATACATATTGCATATTTAATCTACAGGCATTCTGACAGCCAAAACAACAATGGCGAACTAAAAGACTGGATATTTCTTGATGACAACGCCAACTACTGGCCATTCATGCATAATGCAGCTTTTTTCATGGTTTTCGCAAGTCTGTGAATAAACGAATCTGTTCATTTAGTAGAACGTTGCCATGCAAACATACCCAAAACATGTAGTCACATTTGTGAAAACTGAAAAAATTATTAAGTATATTGTTAGTTGTGAATAGCATTGCATGAAGCACAGCTTAAACTGAATTTTAAACCAAGCTTTCTTTTGGTCAACGGAACAAATTTGCGTACAAACTAAATTTGTTAGGGGAACTTTATGTCTACCAATCATGTAGATTACAATGGAAATGACTGGAATTTGCTTGTAAATGTTTATCCACCTTAAGATGGAAGTATCAGGCAAAAAACTAAGCAAACAAAAGACCATGCTTATATAGAATGAGATGTGGCTGATTAAATGAGTGTACTATAATCTGCTTAAAGTTTCATCTTTTCATTAATCTTCCCTTTTCCTGAATTTCAGCTACAATTTTGTAGGAAAATCTGCGGAATTGACTTTGTTTAAAGCGTTTCTGAATCATCAGCTCAGTCAAAATATTAAACACAGACACGCTTCAGTTATGATGTGTAAACCTTTGTAAAAAGAAAAAAAAAAAAAGGACCAATTCAACAGCCAGCATTTCACATGCAATAGTGGACATTTCTCATAATGTAATACGTTTGGATTGTTTTTGTAATCAGTTGTCATGGAAACGGTACAAACAAAAGATGTCAGCCCTGCAAATTGAAGCCAGTCATGACAATAACTGTAAACCATTTTGTAGATCTGCAAAAACTTTAATCCAGCATTCCTGTATAGGTCTGAGTGGTGTTCACTGTCTGACTTGCCATCATTAGACCAGGCACCGAGTGGGCGAGAGCTTACAGGCACACAGCTTAGACCTCAATAACTGTCCCATACTCGGGCAATGTTGGGAATAGTGCAAATATCCTAAAATACCCTCTCCAAATGGTCTGACCCATCTGTAAGTCCTTCCTGTGGTCTATATAATAACCTCAGACTCTGAGCTTACCGCCTGACGCTCCTGTCATCACCATATTAGACTCAGAGTTGTGTGTGTTTGTGTCTCTGTCTGCATTTATCAAGGGATTTGAGATATTTATGACGGTGCAGTTTTGAAACTGAAACACGCGGGGACAGAAAGAAGGAAAGAAGTGGACAGAGGGAATGAGTGACAGTGTTAGGAGGGGGAGGAGTGATTGAATATGTAGTTGTTTGAATGGTCAATGATGAGTCTAAACTGTGCGGGACAAAGAGGAGTGGTGGGCCACTCTTAATGACAATAGGAGCTTTTGACATTGTTGACGCCGCAGCTCCTGGAGTGTTGGGGGAGGTGCAGGAGCGCAGGCTGCTCTCCCATCTGCCTGAGGAGGTGTGTGTGTGTGTGTGCGCTGATGGAGAGACTGAAAACAAGAGGAAAATAGAGAGAAAGGAGACAGCAGAAGTGAGAGTGCTATGCGCTGTGCAAATCTGAGCTGACTCTCAGTGTAACACTTCATATGTAGCCCTTTTCATAGCTGGCATTTCAAGATTACTGGCATTATTGGTAACACTTTACAATACTGTTGATTAATGTGAGATATTGCATTATTAACATTAACAAAATGTAATACTTTTGTTATACCATTTGTTTATTTTTGTGAATAAACTATGTTCATTGTTAATTTGTTAGCTCGGTTTTATTAAGTAATATTTACTAATTCATAACAAAAGAGGTATTTACTGTATGTTGAAATTACTGTTGACTAAGAATAATAATAATAATAAATGCTTCATAACTGTGTAAAAATTAATATTTTAAGGATGTGTTAAGGTTTTATATATATAAAAAGTAATTAAAAATGTAAACCTATTTTAAATTATATATTTTAAAGTTTAAAGTAAAACATTTGTTTAATTTTTAATAATAATAATTTGTAAATAATTTGTTTGTTATTTGTATAATGTTATGTTTATTAAAAAATAATGACGATAAATGTTGATTTATATTAAACATACATGTTTTACATTATATTTATATATATTTAATAATTGTGTAATAAAGTAGATATACAAATATGTAAAGAAAATATGACATGTTGTAAAATATATTATATTTTTTACAGATAATGGCAAAAAAAAAAAAACTACAAATAGTTTTATGATTTTAATACCTCTGATATGGTTTATGTTTATACATTTAGTTAGGTGTACATATTTATATACATAATATACACAATATAAATTATATTTTATTATATTGTATTATATTATATTATATTGTATTGTATTGTATTATATTATATTACATTGCATTATATTTTAACAAATGTCAACATATCATATTATCAAATGATGTTAACATTATCATCTTATCAGCCATTGGTCATCCATGCTTCATTTCTATCACTAAAAACTCTTGTCAATTGACTGCTAATGCTTATGCCGTTATATAAATAGTTACATCAGTCATATTAAAGAGCAAATGTCTCTAACCCCCAGCAGTGATAGTAGTTGCATCGAACAAGTCCCTTTTTTTGGGTAAAGCTCATGGAGGGTGTCAGTGGGAGTCCTGCCGTGTTACATAAGGGGGCTTGTCTGTGTGTTTTTGTGTGCGTGTGTCAGTGGAGTAGAGATGATGAATGTGTCAGTGGGAGACAGTCATCCTCATCTCTGGCTGCGTTCACTCTGTCATCTGCTGCACACTTTATGATGAGCTCATCAGTAAATGCTCAGAGCTCAGCCATTCAGGCCCTTGACAGATTTTATGTATATGCGTGGATATTTAGGTACTTTTGGTGGGAGAAGCTTACATTCAACTCTTGTCAAAAGTGAGTGGCTTTGGATAAATTCACTTGCTAAATGACATGCTATGTATGATGCAATTGTGTATTAATTTGGATAAATAAATATTTTTCACAGGAACTGATTTTGCGATACTCAAATCACATGACTCCACATTTACATTCACATTCACTAGATTAAACTGCATTATTTGTTGTGTCCTATTTATATCTATATATTATACATGTTGAAAAAATGTGAAATTAAGTTTTGAATAAACAAATAAGCATTATGTCAAATATAAACTTACACTGATATAATACATAAGAAATATACACACACACACACACACGTACTATGTAAATACAAACTTTTATTTTGCTTGTGATTAATCTTTCCCCCGTATATGTATATGGGACAATGTACACTAAACGAGGCAAAAACAAATCCTGAGCAACCCATCCCATGTACTTTACCCTTGCTATGATCTTTTATTATCTGGCAGGAGATACAGAATCCCCCGATGTATTCCAGTGTCAATAAGGAACACAAATCAATGATATCTTGTCTATGTATGTGTATATAAATGCATGTATATGAATGTGTATATATATTTATATATTTCAAAACATTATTTTTTAATCTTTTCTATTGTATCAGGCTATGCTGAAATTAAGTCCACAAAAAAATTCTCCCTAGTATACAACAACAACGTTGCCAAAACTACAATAATTTTCTCTGTCAATATACCAACTGTTCAGTATATCATCAACACTTTCAAAATCAGCATTAGACCTTCTAGATTGATCTGGACTCTCCTGCCTAATAGCTGCATGCGAGGTCTTCAGGATTTGTCTGATGAAGGTGGGATGTCTCGTGAGGTTTGGTGTGGAGCTCACACCACACCCCCTCACCCCCCCTCTGTCCCAGACACGCCCTCCTCCTCCCTGCGGTCCCTCACTCCCCCTCTGAGACAAAGCAGGCTTTGTTAGTCTCTACACTCGGTTGCCTCAGAGATGGGAATTAAAGTGACGGTTCCAGAGGCAAGAGGTTCCCCTCGACCATCATCATCATCACAGCCGTCTCGCTCTCCGCTTCTGCAGATACAGCGGGCAGGTAGACAGGAGACAGAGACGTCTCTCGCTCTTCTGCCCATGAAAATCTGCCTCTGGGTGAGAAAATCAGAGAGCGTCAGATACTCTGACAGTCTGCTCACGTACGGATGGAGAGCTTTCAGACTCATAGGCAATCACTAAAGCACCCGGCCTCCATTTTGAAGGTCCCGCCAATTGGAGAAAGCAGCAGCAGATGTAATGCTGTGCAATCACTGGCTATTTAAAACATCATGTAAACAATAATCATTTTCAGATATTTCATTGTTAATTTGTTGTAGCATGGAGATATGAATTGTAAATAATGTAAAAGAAAAGTAATACCCCTGCTGCTGCCTGACGCACATATGGCATAGTTATTTAATTATGTATATAATCTAAACTGTTAAGCTGTTGATAAATTTAGATATTGAAAAATATATATTATTTTATGTTTTGTAAAATACATAGACAAATAACACAATTATTTTTAGATTTTATGTACTAAGGTAGCATAGAAATGAAAATAATAAATAATAAATAAATAAGTTATAACCATATTTAAAATAATAATACAATACTAAATAAAATAACATTTTAGATTGCTGAACTAATATAATACACACAATTTAAAAATAGCTGATATAAATTTCTGATTTAACCGTTGCATATAATTCTAATAAGTAACAAATTGAGATTAGTACATTGTATATATATTCCTTATACTTACTCAACAGAATAATTATTCAGCAGCAATATTTAATCAAAATCAAACATCACCATGTTAATCAAGGCACCTGATTAATAATCATTTTAGCAAGTGAAGTGCAATCAGCGAGCACAAAGGCCTCCAGCTCATTTTTGTAATCATGGATCCGCCATTATTATACCTGTCTTGCTGGTTCCAGAAGCATGTGCTCCAGTTGCATAATGAGGCTAGAAGTGCAAAATCATTTAAAGCCTGCATCTTGCATTGGGGAAATTTACCATTTGGGACTTAAATAAGAAAAGCCCCTTACATAAGGCTGGGGACAATGGAAAGCTGCATTGTGAGGAGTAGGGGAGCACCTTTCCTCCGAAACGGAAGGTGGTGAGGAATGACAAAGAGGAGTATTGAGCGCTGGCGGTGGTTTTGTTTCTGGAGCAGATCCAGCCTCCTCGCCGAGGGGACAAAGCTCCCCCTCTGTGCCTCAACAGAGCCTCTAAAGGCACCGGGTCCCACAGCTGCCTCCCGCTCCGCCCCTGTGCCTCCCGAAATCTCTAATCCCCACTGAATGACCCCCCCCGAACTCCCTTTCCCTCTCTCGAGCACCTTGAGCCCACCAGACTGATGATTCATTTCTCCTGCATCCCGCGTCAGCTGTCCAAACGCTGCCTTCAACACACCGGCTGTAGGCTCGTATTAATTGCAGCAGATCGGCCACGGCTAATTATCTCTGACCCCTTCAGCCTTGTAGGCGTAGCGCGTGTCTGTGCAGTGACTGCAGGTTAGAGAGCAAACATTCGAGAGTTTGCGTGCACAGATATGCAAATGCCAGACTGCCGTTTAATATACATGCAGGAGCCATTGTGTTTGTTCATGTTTGGTGGAGGAGCAGAGGTTGGTGGAGCTGTTTGTGGGTCAGTTATGGATCAGGGAGAACAGTTGTTTCTCATGGGGAACTCCTGAGATGGTCATGTGACCTCAGCCTTCTGGAATTAGCAGGAGGAGTGGGAGCAGTGCAGCCCATTGACTGTAAGCAACAGAAACTTGGTCACCTTAAATATAGAACTATATGAATTATTGATCATCAAAAGGTATACACACAGTTTTTATCCAAGCATGCATATGTGTGAGAGGATAATGATGTCCTTGACAGAAAGGAAAATAATAAATAACATTTTAATGATGTTTTATTTAAAAAGGATAATAATATATAGTAATAATAAACAGTAAAAAAAGTAAATAATATACAATAATTTAAAATGATTATTTGATGATTTAGGTGTGTGAGGAAAAAAATGAAAAAAATTTAGAAATATTACAATCTATTTTTTAAGTGTATGTGATCATAATATTAACATACTTGACAAAAAAGAGAGAACATGATAAATATGAAATTTTATGCTAATGCACAACATTTCAACATTTTGTAATTTTTAAAAGACGATTTGGCATTTGTTTTTGTTTGCAAGCACTTTGTAGGAGTTCTAGTGCCAATGTCTTGTCATCCCTTTGATTTTGCAACTCCTGGACCAGACTCAAATGCAACAGAGATGCAGATTATACTTTGCTGTTCTTAATGCAGGCAAGCCTGTATGATGTTGGCTTTTCAGTCACATGAAACCTTCAATCGCAGACACAAAAGAGATTGCTAATTGCTATTTTGCTGATTGCTAATTGCTATTTGCTTCTCAGCTTTCGCCAAAGCCAAATGTTCCCCCCAAAACATTAAGCTGATGCACCACTTGGCCTTTTCCCATACAAGATCAAGCATTTTCAGCAGCCCCTTTAAAATATTGATCTTTCAGTCCGTGTTTCACAGCTAACCGCTCATTTTGCATGCTAATACTGGCAGTGGAGGGTGGGGGAAGATCCACACGTGTGTTCAAAGCTCCACAATCAGTGCTTTCAACCTTCACGCCCAGTGTTTCACCTCTTTTTTGCCCACGCAGGGCAGGTGCAGGCAGACAGGGCAGCATTTCAGAGCCTCTTTTGTCATGAAATGTTAGCACTTTACAGCACAGGTTTTTTTTTTTACTGGCCAGCGCCGTGAGCTCCATGCCAAATTTCAGGAAGGAGGATAAAAGCCAAGTGGATTGTGAAGACACCCACACCCTTTAACCGTAAAAACGAGTGTAATGCTTCTCTGTTTTTAACCGAGAGCTTCTTCATTCTTAGTGGTGTTTGCTAACTCTTGAAACTCCCCAAGCAGAGCTGAATAATAGCTCTGGTTACGTATGCATTTTGGCAGCCGCAACGAAATGATTCTCCTGACAGGCAGTGCTGATCGCATCCTTTCAGACATGAGCTGTACATTCACCTAAGGTGGCCTAAAGGGGCTTCGGAGCTGAATCCTAATTGTACTGTTAGCCAAGCGACTCTGGGTTGTGTACATTGCCGTAGTGGTGACCCGAGGCGGTGTCATGATTGTCCATGTGCAGCAGGGTTGTGCATTGGTGAGAATTAAATTGAGAACATTCAGTTCTATATGTCCAATGTTTAAATTGAATTCAAATTGAGGAAGCAAACAAGATGCAGATTTGCAACTTGTATTTTGAATCGCAAGAGACTGAATGTAATCAAAGATAGTTTTTATTCTTAATTTTAAATAAAAAGAAGTCAGAAATGTTTAAGTAATATACTGTTAATAAACATCCAGATTCTAATAGAAAAGCTAGATTAATAGATTATTAGCAGATTAGATAAGCAAAAAAAGGAAAAAAAGCTTAATATTCTTGCAATAAATTGAAACATTTGCATTCATTTTTAAATTTAATTCTATTATTGCAATTTCATTTGAATTGATTGAATATGCTTGATGAATCTGTATCATCACTGGCAGATTATGTTTTAAATAATTGTTGAAATACGGTGTAAAACTACATGATTCTGCAAAGAAATCCCACCAATCAGAGAAGTGAAACAAGCTAATCAAAAAGAACATACCTATGACATACATTTATATTTATATGAGTCATATATTGTTTCTTCTTGAATGTTTGAATGAGTTTTATAATTGTCCAGTTGTTTTAATTTAATTATGTCATTGATGCAGCCTGATACAACTATAGTTTTATTTCTCACTAAAGGCAAATACAATCTTGTTTCTTTCTGTCTGATTTGCTTCAAAGTTTGTAATGTTTTGATTCTGTACCTTTAACTTAATAATTGTGTAACAAAGACTCTATGAAAAAGTTAAAAGAAGTAAAAAAACAAGGTTGCCAAATAAAAAGTGGGCAAGCACTGCTGAATTATCTTCAGACAATTGCCAAATTCGACAGTAGAGTAAACTTCCTGTCTTCCTGTCACTGCCGTTCAGCTTCCTGTGAGGTGTGGCCAAATCAATTCATATTTATACTCCAGAACTGAACAGGCACCAACTCTTCAATTCAACCCAAATGACTTCTGAGAAGTGATGTGGCTGCTACCAGAGCACAGTTCTTGGACTGCCAACTCTGCATTACACAAACGCCTTCTGTCTCTACACATCTGCATACACATGCAAGATCCATTCATATGTTGGCAAATGCACACATTGCATGTTCATCACAAGCATTAATTCTGCACGCCTGTCAGTATATTCTCATAGCGCCTTAAAAGGCAAGTGGGGGTGCCTCATTTTCAGGTTGACTTCTTCGGTCTTGCTTGGCTCCTCAACCCTATTGCCTCACTCGAATTCCAGCTGTATGAAATGGGGAACAGATTGTGTGCATGATGTAAAACTGCAGGCATTCTCCCGTTGCTATGGATAAGGTCATCTGTTGAGTAAACTCGGAGCAGATTAATACGCATTATGAAAAGTCGAAAACTGAAAACACAGGTCAGAACAATAAAAACGAAAACAGCTCTTCTGATGGTCTCTTAGAGTAGACCACAAAAATAAAATGAAAGAGGTTAGTGCTAAAGGGTTGCGATAAGGAGTGGGCTGAAGAGTGAATCTTGGCTCAGGGTTCGGAGACACTGAAAACACTGATAAAGAAACAGAGCAGCCTTGGATCTCCAGGCCCAGTCGCCTCCATGGACTCGCAGGCGATGATGACTCACAGGCCAGTGGAGGAGGAGGCCCAGACCCGAGAGGACGCTTAGCAATTAGCAGTACTTGGACATGATGCTTTGGGGGGGAAGTGGCAGTAGGTTTGGATGGTCTTGTTGTGGGTTGTTTGGGGCAGCCGTGCCAGCTGACTCAATCTGCCTATCGTTTAGGCGGGCGATGTTTAGACATTTTTGATGGACAGCAGGCAAGCAGCGACAGGTGTGTGTTGGGCTTCGAACACTTGTGTGGAACCCAATACCTCCACTGGGAGATGCGTTCAACGAGTTGAAGGGACGGGAAAAGCATTTAGATGTAGATTTAAGGAGGATATGTTTCCAGGGTGGCAGGCTATGCTATGTTAGCAGTCTGATATTGTGGTAATAACGTAACGTTTTTTACGGTTGCTCACCAGTTTTATCGACTTAGCTTTTCTGATAGTGTTTTTTGATACTGTAATGCAAATTTTCACTCTTATTAGTGTTTTAATAATATATGTACAATATAAAATATAATCTTATCATCATCATTGTAAGATAATAAATAGTGATTATTTATTAATTATTATAATTATTAATGATGGTATTTTTAATAATTATGTTTAATAATAATAATAATAATAATAAGTCTTTTTAAATATGGTTTTCCTTCATTTTTGTCCTTAGCTGATCAGTTTACAAATTTGTTATAAACAAATGAGAAGTTTTTCCTGTCATTTTCTGCCGTTTTATTATTATACTATATTTTCTTGCACAATTGTAGTACTATTGGTGCAACAGTAATACATTTGTTGATTTATTTATGACATAAAAAATAATGATAATAAGCAATATAATGTAATTTATTATTACTAATAATTATTAATAATTGCAATAAAATACTGACAATCTTAAATTATTATTATTTTTATTATTATCATCATCATCATCATCATTATTGACAATTTTAATAACACCAATATAAATAGCCATTTTTCTTTTAAATTTCTTTTTTCTTATTTTTGTCCTTAGCTGATCTCATACCAGATAACAACAGCATGGAAACACTTAAAGTCACAATATCTTAAAATGGCACAAAAATAGTCAAAACATTCCCTGACATTTCCCAAGAAACCCTAGAGTTTATGTTGAGAATGTGTTGATGGGACACCACCTCTCCATCATCTCCATTTCTCAGTCCTTCTCTCTGCAGCTTTCTTACATCTTCATTATTCATAATAAAAGTAGGAAGGACGAAAGGAGGGGAAGAACAGATCTTAATTGGGTCGTATGCGCACTACACACCTCTGGGTTACTTTCTCCTCTACAGCTCAATGTAGATGGCCATCAGTCACTGTTTGAATCATTTGTGCAAGCCCGGAATTCACACCAGCTCCGGTTACAACACCAGCCTGCGGAGATTGCAAATGCACTCTGGGATACGAGGCGGCGTACATTTGAGCGTGTCATGCTCTCGTAGCTTAATGCAAGCACGTTTTTAAGTGAACCGATACGCGGTGAATAATGAAGAGTCTTTGTGTAGGTGTGCGATGTGCAAACATTTCAGAACATGTTGACACTTCGGTCAAGCATTTTTCCTCGGGTTAGCGTGCATTTAGCATAACAAGCTGTTATATATGCACTGAATCTTCTTGTATTTAGCAAATCATTTTTGTTTGATTGAGAGCTACAATAAGTAAGCTGGACCAATGTGCAAACTAAACAACCTCTTGAGGATAAATGGTTTTGATAAATGTTCACAAACACAGATGCAATGGATTTGTGTTAAACGCACATGGCTAGAAAAAAATAAAAATACCCACAAATCCTTCGCAAGTGCGTGGCAGGTCTGACTGAAACTGTAGTCTGTGCAACACTTGAAATCATTTCAGCAGTAAATTCATCAGCTGTAATGCAAGGACGCCTCTAACAAGGAGTAAACGCTGAAGCATCTATGGATTTTACACCTTCTCTCCGTTCAGCCTGCAAGTCAAAGGCAACTGGTGCGTTTAAACATCAGCAGTCGTAAATCAGCGACTGTAACTCTTTCAAAAAAAGATGTGCTGAAAATACCTTTTGATATTTTTATTAGAAGCCGTAACTCTCGCGGCTATCGATGATGCAAACGCCAAAAAAGTTGTAAGTGTTAAGTGAAATGCTGCTCAGACTAGTTTGTTAAACTTTTCGTTTCAGCTGCTCGAGAGTCTGTCTGTCAGAATGTGAAGCCATTTGTCCAGAAATAACATTGCATTCTTATCTGTCTTACGGCTTTGTACGCAACAGATTTATGACAGTAAATAGCTGGTTGTGATCTTCAGGGCTTAGGTCTGCAAAATGCGAATTTAAGAAGCAAGTCACACTGGATTACAGACTCAAATGTGTCTTTTGAAACGTCCCATTTTGGCAGCGATGTCCCTTTCTTTCTTCTGTCCCTTGAGATTAAGCATCTCCAAATGCAGTTCCCTCTTCAGAAATCTGCCCAACACACCCGTGGAGTTGGCCTCGGCTGCCTCTTGACTCATTTCCTCATCAACAGTGAGTCAGTGTCTAAGCTCATGGACCCTGTCTTTATTTTTATTCATTTCATATGTGAAATGTAGATTATATGTCTAGGTTGTCACTTGGATACCTTTTAAAAAAAAAAAATCAATTACCTTTTGGTGCTTTTTGAATGGCAGTATTTAATTCTTTAATTAAATGAGTGTACAATATTTTAGTTAAATGTTTTTTTTTATGTTTTGTATTTTTAGGGGATTTTATATTAGCAGTTAATATTATTCAGTAGTCATAAGTTATGTATGACCTTTTAATCACTTGTTGAGCACAATTATCTTTAATATTTAATATTAATATTTAATAACGTGATATAATTATAATTGTCGTAAATCCAAAGGCTTTGGAAGTCGAAGTTAAAAATGGCAAATTAAAAAAAGCTATGGAAGTTTGTTATTTTTGTTGTTTGAAACTAACTTGAAATGAAATATATATTTTCCTAGACATTTCAAATATTTTAACATGCAAATAAAAATATCAAATTTAAAGCTGATTTCTCAAAAAAATTGCTTATAATAAGATTTGTTTACCAATAGAAACCAAACGTTTTTTCTAAATAAAATTAGTTTCCCATTCATTTCCAGTGTAAACATGACAATGACCATTTTTAAAGACCATTTATTCATAAATTAAGTTATTTTTTAATTACAGTTTTTTCCCCATTCACATTCACTAATTATAAACATATTTACTAAGTATTCATTCTAAATTTTGAATTTAGCCACGTTAGGCATGATTAATAGTGTTGTTTTATCATTGCATAATTTTCTTAAAGCCCTAAATATATCACATGACATCAAAACTGCACAGATTACCAAAATATGATGCAAATATCCAGTGTAAAAACTCCCAGGAGCCTCTAAATCAATGTCCGGCACCTGGCAGGAAAGTCCCATCTACTACTGTTTTTTTTTTTTCAACTTTCTTCTCGAGAGTTGGGTTTCTTTCTGAGTAATGTTACCCCCTCTTTCCTCTCTTTATTGGTGGGCTGGACATTTAGAATAAAGAATCTCTTTTCGCTTTCCCTTTTATCGTGTTCCCTTCCTCGCTGTGTCTCTTTCCCTCACGCAGCCTGTTGTTTTGTCTCTCACTCTCTCTTTGTCCCTCTGTGAGGTCTTGGAGGGCTGTGCAGGAAGGTCTTGAGAGGGTGAGAGAGTGAACATTAGGGAAAAGATGAGGACAGGAGCCCAGGCCAGGGATCTCTTCAGCTGTTTGCGCCGCATGGGCCCCGTATCCATGGCGACATCACTTTAGATGTTGGGGGTTGGGGACGGCTTGGGTCAAACTGAGGAAAAAGGGGTGGACAATCCCAGCAGTCCTCAATAAGAGTGACATCACTGAAGAGGAATCCACTCTTTCTTCCAGATCCTTTGTTATTCTTCAGAGACCCTTCTATCCTTCCTCTGCTGTTTGGAGAGCTGGAAAGGCCAAGTCCAACTGATTACAGGGACAGTTCAACCAAAAATGAAAATTATGGCTTCATTTAATCATACTCATGTGGTTTCAAAACCTGACTGTCTCCAAACATTTTCTGCAATCAAACAAGTTAGCTAGGTCAAAGTTTAAGATTTATTTAATTGAACTGCATATAAAATATCCATCCATTTGGACTTATAATACAAGATCAGCAGATATACTCTTACTTAAGGTGCCATTTTTTCATATAGCGTTAGGTCGATCTGCATTCTCCAAGTATGCTCCATATGTATGGAAGGAGCTTCAAGATATACTGCATATGAAATCTGTACCATCTAGCGCTATATTTAAATATATTTTAAAGACTGTCAATTAAGAACAGTGCTTGTTTTATTATTGATCATTTTTATATTATTTTTGTGTTTATTGTGATATGTATATTTTTTGTAACTGTGCTGCCTGTCTTGACCAGGACTCCCTTGTAAAAGAGATATTGTATCTCAATGGGACATTCCTGGTTAAATAAGTAAATAAATAAATACAGATTTAACAAAATAATCTTCATGTGATACATATTTGTAAATCAGACATAACTGAGACTAGATTTCTGTAATAGCACTAATGGGCCCTTTTCACATTGCCGGGTTTCTCAGTAGCAGAACTCGTCATAGTTGGGTAAACTTAAGAGCGCTGTGAATGGGAGAGTTTAACAAATATTTGTTTTACAATCCTATTTGCTGAAATAAAACTTGAAACTTAAAACTTGACGATGGTGTTATCAGGACTTTCAGAAAAAGGAAACAAATTGTGTGAGACTGATAACGGCAGCCGGAAGAGAAAACAACTGTCCCATAGACGGTGCATTAGAAACACCTTGCACAAGCGGTAATTCATTTTTTGTAATATGATGCAAAGATTACATAATACATACATAAATACATAAAAATGTTCATACGGATTTAACATGTTGATGACCGTTAAATGTGTCATAAATATGCGTCTTGTGAAAAGGGTCAGTAAAACTAATTCATTTTAAATAAAAAAAAAAACAATAAAGTTTGTATATTTATCAATAAATCCAGTAACATTCAATTTACTTTACCTAACATAAAACCTCTTCTTCCCCATTTAGCCATATACTATTTTTAACTGAATCAATGTAATTTTCACAATAATTTTTCTTTTAGATAAAATCTAAATATACAAATAGCTAATTATATTAAATGTTTTGTGTGTGTGTGTGCGCTGAATTTGTAACTGTTTCTTATACATTGCTGACATATCAAATTATATATATATATATTTAAAATGATTAGCTTCACTAAAAATATTTTACTAAGAAACACATTGAATGAAACATTGTAAAGTAAAAAAAAAAAAAAAAAAAAATTTCTTGTGACCAAAGCGACCAACCTATGCTGTTTTGGACCACAATTACCTTTATGCATGATTTTTTAAAAATTTATCATTTTTGGTGTTTCACAGAAGCAATAATGCTGTGCAGGTTTGAAACAAAGACAGAATTTTGGATTTTAGGTGAACTATCCCTTTAAGAAGCCCTGGAAAGCGAGGTTCCCATCTGCCCCTAGTGACTGCTTTACATGCGTTAGTAGAGGCCCATAAAGAAACGTCTGGATTTAAAGTGTCCATCCTGCCTGACAGACTATAAAATGTCGTTTTTCAAACAGCATCAAGAGATCCGAATGGAAACTCTCTCTGAATTTCCAATCCCCCATCTTTCTTTTTCGGTGATTACATAAGCACATGCAACACCCCGTCCTTTCTGTGTTTTTTTATTTTAAAGCCTTACGTCATCTGCAGCTGCCCCGCAAAATGTTCAGGGTCTTGCCAGTTGCTGATGTGTCCTTAAGTCCATTCCCAAACTGGCCCCCTCCCAAACATCCATGTAGTTATTAACATAATGGTGCACGCTGACACCAACAGGACCCCAGGTGTCCCATGTTTTAATTTGCCTATTGCCGCAGTCAGCACTTCATCTCATAGTGGGTGCTCCATGTTGAAACAATGACCCATGTGCTCCTGTGGGACTCATGTAAGTGGAGGCTGCAATCAGTCGCCCTTTGATGGGCGAACAGGAAAATATGCGTCACTGAGGAAGGGAGAGGGATTTTTTTTTTTTTATTCCTCCACCTCCCCAACTCCTCCTTCCTCTCTCTCACACACACACTTTTTTTTTCTCCTAACACCAAAGCCAGGAAACATCTGTAACCTCGTCTACGGCCAGGGTCATATGCTTACAAAATCTCTTGGGCCACTGTTGGACTCATTGGAGGGAGGCCATCAGGAAGCTGTAGTGTTGTACAGATCTTGAACAGAAATGGTGTGTCTTCTGAAAGATTCTCTGTGTGTCCCTGATCTCATTTGTCATGCACCAGTTTAATTGGATATTGAGCTTGCTGTGGTCATTTCTATGGGCTGAGAGGTCTGTCAATCAATGGGCCAATCCATCTCGCAGCATTGGTGTTGTGGGACTTGTGATCAGCATTTGTGATCTAGATGACACTGCACTATTCTCCCTATGGAGAAGCTCACAACATCTGGTGTAGGAAATATCTAAAAACTTTAAAACCTGCTTATGATTTTTTAAAAATGTTTTAATATAAAGGAAACATCTGCAAGTTTAAATCTGAGTATACATTTCAAAGCATTGTATTTGGTTAATAGTTGAGGAAGCATTTAAAACTTTAAAGCAGATTATGATTTTTCCTTTTTAAAAACATCTATTGCTATTGAATTCAGAAATTTTTTATCCTATTTATATATTTTTATATTTTAAGGCAAAATGGACATGTTAAACCAGATTTCTTTTATTGTTATGTTATAATTTTTTTATTGTTATATTATAATTCATTTTGTTTTCAATTGTAATAAAGAAAATCTACTACTTTAAACTTAATTTATTATTATTATTATTATTATTATTATTATTAGTAGTAGTAGTAGTAGTATTATTACTATTATTATTAGTAGTAGTAGTTAGTAGTTAATCATATTTTCATTATTTCAAACATTTTCAACCTCATTATATATTTTAAAATGATCATTAATATTTTTTTCAAACATCACCTATCTTATCAGACCTGTTTAATTGTATTTAAACTTTATTCTTAATTTCATTTAAATTAAAAATACTATTTTTATTTATTTTGTAATTAGTTTCTTTTCCCAGAATCTTATCCTTGTCTACCATGTCTGATTGTGCAGCTAATATTAGTAAGTGCAGGTTCTTTTGTATAGGCCTTATTTTGGTTGTAGCAAACAGAAATAGATAAGCTCCGAAAATCAATCCAAAACAAGATTTAAAAAGAAAAAAAATAGTTATTATTTTGGGATTGGTTATGCTGTCATTTTCAACACTACCCTTCTGACAGCAATTTGCTCCAACACTGACTCTCAGTCCATGACAGCAGCAGCGGTGAGAGAAAGAAAGAGAATAAAGGGCGTTCACACAAGACGTCTCCCTTTCAAACAGCTAGACAGAGCAGGAACAGAGGCCTGTGCTCTCAAGACACGTTTCTCCAAGGCTATTTATAACCTCACTCACCTTAAAAACGACATCAGTCCATGAAACGTCAGCCTGACGTCTGTTCATGGAGCAACAAAATAATACACATCAATACTCTCCATACCTTCCACGATTGCCCATGTTTGATCAAATAAACAAACATGCTATAAGCCACCAAGTCCTCTTTAATTAGTAGCACAACCTCACTATTTACCAGTTTTAATCATCTCTTTAATGAGCTAACATTACATTCCATATAGTACATGTTTTTATGCATGCTCATGTGGTTTTGTTTAGGGGCCCTTATAGACTTGCATTGTCTGTATCTGCAAGTTTTAAAGTCGTGATGGAGTTATTCTTTAGAACAGCCTTCCAGACACTCAATCACTGACACGGCTACAGAAAACAGACCCTCAAAACATCAGACGTGCATTTGGGAAAAGACAGCAAAGAAAGGAAGGATCGCCGGTGGACAAATAATAATAATGATGTTTGTCAAAGTTCTTAGCAGCTAAATCACCAAAGAGGAGCTCTATCTAGCAACAAGAACAAGGAATGAATGACTCATCTACTTAACAACTGTATAAAAACAATTTAGCACAAGAGTGAACAGAGCCAAGTAGGCATTCCCTAGGCAACTATATAAAACACCTCCACACTGCCCAATACCTTTTCTTAGTTTTAACTCTTGGTCTGCACTGGAAGCCCTTTGTGTTTCCTTTAACGCTGCTAGAACAGAGTTCACACTTATTCAGAAGTCATATGCTGATTAATAGGTCTATTAGATGGTCTCTGGCCTCTTTGTCTTTATGGATGGAGACCAAACTCTAAATTTCAGAAACAGTGCAGTGACTCATGCAAGGCCTGAATGTTTAACCGCCTCCTGGAAGGCTGGCATTTTACACTACGTACTAGGGCTGTGCAGAAAGATCATTTATGTATTGGTTTTTTAATAGGTTATTATAGGGTTTATACAGTTAATTAAAACTCAAATTAAAATAATTTATTACTTAAAATAAAATAAATAGAAATTCAAAACAAAACAAAAAAAACTTCTTTTTTTAGCTGAGCCCCTAAAATATATTCCTTATTTAATTTTAGATTTACAAAAACTAAATTACAAACTAAAATATGAATGAATATGAAATACAAATAAGATAATGATGAAAACAAATGTATTCAATAAGAATTTATGTAATAATTATATTATTCATTCATTCATTTTCCTTCGGCTTAATCCCTTTATTCATCAGGGGTCGCCACAGCAGAATGAACCGCCAACTTATGCAGCATATGTTTTACACAGCGGATGCCTTTCCAGCCGCAACCCAGTACTGGGAAACATCCATACACACTCATTTCACACATATACACTACAGCCAAATTAGTTTATTCAATTCACCTATAGCGCATGTCTTTGGACTGTGGGGAAAAGAGGAAACCCATGCCAACACAGGGAGAACATCCAACTGATGCCAACTGATGCCAACTGACCCAGCCGGGACTCGAACCAGCGACCTTCTTGCTGTGAGGTGACAGTGCTAACCACTGAGCAACCGTGTCGCCCATTAAATTATCAATATTAATTATTATTATTCAATTATTATTATCAGTACTAAATTATTTAATATTGTTGTTATTATTATTATTATTATTATTATTATTATTATATATATATGCATTACAAATATTTAATGATAAAATCAAAGATGCAATACAGTTCAACATTCTGAAACAAATTCTGTTAACTATGCTTGATTTGATAAAATAATAATATTGTTTCTTTTACAATTAGAAAATAACAGTGTTCTATTTAAATATATTTAATCAGTAATTTATTGTTTTGACTGAAATTCTTTTCAGCAGCCATTACTCCAATTTTCTGTGACATACCATCCTTTAGAAAGCATTCTAATATGCTGATTTGCTGCTCAAGAAATATTTCATTGTATTGTTAATGTGAATAACAATAGCACTGTTTAATATTTTATTTCAAACAGTGGTACAGTCTTTTAGGATTTCTACATTACATTGATCATTTAAAATGTAAAATTTTTAGCATCTTTACTGTCAATTTGGAAATTTTAATACATAATTTTATAATAAAATTGAACAAAACTACCTATCCCTGCTAGTTGCAGTGTCTTACTATGTAGACTGGTAATGCAGTGAGCGGCTGAGTTGGGTGTTGATGTGTTTAGATGGGTGGTAAAGCAAGCTGCCCATCACTTTCAATAAACTGCATGGGCAGAAACCTAAACGTGTGTCAGAAAGTGACCCTTCCATTTGCTGGAGGGAGGAAGATCCTCGGTGACCTCTTTCTAAACACCCCTCCCCTTCTCGATGTCCCGCTGAGTATCTCACAACAGACACATCACAACCTCTCCAGGACCTCTTCATGCAGACAGGCAACACATACACTTTGTATGCTAACATAACCAAGTATGTGCAGCTATTTGGTGTTATCGTAGTTCATTTAATGAACATTGTGTATGTTTATACACTCACTGGCCACATTATTAGGTAAACATAAATGCCAAGAAAATCCTCTACACACTCAATTCCATCACCACCATCAGAATAAATCATTGATACAAGACAGGATGGATCCATGCTTTCATGTTGCTTATGCTAAATTGGGTTCCTACACAATCAAAATGTTGCGACAGAAATCTGATTAGACAACCATTGTCTATTCTTCTGTTGTCCAATTTTGGATAACTGTAGCTTCAGTTTGGTGTTGTTAGTTGACAGGAGTGTCACCAGTGTGGCTTTTCTGCTGCTGTAGCTCATCAGCTTCAAGGTTTAAAATACTGTGTGTTCAGGGATGATCTTCTGCAGACCTAAATTGCATTGAGTAATTTTCATCTTTCTATCTGTTTGAACCAGTCTAGCAATTCTCCTCATTGTCTTTTTCAGACTATTCTTTGAAAACCCTAGAGATGGTTGTCGGCAAAAATCCCAGTATAGATCAGCAGTTTCTAAAATGCTCAGACCGGCCTGCCTGGTAACAATAACCATGCCACGTTTATAAAAATACTAACAAAAAAACAACAACAACAACAACAACAAAACAGCCACATTAAAAAAGTCATAAAAAACACTTTTCTAGCTCAGTTTGAACCACATCTATGTGCCTAAATGGATTGTGGTGCTGCAATGTGATTTGCATAAACTAGCAGATGAACAGTTGCCCCTAATAAAGTGTCCAGTGAGTGTATATAACAAAGATAGGTGACACTTCAAAAACTAGCCCTCAATCTCTGACAGTTGTTGGACTAGTGTTGTCGCCCACCACCCACCCACCCCCTTTGTCACCCTGCCAAAACACAATGGTGATCTCTGCTCTTATAATCTACCGCTCCGACTGGTCCATCACAGATTACTCTTAGGCCACCAGCTGTCGGGAGCTCAGCTTTTTTGTTTTTTTTGTAAGATCCCATCCATGATGCTGAGATTCCTCAATTTGAGAGTATTAACAGGCTTCATATAGCTAGTCTGGGACCAAACCCAATTATTTTCATGCTAGTAAACAATAGGAGGTTAAAAGGAAACCGGAAAACCCTACTGCAACATGCCGATAAGGGCCGATTTGCTTCCCAGCCTCTCGGGAGCCAAGAGATCCTGGCTTTGGATCAGTCTGGTTGTTCAACTCCCCACCCACCCCTTTTCCCTTCTACTTTAAGCTTTTGTGGATTTTGTTTTTATTCCTGGATCCGAAGAGCCACGTTTGACAACCTCACTTATGGTGAAATGTGATTTGGGGTGGGGTTTTTTTGGAGGATAAATGTCCCAGAAGTACGCTTTCAGGCAAAATGTTATAGTGCAGATGGATTAGAAACCAATCAGAGAACCGCAGTCAGCTAATTCCTTCACTGAAGCACAGTAAAACAATGGTGATTGAATGTGTGCATTTAGCCTCCATGTTCTGTTGGAGAGACGGTGGAAGTGAAGTCGAAATGCCGATATTGTATCAGAATTAATTGAAAGTGGAGACTTTGGGGCGTCTGATGGAAGGCTTTCTGTGAATAGGCTGCCAAAAATAGTAGCATTGCCAGGCGACTGTTATTGCAGCTGCTCCCATAACTTCAGTCTGCATGTACATAGATCCATGGTATTTACATGGGCAGATACTTTAATGCTGGTTGTTTGCCTCCTAACACAATGTCTGTAGTCTCTTGTGTAATATGATTGATAACCCGATGACTGACAGATTCACTTTATGATAACACATAGGATGCTTATCGCTGTCATACAAACAATGTGCTGTAATATTATATGATTTAGTCAAGTAAAAACAGAAAGCAGGCCTTCAGTTATCAGATGTCTAGTGCTGTCAGCTGATGATATTTTATGTTGTTTCTTTTTAAGGAAAAACAGCATTCCATCACCTTTTTAGTTCCAAAAACCATCAATTGTCAGAACATGCAGTACGACCTCGGTCTTACACCAGCAGTAGTGAAACAACTTTGGAGGTTTTCAGAGTTGTTTATGGGAGCTTCATGGGATGTGATTATGCATAGAAATATTACTAAGTGACATGTAATTTTAAAGTGAAATATTTTAAGGGCCATCAGACTAGATAGAAATGAAATTATAAATTATAATTCTTTAAATGTAAAATAGCTGTTTTTAACAAATGTAATCTATTGCTATGTTCACTAAATGCATACATTGTAAAAATGCTGGGTTCAACACAATCGATTTGTGTTGGGGCAACATGAAGGAATTAAGTTAACTTATTAGTTTTTACAAATTTAATTGGAATGAACAAAACAATTAAGTTGTTCCTCCTAAAAAATTCAAGAATTGTGTCGTTTCAGCTCATAAAATAAGTAGTTTGAACAAACAGCAAACAACATATTTTTTTGAGTGTATACTGTATTTTATGTAATTAGTTTACAGTGTTTATTCTTTAATTGATTACAAATGTATAAGTCATTACTACTAATCTAAACTGTAGAGAAATAATTTGAATTAATATTTTTGGCTGGTCAAACTTGCCGTACATAAATAATTTTTTTTCTCATTTAAATAATGTATTCAAATGTAAAACGTTTTATTTAGGTATTTTCAAGTAAGAGCTCAATTTAATATGAAAACTACTGCATTACATATTTTTGGAAAACCACTAATTCAGTTGCATAGAAAAAGTTGCACATGCTTCTTCGGCCCTCATCTCATCACTAAACTTTTACACATTTTTTTCAGCACATTGTAAATTGCACTGATTATTAAACTGGAATTATCTTTGTGTTCGTCCTTTAGGAACAACAGAGCGCGTGTGCTTGATCCAGGGCACTGTAGAGGCGCTGAATAATGTCCACGACTTCATTGCAGAGAAGGTGCGCGAGATGCCGCAGAGTGCTCAGAAAACAGAGCCAGTTAGCATTCTTCAACCACAGACTACCGTCAACCCTGACCGTGTCAAACAGGTGAGGCCTCACTTCCTTTAACTCGCCTATGTCCTGTTTCCTCTCTAGCCATTGCACAGCACATGCACAAGATTGTGAACTTCCTTTTGTGTTGACTCTATATTTAAATGAGATTTTCACACTTTTGTTTTGATCTAATACTCAATTATTAAATTATAATAAAAAGCACAAGCACATGAACCCATATTTACCATATCATATACCATATTTTCTGGAATATACCTTTTTTATTCCTCTTAAACATTCAGATTCTAAAGCATCTTATATAATTTAATTGACATGAAGAAATCAAAACACTGGCTGTGATAAGCTTGATATTTTTAATACATATGTATAGTTAATGCCACTAAATTTATATAAAATATATATTATTTATATACAATTTATATATATATATATATATATATATATATATATATAATATTTGGACTATTGTTATGTATATAAAACTTTTTTGTTACTTAAAATATAAATAAAGGTTAACAACTAAAATGTTTAAAATAATACTAATCGCTAGGCTAGTTTTAACTAGTTTAGCTGGTTGTACTTTATTGGTTTTAATATTTCTCTTTTTAATTTAGTTTAACTTACTAAAATAACTAATTTGAACAAAATTTAACTGTTTTTACGTTTAAAAAGCAACAAAAAAAATCACAGAGTAGCTAAAATTTAACAAATGAAAATGGAAAACAGAAAAAAAACAACTATATTCAAACTAGAAATAATATCTCAAATCTCAATACTAAAATATCAGTTTTATGCTTACATTTTTCATTGCTTTTTCTGTTCTCAATACTGTTTAATTGAAAAGATTTTTAACAGAAAGAGGAACTAAAATTTCTGAATGATATTATAAAATGCTTACAATTATCTGTGTGTGTTGGTCGTAATGTGTGACACTTTCTTGAAAACATGCAGCAGCAGAATAAAATGAACTATAGGGGAAACTTTTGACAACATCATCCTTTTTAATAAACAGTGTTAACTCCATCAAACAGATCCCACATGGTTTTACCTTTGCGACACAAGAAATCAAACTCAAAGATTCTGAGTGGGTTTCAATTAGACAAGTCATTGATTGTGTACCGGCTATCTGTTTAGGAGATTATCGCCACCGGTCACTCCATTACTATGGCCCATTGATCTGCTGGGTTCCTGTATTGTTGTCATCCACATCAATGAGTCTTCCCCTTTATTTATCATTTGCTTAATTAAATCACCCTTAGGACAAAAGAGAGAGTTGGATATATGCATGAATAATTTACGACAGGCTGTCGTTTTTCTGTTCTTAATTTTAAGTTAAGCCTGTCCATTAAGAAAGTGTCCTCTTTGTGCTTATTAAGCAGTCTCTGTGAAGACAGGTCCATAACCTGAATTCCTAGAACATAAGTCTGAGACACTTTACCCCTGCAGAGTTGTCGACCTAATTATTTATGCATGTAATTATAGGGCTTATCAGCGGAGCAACACATCTTTATATATTGCGCACTATTGTGTCTGCTGGGACAGCATTACTGCAAAGCCCTCACTGCATTCTGCTGCACTGTGCATTATGACAAGCTATATATTAAACCGGGATGCAGAGAGATGAGGCTGTGGTGATGTTAATGTTCAATATGAGGATGTACTATAGAGTCATAATTGAAAAAGAAAAATACCAGCGACTATTCTACTGATCAAACAATATACAGTTGAAGTCCTCCTGAATTATTAGCCCCCTGTATATGTTTTTCTTTAATTTCTGTTTGACGGAGAGAAGATTTTTTCAACACATTTCTAAACATAATAGTTTTAATAACTAATTTCTAGTAACTGATTTATCTTATCTTTGCTATGATGACAGTACATAATATTTTACTAGATATTTTTGAAGATACTAGTATTCAGCTTAAAGTGACATTTAAAGCCTTAACTAGGTTAATTAGGCAAGTTAGGGTAATTAGGCAAGTCATTGTATAACAGTGGTTTGGTCTGTAGACAATAATAAAAAAATTTATTGCTTAAGAGGGCTAATAATATTGACCTTAAAAAAAAAAAAAAAAAAAAAAAAAAAAAAAAAAATTTTTTTAAAAAAAAAAAAAAAAAAAAAAAAATTTTCTAAAAAAAAAAAAAAAAAAAAGAAAAAAAAGAAAAAAAACCTTTCTCAAGTAAAAAAAATTTTGGAAAAAAATAAAAAAAAAAAAAAAAAAAAAAAAAAAGGACGGCTAATAATTTTGACGTCAATTGTATGTAGTAGTAGGTGCATGATAGTAGGTGTTTGTACGGTTTTGTTTGTACCATAACCAATGTTTTTATTGTTACATTTAATTTATTTCACATTTTTAAACTATATTTATTCCATGATCTGTTGAAAAGAGGCTGGAAGGCGTGCAGCAAAGTTGTTTATTGCAGAGGTAGTTCCAGTCAGTTTTGATCACAATTCGCAATAAATGCGCTTCCCTTAAACATTAGCAGTAACCATAGTAACTCAGTGACAGTTGCCGGAGCCTTCATTCCTCTGTGTAATCAGAGGTATTTCACCAGGGAGCCGATGGGGATTAACCAAGTCGCAAATATTCTCAAAAAAAATGCGAAGAGGTAGCTAACACAGGTTACTATGAGCTATTATATCTGCCCGTCATTTACATACACACGCAATCTCTCTCGTACACACGCTCCCTCTCTGTCTGCCTGTGACTGATTCAAAGTGGGGACTGGGAGATCTAACATGTCATTTATAAGGAAAAAATATGTAAACTGCAATTATATGTATTTTAAAACAAAACATTTTGTTATACAAAATATAATTATATACAAAATTATTACTAACTTAAGTAAAGTTAATAATAAAGCTTAGTAAATACTATAGAAATATGCCTTTTAGTTAGTGTTGTTTTAATGCATTACCATATATTAAATAATGACACCTATAATAAAGTGTTACCATTATTAAAGCATATTTGGTATACTTTTATTGAAATGTTTGATCATTCTTTTATTTTATTTTATATATATATATATATATATATATATATATATATATATATA
>CAIGQV010019070.1:14223458-14246778 GCA_903798115.1 Danio jaintianensis | reverse complement strand
TATATATATATATATATATATATATATATATATATATATATACACACACACACATATTTATTTATTTATTTGTTTGTTTGGTCCTAATTTTTATTTTTATTTTTTTGCACAGCCAGAATTTCACCAGTGGCCATTTGGTGTTGGTTCACGTGTAGTTGTGATTGAGGTCATATGACCTAGCATTGCCTTTGCGTTCTTTTCCAATTGTCACCACACGTGCGGCTGTCGTGGCATGCATCTCATTGCTGTGCACACTGATTGAGAGATAGAGGGCAAAAACTGAAGTCATATTAGGCAACAGCTGCTGATCTCGGGTCAGGAACGTCAGTCGCTGAGCCTGCTACCAAATGGTGAAAGCATGGATGCAACTGACATCTAACTTAATCCACCTGCCCTTGCAAACTCACCCACAAACAAAGCAAATCAGTATGATCTTCTAGATGGCTTATTGTTATGGACTCCTCATTGTTTCAGACTAAACTAAGACGCTGAAGTGCCAGCCTTTAGTGGCTTCCTCTGCTCATGACCAGTTTCCTTTCATCTTTCCTGTTTTTTACCCTCATCCACAGAGGAAATAGAGCATTAATGCAGAGGAAGGCAAGAATCCCTAATGTTATCTATAGGCAGACACGGTGAATCGTTGCCTTTTAAGAGCTCGCAGGTTTAGTATATCTGATCAAATGATGCACTACTGCATATCCAAATCAATCAGCCCCAAAAACAATTTAGTAAACTGACAATTAATAACACTTAGAGGTACATGATTAATCATGTTAAATTGTCATATAAAAGATTTTGAATCAAACAAGCACAGTGTTACTGTTTTTAATTTTCATGAAGAAAAGCTAAGAAAAGTGATTTTTTGTTTTCAAACAGTGACTTAAAATGTGACTGTGTATTTGCCATTGAATCAGAAACTATTATAAACTATTATATATAATAGTAATAGTATAATTAATAATATTATAATAAAACGAATTACCTATAATAGTAATTAGCTTTAGTGAAATATTTTAGTTAAATAACAGAATGTACTGAGAATCATGGGTGAATGAGGATATATTTAAAAAACAAACAAACAAACAAACAAACAAACATGATTCTCAATTTATCCAGAAACATGCAGCTATACTGCATACCCAAACAAATCAATCCCAGTGTTATTTGTTAGAATAAAAAAATAGTACTGCATTGGGCAACTACAATAATTTGCAAATCATTCAAGAGAAAAGGCTTCACACATTCTCAACTTTCATTAAAGATCAGCTTTTGATTATTTTTGATTTGCCACTGGTCTGCAGTAATGGTTCCTCTTGGTTCGCTTATGACAAAAAAAAAAAAAAAAGTAATGTTTCTCTCTAATATCTATTTTTTAACATCAAAGCGAAAAGGAATGATTTTCTTCATGCATTGCTGGCCCTTTCTGTAATAAGCCACAGCTTTACTTCTATTATATTGATCAGTGGGATTGCCTTAAGTGGCTGTGCAGTTTCAAACCATCCTTTCCCTTCACAACACCACCAAAGCCAGCCTATTTAATTATCCTGCATCGTGAATCTAATAAAAGTTCTCATTGGAGCACTATAGCTGCACACACACACACAGACACAGACACAGTCAAGCGAAGCGCTGCTGTGTTCCCTGCTCATCTCCTAAATTAAAAGCGACATCAGGAAAATTGCTCTAACGTCTAAAATTGAAAGAAAAAAAGAAACACAATAGCCCAAACCATCCCTCCCTTCCCCTCCCACCTCAGGTCTCTGGAGGAATGATGACTGGCTAAAATATGTTATGCCTTTTTTAACCTTCAAATCCATCAGCTGGCCAGGAAAAAGGTCACAGTCTCTCCAAGGAATATCGATCTCTTTTCCAGGAGAGCCAATGGAGAGAGAGTCTTACACAACATTGGTTGTTGGACAAGGAAGTACATCCTCTAATGCTGGGCTCAAATCTCTTTTGGGTGAAAGAAAGGACAGATGCCGTCTGTGTTGTGTGTCTTTAGTATTTGCAGACTGGCAGTTTTGCTGGCTGTTTGTTTATACAGTCACAGTGTATTTGAGGAAAGCATGTGTAGAACTTAGGCATACTATCTTACGATATTTACTGAGATTTCACAGTCAGACAAAATGTGGCGATATCAGGGTTATGAGTTTATGGTTTATTATGGTTTCAAGCGCTTGATGGGTCGAATTTAAAATTCATTTCAATTAATTTAATTGATTTATAGTGAATATTCTTTTATTTTGAAATGTATTTACAGGTTTAAATGAGCTATTATTTAAAGACACACTTTTTTTATTAATTTAAGAGATTAATTTTCAATTGTATAGTTAAAGTAAGAAATCACTCATTTCTGACATAGGCATGTTCAGATATTTTCCAAGAAATCATTTTAAATTTATTTCACTCCCAAATAACTAGTTTCAATAATAGTTAGTAAATTCTATAAAAATATGCTTTTTAGTTACTGTTTAATGCATTACTTTATATTAACTAGTGATCCCTATAATAAAGTCTTACCATTATTCATTCATTCATTTTCTTTTCGGCTTAGTTCCTTTAATTATCTGGGGTCGCCACAGCGGAATGAACCGCCAGCATATGTTTTACACAGCAGATGCCCTTCCAGCTGGTACTGGGAAACATCCATACACACTCATTCACACACATACACTATGGCTAATTTAGTTTATTCAATTCACCTGTACCGCATGTCTATGAACTGTGGGGGAAACCGGAGCACCCGGAGGAAACCCACGCAAACACGGGGAGAACATGCAAACTCCACACAGAAATGCCAACTGGTTCAGCTGGCACTCGAACCAGCGACCTTCTTGCTATGAGGCGACAGTGCTAACCACTGAGCCACCGGGTGCCCCTTACTATTATTAATTTAAGCATATTTGGTATATTTTATTGAATTGATATTTTATCATATATATATATAATAAAATATATATATTTATTGGGTCCTAAAGTTGTCTTTTACACGGCCAGAATATTTTATAGTGAATATTTTTGTGAACATATATATTTTTTGGAAAATGTATTAACAATTTTTGGCTTCTCATTTAATGTAAGATATGTGCAGGTTTAAATGAGCTATTATTTAAAGACACACGTTTATAGTAAGAAGAAATTCATTTAAAATTGTATAGTTAAAGTAAGAAATCACTTATTTCTGACATGGACATGTTTACATATTTTCCAAGAAAATATTTTATATTTATTTTACTCCCAAATAACTAGTTTCGTGCAGAAAAAAATCCACAAATTAACATTCCCTTTTTTGTTGTTTGTTATTAAAAATTCATGAATCATAAACTGAAAATGTCTTTGTCAAAGGAGGTAGAAAAATGATATTTGTACACAACATAAAGCCCTGAAATATCTCGCCTGATGGATGATATAAGAGGATATTAATAAGTCAGAATGTTGAGCATTATTATCAGGGATTATATTGGCTATTTCGGAAGAATTGACATGTCTATATCAAGTCTCACAGCGAGTGTCACACCTACCTTAAAAGCAATTGGTCCTGTTGATATTGAACTGTGGTGATCTCATATTGTGTATGTGTGAGAGGATGTTCTCTATCTGAAGCTCGCACGTCTCTAATCCTGAGCCGGACCCCCGGGGATACCAGTTGTAACATTCTTTGATGGATGCAGGACTTGAGCTGTCTGAAAAGGCATAAAAATCAATAATAAATTAGACCTTTATTAAATATGCATCTGCAAGGCGCATACTTCATTTGGTGTTGCTCTGCGTTTGGGTTCTGAAGAGATCTGTGATGTCAAGGCTGGCGGTTCAAGGCTGGTTCATAATGTTGGGATGGAGATTTTTGGACAAGTTTGTTTTATGTTAATATCTTTAGGCAATGATCTTCAGTCATGCGCACCTAAGTGGTATATAAGACTGAAGGGATGATAATAAAAAAGTGCTTTTGAAGAATGGTTTTGTTCATGAAAAGAAAGTCAGTGAGGCTCTAAACATTTGACCCCATTGACTTTTATTGTACTGAGAAAAAAAGCACTCTGTGTAATTAAGAAAGTCAGCGATATAGGTAAATGTATGAGGTAAAATCATGTATGAGGTGTTACTTTATTTTTTCTGTTCATTGTTAGAAATGACATGCAAATACATGCTAACAGTGTGCTAATCATGCTGGAAACACGTAAAAAAGATGCAAATTCGTGACAGTAACATTAAAACATGTTAGCCATGTGTACAAATCACATGGCTAAATTAGGGTAGCAAAATGTTACATATGCTAGAAACATGCTAGCAATTTATAATCGACTTTAAAACTATTTATTTTATTTGTTGATCAATTTTATTTTATTATAGTTATAGCTTTACTTATTTTTGTACATCATGTTAAATAAAAGGAAAATGAAGAATGCTTCCTTGGCAAATAAAATACACTTTTAGTTATTTTTTAATTAGATAAATAATACAACTAATTTTAAAATTATAATTAAAACATGTATAATTAAATATGTTTTGGTATTTTAGAGTCAAATTACAAAACAAATTCAGCTGGTTACCAAGGAACTTTTTCTCTTTTTTTCATAATATTAACAATATGTTTTTTATTTAGTTAAAAAAAAAAAACTAAATGAAAAAAAAATATCCATAAAATTACAAACTTTAAAATTAATGTAAACATTAAAATGTAATAAAAAAATAACAAAATATATAAATAGAAAAATGAAAACTAACTCCATTCATATTTAGTTAACTATAATAACCCTGAGACCAAATACACTGACTACATAGGATCCTAGTTTAGTGTATTAATAGCTTGACTATTGCTATTGACTATTTTGGGTGCATCCCCCCTTGTGATAAGACTTAGGGTTATTAAATGCACTCCAGAGAGCTGAGGGTTAAAAGAGTTTATATATGAAGGAAACCACCTCTTTTGGTCACAAATGCACATTAATTGCTTTGTCTCCACAATCAATTGTTAATAATCCATATTTATTCCCGCATCACCACATGTATCCTGTCCTGTATCTGGTCTAGAAGTAGGGGGAAAAAAGAAATCTAATACAGTTTAAACGACTTCCTCTGCACTACAGACTCATTAAGAACTTTTGAATGACTTAATTCCTCACACATTGTGCTCTATAAAACCACTATAAACCCTATAAAACAGTAATGAAAATCAGCCACATCTCGAACCTGAGTCTGTCTGACAGAAAGAATTACAGGGAGTGAAAATTGCGAGTGCGACCACTCGTACAAGACCCTCGCTAGCAAACAACAACCTTTCACGACAGTCATAAGACCAAGGTGAGGAGGAGGAGGAGGACAGGGTGTTATTTTTAACTTGTATGGAGTCTTTTTTTTTCTTTGTCGATGCCAGCAGCCAGAGCACACAGGCAGATGCTGTACAGAGATGGGCGGCTAAGCCCGGGATCAGGAGACAGGCGATTAACCCAAAGGCAAGCGCTTAAGACTTCAAAGTGCAAACAGCTACGGCTCTAGAGTCAGGCAGTGTTCCTGGGACAGAGACTGGGAGGGGGGAACAGTTGCTGTGTGGCCGAATTGGGTGAGATGCTCCAGCCAGGGGTCATTGTTTGAGACCCCTGCCACCTTCAAGGGAACTTTTTGCTGGCTAATAGGTAGAAAGTAGGATTGTAAGTATACAGACACTGGCCACTTTATTAGGCACACCTGTTTAACTACTTGTTATAGCAAATATTGATTCAGCCAGTTGTATACGCAACTCAATGCATGCATGTATGTATATGTGGTCGAGACAATGTGCTGAAAATTCACCATGGAAAGTGGTTGGGAAGCATCTGTCAAAATAAAATGATATTGTGATTAGGTATATTTCAGCATTTTTTTCTTATTTTGTGACAAGTGAAGGGTGAGTAAATGATGACAGAACTTTCGGTTTTGGGTGAACTATCCTTTTACATGAAATAAAAACATTGTGAAACCGACAGCAAAAAGAAAGAAATTCACAAATAGAATGTATAAAAAATTGAAATTGATAATAAAAAATGGATTATTGGAGTACACGTTTCAGAATAATAAAAAAAAAAGTTCAATCATTGTGTTAACTGCTGATTCTTTGGACCATATTGGACCAATTTTTACAGTATTGTTTTGGTTAAATACTTTATTTCTGCACACAATACAACTAATATTACAAATATAAAAAAAATATTACAATTTATTTCCTATTTTGTTTAATATATTATTTAACAGTAATCCCTCCATTTTATTGCTAAAAAAAATAAAATAAATGTGCCTGTGCAAAGTTAAATGAATATATACACATTTCAAAGTTATTGAGAGAGGTTTGTGTTAGTTCATTTAAAGTGTAAACCTACATGTGAACGCACATATTAGAATTAAAGTAGCTTTCTGCCCAAAAAGATTGGTTTACATGCAGAAAAGGAGTGGGGAAAAAAACTTTCCTATTCTTTAATTTGCACTGCATGATTACTTTTTATGCAATATTAAATCATCAGGTTGGGATTCCTGTACTTTTAAAATATCAAACCAGCTGTAGTAAAAAGAGTTTAGAGGAAGTTTTTTTTCAGTGGCAGAACATTTTTTTATATATAACATGCAGTCGGATACAGCAGAGACTCCGGGGGTTTGATCTGCCTGTTCAGCAAAAACCCACACAGAACGAGACTGTATCTTTTGATTAATCTGTGCTAGTCTCAGATGCTGCTCTCATTATTTTTGTATTTTTTTCTAAGCAGTAATAGAACAAAGTAACACCGTCTACACAAGAAGTGCACACATGTCCTTCATGGCTGACCAATCTTTCATTGCCCATTACCCACAACCCCCTGCAGCAACCACCCGACAATTCATCAAAAGCCTCTATTCCCAGATGACTGGTGGCGCAGCGGCAACAGCAGGCGTCCCTCTCTCTCTCTCACTCTCTCTCTTTATTTCCCTGTCTTCCGTCCCACTCTTTTATAGATAGACGGAGCAGCATCCACCTCTTCTGGCTCAGCACTTGGATGCATTCAGTGAAATTAACCTGCATATGTGTCGACGCTGCTCAATTTCCTACCCCACAGACTCACTCATTTCTATCAGCACTTCTCCTGCCAAATGCCATCATCTGAAATGAAGGCATCATAAAGAAAGAGGCGGAGAAGGAAGAGGAAGGAGCTGGAGCTGCTAAAAGTGGCAACAAAAGCCACTTAATTGTGCTAATAGTTGTTTTGAAAAGAGCGGGATTTTTGGTGTAATGTCAGCTTGTTGTTGGTCAAATTTTTGGGTAGATTGATGCATCTAGATTTTTTCATTAGGATAAGTTTGGTTTCAATGCTATAATTAGATCTTAGTTGTCTGGAATTTGATATGATTTAAATTATACTATATACATAGACTATATACATCAGTGCTTCCCACAGGTTTGAAATATACTTGCGGTGGTAGCCGGATTAAAACACACTATTTACTCACATCACATAAATAGTTAACTATATGCGACAAACAAAACATAATTTAATTTTTAACAATAATTTTATTTATTATGACACTGTTTCTTTTCAGTGGGTTAAAGTAAAAAAAAAAAAAAAAAAAAGACTGTTGAAATAAAAAATGAAATCCACTATTTCTGTTACTTTAATGCTATACAGGAGCCTTGAGCACTCATTGACAGGTAAAATCTGCTTCAAAGCAAAGCAAACTTGAATGCCAAAGCATTTTAGATATGTATATAAAATAGCCCATGTAATATATTAACATCATCAAATTAATAAAATAATCAGCAAATAAGAAATAAACGACAGAAAAAGGAATAAACAGGCAATATCTCTAAAAAATATCATAATTACAAGATTAAAACTTGTAGATTATTAAATAAGGCAAATGCGTTGATTAACCATTACTAATAGTGTACATATATTTTGCAGCCAGTTTAGACCAGTCATTTCGTCCTCTTCGAGTATATAGTAAAGTTTTTCTGAATCGTTTAGATTAAAGAATCTATTATTTACTTTCTCTCTCGGTCTTGCAAATAAAAGATAAATAATTTAATAAAAGAGTAATGCAAAAATGCATACGAGCTTTAGAAAGCGAAAGCAAAAGTTGAATCCCAGACATTTTAGGAGATTTAGAAACCCTGGCCGGAGAATTTTTTTAAGTCCCAAAAAGGCGCGTCTCTGTGGGTCTGCAAAGCACGTGAGATTGTCTGTGGGAGTGCTGACAGGTCTCGCGCACACAGAACAAAACGGGTAAAAGAGAGAAGATTTTCCACTACTTAATCGATCGCTGATCGCACAAAAAAAATGTGTCACTAAATATACTTGGACGGCCATTAATATACCTGGGTGGCCCGCCCAAGTAAAGTCTATGTGTGGGAAGCACTGTACATAGAAATAAAAATACCAGTATAAAGTCAATAAGATTTTTTTATTGCTTTTGTAGGAAGGTATACAGTAAATTCTGCATATTTGGAGTTAATATTACTTCATCAGAAAGTGATATCCCAGTAAAACTATGCTTATAAATTACTTAAATTCAATTAAATGTAATATTATATTATGACAGCATAAATTTCATTTGAAAAAAGCATTTTAAAAACATTTCTATTTGAAATGTTTCTAAAAAAAACTTCTAAAAATTTCCCAAAAAATATTCTTCTATTGGGAAAAACTTTTAAAGATCAAACCTAGAAAAAAAGTAAATTTTTTTAAAAGTGTATATATATATATATATATATATATATATATATATATATATATATATTCAGATTTCAAGGTCACTAATCAATATTTAACATTGTCTGTACTCCTAGTACAAAAGCTCACTATGCGAATGTTCAAGCAATTAATTTCACAAAACAGACGTGCTGGGTTTAAACCTTTGGTCTGCAGTGTATCTGTACTGATCAATCCCAGTGCCCAAAACAATCTGCATCCCCACTGCATTAAACGCCATTGGTCGATACCATTGTTTAGTTTAAGACGTTCCTTATACAAGCTTCTGTTTATTCTAGCAAGATAAAAAGGTGAATGTAGGAGTCCATGAAATATCCTGTTGGCAGTTTTTCATTTCTATGCTAATTCATTTGCGCAGAATGAGAGTAAGAGCTACAGTGGCGAGGCTAAACAGCTTCTGTAAAGACATGTCTGTGGGCAGCGAGCTTCAGCAGACCTTGAGGCAAAGAGTGAAAAGAACGAAACATCTCACAAAAGAAACGAACGTAAAGGCTGAGCCCATCACCACCCCCTCCCCAACCCCTCTGCTTTCCTCCAGTCTCTCCTTCGCTTTGTTCATATACACACACACGCACACACACAAACACACGCCCCCACAGACGCACACATCCTTCTTCACTCGCATCCACCCGCTCTTCTCGTCTCCCCTATTTACCGTTTTCATCTCTCTATCTGTCATTTTGACAGTGCAAATATTCAGAAAATATCCAGCATTGTCAAAGCGCTCTCGGAGGGCTGGAGCTTTTCATTACACAGAGTAATTAACTGTCAAAGCGAACACCACACCGCATATTTTGTTAATAATGCTACGGCACATAGATGTATCTGCCAATGATCAAAGGGATCAAGCGCTAATTTTTTGGATCAATTAGCAAGCAAATATGTCAGGTTGCACGGACGAAATGCATAAACATGTGATGTTTTCTTGCGTACCAATGAGTATTGTTCCTATAGGTTTGTGTTGTATGTGTGCGCATGCAAGAAGTAGCTGGTGATTTTAAGTGAATGGTTGCGAGTGTGTGAGGGGGGTTGGTTGGTTGCTATGCATCATTCCGACTCCCTTTCAGTCCCCCTTGAATGCTGGAGTTGAGTTTCCATGGAAACACTGACCCCTGGGAGTCGATGCTTTTCAGGAGGAGCCTCTTTTTACCTAGTGATTCACAGCTCAGGAAGTGCAAGAACAAAACACACAAACAATCTTTATTTTTGTCTTATAATATGTACTTTTCTGGGCTCATCAGTGCTGAAGTTTTTCTTTCAATCTTGTAATTCTTAATAATATTTGTATTTTGTATTTGCTAACACAATTTCTTCAATAAAATTTTTTAGTTTTGCTTTCCATCTCATAACTACTACTAAAATATTATTATTATTATTACTATAATATTATCGTATTTATCAGTATAATCCATTAGCTTTATTTTATTATTATAAGATTAAAGGTGGGCGTCACGATGGCGCAGTGGGTAGCACGTTCGCCTCACAGCAAGAAGGTCGCTGGTTCGAGCCTCGGCTGGGTCAGTTGGCGTTTCTGTGTGGAGTTTGCATGTTCTCCCCGTGTTCGCGTGGGTTTCCTCCGGGTGCTCCGGTTTCCCCCACAAGTCCAAAGACATGCGCTATAGGTGAATTGGGTAGGCTAAATTGTCCGTAGTGTATGAGTGTGAATGAGTCTGTATGGAAGTTTCCTAGTGATGGGTTGCAGCTGGAAGGGCATCCGCTGCGTAAAACATATGCTGGATAAGTTGGCGGTTCATTCCGCTGTGGCGACCCCAGATTAATAAAGGGACTAAGCCGAAAAGAAAATGAATGAATGAATGAATGAAGATTAAAGGTCTCCTGAAGTTTCTTGGAATGCACAGCTTTGATTTGTGCCATAATTTCAACTGAAACATTCAGACGAATCCAGTGAGATATATCCAGTAGCCCATCCCAATTTAAAAAAAGTATCAGCGCTTGGCCAGCCAAGTCGTGAAAGAGTCATGAAAGCCACTAGTTTATAATAGCAAGGCAGAGTCTCTTTAATTGATTCTCCTACTTAAAATGCAGAATTCAGTGTATAATTCAAATGGCTTCATTAAGTTTTGTGGTTTGGGCCGATTTAGAGCAAATGATGCTCCATGCTGTCTCTGGACAAGAGTATGTGCTGCTGTGGCAGTCTGGGACATTAACTTGAAACCAGACTTCATTCAGCCCAATCAAAAGTACATTTACACTGTCTGAATAATTTTTTCCTTATACATTGCAGTATATGCCATTCACGATACGGACAATTGTAATTATGTGTAATATTTCATTTTGAATGTCCTAGTTGTCCCAGGAACTGACTGTGTTTGCAATGCGTTTCGCCTCTCAGAACTTGGCATAGACAGGTGGCTGTAGATGTGCACAGGACATTTTAGCATTTTGATTCCTCCCTGCATTGTTAAGGCTTTTAAATGTGGAGGGGTTCAGATTGCCCTATTGTTGCTATCATTTATTATTTTCTTATATGTGCAAGTGTGCTTAACCCTTGATATGAATACTCTGTGAATAACTGACTGATTTCAGCCATATCTTGTAGCGGGGTGAGGCATTTCAGATTCTAGAGATTATCTGATTGGTAAGAAGATCTGATGAATTGCAATTTGATGTCATAAACTCATTTATCCATATAGGCAGAAATGAGAAACTCCAAGTTTTGAATGCTTTTATTTTCTAAATGAATTTCTGGTTTTGGAGCAAACTAACTTAATATAACCTTAAACTTTAAAAATAACACAATGATACTAAAACCATACCAAACATACTAAAATGTTAAACTTTCATAATGTTATTTCTTTCAAACTATTTAAAACGTTTATCTTTTACTATTTTAAATCAAGTTGGCGAATAGCATTGTTAGAGCATCTAAAAAGAAATATTTTCTCCTACACATTCACATAAATTCTGAACTCAAATCATGATGTTATTTGTAATTTAGTATCTGAACTAATTCAAATACATTTAGGCAAGAAATTCCAGATCATTTTGATAAACACATTTAGCCGTGGTGCTTTTAAAATCATTTTAACAAGATCTTGTTAAGGTTCAGTGTGAAGCTTTGGTAAAAAAGTACCAGCATGAGTCACTGCTTGATCAGAGAAGCAAGCCTTTCTAAGTTAGGGAAGAAACCATGGTAACCACTATTTACACTTTTCCCGCCTCTATCAAAGAATTTATTTTTCACAGAAATTGTCAAGAACTTACTAAGAACAATGCACTGCTGTTAAGTTAAAAAATAAAACTAGATTAAACTAGTTGACAAGATACTAGAAAATAAAATAGAAAAGGATGCCAACTTATAATAATAATAAAGTAATTGATGTAAAGCACTAAAAAAAGGCTTGACAACCCGACATACAAATGCAGTGGCCAAAAAGTAGTCGTTTGTGTTCAAAGAGATTGGTTGTACTGTGTCAGTGGATTAAAACCACACTTTCTACTTTAAATCCTAAAATCCTAAAAGAAAGGTACATGGTCGACTAGCAAACGTGTGCTAGTTTCAGTAGAAGGACTCATTAACTGACCCCAGCTTCTCTGCTTATGTTATCCTCAGGCCAAGCTGATAGTGCCGAACAGCACGGCAGGACTGATCATTGGCAAGGGTGGAGCCACGGTGAAGGCTGTCATGGAACAGTCCGGTGCCTGGGTCCAGCTTTCACAAAAACCCGATGGCATCAACCTGCAGGAACGTGTCGTTACCATCAGCGGGGAGCCCGAGCAGAACCGCAAAGCTGTAGAGATCATCGTGCAGAAGATTCAGGAGGATCCACAAAGCAGCAGCTGCCTGAACATCAGCTACTCCAACATCTCTGGCCCAGTGGCCAACTCCAACCCCACCGGATCCCCGTACGCCAACTCAGCAGAGGTGATGCCAGCTGCGGCCGCGGCAGCAGCAGCCACAGCCTCCAGTCTCCTAGGGCAGGCCAGTCTGGCTGGAGTGGGTGCTTTCCCCACCACCATGTCCAGCTTCTCAGGGAATGACCTGCTGGCTATCACGTCCGCACTGAACACGTTAGCCAGCTACGGATACAATACCAACTCCCTGGGTCTTGGGCTCAACCCTGCGGCTGCCTCAGGAGTCCTAGCTGCTGTAGCCGCAAGCGCTAATCCTGCTGCAGCTGCAGCCGCTAACCTGCTAGCCTCCTACGCCAACGACGCATCCACCAGTGCTGGCCACCCAGCGACCAGTCTGGGAGGCTTCACATTAGGCTCGCTCGCTGGAGCCACCAACGGTTACCTGAGCGCTGCTTCCCCGCTGGTGGCCAGCTCCCTATTGGCCACAGAGAAGCTGGCCGAAGGGGCCAAAGATGTGGTGGAGATTGCAGTGCCCGAGAACTTGGTAGGCGCCATTTTGGGGAAAGGAGGCAAAACGCTTGTGGAGTACCAAGAACTGACGGGAGCCCGCATTCAGATCTCCAAAAAGGGAGAGTTTGTTCCTGGCACCAGAAACCGTAAAGTCACGATTACCGGATCGCCAGCCGCCACACAGGCAGCCCAATATCTTATCAGCCAGCGAATCACATACGAGCAGGGTGTGAGGGCCACCAATCCGCAGAAGGTGGGCTAAAAACAGGGAGTATGAAAAAAAGGAGAGAGAAAGAGTGGGGGAGGGGAAGATACAGAGAAAGTTTGAGGGCGACGGAAATAAACCACATTCTTTGTGGGAAAATCTCAGTATTAAAAAAATATGGAAAAAAAATCCTTTCAAAGTGGAAAATCTGAAAAAGAAAAATGTGTAAAATGTAAATATGGGTTTATTTCTTAAGTTTTTGGATTTTTTTTATTAGTTGATTTTGCTTTTGATTTTCTTTTGGGTTTTTTGTGCATTTTTCTGGACAGCAGTGAATGGCATTTCAACCTGGCATGCTGCCGCGCTGCAGTTCCCAGCAGGTGGGCAAGGTGGTCGGATGGGGGACATTGGGGTGGAGCAAACCCAGGAATCGGCCCTTTCCCCACCCCCATCCCCTCCTAGCTGACAGATTCTTGTTCTTTATATTTTATTCCTTAGTCTAACTCCCAACCTTTCGCCCTCTCTTTAGAAGGGTCTGAGACTGAATATATATATACATATATATCCCCCCAGCCTGTGAAACCCCATACCCCACCCCAGCCCTCCTCGTCCCAGCCCTAATGGTCCCAGCCAGCCAGGGCAAGGGATGCGAGGCTGCTGCAGGGTCTCTCAGCACCACTAGACATTGACCTGGGGTTCCAGTTTGACCAGGTGCATGCCACTACAAATGTTGTTAGCATAAGGGAAGCTTGTAGATCATGTTGCGGACATAGGCCAGGATGCAAAAGGCACCTGAATCTTTCATACCAGAGCTCTTAGAGATTGTGGCATTTCTCTAAGGGATTTGAGGTCTGGTGTTTATACAAATACTATTATCATTATTATTACTATTATTATTATTATTACTACTACTATTATAATTACAAATTATCATCACCATCAACTTTATTTATTAATATGATTTCACCCATAAGGACTGAAGTATTTCCTTTGTTTTGTTTTTTCTTAATCTGTGAATTCAGGTTGACATGAATGTAAAGACAATATTTTGGATTTAGTTTTTTATTTAAGTAGATCGAATCGTGTGTCCATGTAATATATGTCTTATTTAACGTCCAGTGATAACTGCACCGTCGGCACCAACAGAGAGAATAGGGGCAGATGTACTGTACAGTAATATAAAAAAACAACAACACACACACACACACACACACACACACACACACACACACACACACAAACACAAACACACTCTCAGCAAACTATTACCAGATTTAAATGCTGAAAATGCAACTAAGCATACACAAACTTGAAATCACAGTTGGACTAGACAATTTATTCACATATCTACTGAATGAGAATGTAGGTCTTTGCACAAGTCCAAGGGAGTGTATCAGAATACGACTTTGTATGAAAGCCAATCCTTTTCTATAATGTCCCAAAACATCTCCCCCCAGCTTTACTCTATGCTGCCCTATTGCAGTGGGAGACATTGTGCACTTTGAGCCACTGCAGTTGAATATCTGCGCAAATCTTCTGGAAAATTTGTGGAGATATTCCCTATCAAATCAGAAACTGGCCCTCAGAGCTCTGAGGCATTTCATGAACACGTACTACTGAACTATGAACAAATTCTGACCAGCACAGGTTGATTACTAACATGGTCTGTCCTGGAAATCGCCACTGTTGTGGTTATACAAAATTATTTTTTATGTGGCGAACATCTTCATAATTGCCACAACATTTTTGTTTTTAACTATACACTTGAGTTACCAGTAAATCTATTTCTGGTCGTATTATTCTAAACAGGCTGCCCATGTGAAAATCCTCCTGTGCAGATCAGAACTACCCAAGTGCGACGTATGTGCTGCTAATCCTATTTGCTTTTTGTTTTAAATCTGAGTACACTGAATTTCGTCTTAATGCACTGTGAAGTGTGGAGGCCATGATGAAAGGCCAAAAAAAGTCAGGGTTTCTATATTGTTATTGCATCGATGCATCACCATGATGGAATGTACTTATGTGCAACGTCTCATATTTATAACAACCTCCATGGAGTCAATGTGTCGCTTACTGTAGGGTGGAAAGGAAGCCTGGATGGTCTGTCAGGTTGAGATCAGACTTTTTTGCCAGTATCCAACTTTAACTTTCCAAGTGTGCACTAACCGCCGGCCGACCGTGTGTATTTATCGTGAAGGGGCAGAGGATGGTATAGTCTGTACGTTTAAAACTTAGCATGTCCTCCAAAACGAGTCTGTGTTAATACAACGTTGATTCTTTGAGTTAGTTAAATATACCAAATGCATCAGGACTTAATCAAAACCACTTAGCAAAGAGAGAATTACCCAAAGAATCAGACCAACAGAGAAAGACAGAGTTTGTGCTCTCTCTCTCCCCTTGACTAAAGTAATGATTCTTTCCCCTACTTTTCTATTGGAGCACCAGGGAGAGTAAATCTGAACCGATTGGTAAGGAGGCTTCTTTATTCTCATCTAAAAACCATCACCTCCCCTCACCTCTTCTCAACCCCCTTTTTACCTTTGTGCACCTCATTCTGACACATCAACCCAGAGACCCTCTTTTTTTCTCACATCTCTCCATGGGTGGCGATGTCTGGTGTAACAGTGCATGTCTGCTTGCCCTTTCACGAAACAATGACGAGAGGTGCGCCCAGAGTAGAACTAGAAGCTTGCAGTAGATTGAGCACATCACACCTTCAAAAAGGGACTTGCTACAAGCCATTGATGTGTTTGTATGATGTGCATGTGTGTGTATATATGCTTGTAAAGGTGGATAACGGTTGTGACCCAGGAGAAGAGGTCTGACAAGCAGCGATGACTCTTAAAAGCTGGTTTCATATTTTTGAGGTGTAATGAGCGTTTCTTTTCAAATGAAGGAATACGATAGTTCAGATTTGAGGATCAGCGATGGCAATCGAGCGCCTCCGCATTTTAGAGTGCATCTGTGCGTTTGGTTTTACCCATGATGCAGTATTTCATCAGACACTTCAGAGCTTGAACAAGTGGAAACCGTCTCGGTAGATCCCCCATATAAGATTTATGTTATATCACCTTTCGATTTTATTAAGACACACAAAGAGCAAGATGTTACTGTGACAATTCAATGTGAAAACTATTAAAAGGTGCCAACATAGTGTCAAGGAGCAGCTTTTGTGGTTTTGTTTTTGTATTCAGTACTAAAAGTACATATGGGGGTGGGTTCTCTATTTTTTTTTTCTATTAGTAACTGGGAAAATAGATCAAATGTGATGAGTACTGAAAGCAATATACGTAGTAGCATGTCGTCATGTCTTGTCTTTTTATTCTGTCTGTGTAGGAGCTTTGGATTTACCTAGATGTTGAGTAGATTTGCATATACTATTTTTTAAGTTGTGAAGATGCTGCTATTGAATAAGTGATGTACTAAAATTTAAGATAAAAAAAACATATCTGGTCAGTCATTTAGCAGGATGTGGTAGTTGTAAGAGGTGTAACTAAATGCTTCATTGATAATTGAATAATTGCTATATCAATGGATTAAATGAATAAACCTGTGCCAAAATAGATCTTTACAGATTTAAATGTGATTTAAACACCATTAGTTAAGAGCAGACATACTTTTGTAATTTACAAAAAAAAAAGAAAAAGAAAAAATGTGAAAAGTGCCAAACAAGCCAGTTAAGATAGTGGGGGTAAAGTGACTAGAGAAGCAAAAAAAAAAAAAAAAAAATAGACATTAGCACTATAAGGTTGAGAGTTTTCTGCCCCTCAAACTAACTACTCCTTGTTAAAACAAAGGGAGGGATTCATCTCATTGGCCAAATAAAAGCAGGGTGCCATGTGGCCATTAACACACATCCCTGGGGCTAGAAGACTGCCGAGTTAGCTTAGCATGGTTAACGTTTTATAAGTTATCAGCATTCTTAAGCCTTTTATAGTTCTGAAGATGTATTTTGTGAAGATAGATGTTATCTTTTTTGCACGTCGATATTGCATGATACCAAGTGAAGCGTGGATTTTAAAAAAAGTGAAGACAAAAAAAACAAAAAAAACAATTAGGCAATGAGCATTCATTTTGAGGACAAAACTTTGCATGGCAACAACAGTCCGAGCTATTAAATTAGCTTTTTCACATTTTTACCTTTTTACTTTTAGTTTTGCTAAGACCAAGCTGGAGTTTTGTTGTCCATGAAACCTAGGCCACAGAAACCAAAATCATTCATAGTCATGGTCATATTCAGCGTCATAATTCTAGCACTCATTTTGTACAGACTTATCAATGTTTTGTGATAATTTGGAAGAGAAGTTGGGAATGGAGGGTTAATTTGCCGTCATTAACATTAAAACATGGCCGTGAATGTATTCACCACTACATAAGTTTGCATATCACTCTTTTGATCATGATTTTAGGGCTTGTGTTTGCTGTGTCAGTACTAACATCATTAGGCTTCTGTTCTCTAGCTTGTTCTGCCATCACTGCACATTAAGCTTGTCCCATTCTCGTGAGAATATGCACTTTATATTTCTCTTCTGCTTCAAGCCACCCCAGCTACCAACAGCCCTGTTTTCCAATGAAAGAAAATGCAATGACACCGCTAAACTGCTTGAATCCTTTACCTCAGATCTCCATGAATAAAAGAGAAGGACGTCCTGATAACTTCATAATGCAATGATGCGGCACTACTGTTTGCATGAGAATGGATTGGCCAGAAATTCCAAACTGACCAACAAATTGGAAATGTTTTTTTTTGACAGTGTTTTTTGTTGTTATTATTAATGATAATAAGTGCCAAACGGGGCATGCCTGAAATCATGAATATTGTTTTGTTCTCCTCGCTCTTTTAAAAAGGCAAATGAAAATTGCACTGTGCTTATCGTGATTCTTTTTTTACACTACGTATCTATCCGTAGAGCAACTTGCATTTAGTCATTTTGCGCCCATGCCGCTGGGTTTGTCACATGCGCAGACAAGTTGAGATGAATGCAAACTTATGATTTAGCTGATGTCAAGAAGGTCATTGCTTTTATGTGGGCGCACGGCTAGAGCTTGTCGCTCTTCTAAAACCCCACACGCCCCCTCCGCCCCAGTCCAAGTCCACCCCCAGCCCCCGACAACCCGGGGTCACTCTTGAGCTCGTACCCATTGAAGCACCAGCAATGTTAGAATACATTTGTCATATCACTGTTCTGTTCTTTTTTATTTTCCTGTTTTTATTTGTACGACACTCTCTAACCTAGACCAAGTATAACAAAAATGTCATTCATATGTATCCTGTTTACTCTCCCTTTTTCTCCCTTTTGCATTTTCACTGCTCCCCTTTTTTCCAACCACTCCCCACTCTTCTGCCGACCTCCCCCTCACACCCTCCCAGACTTTCTCCTGAGTGCCAAACAAAAACAGTACCATTCCAAACTTTTTGAGTTCTCTTGTATGTTGGACATCCATTGGACGCACCCATGAACAAGCCAGCATGTTTCTCCATAACATGATGTCAGTCATGACGCCTCAACATTACCCAAAAAGCGAGCAGTAAAAGCAAGACCTGGATTAACATGGTAAAAACACGGCTGGCTACCTCTCATAAACTGCTTTTCCTAATTCTCTGTCATCTCTTCAACCTCCAGGACATCACTGATTGTGTGCCATAATGCTGGGGGCACTGTCACTCTCCTCACCCCAGAGTCTCTCCATTCGATTTTCTCAATGGAAAACATTAAATGCAAGCAAAGAAAAACAAAAAAAAATCCATTTTAATGGCAGGTTTGTTTTTTGTTCCTTTAACATAAAAAAAAAACATGCTGAGGAGTGTGTAAACGTCAGCCGTGCAGCCATCTTCTGTCTTCTGAACTTTGAACTTCTCACCCCTCATGAACTTTATTGACCTTCTTCCTCCCCTTCTATGTTCATCAACTGTTTGGACTTAAAATCTCCATTCCATCTCCAAACCTTTTTGAGACTGTGCAATTCTAGTTGAGATGATTGGATTTATTCTCTTTTTTTTTTTTAAGTCATCATTGGGGACGAACAAATAATAAAACAAACAAAAAAAAGACACAAAAATATCAATAAGATCCAAACTGTTTCCTCCACAATTTCATTATTTTCTCTCATTGTAAATATCTGTCAGATTTGGTTGAACTGTAACCAGAAACGTGTTCAACGTTAAAGGGGCTGGCAGCATAAAATCGCTTTTGTGGAGCCGCCATTAGGAAGTCGAAGTCAATTCAAGCAGCTCCATGAAAGAGTGAATTCGTACTGTGTTATAGAGTCACGTATGCAGTACTGAGAATTTGGATCCGGCCCCTCCAAATAGTGCATAATCACTACTAACCGCTAAGTTAGACTAAGATTAGAGTAGGTTTCATACTTGAACTGATGGTAATTGCTTATCTCATTGTACATATCAAACGTGTCGAGTGTGAATTGTGGTACGTGTCGATTAGGTGTCTTTACCATTACAGCATCTGTTCACGAGACAAAAAAAAAACAAAAAACAAAAAAAAAAGTTTCTCTGTGGTGCCGAAAGGATCATTCTCATGCGTCTCAACCATGCTTGAGCTCCACATCTAATGTTTCTATGCTGCCAGCTTTGTTTTCTGATAACCCTTCATGAGCTTATTTATTTTCAAACTACTATACGTTATTAATAAATGGCATCAAGAAACTAGACAAAAGGGAATGACTGGAAAGATGAATTACTGTTTTGTTTTTAGTATTTTAGTGGTTTCTTTTAACATCATCCATTAACTGACTTTAAAAAAAAAGTATTAAATATTTAATGTAACTGTAGCATTGTGTTTGTACAAAAAAATAGTGAGTTGTGTTTTTTTGACTTGTGGATTACCAGTGAAGTCAGCAATTTAGTGCTAATATCTATTAAGTCGTTCCTTTTATTTTTCTCCTTTCTTTTATATTTAAGGGTTATTATTTCCGACAGCAACAGCAGTCATTATAAATGTTCATTTTACCATCACCTGTCTTCTGTTGTCTTATTCTTCACCTCCCACTACACTCAGTTTCATCAAATAACACATTGCAAGTTCGTGCCTGAAACCATGTGCTCGGTCTCGGGGGAGGGGCCATGTGTGAGTGAATGAATGAATGAATGAATGAATGAATGCGACTGCTTGCAAGAGGCTTGGCCGGGCGGGTGTTATGTCTTCTGTCCACCTAAAGCTAAAACCTGTTGGGTTTCCATTTACCAATGGAACCTGCTGATGTTATAGCTCAATCCCATCATGTAAGCCTAGTTGATTTTAACCGTCCATAACTCCTCCTCCTCCTCCGTTTGCCAACCACTTTCCACAACCTTTTCCCTCCTCCCTCCCCCTTACGAGCCATTCCCTCGCCACGCACCTCCCACGCCATGTGATGTTCTCCATCGATAACATACTACTCGACCAGACCCACATTAACTCTGTTCTCATGCCTGCAGAGGAGGCGGTTGCCAGTCAACTCACCCTCCGCTCATGATCCGCCACCATCCCTTACCGGCTGCCGGAGCCAGTCCTAAACTATTAAACTAATAATAATAATAATAAAAAAAGAAAAAAAAAAATACAGACAAGTGACTCTCAGGGTGTTTACGTAATCTACCTTACTCTGTGATCTCACAGAACCGCAACCCAGCTCTCCCTCAAGCTTTTTAAGGAGCCCAAAGACAATTTACCATGTGTGATTGCTTATCAAGTCTTCTACAAGAGAAAAAAAACAACAACAGAATGATATGCACCCAATTAAAGGAGCAAGCAAAATGCTGTTAATGTTTACAAACCTTAACGAGACCAACGCTGTTGAAAGAATGTGTAGGAGTACAAAGACAATTCTTTAATAATTACGTCATTATGAAGTGACTTCATTTTAAATGATCATTTTTATGTGACATGGAGTTATATGTGGCATTTTGGAAACATTGCATGTTCCTCTTTTTTGCAATGACTTATTTTTTTTTTAAATGTCATAATGGTACAGTGTAAAGTCAGAGCTACATTTAGTGGCTAATAATAAACTACATTGATGTAAGTGTTCATCTCACATATCTTAGAAAATGGTACCGGACTGAAGTCCAAAAAGAAGAAGAAAAAAAACCCACCACCACCACCACCACCACCAACAACAACAAACATGTGATTGCGTTACTGTATAGAATTTGTTCATATTTGTATATGGTGACAGTGAAAAATAAAGTATGTGCTCAAAATATCAGGGACACATGGGTAGAGTTTGAAGGGCCGCTTACAACACCAACTGTAAAGCTCGTGGTGATGAGGTAAGTTACACCAGGGTGAAAATATGATTTTGCTTTTCTATTTACAGTTTTTAATGACATATTACAGCTTAATATATGAGATATATAAAATTTTATATATACAAGAGTTTCATCCTTTAAATAAAGCTATCAGAAATAACATATCTGTTAAAATCAGTGAAATAAGCCTGAAAAATAATATTCGTATGGATGTCTGGAGTGTGACTGATATGCAAATGCAGCTTGCGTGATGTAATCCAATGTAATTTTCCATTACATGCTTGGTAAAGGCAAACCCAGCAGTCATTTTGCTCTTAATGCATGTGTTTTCAGGATGAAGTCAATTCAAGATGATCTCAAAAACATGATAAAGTCTCTTGACCATTGTCATCCACCCACTTTTTCTGTGCACTAATTCATCCAACCTGCAAAAATCACCTTCACCTTCCCAACATGTCTCCAAAGCCAACACCAGATAAAAAGCACCACGGAAAAATCCTCAATATAGCTATCGGTCAGTGGGCTTGACCGGCCTTCATTCTGGCTTCCAGCACATTGATCTGTGGTGGAGACTCCAGGGAAAATAACATTCACTGCATGATTTAAAACCTGTCTCACCAAACCAACCATAAACTAAAGAAGTATCTCCAGAGTTCAGACAAAACAGTTCGATTTGATTGTTATTGTTTTAGTAAACACAGCATTCAATTCTAATAGCATATTTTGCAATAATCAGAAGTATGTTGAGGTATTTAAAAGTGCAGCTTCTAGATTAAATCAAATCAACTGTCAACGCATAAGTAGCGCTTTCACAATCCAGCCACGATCCTGTGATAACTATATCTGCATCCATATCTCGGCCCAAAGCTCCAAGCGCCTTTTTAAACATGGAAACTGTCATGATGAATAATTAGGTCTTTCAAGTCGAATCATCACTCCCTCTCTCTGTCTCCACTGGGAATGGTGAGCTGGTGTAGCCGAAGCTCCATCATTTCAAATGCATCCAATCTCGCTAATTGTGCACCTTTACCAGCCCTTAGGCCATGATTGATTTTCCCCCGCTCCAGCTCGGTTCCTTCCCCTCACCTCAAACCCAACAGGCTTTTCCTCGTTTCAGCCCAGCTGTTCCAGAAAGCACGCCTAACCATTTCTATCCCCCTTCCTCTCCTCTCCTCTTCTCAAAGGGTGCGCAAAAGGAGTGAGAGAAAGAGAGAGAGCAAGAAGCAGACAAGAATATGCTCTCAGCCCTCATAAATCCCTAGAGTTGGAAAGCAGACCTGTGGAACATGTGCAAAGATCTCCAGTCCTTAGTCCAGCACCTTTGAAGGGGGAACGCGCAGTACTGTGTCCTGAGATTGCTTCGGCCTCTCTCAGCTGTTTTTGTTAAGACAGACTGTCTTCGCATTTATGATTGATACTGTATGTGCATTCATTCAACAATATCAATCGCTTATTTTTAGTTCAGAACAGTTACAGTGGCTTTAAAAAGTATTTGGACATTTAACCTGAATAAAACGTATGTATGTATGTATCTATCTATCTTTTTATCTAACTGTCTATTTGTATGTTTCTTTCTTTTTATTTCTATCTATCTATCAGTCTCTTTATCTAACTGTCTATTTCTTTCTTTCTATCTATCTATCTATCTATCTATCTATCTCTCTTTATCTAACTGTCTATCTGTATGTTTCTTTCTTTTTCTTTCTATCTATCAGTCTCTTTATCTAACTGTCTATCTGTACGTTTTTTTTCTTTTTCTATCTATCTATCTATCTATCTATCTATCTATCTATCTATCTATCTATCTATCTATCTATCTATCTATCTATC
>CAIGQV010019070.1:14200779-14223448 GCA_903798115.1 Danio jaintianensis | reverse complement strand
ATCTATCTATCTATCTATCTATCTATCTATCTATCTATCTATCTATCGGCTTGTTATAATAATTTGAATTAATATTATATTCATTTTTTTTTTTACTTTCTTTAATATAGGTCATGTAGTTTTATTTAACAAACAATATCCATAATATAAAAGTTAAATGATATTAAATAATATCAATACCTAAAAACCTGCACAGGCTTAAACTTTTTGGGGCCACTGTACAATGTTTACAGATTTGTTTGACTTACATCATTATAAAGTGTAATTATGTGGTTAAAAAAGACTGAATAACATGTGTCACTACAAATGCGCAAGTGTGCATCGATGTGATTTGCAGTTTAAGCAACAGCTTTCTGGCTGCAAACAGGCCTCAGGAATGCACGAGCCACAGTTATAAATGAACAGGGCTCTCTCTCTCTCTCTTATTTCCACAACAGGTCTCCGTCTGTACAGTGGTGCTGAAGTGAACAGCATGAATTCAGCTTCAAATCTCTACTGTTATTTGGCTGACTCAGTAAAAACAGCTAGGATACAGAATCAGTCAGTGCGGTGCAGTCTAATCGATTTAAAGCTAGTGCGTCTCGGATACATGAAGACTTGTGCTGATACAGAGAATAACTGTCACGTCAAAGCAGAGCTGAAATCTGGCCCACAGGAAGAGTAAAAAACCAACAGTCAGCAATCTGACGCACACTAGAAAAAAACACTTTAACACGTCCTCATTTCCCCCCAATTACTGTATACATGCGAGTATATCAATATGTATATACAATATGTATCCTTTTTGTCTAATGCTAGCCTTCAGTGTACAAATTTGACCTTAAATACTGTTTCTATAACAAAAACCAAATCAGCTTGGTGATGAACCGACTGTGGTCCGTAAGATTATCAGCAATAATGTTCAAAACTTTATAAGCTACCTTTTTTATGGCTTTGATATATTTGTTTGAATGTTGGGACACTGTATTTTGACAAAATACTACAAAAGTGACAAAAACAATTGATTAATCACTCCGACAAATGTACATTTACGACAGCTTTCTCAGTTGATTGTTTGTGTTTAAAGAAGTGCAATTTTAAAAAAGCAGACTGTGCTGCGCTGTGTTACACAATTTGATTTCTCTTTACTGTGAAAGAAAACCGCAGGCTTCCAAGAAGATATTCAGGCCGGATTTTAAACTGCATCCTATCCTAATTTAACTTTGCTCCACTTTTTCCCGTATTTAAAGAGTATAATATTTATGCCTGCATTTTGTTTTTGACAAACCAAAATATCCATTTCACTCGATTAAAACTGGTTTCATCGGTCACCCCGAAAACACTGAAAATGATTGTAATAATTTTGTATGTTTTTTTGGTTTCTTGCTGTTGTAATATTTCTAACAAATGAAGCTGATAAATGATCCTAGAATTTGTTCGTAATATAAAGAATAACTTTTAACATCAGTGTTTTATGAGTATATGTACATAAGATAAAGAAATAAATTAAGAAAGTTGCAATGCAAAGCTGTGATTTTAAAGCACTGTAGCGTGTACAGTGATTTGTTTTTATCAATTTTATGGTACATATGATATGTTCTGCATTTCTGCAGTTGTTGTTTCTTTTCTTTTTGTTCATGAGCATATGCTTTAATAAATATGTTTTTTACAGTATGTCGCTGAGGCCCAAGCTATTCTTATGACAGTACAGTGAACTTGCAGTGAAGCAACCTGCATATAGGTCACGCTTTCCTTATCTTTGCACTGTGTATTTTTTCTTTTCTTTTTTGTAATTAGCCATGAATTCTTGCTTCTATCTGTAATTAGCTTGGCTGCTGTACATGGAGGTCTATCTCAAAAAGAGGTGATGTACGTTAGCACTGATGAACCCTGCTGGGCTAATGAGGGATAAAAATGCACGAGTTAAAGTCTGTCTGCGCAACTGCAACTTCGCACCTCTGAGGGGTTTAATTGGGTCACTGCTTGCCATAGATATGACTAGAGCACACCCGAGACAACAACGTATGCTCCCGAGACGCAAGATAAAATAAGAAGTGTCTTGGTTCTTTGTATAAATCTCTCCACGCTTTTTGTGTAGGTTGACGGTGCGAGACACATGGCACGCAATGATAAATCTACACGCCTGTGGAGGAGGGTCTTTGTGATAGAAGGCTTGCTGGAACATTTTACATAGAAAACTGCAAGATGAAATATTAAAGTGCATACTAAACAAAACAACTAGGATTAATAAGTTGAAGTCACCTTTTTTCTATTGCAGCATAATATCCAGAGGCAACAAGGTAAACCAACAAACAAGACAAAAACAAAAAGCATCATTCCAAGATAAAATACATAAGATAATAAATATTTTATAAGCTATTAACTATTATTAATCTGATAAAAAAAAAATTAAGTTTTAAAATTTTTAAATCAATAATAAATATGCATATCACAATTAATATGTATTTATACATTTAAAATGTAAAAAAAATTACATTGTCTTACAGCAGTGACATTTACATTACACTGAACTAAACTGGACTTCAACTGGGAAAACTTGACTGAAGGAGTTTCAATTTACTAGAACTTCATCCATGTTAAGCTGCTTTAACAATCTACATTGTAAAAGTGCTACAGAAATAAAGATGAATTGAATTAAAAATAGAATAAAAATATACACACCTTTTCATATCCTTTTTAAACATTCACTTTTAAATGGCAGTGAATCAACTGATAAATAAATAAACATACAAACAAACAAATAGGCTGCAGGCATAAGGTAACCACCTAAACAGGGCAGGGACTAGGGAATGATTATGTTTGTCCCACCAGTGGATTAGAAGATGAGAGAGTGTAACCAAATCAAATTTTTGCAATTCCACATGTTTGCATTATTGGCACAAATGTCACTTGCTTTCACCTATTTGAAAAAATTTCACTCCACATTTAATGCTTATTGGAAATACTGAGTTGGGGGGAAAAAGTGTAATATTTTGTAGGCTATAATTTTTTGTAGGTTAAAAAATATATATTTATTTTTATTAAATTATATATTTCTAATTTTATAATATTTTTGTAGGCAAAAAAAAAAAAAGTGTAATATTTAGTAGGCTATAACAAAGTAACTATCTCCAGATCTTCAAGGTAATATATACGTAATATATAAGAAAATATACACTGTTAAAATGAACACAATCAATAAGTCATGGCATTAACCCTCAAAAAATAATTTGACCAATTTTAACTTTAAATATAAGTTAATCCAGATTTAACTCAAATTGTTCAGCCAGTTTAATATAAAACTGGGAAAAACTGCCCATTTGATTCAAAGTAAATTAGTGCCACAACATTAAGTTAAAGTAGCTGGAACTTTTTTTTAACAGTGTAAATTAACATAATGTATGTAAGGGCGGTACGGTGGCTCAGTGGTTAGCACTGTCGCCTCACAGCAAGAAGGTTGCTGATTGAAGTCCCAGTTGGACCAGTTGGCGATTCTGTGTGGGGTCTGCATGTTCTCCCCATGTTTGCGTTGGTTTCCGGGTGCTCCAGTTACCCCACAGTCCAAAGACATGCGCTATAGGTGAATTGGATGAACTAAATTGGCCGTAGTGTATGAGTGTGTGTGTGTGTGTGTGTGAATGTGAGAGTGTATGGGTGTTTCCCAGTACTGGGTTGCAGCTGGAAGGGCATCCGCTACATAAAACATGTGCCGGAATTGTTGGTGGTTCATTTCGCTGTGGCGACCCCTAATAAATAAGGGACTAAGCCAAAGGAAAATAAATGAATGAAATTACCAATAAAGCCATAAATGCAACTGCATAACAGACTGCATAAGAAACAGCAAGCCATTTCATAAATCGCCATAGAAACGGGTTAAAGCTTTGCCTGAGCACAATATAACCTCCAATGATAAACTCTTATTGTGGACACTCAAGACTCCAGCTCCAGCACTAAACCTCTTCCATATCTTTTTCATTTTCCTAAAAGCTCATTTAAATAAACTGAGCTCTTAACCTCAACCACATACTTGAAATGAAACAAACAAAATCATATTTCTGACTCTGAAGTGACACACTGCTCTACAGGCTGTCTCTCTAACTCCTGTCCCGTAGAAGTGGACGCCCACTGAGGACAGGCCGAATGCCGAGGGGAACCATTAATCTCTTTTACTCAGCCACAAGGGGACGAAATACACATCTTGTCTGAGCACCTCACCACAGCACTTTGAAAGACTATAGATGGAACATTATATGGTGAGTTGAAAGACTAGCAGCTAAGCACACTTGAATCGGTTTAGCTTTTATGATGGCTGAGTACTGTTGTGAAAATCCAGTGGAGATTAATCACTACTTGCTGATCAAAAAATCGAAATGTCATATTTAAGTGCTTAAAATTGGTACAGTAGTTGCAGCATCAGCTTTATGCACATACACTTTAAGGTATGCTTTCAGACTCACTTAATTTATTGAAATTCAATATGACATCAAATTTAAAGTAAAATTTCAGCCAAAATGGGCCAACAATTTTTCTAAATAGCTTAATTTAACACCAACCTTTTTCAAATGACATGTTTATACTATTGGATATGTGCCTTTCCAGAAGCTTTGTGACTATTTAGTCACCAATATTAGTATTTATGGAATAATGTTTCCCTTTTTTCCTCTTTTTTTCTTTACCTCCATTTATCTATTGATTTATTTACTTATTTATGTTTTTGGATTATTTCTTTATTCATATTTGGCTCTTAAAATTTTTTGTATTTATTTACTTGGTAAATGATTAGTTATTATTTACTATTATTATTTATGATTTGCTTTTGTAGTACATTTTGACTATAACCCATTGCTTTGTAAAACTTGCCTCTGATTAAATATCTGAAAGCGCATTGTACATTCATCTTGTTAACTTTAAATAAACATGTCAAAAAAACTCAAAACATTCAAAATTATTGTTCCAACAAGCGTTAAAGCAACAACGCAAGATTATTATTTTGATTGGCTCTAAAGTGATGTAATGCTATGATTTGCCTGATAACCAGCTTTAGCTGACTTCACCCTTATTTAAACCTTTATAAACTATTATCCCTGTTTCCCACAACTTCTGTACATTTTTGGAATCATTTTTCCAAAATGTACTTCTGTACATTTTTCGTTAAAACATCTCATTTTACAGTATATTGTAAAATAATTTCTCCCCAAAAATAACAGAGATGGAGGAGGCTGCAACGGTAATTAAATTAAACTTTACTTTCCGATAATATTTTTACATTTCTATGTTACTAAACTAAATTCTAACAAACATATCACACAATGCAGTAATTGCTCCTTAGGCTTGCAATGCTTTAGTAAAGTTCAGCTTAGAATTAAATATACATCCAAACTCATACAAGTGTGAGTAAAAGTAAATATAATCGCCAAGATTTGACTACTTCTCATTTCAGTACATAGAGAGGGAAGCCCCTTTTGATTTAATTTAAATCGCAAATTCGACTCAGCTCCCAATTAGCCTACTTTACCATAGCCCAACATCTTCCCCGTTTTTCTACAGTTTTAGCAACAGCAGCTAGCACCTGAAGGTTAAATCTAACAACAATTCTGTGAGGTTATAAAAAGCTCTAGTGACCCAGTTTCCATCTGCACTCCCCCTTTTATCTCGACAAGCCATGAAAAACAGGCAGAAACAGGGAAGATGTCAGAGCTGCGCAGAGGGAAGCGTTCGTTTGGCACCGGTGGGGAGTAAGTGACCCTTGGACAGATGGAAGCGCAGCATGTCTGGCAGAGACAGTTTCGGCCTGGCCTAATGGGTCATGCAGTCACCATCATGAACCCTGGCCTTAGACAAAATATGGCTAGTTGGGTTTTTGTTTTAGCAGAGAGAAAAAAAAAGAAGTCATATTTTCAATAAATTTACTGCCTATATTAAACTAAACTGAGAGAATAGCATTGCAAGATCAATAACAGTAAAAATAAAAATAATTGCAACAACACAAATTGCCTGCAAAGCACAGCAGCAAGTAGACTTTTTGGAAGACAGTAAAAAGTAACTAAACCTAACACTTTGGCACCTGTCAACGGCAGATACAAACTACAAAATTTTTGTGCATTATTTAATTAAATAATAGCAGACATAACAAATTGGGTAAACAACTGGATTTGCTAGCAATATTATTATTAATGCCTTTCTTTTTTAAATGATCCAATTAAAGAAATCTAAACACTCTAACAGTGTTAAAGTATTATTGAGATTTATACTGTTATTTTATAAAACAACAACAAAATTACACTAACATTAATAATATTATAATAAATAATTTACTAATATTTGTGGTTGTTTTTCTTTTGCTTTCAAATGTTCCAAACCATAGAGGTTTTATTCAGGTGGAATACTTAGGTAAGGTTTTAATGTTTTGTTTTTTTTCCTTTCAGCACCACCACACTGTAGGCCATTCTCAAATGTGAAGATGTTTGGCATATATTGTCTTTTCCAATGCACATTTTAGAAGCAACTAAACTTAAAGCACTCAGAGATGGAGTTTGTGTGGATCATGAGCTGCTCACATCAAATAATCACAATGCTGTACTTTTTTGTAATATGAATTTACATTTTTTGTCCAATGATTTGCCCAACTAACCTAACTTGCCTAGTTAAACAAGTTAAGCCTTTTAATTTATTAAAGCTTAAGCTAAATACTAGTATCTTGCAAAATAACTAGTATGCATTGTCTTGATGGCAAAGACGAAATAATTTATTCCAAATTAGTTATTAAAATAATTCTGTTGAAAAATATGTTGAAAAAAACTTCTCTTTGTTAAAGGTGCCATATAATTGCATTGATTCAATAAGTTAAATTGATCTCTGATATATATTACATGAAAGAAAACTTTTTATATGCTCATTTATTACTCTATAAAACACTGCAGAATCAGAAATAGAATAAGAAGCTCCATATCAACCCTATTTGGAATGGTTGTGAATATTAATGAACTCTGCTCTGACGCAGCTCTCAGTGCTTGCTCTCTCTCTTCCACACACACACACATGATCTACTCTGAAATGAATGCGACCAAAATACTTTAACAAAGTAGATGCTTTGTTAAATCTTTTTAACTTAAGTGGTGGAGAGGTTTATTTTACTTGTATCGAGTTTATAAGCTACCTAATGTAAATCATCAGATTAACCTATTTTGCTATTGTGGATAAAATTATAATTAAACTTTACAAAAGAGAACGACAGAGATGAACGGTGTTGTATTTTGAAGCTACAATGTAAATTTAAACACAGCCAGGAATTAATATCAACCTCTGCATAAACAGATGATGATTAATAAAGTGTATTGCTATTATTTCACTTCAGAAAAAAAAGAAATTAAAAAAAAAAAAAAAAAACGCAGTAAGAGCTGAGTGATAAGACACAATGATTAAACGTGCATTAAACCCAATACTCAGCAGTTGGATGGGCGATAAGATGATTTTATCATATATCAACGATGTCTAATGAGCATGCCATTGTCAATTATGACTATGAATTATCAGGCGATAATTTTATTATTGGGGGAAAAAAATATGATAAAGTTATAAAGTAAATGTAGGGTCTCTATGATATTTATTTGTATTTTAAATTGCATAGTAATAACACTAGACTTAGTTTTAGATCTTTGACAAATGCATATGGTAAAGTGTGTCGGCTGTAGGCCTATATATTTTAATGAAGCACATTACATCAGAAATGCACTGTTACCTAAATGTATTTCATTTAGCCCTATAAATACTATTTAAATAATGTATAGAAGTAATCAAAAATATATTGGCTAATTAAAAAATGAAACAACAATCGGGAAAGAAGAGATAAATGTTTAATGCCAAAAAGAAACCGCATGGAAAAAATATAGGTCTTTAGCCTAATTGTAGATGTATTAATTGCAAAAACACAATGAATGCTCCTGTAAAATTTAATTAACAAAATGAGATTCAGGTACAGGTATCTTTTGTAATCAATTATTAATGGGCACACACAAAAAAAAAAAACTCCCACACCTGCGTATCTAAAGCATTTTCCAAATGAAAACTAGATTTAGCCCGCCACAATAGCCAACTAAAAATGCAAAAACTATTAACTTTATTATTTATGTATAATCTAAACTTTCTTAAACATCACATCAGGAAACAATGCAGGTTTATTCACAGGAAAACAAACGCACGTCTCTAAAGTTAAATCATTACTGTGAAGCATTGCAACTGTGTTACAAACCCTTTCCGAAGGACTGCTTGCATGCAGGCAAACAAAACAATTTTCGGCTTACAAAGGAATTTCATTATTTTTCCTCCATCAATAACATGGGCTGTGCGCACATCTATAGACAAATTAATCATTTATTAGTCAAGATGGCAAGATGAAGAGTGATGTATTTTTATTATATAATATATTAGCTCGTCAGGTCCGAATGACGTAGAACGAGACCTGAAGTACATGCAAATCTTGAGGGTGTACCCCGTGATTAACGCAACAGTCTGTATTGTGTTCTGATTAGCCTGCTTTTTACCAGCGTTTTACACTTGTGTCAATTACATGAGAACAAGGAAACAATGGTGTTTGACTAAGCCTATTGTAGGTATACCCGGATTTTCTTTATAGGGCACCTTTAAACAAAATTTGTGAAATATTTGAAAAAGAATTCAAATTTAGCAGCAGGGCTGACAATTTTACCTTTAACTTAATTATATATATATATATATATATATATATATATATATATATATATATAGGATTTCCCAGTGATGGGTTGCAGCTGGAAGGGCATCCGCTGCGTAAAACATATGCTGGATAAGTTGGCGGTTCATCCCGCTGTGGCGACCCCAGATTAATAAAGGGACTAAGCCGAAAAGAAAATGAATGAATGAATATATATAGGAATATGATGAGTTTTGGTTGATCTCCACTGCCTGTTTCAGCCATTAGGCTAGTTTTCTTTGTTGTTTTATTGCTTTAAATAAAACAATATTTGAGGTTGCACATCTTGATCAGTAACATAAAAGAGTTATTGAGTGCTCTCATGATATGAAGATAGCCATAGAGGTGGGTAAGGAAACAATGAGGGAAAAAAAAGGCATTGTGGTTGTCATGGCAACCAGCTGCAAGACCTGCTGCTTTTATAACATATGTCTGACTTGATTCGGGTGTGCACATAGCAACAGTAGGATCATACTTATTTTAATCTAATTTTTAAATACAAAACATGATCTAAATGCAACAGCATTCTTTCAGACATGCTAAATGAAAGAATACATAAATAATGCTGTATTTCAGAACCCGTCTATATCAAAATGCAAATGAGAGAGAAGATTATAAGGTGAAACAAGCTCCCTGAAATTCTTGATTCTGCAGAGGAGGATCAGTGACACATTTTCAAATCGACTGCTTCGGTTGAGTCATGTCAACGCATTAGTATGCAAACAAGTTTCTGGTGCAGTCATTTATCCTAAACAAACCCTTCAAAGGGGATTATCAAGTAGAAATATTGACTACTGCATCTTGACAAGAAGAAAATGTCTGTCTTGGTGGACATTAGTGCTTTTCCTATCATATCTATCTACGGGAAGGTACCTATCGACGTGTGCCGAACCTCATTTCGGATGCCGCGCAGCTCCATAGTCCTTGGCAAGTCTGCGTTGCTATGGTAACTCCCCCAACCCCCCGCCCCAAATGCTGCAGGCCGCATGGAGCAATGTTGAAGAGGCAGCGAATGAGTGAAAGAGATCACCACTGTGGAGAAAGACAAGAATTGCTGCAGTGAAAAGGGGGAGGGGAGCACAAACGAGATTGGTTTATAAAAAAAGAAAGAAAGAAAAATCATTACCCCCTCACCCGCATCTCCAAGCCCCCTTCTGAACCTTATCGTTTGCATCAGTTTAGGGTGCACAGGGCCCAAGCCTTGCTTTGCATTCTGGGCACGTTGCTTCCAAACTTCAGACTGCATTCAATTATTTATCTGCCTCAGCAGACACCCAGCAATGTTCAAGCATCTCATAACGCCTATGGCATAAAATATTATTGATGAATTTACCCACCTTATTTTGCAACAGGGAGCTAAGCTTTTTTCTTCTGAATGTGACTTCCGAGTCATTAGCCGCCACAAGAAGAACAACAAATGGTTGTAAATTGCACTACAAGCCAGTGTGTTTATAATTACGGCCAAACATTAATATCACATTAATCACCCATTTCTATGGACTGCTACAGAGGCGCATTAATATCATGGAATCTTGTAATTATGACAACTTGTAAAAAGCATATATATCCTCATAGAATTTTGGCAATATTCTGAGCTATGACTTGTACCGGTTAACACTAAAGTTACTGCAGAATAATTGAGCGGCTATACTGCAGTTACATATACAGCATGTCGTAATATCAAGATGACAACATGTGACGGTCTACTTGGAATTATGCATTATGGAAATACTACAAATGTATAAATGGATCTGCAGTGTTCAGCTGGTACAGCGGTCATGCTCACAGAAAATTTGCAGTTTACAAGATATATTTACTAGCTGTACAAGGAAGTGAACGCTTTTTATTAGTCTGAATTTTGAAAATTTTAGTATTTAACAGATGCTTTTATCCAAAGCAACTCATACCTGTGAACACAACAAAGTAGGCTGTCTGGGGAGCATTGTAGGTTTGGTGCCTTGCTCATGAGCCTCACCTCAGCCGTGGTATTGAGGGTGTAAGAGAGTTCTGGTTGCTCACTCCCCCCAGCTACAATCCCTGCCGGTGCAGGGACTCAAACCTGCGACCTTTGGATCAAAAGCCTATTAAACCTCTCTAACCATAAGGCCACAGCTGCCCCATTTATGTCCATTTTGATATGGTGTGAACACAGAATTTTTCTACGCACTGAGAGAGTTTCATAGACACACACAATTCCAACTTTGTGGACAGTTCATAGTAGAACACAGCAAAAGTTCAACTTGTAGTATGGCAGAATAGTCCCACCTTCTAAATAAAAGGTCCACTCACTATTTGGTGAAGGCGTTGATGTTGGAATCTCATATCGACATTACATTTATTATGGGTGAACACACCTCTAACACTGCACATGTGGCGTTGATGTAGTGTGAAAAGAGTTTCCTCATTCAGAGATAGGAGCTGTACTTGCATGACTGAAACATTGAAATATATTATTGTCCAAAGGTGGCTGCTGAGAAAAAAAAATGTTTAGACTTTAAACACAGCATACTGTAAGCCATCTGGCATAATGCAACCATAGATATTGCATAAGAATATGCTATATTTGCAGCCCCTTACCAAAATTAACATTGATTTATTATAGCAAAAGTAGTTGAGTAACCATGTTTCTGGTGAGCTGATTAGCACATATATAGAGATTCCAATGGTTATAACTACAGTACGGTTTGTTTGTTTTTTTTACATTTATTTGTCAAATATGATTAAGAAATTGTCATAGTGGAAGACTTCCGCTGATGATAGTACTAAACTACCGCAATACAACATGACGAAGACGGCTATACAACTTGACCATTGTGGCGGGCGCGTCAACTGTGTCACACATTTTGAGCAAAGTAAATAGAACAGAAGTTTGGACTTCACATATTCATGTTCAAAATACGGTGGATAAAGTAATAAAAGGCCAACAAACAGCAGGGACGTGATACCTGATTAATTCACAGGTGGTGTCTTTCTGTGACTCAAACTCACAGAAAAAAAATGCTAGTGTGTGGGTGCTGTAAACAGGTGCGCATTTGAAGACGACACACGTGGACGTGCAGCGGAAATGCAATGTTACACTCGAGATAGAAATAAGCAACACTTTAAATACCTGATCAACATATAAAAACGCTGCGCCTTTATGAAATTCCTTGTGTGATCCAGTGGATTCTGGCATGGTGTGCTTCACCTGCATGTGCGCAGTGGGAGGAGCGGAGAAAGCGAATCTGCAGGCGGCAAACGCGCTGCTGCTCATTAGAAAACATGACCATACCTCAGTGCAGAAGCAGCGGACAGCAGAGGGAGATCTACCGCCGCCCACCGGTCAGATAGCAGCACCGCAGACACGCGGGAAAAACATTCTCCTCAAATTAAAAATCGACAATTTTATGAAACACCAAAAGGAAAAATGCTAGATTTTTTGACACCTCTTAAATAAAAGGTTCCTACTTTAAGCCAAATATCAAATTCCCTGACTAAAAAGTTAAAATAAGAAAATATATGAATGGTTTAGCTTGACTATATTGTTACCTTTTAGACACTATAACAACAATAGATCATTTACCTCACCTTTTGCGGCTCTTATGTGCTCCACCTCACATATTTAATAACTCGATGGTAATTTTACATTTAGCTTTTCTGTCTTCTATTTTTAGGGTCTTAAAATGTATATCCTGGTGTGTTAGCCTTAGTTAACAGGAAGAGACTGGTCACTGCATTTGACTTAAGTGACTGTTAATTGATGAGCGAGAAATGAATAAAATGGAGCTTAAAACTAGGCTAACCATAACAGCAGGCATGACACAGTGAAATTTATAAATACAAGGTATATAAAAATTACATCCTGATAAATCGAAAGTAAAAGTGACAAAAAAATAAAAATCCCTGATATTCCATAACTAGGAAAAATATATAAAAATGTCCTAACTTTCAATGTCTGGAATACACCTTTTAAAAATCCATGACATACCAGAAATTTCATGACCTGTGGAAATCCTGTAAATATATATATTTTTTCTCATCATCTGTAGTGAATTCAGTTTTGGAACATTATTATGATGAATAAATGATGACAATATCTGTATGACACTTTAATGGCAATACAATATCAACAAAAATGATTTCAAGCAAAAGAACTAACATTTGAGGTAATAGTGAGTTTTGTAATTTTGTTGAATAAATACTGTAATAAATGTATGGTTCATCGTTTTTGTTGTTAGTAAATGCATTAACTAAAGTCGTACCATATATATTTTTTAATAAATGTATAGGTGTTTTTAATTTAAATTGTTGCCTTTTTATTAAGTTTAATTAAACTCAATTCAATTTTTTACATTGCCAACCACCTGAAATATGAAATGTTTTTATACATTCTTGCATTTTGTAAACATTTATTTTATTAAACTAAATAAAAATATTTCCTTGGCAAATAGATAAAATAGTTTTACATATATTTTATTATGTTTTCAGTTAAAGTAAAATTATGCTATTTTTATGGTTACTATAATAACCTTAAATAACTATAATAACCCTGATTACATAGAAAATTTGAACCATTTTACAAAAAGACAATCAGTAAGAAATGACTGATTCTCAGCAGTTTTGTTTTGACAGGTAAATTCATTCATATTTGTGAACATGACAAAAAAAGCGATAAAACATTTCAAGTTCTTTTAACAGTCTACTCATTTCGACTACTTTTCTTTTTCTTCTTCTTCGTTTTCCCCAGGGTTACTTCAGTGTCAACATAAGAAGGATCCAGCTGCTCAGTTTTCAATAAAAAACTTGCATCAACCATATCTGGACTCTCTCTTCCCTTCTCTTTCTTCACCTTTTTCTTTTTCCTCCTCCTCTCCTCCGTTGGCTCTTCCTCCATAAGTTCAGATATCTCTAACTGATCACATTCAATTTGTGTTTCTTCTTGCTTGATAAAAACATCTTCACTGCCCCCCTCTTCCTGTCTCTTGTCTTTCTTTTTCTTCTTCTTTTTTTTTGGCTCCTCTCGGTCACCCAGATCCTGTCTTGTTTTTTGGAGTGGAGTTGGAGAAGCAACAGTGGCTTCTTTTTGTATGTGAGCTCCAGCTGAACTACCAAAAGGCTGGAAACGCTGTTTGAGGCCATCTGGGATGCGTGGAGCTGGAGCGGCTGGTACCGGGATCGAGCCCTGGTTTTCACCACAGTTTCCATAGCTCTCGGAGATCTTCAGGACACCTCTAAAGCCGGAGGAGGAGAGAGAAAGCTTCTGATTTTCCTCTTTGGAAATGAGAAGATGGAGGTCTGATGGTGTCATCCCGCCACTGACAACACTGTAGATCTGAGAGTTGTTACCGTTAGACTGGACCATTTCCAGTCCTGATAAAGGAAGTTTGAGGTTATCAAAGCTGTGGAGGATATAACACAGTAATTAGAAGACAAATAACTTAAAAACACTTAAATAGTTTTTTTAAATATAAAAAAATACTTTTTCTAGAGAAACATTTGAAAGCATAACACAAAAATATAATAATAAATAAATATTATAATAATATAAATATTATAGAATATAAATATTTTATTGTTGTTATGAAGTTGGGTGATTTCATCAGGAATGCTTATAAATGCCCATATTCTTATTATTAATATCAACGCATGTATTATGAGTATTTTTCAATACCAATTACTATTAAAACTTTTTTTTTGTAATTTTGCAAATTACATTATTTATATTTTTTTCAATTGTGGAATTACTATTACCATTCTTATTGATATTAAAAGCACCTGCTAAATAAAATGTAAATGTATTATATTACATTTATCACATCAGGATTAGTGCTAATTTATGACAGAAATGGGTACAAATACAATTATACAATGTCCTTGCTACATGAGCTTACTATACTATCAACAGTAAATTGGGTATAATTCTTCAACTAGGCTTGGGTGGTAATAAGGTATACCGAGGTATCTAAAAATAGCAACGGTATCAGTTTCAATACCGTTATACCGTCATAAAAAACAATGCACTTATATAGGAGACCAGGATTAAATATTAAATATAATTTATTTAATGCCTAAAAATGCGTATGCATGGTTGTCATCACAGGACAGCGTGGAGGAGAAAGAGAGGGGTGGGGAATGATGGCAAGTCGAGCACCAAGTGACCTGGTCTCGAAAAAGAACATAACTTCTGCAGTTTGGCAGTATTTCAGGTTTCGACTGAATGAGAAGGGAGAGGCGGTTAATACGGATGAGACAATTTGCAAATTGTGCAACAAAAAGGTGACCACGAGAGATGTTGCATATACGAAACTACCATCCACTAACTGCTGTGATGGACCCGAGTTCACTCAGTGCAACAGTTTCAATGCCTTCCGATGCAGGGCCAACAACATCTAGGTCCACCGCCAGTACGCAGCTGATTATAATGGGGCCTTCGGTAAAACAACAAAGTACAAAAGGGACAGTGTACAGTTGAAAAACCTGTACTGATGCAGTGACAAAATACTTGGCGAAGGAAATGGTCTCTTTCCACACATTGTAAAAAAAGTCCTTTAAGGACATGGTAAAATGTAATTGATTTGTGTGCGCGTCTCTGCGCGAAAACTTTTCTGGATGTTTATGTTAATTTAATTCTGTCTGACTGTTGTATTTGCACTTTTTTATAAACTGCAATTTGTTGCTAATAAAAGTTGTTAATATTGTTGTGCATGTTATTTTGTTATGGTTTCAGTATTAGTGTTTGGTATTCAGTTTCTGAACAGTTTAGGCACAAGCCAACAGTTTAGTGACGCTGTTTGAACCTTACGTCATAATTTTTTTTATTATTCACGGTAATATCGTATACCGAAGTAAAATAGGGAGGAGGTTTGACGGTATCAAAATTTGGATACCGCCCAAACCTATCTTCAACCAAAATGATTTCTAACAGACTGCAAGTAATAAGTAATAACTGTAAGCTAACAAGGATAAAAACGCTAACAGATGTAAAAATTATCATATTAATGTTAATACTTATTTATTAAATAATAATAATGAAAGCTTGATGCGACAATAAAAACTACAGAAACAATTTAAAGGAACAGTTCACCCAAATCTGAGAATACTGTCAATAAAATATACTCTCTGGTCACGTGTTAGTTTATAGTATTTGTTTTTCCTACTAAGGAATTCAATGGTTACAGGTGTTCAGCTTTCTTCAAATTACCTTCTTTAGTGTTCAACGTAAGAAAGAAACTCATAAAGGGTTATAACTACTCGAGGGTTAGTAAATAGTGAGTACATTTTCAGTTTTGAGTGAACTATCCCTTTAACATCATAAATAAAAACTAAATTATTCTTACATACTAACGATGTATTTTAACCTAGAAGTTCTACTGACAAGCATGTAGCCTGTATTCAAATAAAGTTATTTGCAGGGTATTTTGTACCATTTAGGATCAAAACGAGCTGGAGCTTTGATGAACCATAACTCCTGTTTATCTCCGTCCGATAATGCATTTACAGAGGAATCATACGAAAATGATATAAACTCAGCCGGACACTGGTACTTTGAATCTGTAATAAAAAACATAAAATAAAGAAAGTTAAACAAAGTCTAGGTATTTGACAAATACGAACTTACTGTAGTGGTGAAGAGACTAAACACAGTTCAGCTACTTAGCACAAACCTCTTTTCTGTCCTCTTGAAGTCCGTTCACGAGTTTCTTCTTCACTGTCCGACATGTTTGTACTCTAGTTTTAACTATAAGAGTACGAATAAAATATTTCCCTATTCCAGTGTCACCGATATAATGCACCGAACACGATCTCCATGTAAACATGTGAATCACATGTGGATAGAAGAGAATCAACTTCAACCCGGAAAGACTTAGAAGTCACAGTCTTTGGTGAACGTTCATGTAAGCGACAGCAGAGGGAGCACTTATACAGCTTTTCTATGGGGCTGGCTAGACATAAATATATACATGGTCAGGACAAGCTGTCATATTTTAATGAAATTATGAATTAAATTATTGGTTACTTAATACTAAATGCAGTTTATAATGTTAGTGAAAAATTCGAACTTCATTTTTGAATGCTTTTTTGTTGTTGTTTGTGTTTACATTTTGCCGATAAGCCCACACTCATAAAAAAGGTTTTGCTGTTTGTTCAAACCACTTATTTAAAATGAGCTGAAACAACACAAATTTCCTTTTTTTTTTGCGCCAACTTAATTATTTTATGTTCAATTCACTTAAATTTGTTTTTAGTTAATTTGGTCATTCGAGTCGATTTGTGATGGGACAACATGAGTGAATAGTGTGGAACCCTGCATTTTTTCCAGTGTACTTCAATGAACAGTAAATGTTTTTATTTATAACTATGTTGATGTTTTAGAAAATTGTGTGTCTGGCAACTGGACCTTTTTTCCTGTGCAAGAATTATGAAAATATTCTGTGCTAATATGGGACATTCTAAATGTACATTATATGTCCCTGAAATAAAACCATAAATAGAGGGAATTAAAAGTATTTCATCCCAAAAATGTCTAAAATGGACTGATGGTTGATTTATGTGAGTTGTTCTGTACAGGAATATGTCATTCATTTGGTTCTCAGATTGTTTTTCTTAATTAAAAACACTTTACAAATGTTCTTAGCCCATTTGAACCTACAGCTTTAATAGTTTTGTTATGCTAAAACTGTTATTTAGAGAAAAAAAACTTTAGAAATAGCAAGTTTAAGTTGTTATCATATACATCAGTTATAAATACATTGTACAAATAAATACTGTTTTACAACTGTCCCCATGTTTCTGTCTGCGTGCAATACACATTTAAGGCTATGACTCAGAGAAAGTGACATCATTTGATGGAGGAGAAGCTGACAGTTATCAAGGATGTGTTCGATCATTGAATTGTATGATTTTAGGCTTGTTTTTGTATGATCTTTTGAGGACGAGAAGGTTAAGTCAGGCCCTGTCATGTTTTTTTATAAATGAAAGTATAAGTTTCTGGTAGAATGTCCCATATATGTGCTATAGTTACAGATTTAACTAACTAACTAACTAGCTAACTAACTAACTAACTACACTGAAATTAAAATTTAAATCAAATAAAATTTTGTGACGTCCAACTTGATTTGTTTGTGTAAATTCAGCCCATGTAAATTGTTTGCAACCACTTACCTTAAAAAAAAGGATTAAATCCAATTAATAATTTATTTCAGTGTAACTAACTAACTGACTAACTAAGTATCTAAATAAATAAATAAACAGTTTTGGAACACATTAATTAGCAATGCATTACTGAATTTAAAATAGAGCTATTTTGTAAAATTGCACCAATATATATTGTTCATACTCACTGAAAATTGATAATAATAATAATAGTAATAATAATAATATTTATTATTATTATTATTATTATTATTACGAATCAACATAAAATATCAATTATACACACTTTTTAAATGTATGTAGCATATGAAATATAAATGGCATGTTTTTTCTTCTTCTTAGAAACCTCTATATTATTATCAAACTATCAGTCTATTTTGTTATTAGGCATGGGCTTGGTATTCTCTTACCCTCCTGCGTTTATTTTTCCAAGTTCATCTCAGGTTCAATCCTGTGGGAAAGCTAGTGGTGCAGTCGAGCACAGCAGATGTATTTTGTAATCTGAGATTTTCGCCATGAAGACTCGAAGCTCCTCCAGTGAGATCCAGTCAACAAGATCCTCACAACAACAGCACATACAGCAGGTCACCAAGCAGGTCGTAGAGTCCATATACGAGGCCAAGACTGGATTCGTAAAATGAGTTGGTGTTGTAATGTGAGTTTTGGCTGGACAGACCAGATCATGTTTTTCTGGTTTAATTTTAGAGCACATAAAAAAGTTAATAAAGGAACGCTGAGCAAAAAATGCACATAAACAAATTAGGAGTCTTCTCATTTTTGACTGTGGATGGAGAGGAATTAAATATATATATATATTGCATATTTGTATGTACACACAGACACATTAAAAATACTGGGTTGTTTCAATCCAAATTTGGGTAAGATATGAACAAACTCAACCACTAGGTAAATTTTTAAAAATTAGTTTATATTAACATTTAACCCAACATGAACATAATTGACCCAAAATGCGATAAAACACCCCAACATTCCTAGACTTTAAATTTTCTTGATTCATTGATGAATAAAAGGATCAAAACATGGCATTTCCCAGCGGGTACCTTGATTTCAAAACAACATCAAAAAACATGTGAAAAAATGCAAATCAATTTGATGTCAATTGACTAACTTGATGTTAAAACGACATCAAACTGACCTCTAGCAATTGTGTCAAAAATCACATCAACAAAGGTCTGTCCTGTAATCACTTTTTGACATGTTTTTTGACATCAAGGTACGTGTATTGTAGGAATACAAAATTCATTGTAAAAATGGAATTGAAGCTTTCAAATGAATAACATTTGTTCTTATATTATGATACTTTCTGTGTCATTATCTTGGTGGTCAAAAAGACATTAATGTGTGGATGTCAAATGGATGTCTAGGATTTGACATCAAATCGATTTGAATTTTTGACATGTTTTTTGTTGTCAATGTCAATTTGATGTCATTTAGACATCAAGTTGCGTGCTGGGTTATCTATTAGAAACTGCTACTGTAATTTCAAAAGAATTAATATGTCTTTGTTTAATAAACATATCTACATATAAACATTTTTATTTTTTATATATATTTGTCCGGAGGATCACTGACTGATGGCTGGATTAATTCATCTTTGAAGCAGGAATAAATAAAATTATTTTTTTAAATTTGTAATAATTTTTGCTTTTTTTACTAGTTTATTTGCAAGAAAATTGTAGCCTCTTTCAAAAACATAGCCTTCCAAAAAGAAAAGAGGAGCAAAACATTTAAATTGAGAGATTTTCCTTTCGCAAGTAACATAAAAAACTCCATTCATGTTAAGATTGATAACAACGTGATGCTTTCCAGACACGAATCTAGACACATTTAGGACAGCGAATACAGAGAGAACTGGATCTTTCTGACATTATCTAAACTGTGAAGTCCAGCCAAAAGTTGAGGTGCTGGGTCTGTGGCTACTTCCCATTAGGACAAGCACATCTTATGCTTTTCACTCATCTTTGGTGCTGCTCTTACAAAGGGTTATTCACTTCGGGAATGGGAACATGGGAAATTCAACCACATCCCGCTCTGCTTCCCCAGTCCCTCTGGACCCACAGCAGTCCAGTCAACTGGGAGCGTGTCATTCACTGACCCTCTGTCTCGTCCGGGACCCCCTGCAGATGCCATGACATCAACCGGACAACAAATGGACCCTGAGGCGCTTCTCCTGCACCTCCTGTCCTCAAACCACCCTGATACCCTCACTGTATGAAGTGCTTGACTTGGTGGTGAGGGCAGAAATTTATCGGTTAGAGCTTGTGTTTAATCTTGAAAACATATTTTATGCTCAAGGCTGCATTCTTTTTATCAAATAATAATTTATTTATATCATATAAGAAATCAAATAAATTCAAAATATGTTGTGAAATATTTCAGCTGTAATCAATATTTTTAGCTGTTACTCTAATTTCTGGTCCTTATAATCCTTAATAAATCATTCTTATATACTGGTTTAATGCTTTAGAGACATTTTGTTTATTGTTTGTTTCAAACCATGATACAGAAAATACAAAAGAACAAACTTTTTTAAACTAGTAACCAGAAAGTAAAGCTTGTGGACAAATTTTGACATTTACTTGAGGACACTCAAAGCCAAGTTAAAAGTTGTTCAGAAACATTATATATTCAGCACATGCTTCCATGTTTCAGAACTGTTAGCATGTAGCTAACATTTTGCAAATTAACTATTATCATGTTGCTGGCCTAAATTAGCAAATACTTAAAATACTTCAACTTTGTGGGTACAGTAGCATGTAGTTAGCATGTTGCTATTCTTTGCTAGCATGTTTCTGGCATGGTTAGCATATTGTCAGGATGAATTTCCATGTTGTGTTTTTGTTTCAAGGCAAGAAACGTTACAAATAGCAGAAAGTGTCATAAAAAGTAAAAAAATATTGTTCCCCCCCCACCCACCAAATATCATATAATATAATATATTAGAGTATTTCCAAAATAATGCCTTGTTGTAAACAATTAGCCTAATAAAGGTTCTAGCAACAGTGAGAACACTGTAAAGCATTAATTAACATAAATAATCATTATTACAATATGAAGAACAATATTTATGGACAACAGTGATATTTGTCATAATATTACAGACATATTTTGTCATTTATATATATATATATATATATATATAAACACACACAATAGAGCTGAAGGTGAACACAAGGTCACATTGGTGAACCGTGATGTAAAGTCCCAAAATATCACATTACTATTGTTCAAAGTGCAGTGAAACATATTTGATTATAGTTCTCCTTCTCTCAAGCATGAATATGAAAAGAAAAACATCTCTTTCTGCACACTGACACCTTTTTCTCACCATCAACAACCTAAACCAGACCAGTGCATTTACATGCCACAATATGTTGATTCGACATCCAATGCTCTAGTCTACAATGTCTGAAAAATCCATCACCACTTCAGTATTTCTCCTGAAACTTGAATGACACTCAATTATATGTTTCAGTGCTGGAAATGTGTGCGTTTAGTTCTCTTTGTTGTAGTGTTTCCTGTGAGGAGAGAGTGGGGTAAGAATCTCTTGAGGATCTCTTTGTCCTCCAATTCTGATTTCAACAGAAGCAAAGTAATCACACTGTGACTTTTAATGCACAGATTGCGCAAGTACATAAAATAAGTGGGCTGTAGATGTTTGTAATTTCGAAGCGCTCTTTTGTGCATGACAGCAGTGCTTCTTCAGTGGTGATTCATGAAGAAGTCTGCATTTCATTACGCTCTAATTCAATGTCTATTGTCGTGGAAATATAATAGATTACAGATGGGTTTTTTATACACAAAACTATAATGTCCCAATGAGAACTTAACTATTCCAAGACAAACACTCAATACAGTTCAAGTAATCTACTTCACCCACAGCGCAGTAAGCGTGGTGTAAATCTGAGATAATGTCAACAGAAACATCCGCTACAGATCTCAAAGATATTGTCTTATTATTTATTCATAAAGAAGATGAAAATGAAGGTCTAAAAAAGTCATCTATATAGTGACGATTCTATTAAGTGGAAACATTTGTACTTACTTACTTGTACTTACTAAGTGGAAACATTTGCAATGTTTTTTCCTTGCCTAGGGCAGGTGTAATAATTACCTTATTAAATATGTCTGTGTTGTAGTTTATGTCCAATACTTAAAAGGGCTATTTGCTGAATAGCCAAGAGCCACATGTTTTAATTTTGCTTTGACTATCAAAGTGCAAGTAGCCATCATCAAAGACCAAGGTTTAAGCTAAAAACGTCTTTAATGTTATACTTAAAAAGAAAAGTCACCTATATTTTGGATGCCCTGAGGGTGAGTAAATTAACAGCTAATTTTTTATTTTGGCTACAATTTTCCATTGTTTTAAGTGGAGACTAATCTAAACGCCACTGATTGGCCAATGCATTCATAAGATCAACAGAAATATGCGAGACTAATTATAATATTTGAAAATGTAAAAACCAGTGGTGGACAGTAACTAAGTATTTTTACTTCACTACTGAGTACATATTTTAAGTATCTGTACTTGAGTATATTAATTTTAGGAAACTTTTACTTTTACTTCCAAAACAAAATATTTAACAAATTTTTTACTACGTTTCCTAAAGTTAGATGAGTTAAACGTCATTTTGAAGTAAGTAAATTGGAGAGGAAATATGAGTCAGTTGAGAGTGATTCTCCAGTAAAGAACAAACTGATTCAGATATCAGTTGAGAGTGATTCTCCAGTAAAGAACAAACTGATTCAAATGATCAGTTGAAGAGTGATTCTCCAGTAAACAACTCACTGATTCAAATGATCAGTTGA
>CAIGQV010019070.1:14183229-14196219 GCA_903798115.1 Danio jaintianensis | reverse complement strand
ATCATAGCAAATGGGGTCCAAAACAAAACTAATTGAATGGAGAAAAAAATACACCGACATTCAACAACATCACTTCTAAGACCACAATCTTACAGAAAGTCATTCAGATTTGGAAAGACGTGAGGTTGAATAAATGAAACATTTTCCAATTTTTACGTGAACTATCCATTAAAGTCACACCTAAACACATGAATGTTATTGCAGTACTTGACAAAAATCTAATCAAGGAGTGTTATTTTAGAGAAAGATTGTACAAGCACAGTTTCCAAGAAAAAAAGAAAGTTAAAGTTTACATTTGTACAACTTTTAAGGCCTGGGTATACTTCTCAGCACAGACTGCTTGCTGATATCCACAGACACTCGTGATGATGAAAATGGCATCAAAAGGACAGTGTGTGGACTGTTCGCAGAATGAGGCCAGATGAAGTATATTTTGAGCTTTATACAGTGTGTACACTCGACTAATCCTGAAATTGAAGCAAGTAAAGCCAAAATATTTTGATCGCCCCCTGGTGTCTGGCTGCAATAAACCACTTAAACCCCACCCCCTCCATGTAAATGAATGAGATGTGAGCCAAACTAACTGAAATAAAACATTTCCCAATTTAGGCAGTTCATACCACAATGATCTATGTTCAAATGTTGTTGTTTTTTAAGTTTGCTATTAGATAGCGATTTGATGGTATATAAATGGGATTATGTGATTACGATCTACAAGAGTTTGGGCAGGATCCAACACATGATCACCACTTTGTCATACGTGTCACCAAATGGTGTCATCGGTGCAGTATGACAGCAGCCATTACTGTAATGCTGAGATCACACCAAACATGGAGCACTGCATCACTCTCTCTAGTTTACTCACAGGATGTTTTTCCGCTGAGGCAGATATTTTAAGGGATTTAGGCGAATTCTGCATGACTTCTGATGCAATCTTTGTTTGTAATTAACTCATGCAAATACTTAATTCCACATTTGCTGTGAACCCAGCATAACAATTTCAGTGCAGATAACCTCTATGATACGCAGCATACAGTAAATCAGGGGTCACCAAACTCTGTCCTGGAGGGTCAGTGTCCTGCAGAGTTTAGCTTCAACTCTCAAACACACCTAAACAAGTTAATCAAGGTCTTACAAGGTATAGACCATTTCAATGTGGTCATGTCATTGGCCCATGAACATTTCCTGCTTGTTATCAAACTATTTCATAACTGCAACAAGAGGCAATTCAATCATAACTTAATGTTAAATCAGCTATCATAACATTATTTATCAATATGTGTCTCTTTTTGGATTCTCGGAAGCTATAGAAATTAAAAATGTAAAATAGGAAATACGTTGGGACCGTTGTTTTTGTTTACATCCCTCTAAATGGTCTATAATTGAAACTTACAGCAAGTTGGAGCTTAACTCTGCAGGAACACCGGCCCTCCAGGACCAAGATTGGTGACCCCTACAGTAAATGGTCATATCCAGTGTAGACAGCGCTAATAAAACATTTTACTAAACATGTAAACTAAACCTGAGGTTACTCTACAATCATCTAAGCTCAAATTATACTTTCATTTTATGTGTAGACTGGGGTACACATGCAGTATGTATGACTGAAAATTCAGCATCAGCATAGCACACGAATAGCCGAATTTGGCGGAGCTTACACATGCACTTTGCATTTTTTCAAAGTAGTTAGTTTGTCCACAAGGTGGCAACAGTGTCTGGCCTGTTCAAAAAATAATGATGAGACATAACATCAACAACAAACAACTGACAAACTACAATAGAAATGTGTCAATAAGGGGATTAAGAGACGCACACAATTCTTGCATTAATGCCTTCAATTACATTATTATTCATTTACATTATTATCAATAATAACTTCTGGAAAGAAATAGCACAGACACTGAACGAGAAAATATTTTCTATAGTGCCTATCATCAAGTGGCTGTGTTCATGCACACTATGCAATATACTTAAAGACATTCAGCGAGTAAGCATTCCCGTCAAAACGGAAGTACACTTTGGACTTTAAAAGTGACCAACAAAATGGCTTGAATTATTTTTCACTAAAGCTCCAGCAGCATTTGCAGATGACACCTGGTTTAACACTTTGCTAGTATCAGTGAAATTTAGAAGAGTTTTTAAGTGTGGTGCTCACCCCATATAGAAACCTGATACATGGAAGTATATGCAAATTACATATATGAGATACAATTTCTTAATTGGATTTTACATAAAAAAATCTTCGTCATATATGCAATATATATTTCAAAATATTGCAAAAATAGTTGCTTTCATTTACTTTTTCCCCAACGACTTAAATTACATATATATATATTTTTTTATAAACTGATAACTAATATATTTGAACATGTATATATATATATTTGTAATTCCAAGGATTGGGGAAAAATATATGAAAACGACCATTTTTGCAATATTTCAAAATATATGTTGCATATATGACATATATTTTATACGTAAAATCCAAATATCAAATTATATGTCATATATTTAATTTGCATATATTGCCATGAATCAGATTTCTATGTGGGACTTTCCGGGGCTGCTGTATGTTACAATGGCATTTCATTTCACTTTTTAACACTGAGAATGGTCATTTGAAGGCATTCGTCTTTGAGCACTTCAATATCATTTTTATAGGCATTCGTTTTGACCTCGCTGTAGAAATCGGGCTTCTTCATTGCCAGAGGTGTCTCCACTGTGATGGATGCTCCAATGAGAGCTTCTGGGCTTTGGCCCCGTTGGAAGAGACCCAGGAGGGTAGCAAGGGCTCGACCTACATCATGACGGGCCCCTTCGTTGACAAAACAGTAGAGTATGGGGTCCGCCACACAGTTGAGGCTGGTGAGCGCCAGAGTCACATGATAAGCACCAAACAAGTTCTCCTCGCCACCACAGTCGCAGGGGTTGATGAGAAAGAGCACACTGCGCCACAACAAGAGGACGTGGTAGGGTGCGAAGCACAGGAGGACGATGAGGATCAAACTGAGGGCCAGCCTCTTAATCTTGGCCTTTTCCTGTCGCTCTGTGGAAACGTTACCACGTACGGCTCTCAGGATGCCTCTGTACGCAGCCAGCATTATGCCCCAAGGTGCTAGGAAGCCAAGGAAAGTGCGGTAAAGGTTCATTCCAGCTACCCAGGGCTCCATGGGATACTTCTCGAAGCAGAAGGTGTGGTTGAATCGGTCCTGGAAAAGTTCATCATGGAACAGAGGCGCAGAGTTAGCGACTATTTCTGTTAACCACACAATGGCACTGACCAACAAAGCTGTTTTGACCCTGCGGACTTTAGCAAATTTTAGGGGATGAGCCACCGCCAAGTAACGATCCACAGATATGCAGCAGAGGAAGGCAATGCTGACGTAGATGTTGGTGTAGAAGATGAAACCAAAAAGCTTGCAGGACACCTGACCGTGGATCCAGTTATCATGGTGGACAAAATAGTCGATCCAAAGTGGTAAAGTGGTGATATACAAGAGGTCTGCTATTGAGAGGTTCATCAAGTAGATCCCCAACTCATTCTTCTGCTTTACCTGCATGTACGCGGCCCACAGGGCCATGCAATTGGTAGGGAAGCCAAGGACAATCACAATAATATACAGCGTAGGCTGGAAGAACTGGTCTATGTTTGAGTCAACATTGCACGAGGTTGAGATGTTGCACATGGTCTCACTTCCTCTGAGACTTGCCATCAGTAATCATCAGCAATGGCTGAGGTTTCTGTGGTCCCAACTCAAGCCATGTTTAAAAAGGAGCAAAGAAAGTCAAGAGGTTTCTGTTGAACTTCCACGTATCGTGCTGTGACGATAACACTGTAGCCCACTACGGTCGAGCATGGTGGGCCTAATGTGTCACATGTCTCTACTGCATTTCATGGCTAGTGTTTTAACCTCTCGGAGAGCTCAGAGGTCAAAGACATGCCCACAAGAGAACATGTCATTAATGCTAGTCAAACGATCACCGTGGAGCAGTGTCAGGTAAGGTCAGGGATGTTTTTAGAAGTTGAAATTGGTCACCGCCATCTCTGAAGATCACACAATGACTAATCTTCTTAGGTCTGTCCAACAACACCCATCTGCAAAAGAGAATAAGAGCCATTACATGAGCTGAATGCTTCGTTATTTATGAAACAATCACTGCAGTGTTTGCAATTGTTCATAAATGTCTTTTCCAGGGCAGTGATGCGTATTTGTTAGATTGGCTCTGTGATGCACTGATTGTATGTTTTTCTATTCCCACCCCTAACCTTGGTCATCCCCGCATTTGCATCTGTTTATTTGGAGTTTGATTGAATTAACAGTCATTACAATGCTCCATCTTGTTCTCCAAGCTTTATATCTCTAGCCGGAGGTTTCTCTCTGAACAAGCGTTTGTGCAAGACTTAGCATGTCAGAGATATGTTTTCTTTCCATAGATCAAGCAGATTATATGTAGCTGTACACGAGGAAATATGATATAGAATAAACAGAGCAGAATATTATGGCTGGAAAGTTGACCTAAGCTTACTGCACATACAATATTCACACAGCATTCCTTATACACACACTTTCAGAAGTTAAATGAATAGGTTCACTTAATAATGTAGTATTAGTTTAACTTTTAAAATTTAAATTTTACATCTCTCATATAAAATGCCTTTGATATAATTCATTTTCAAACAAAGCATTAATGATACCAATTCCTTCCACTTTGGCTTTCAAGCAAGCATTTTTGTTTTGTGTGTTAAAAAGACATCTAATAGACATCCAGGCTAAAACTAGGCTAGGTCTAACAATAGCTCAAAAATAGACTAGTCATTAAATCGACAGGAATAAATGACTACACATGTGACGTCTCTCTCGTCTATTTAATGACTAACCTATTTTTGCACTATTGTTAGACATCTTTTAGATTTTCACTGACAGTCCAAATTTAGCCTTGTTTTAGCCAAGACATCAATATTTGGACATCTATTAGATGTCTTTTAAACACAAAATTGCTTGGTGGGTTCCATCATTTGTCATTCGCACAGTTCCTGTGCACTCGTCAAGGATGACAAGCAGCCTTTTTGTAAATGGTGTTATTATTAAACCATAGTGATGTGCCACAGCTAGAGTGCCTGGAGGGAAACCAAGCTTGCTGTTTGCTTTAGAGTGTTTATATAGAGTCACAGAGAAACTGGCTGGGCAGAAGAGATAAATGACAAAGGTGATGTGCAAACTGGGTATCTATGCATGTGCAACTTCTGGTATCCATACGGTATGTAGATCACAATCACAACAAAGACTGCACTATATTATTTCATAGATACACTCTAAATAATCAATGTGAGCACTCCACAAAATGCTTCTCATGTTATTTGAGGTCTTTACTTTTAAAGTAAATGTGATTAATACTCATTTTATAACTTCAAAACAACTCAGTGTCATTTAAACTGCAGGCTGAAAGGAAATAGCAGAACAATGTGGAGAAATGACTCGGTGTGATTCAGGCTCTGAAGATAATAGCAGACAACATTTCAGAAACATAAGCCAGAGGTTTGTTTCCCAAAAGTATCGTTAGCTATTACCAACATAGTTCAGTGATTTTGTGTTTCCTGAATCTATAGTTCCAACGAATATTTTTCTCCAACAGTGCATTGGTATAATGATAATTATGCATCCCAGATGGGTTTATTCTAAACCAAAAAAAAAAATCACTGAGAAATATCGTATTTAACTGGAACAGTTTGTATTTCAAAACAACTAAGACCTTAACATTTTCCTTAATATATTTAATTTCATGACCACTTTCATATTTCTAAGGTTTCAATAATTAATTGCAATTCATAATAGAAATCATTCCAACTGTTCCAATATTATAAAACATTTATAAAATTGATATTTCAATGCATAGCAAATCTCCTTTCCTCACTTTTATCTTCTTGTGTTCATGTGTCACTGTATGACTTTGATTAAATGGTTCAAATATTATTCATCTATTCAAATTATGTTTTTTTGTTCCAAAAAAGGAAAAAAAGTCTTATTAAAAAGTCTAAAGAAATAGGTTTCCTTATACTTTAATCATGATAACAAAATTACAGAATGTCACTTTAATAATGATCGTTTTTGTAATATGGACAATATGGAAACTGTGTTCCAACTGACCCAGATATGTTAATTAAACTCATTAAACTAAACAGTATTTTCTTTACACTGGCTGCCTGTTAAGTTTCATATTGATTATAAAATAGGGCTGCATGATAATTGAAAAATCTGGCATTGCGATATTTTGTTTTTCTGAGGTACACTACCGGTCAAAAGTTTGGGGTCAGTATGATTTTTAAATGTTTTAAAATAAGCTTATCCTGCTCACCAAGTTTGCATTTATTTCAGCAAAAATACAGTACAAATTGTAAAATTGTGAAAAGTTATATAAAAAAAAAAATACATTTAATAAATGCAGCCTTGATAAACAGAATAATTTTCTAAAAAAAAAAAAAAAACAAGAAAAAAAAACTGACTCCAAACTTTTGTGTAGTGTATATATTGAGATATGAACACAATTTCAGCAGATGACTTGAATAGCTCTTTTTGGGGAAAACATTTTGAATTTAGATTGAATTGATTTTGTAAGGGTGTGAATGAAGTATAATAAATAGTCAAATGATATTCAGGAGCAGAAGTTGAATAATGAAATGTAAAATAACACTTTAAAGTCTTCATTGTATTAATAATTCAGTAAAAGTATTCCTCATTAAAGTAAAAAATTTACTTTTTGTGCCCGAATGCTTTAAACTCTCTTGAAATGCCTTTAAACCACATGTAAAAGATAAAGTTTCACTCTGTTCAGCGGATTCAAGTGTTGTCAGTCGATTGAATGGGCGTTATCAGTGGTTTATCAGCTGATAGATATGGGCCAGTAGGGGCCTACTGCGCCTACTGGTAGGCTCAGAAGGCTGTTATCAACCATGCACATGGTTAATCTGCTGTTCTCGCGTAAATCCAGCAGAGGCCGCTCCGATTGACCTGCCCTCCTCCTTCCCTAAACCCAACCGTCTGTTTTTAAAAAAGCAATAAAAACAAATAATTAACTTTTGTCTAAGCTGCTTTCTGAAACTGTTTTTCGGCGGACTCGAACCCCGTCATCGCTGTCAACTCCGCACCACGTCTCAAGTCTGCCGACGTACACGGTGAGCCACTGGAGAAACTGATAACAGCTCAAAATCCATTCATATGGAGGTAAGCGTGTATACCGCCACGCATGATTATTTATGAAATTATATTATTTCCCATTAATTGTATTTTATTAACGTCTACCCCAACCTCAACCCTAAACCCAACCGTCACAGTAATGTAAAATTTCCCATTAATTGTATTTTATTAACGTCTACCCCAACCCCAACCCTAAACCCAACCGTCACAGTAATGTAAAAACACATCTGGATCTGAACTGTTCTCTATTAGTATAGCTGATTAAGCATGTGGATGGATGATTACAGCCTTCTGAGCCTACTAGGAGGCGCAGAAGGCCCCTACTGGCCCATATCTATCAGCTGATATCCACTGATTCCTCCCATTCAATCGAATGATAACATTCGAATCGGGTGCTCTGCTATGGTTATACGTTGCAATGACTCATGTATTCTCAATTGTTGTGCTGATCAAATATAATCCCTCAACATTGCATATCATGCGATGTGACTATTGCGGACACACACACTGAGATATTGATGCTGAAACAATATATTGTGCAGCCCTATTATAAAACATTGCTTCTTACCTAAAAGGCTCTAAATAGTCTAGCTCCTTTTTATCTAACCAACCTTCTGTCTCACTACAATCCCACCCACTCTTTAAGATCTGAAAACTCAGGGCTTCTGGTAGTACCCAGAATAGCAAAGTCCACTAGAGGAGGTTGAGTGTTTTCATATCTGGCTCCTAAACTCTGAAATAATGTCTGAAGTCCAGAAACACTCTCTCAATTTAAAACTAGATTAAAGACTTATCTTTTCAGTAAAGCATATACACAATGCATCACATAACTGCAGGATACAGTTAAATGCATCTTTTCAAATGCATTCTTTCACACTGACATTAATATCCTTTGTTCAAATAAACTATGAACAGCCGCTACGCTAATTCTCTTTCCTTTGCTCTCTGTTTCCAAAAGGGAATGCTCATCCCGAGGCCTCTAGAGATTCTGTAGAGCTGCTCGATCAGATACAAGACCTGTGAAGAGATGATGCCAACCCTATACAAGGACTTTGAAAACAATTACAATTATTATAGATGTTTTAAGGCTGTAAAACCCCTCATTACACACGTTATACACTTTTCTCAGACAGGCATTAACATTTTCACACTTTTCTCTCTTGTTTAAAACTCTCAAAGTTCAAACCTTTGTAGAAAAATAAGTCCAGTATTATAGAATGAAACCAAAGATCAAAACCATTTGATCTTCATTTATTTATTCTATAATGGCGCCCTAAAGCGGCGTAACGTTAACTTCTACCTTCCTTTAGCATGTCCAGAAGATGATTCTGTGCAATGGTTAGCATCTTCCTCTGCCTTTTGGGTGCTACCGCAGGTGCCTTCGACGGTGCAGATTGTTTCGTCGACATTGTGGGGAGAAAACTTGCAAACATACAGTACAGCACTTCAGAGTCACACTGCTGGTGCTCAAAGATTTATATAAATTTGACAAGCTGAATGCATTCTGTACTGTACAGGAGACACGGCATTGAGGAGATTGATTGACAATGGTCTACAGCCAATCAGGACGCAGAACACAATGCGCTAATCAGGGCACAGAAGACATTGTGCTGTAAGAAAACACATGTCAAATTGCAGGAAAAAAATCAGGCCCGAAAGGTGAACCGCGTTATAGTGAGGGACCACTGTACTGTACAGTATACATACTGCTGGTTAACTATGTTTATATACTGTCTAACCTATACCAAACTCCTTAACTTTTCTGATTTTGACTGTAATGTAGTAATAATGTGCACCTTTTTGTAAATCTGCTTTGAATGATAATGATAATAATTGTGAAAAGTGCCATACAAATAAACTTGAATTGAATTTAAGTACTGTAGATGCATTTTCTTGATTGAAAGTAGCTACAATGGGAGGATTATGAATACAAGTACTGTAAATACAGTAGTATTCAAATGGAACACTTGATATATGCAAGACAAACCAACAGAAAGAAAAAAAGTATTTAGGAAATAAACACAAACTATTTTTACTCTGAACCCAGAGCTAAAAATGACCCGCACAATATTTTGATCACAATATCTGACTAAGGTTATGGTATAAACATTTTTGTAATGCCAGTCACCCTCCATCAGAGCGTTCAGTCAAAAACATTGACACAAACAGATCAGGTGCCGCAGTTACAGAGACTCCCGCAGTGTGTCACGAGTCTTTAGATACTGCTTATAATCCTGATGCTTTTCAATCAGTAGGGAATATGAGATAACAGCACAGGTCTGCTGCCCTGCCTTGGGCCAGTGTCTGTGTCCAATATGCCAGCAGAGGCCTTAAAACCACCAGCCTAATCCAATCTGTCATTCTGCTGTAATATCAATATCTCATAGTGGCAGATAACAATGTATCCTTTAATAGAGAAAAATGAAAAGCATTACAGTATAAGAAAGACTTAAAGGAATGTAAACCACTGGAAAGTTAATACCAACCCAACTTCATTTTTCTTTGAGATGAGAGATTAAAGCAAGGGGGAACAGAAATGACTGGCTAAAATTTCTCAGATTAAAATCAGCAGTCTGCGTGCATTTAGACATCTTGATCATTTCAAAGTTTGCATTGCACAAAAGATTGTGCAACCGATCTTAGCAAAAACTAAAGACTAAAACTATTGGACAAAAAACTGAAATAAAATGTAAAAAATTGCAATATATTTAAAAGTAAAACTAAACAGAAAAGATAAGACTTTCCTTTCAAAAATGTGAGAATTTTTATGCAACATGGAACCCATTTATTAAATACATTAACAAAAAAGCAGCAACTGAAGCCTAACAGAAACAGAATAGTTTATGTATGTTTTTTCCTTTTTTATAAATTTAGTTTCCCATTTTTCCCTGAATTTCTTTTTTTCTTAGTTTTTTCCTTTACCCCGTTTACAGTATATGATGTTAAAACTGTTGTAATAAATAATGTTTACACAAGTAAAAGTTTTAATAAAAAGAATGTAAAAAAAAAAAAAAAGGAAAACTAAACAAAACTAACAACAGTCACTGAAAAAAATGAACTGAAAGAAAATAAAAATTAGCAAAAATAAATAATCGTTTTTAGAATTAATAATCACTCATTCTGTGGTAGATAATCAGACCTGTGGCTGTTTAGAGAATTACCTGTGTAGATGGTGCTTTACAACTAAATTCATGGTTATATATATAAAATATATATAAAAAACTTACAGTATTTTCTACGTAAACCTAAAACATGTTCTAACTTTTCTTTATTTTGAAAAAAAAAAAGGTTCATGATTAAACTCATTTGTCCTCTATAGGCAGGTGGAAATAATGCACAAAGCACTCAGGCGTTGGATCAAATCTCCCATTATCCTGTAAATGAGGCCATGAATAATAGGAGACACCTGCGCGACGGTAGTGGTCAGTAAAACCATCACATTCATCTCAGTATTGACATTCTGGAGTACAAAGAAATGAGTTATCCCTAATGAGACAAGAAGCAGCATCATGGAGTCATAGAAACGAAATATATCTCACAGGAGAAGCGCTCAAATGGAACAGGAACAATGTCTGGAAAAATCTACATAACAGAAAAGTCAGAGCCGCACAATTGACTGAATACGCTCAAGATTACGGCTGCCACGGTTAAGTAATTGGGAAAAGTGTCGATTACATGGATTCCGTTTCAGTTTACTAGCGTTGCATAATGGCTGATCAGAGGTGTTTCGATGATCCTATCAGTGATGACAACAAGTCCTAATGGGGGTTTTAGATTTCAACAGGTCTCAGACATTTGAAACTCTGCATCCTTTGTGATATCCAAATACACTGTAAAAAAAAGAAGCAATTAATTCATTCATTTTCCTTCAGCTTAGTCCCTTATTTATAAGGGGTCGCCACAGAGAAATCAACCGCCAACTATTCCGGCATATGTTTTACGCAGCGGATGCCCTTCCAGCCACAACCCAGTACTGGGAAACACCCATACACTTCCGCATTCACACACAAACTCATACACTAAGGCCAATTTTGTTAACCCAATTCACCTACAGCGCATGTTTTTGGACTGTGGGGGAAACCGGAGCACCCGGAGTAAACCCACGCAAACATGGGGAGAACATGCAAACTCCACACAAAAATGCCAACTGGCCCAGCTGGGACTCGAACCAGCAACCTTCCTGCTGTGAGGCGACAGTGCTAACCACTGAGCCACCGTGCTGCCCCAAAAAGCATAATAGCAAACATTTAAGTTAGGTCAACTTAACAGTTTCAAGTTACAATTATTTTTAAGAAAAGTCAACTTGTTGCTTTTAGTGCAATTGGTTTACTCACTTTAAGTAACTAGTAAATTTTTACAGCGTAGAGGTGGTTGGGTTGTTCACTTTCTCTTTAGTTATTTTACAGTAGCTTAGTTTTTTTTTCATGCCTTATGTAAATTTGTTTACATTTTAACACACATATATAGAGATTACACCCCAAAAAGAAAGAAAAATAAATAGTATTTGGTATAAGTGTCTAAACCTTCTTGTAATCCTCAATTGCTCTGTATTTACAACCTGATGGAAGGCAAATTGTTTGTTTAATAGATGTAATTATGAAGTAAGATTACTCTGTACACTTAAATATTTCAGTTTTCATATTTTGTTATTCAGTAGTGTTTTTCATTTATTTACTGTTATGAATTGCATTATGGGTCTTGAATATTCTGCAGTGTAAAAGTGATTTTTATTGATATTTTAGTAGTTTGAAACAATACTGTATAATGTAAATAAATGTAATAATTAAGTCTGTAAAATAACAGAAAAAGTACTGGCAGTTTAATACCAAGTTTTTGTACCGTGATTTACGCTAACAACCCAGACAAATTATCTCTTCAAACTATTAAAAAGTCAATAAAGGTCACTTTTTAAAAACTTTACAACATCAAAAGTTTTTAAAGGAAAGATCCAGGTTCCCCAAAGCATAAGTAACTCTGATTTTTGTATTCTCTGCTTTTTATTATTTGATTTTTATGACTTTTGTTACTAAATTTGTATTTAATGGTATCCTTGTTTTTGTCCTTTTTTGTTTTTGTTTGTTCGTTTACCTTGTTTGTGCTTTGTTTGTTTTCATGTTTATTAAAACCAATAAACAAAGAATTTTAAAAAGCATAAATAAATTGGCAAAATAACACGAATGACAAAATATGAAAAACGTAATTTATGGATATTTTTTACAGTGTATAGTTTCCTTCAAATTTCAATCATATGATAACCTGAAACCCTCACTTTTTGTTAGACCACCAGCATGAACAGAAGCTTCTGTAGTAACACAATGGTCATGGTCCACAGCTAAAGCTTGCACACAATTTATGGGTCATTTCTGGTGCTCAGTTTTCAAATTCTTGGCTCTCCTTCAGTTACTCATTAGTTAAATGTGTTGATGGCTGTTAGGGGGGTCTGAATTGAAGGAGCCATGAAGGAAAAACTGTCATGTTAGTTTAATTCACAAACAGCACATTGTTTGATAGACACAGCATGTATTTCAGCTCATAAAGCACACAACTGAAGCTGTGTGGATCCAAATCTATTGCATATATTATGTATTAAATAACTGGTTCTTTTCATGAATATTGCATGAATATTCATTTATTTTAAGCAAGTTAGCTGTGAAAGAAGGTGTTAAAATGTAAACTCAAAAATTGACATGTCTGACACTGTATTCCTGCTATAAATGCATTATAAATGATGGCACTCTTATGACAGATAGATGGATGGATGGATGGATGGATGGATGGATGGATGGATGGATGGATG
>CAIGQV010019070.1:14166530-14182783 GCA_903798115.1 Danio jaintianensis | reverse complement strand
TAGATAGATAGATAGATAGATAGATAGATAGATAGATAGATAGATAGGAAGACAGACATAGTATAAATCATATACAATCATATATAAAAATCATAAGTATACAAATCATACAGAGCATCTTTAATGTAAATAATTCCTCATATATTAGGTCTTACTGTCCAAGGGAACAACATGTTGCAAAAGAAACATTTTGCGATGAGCTGTCATAACATATTTCTCTTTTTTATATAAAAAAAAAAAAATACAAATAAAACAAATTATATTATGTGGGGCAGTATAATGTGGCTTTGCTGCATACAAATAAATGATAATCGACTCCTGCTAAATGCTGCTAAATGCTGCTAACTCCGGCACGTTCCGCGGAAGCCTGTTTAATTAGTTTCAATTTCATAATCACCTGGATACGGTAATTACCTCAATCAAATCAGCTTTTTTCCTAATAGCTCAAATGTCAATTTTGTTAACCACTCCTGTGGATGCGGCTTTTGATTTGCTCTGTGGCGCACACTTTCATGTCTGACAGACGTGGGTTGGGAAAATTAATAGGAAAAGGAAGACTTTGGACACTTGACCAGAGAATGACCTGATCTCCCAAGGCACCGACTCTGTCATGAAATGACAAATCTTGTTATTGTCCAGCTTGAACAACGAATCGAAGGTTTCAGCAAAGTAACATTCACTTGTACAACAATACATGGTGGAAATACCTTCTAAAATATTGCAACATGTTTTTTTCTGTTTAATCATACTCATACATTGCAGTAATGCCGTTTACCACTTTAAATGCTTGAGATCTTTAAAACAGAATGGATTCTGATTGACTTTCAGAGGTTTTATGATTAATAAATCGAGTATTATCATTCCTCTCTCTGCCATTATTAATAAAACATATAACCATATTTTTATATAGTATATTAAAATTAGATTATTCAATTACTGTATACCTGAATACATTAGACTCCTCAGAAAACAATAAAACATGGTTCATTTTATTTGTATCTTTTTTTATTGTATTTATCTATGCTAGTAGTTTTTATTATATTTTATGCAGATGCACTCCCTTACAGAATCATCCCAATCATTCTCATTCTCATTCATTTTCCTTCGGCTTAGACCCTTATTTTTCACGACTCACCACAGCAGAATGAGCCACCAACTATTCCGGCATATGTTTTATACAGCGGATGCCTTTCCAGCTGCAACCCAGTACTGGGAAACCCAATCAATCTAAAATTAAGAAATTATTTCCAAATAGAGCTATTCAAGTCATCTGGTGAAATTGTATTCATATCACAATATATATATATTGCAGAATAACAAAATATCGCAATGTTAAATTTTGCCATAAAATTTACTGATAATTTACTCACTCTGATTCACCATGTAAACAATAATACGACTTCATAAGAGCTGAATGAGTGATAAGAGGCCACATGCATTAAAATGTTTTGCCTGAATATGATATTTTGACTCCAAAATTACCAGTAGCTTTGTGTTTTATGAATCACCAAGGAATGCACATTCAGCTAAAAAAATCTTCTTTAATGTTCTACTGAAGAAAAAAGTTAACCTACATCTTGAATGGCCTAAGGGTAAGTAAATTAACATTTTTTTTCTCTAAACTGTGGTTAAAGGGTGACAAATATGCTCAGAACGTGCCAGATGGATTGTGTCTCAGCTATTAGCAGTTTTATGTTTTGTGACAGTTGTCCCTGTAGAGTCATGCTAAATAATGAGTGTAAACCCAACAGCCTTAACAAAAGTTTCTCTGCCGTGAACCTCCCCCCCTTCCTGGTCTGATGGGAAAGACCCCAATGTTATCACAGCACCCTGACAATAACAAATACAGTTAGTATTTGAACAGATGAGCCGGCAAGATATCCAATCAGGAGGTGCAGAGAGACGACTCTTTCCGCTGTTTCTTAATGAAAGAACTGAGGCATCCAGAAAAGGGCCGAATCCTAAATAGAAGCGGCTGATTATTCATTTATTCACTCATTAGAGGGAGATCAGATCAACAGCCGAGCCTGGCAAAAAATCTTGGACCAACAACAGACATCAGGGGTCAAACTAGGATTATTAAAATGTCCACAGGAAGGACAAAAGGACAGCAAGATCTAAAGCTAGATACGTCTATAATCAAAGGTGACAACAGATGTGGCCAAGTTTACAGACACACGGTGACGCGGCGCTAAAAATAATATTTCTCATAATTTCCAGTAATTCCTGTTTGATAAGCTTTTGTACGGCTTTGGTACACTGAAACACCCGAAAACAACCTGTACTCTTTTAAGTGAAAGTAGGAAGGCTGAGTGATTCTAAATTGTTTGGAGAAAAAGGCAAGAGCTCAGTCGAGAGCAGCTCTCACCAACCATTTCTTTCACTGAGAAAAAAAGCATCTTGTTAAAGTCCTCTTCAGTTCTACCATGAAGCTTGCACACACACAAGTCTAACAGGCTGTTTTACCAGGGTAATAACTTTGCCACTTGTGAAGGAAAAACACATGAAGAAAAACAGCAGCTGCAAGTAAAGAAATGAGAAAAACAATGAGCATACAATGGAAAAAGGTGCTTATTTATCTGGAATTGAGCATCTTATTTTAAATGTGTCAATATAGTTACATCTCTAGACTCTCTGTAACTTAAACATGTAAAATTTTGGTCAAATATATATGATAAACATGCATGGCATTTGGGAAAAAGAAGCACATTTGTCCTGTCCTTTACTAAGACTATACAGCTTTCACTGCTCTCATATCAGGTTTGTTGTCTAGCCCTGGAGAATATGGCAAAAAGGGCAGGTCAAGTCCTGTGGTTAACTGCTTTTTCTAGATTGTTGACTGGTGAGATTTGACACCTTTCCCTGCTGTTAGTGCAATCAATTTCTTCAACCATTTTAATGATGTTTTACTTCTAAGAAAATAAAATCTCTAGTAAAAAGCAAAATGGCTTTCAAAACAATAAATGTACTTTTTATTGTCATTTTATTGACTTTAATGCAATTTAAATATCTACACTCTGTCTCATATGTGATTTATTTTAATTTACATGCTATGAAAAGTAAAGGTTTTGTTAAGCATCAGAACAGCAAATTGGCAATATAGCTTCATTATTATTTTGTTTTCATAAATATGAATGTGACCTCTTTTATTACTTGCCCCTACATTTTACCAGAATACATCCACTGTAATGTCATTCAGTGTAACAACAGTTAATATACCAAAAATAAAGCTTGTTAGGCATATTTAGAACAAGAATCATTTGATAAGATATTAAAATCCATTTTAAAATCACAGTGCAGCACCAAAATACTAATTCTTTGTCATTTTTAATCTTTATACTTTACCACTATCATTCAATCTTATTTTTTTTATAATCTAACATTTTTAGCTGAGTTTAATCATTTAAAATATAACAAAGCTCAGGATTCTTTTAAAAATTTTAATACAATTCAGTAATAATATTTTGACATTTTTTTCCAAAACATTTATTTTAATCATTATATTATATAAGTGTATTTGATATGCTTTCCATGTATATTTTGTAAATGTTCTGTAAAATCTATGATCCAATACAATTTTAGCACCTAAATGGAATATTTTATTATTTAAAAAACATCATAAAGTAAAACCATTTTATATATGCTCATAAAACATAAAGATGAATCAAACTGTTAAAAGTAATAGCCTGTTTCCCATTCAAGCTCTTTGAAATTATGTAACCCCATGCAGATCTACTTTGGCACCTGTTATGCATTTCCTGAGATACTAACCGTGAAACTACAAAGGTCATGATGGTCAAATATGTTGCAGAATGAACAACAATAGAAACAGGGGCTGTCTGTGCTGGTCTGCCTGTATACTTTAAACTTATGTAAAAACACACACACACGCACACACACACGCACGCACGCACGCACGCACACACAGCTTTGTTTTTTGAATAGTGGGAACAAAGTGTTTCCATTGTTTTTTACTGTAGAAAGTGTATTTTCTATCGCCTTACCCCCACCCCTACCAGTAAACTGTGTGCAGTTTTATTCTCTGAAAAAACATATTATGCATGATTTATAAGCCTTTTGAAAAATGGGGACATCAGCAGTGTCCTCATAATTCATCAACTTCTAGTAATACCTGTGCCATACCCATGTCATCATACACATTTGTGTCCTCATGTCACACACACACACACACGCACACGCACGCGCACACACACACACACACACACACACACACATTTACTTTATGGGGACATCCCATAGATGTAATGATTTTTATACTGTACAGACTTTTTACACTCGAAAAACTTCATTCTGTGTAATTTTTTATTCCAAAAAATGTCCCCATGAGGTCAAAATTTACTGTTATTGCTATACTTGTGTGGACATTTGGTCCTAACAATGCAAGGAATAAAAGGTATACACATATACACACTAGAACTATTATAAAACAGCTCTTTTTGTTGGAAATACATTAGTAGGTTATATAGAACCCATCATATGGATAGATTCCTGATGTTTTCCAGACATATCCTCCTCCAGCAGACTTTCCTGTTCTAGAGTGATGGTTCAGAGGGAAAAAACACAATCATTCAAAGATAAATGTAATTATAGACTTAGAGCATTCTAGTATTGCAGTCTGCATTAGCCAATAGTACAAAAGAGCTGATGCAGGTTTCATCACCAGTGCTGAAAATATTATGGTCATTTTCTTTGAAATCTGGCTCCTTTAAGTGTGACATGCTGACATGATGATAGTGGTGAAAGAAGCACAACCAATTTTTTTTCTTTTTTACTGCCAGGGCGCACCTGGCTGTTTAAACAGCGGAGGCTTTTAACATGAGAACATTGGACAACTGAAAGGGAACTAATTCAATTGGGCTTCAGAATGCTCAGCGTGATGAATAAGCAGGTATCTAAGCAGGACACAAACTCATGGTGTCTACCTGAGGGCATGAGATCATTCCTATCCCATGTCTGGATTTGGAATTATGCAGTTTGAAAACATCATCCAATTTAGCAGTGGTTCATTGTTCAGAGATGCACAATCAGACTAGGAAAAATAAATAGGTGAACTAAAATTCTTAGAGAAACTCTTAAATATAGACAATTAAAGGCACAATTTCTCATTTTCGCCACTAGAGGGTGCATATTCACAACAAACAAAGGCATATTTTGATGATGCCGTGACTGAGTGTGGAATCATGGGAGTTGTCATCCTCATTACATCCTACGAACTCCTGCAGATATCATGTTCATGGGTAAGCTAAAGTATTCAAAACTTATTGTCATGGAAGTATGAAGCACATAAGACTGAAAGCCGTCAAAGCAAAATGAATGACGAGTGCAACATTATGCCACAGATGACAGTTGTGATCACATTGTTTATCGTAGTATTTACATTTTTAGGTTCTGTTATAATGCTGCTCTGTGAAGTCTAATAAAATGCACAACATATTAAAGCATCTTTGTTGTCTTCTATAAAACTATACTGGAATCAAGGGTTTGTGATGTCACTAGCATTAAAAAAGATTTTTTTATCCTTTAAAACATTAAGGATAATGTAAGTCAGCAATAATATACTGTATCTAACCCTGTTCTAGCGTTTTTTGGAAATTTTATATTTGGACATGATTACACATTACTCATGATGGCATGAGAGTAAAAACATTGACCTTGACTCTATAGACAAAAATGTATGTCCAATATACTCTTAAACTTATGTACAACTTATGTAAAATTTCGCAACAATACACTCCACCCACATGACATTTTCAATTTTAAAGGCCATGCACCTAAGTAGCTTCTATATTTAGCTTTTATTTTTATCTTGGCTTACTAAATATCTATTGTAAGGGTGTTAGTGTTATCGCAATTGAAGAAATAATTTGCCTGCAACAATGAAACAAAAACGGATATCACAGTGACCAGGAACTGTGAAGTTCCAAAAAGGATACCATAAAAGTGGTTTATAGTACTCATGTAAGCCAATGCTTTATGTCAGGAACAGACCAAATTTCCGCTGAAGAGATCCGCTGTATCTCTCAAATGTCACTCATGCTTGCATGTATTCAAGTATTAATAGTTCTGTTTCTCATTGCTGATGCAAGTTTGAAACAGCGCAAATGGGAAAGTAAGATGAAATTGATTTCTCATTAATTCCTGTGATGGCTAAGATGAATTTTAATCAGTCATAAGTGTCAAACAAAAGTGGTTCTATCGCACCTCCACAAAAATTCCCATTCAGAGCCTTAATTTTTAAGGTCTGTGTGAACAGGAAGATGCTGAGATTTTTATTTCAGTATGTCGACGTACTTTCAACTGAAAGGGAATATTGAGAAGGGGGTTGGGCTTTCTTTTTGCACATCATTCCCATGAAGGAATCTATCGATAAACCTTAAGAATAACAATGTGTGCTAGCAAAATATTGCAAATATTTATTTCACACAAACCTTAAAATTGGAAACTGAACATAATTTCTCTTTTTGGGGTGAAATAGTACCTTTTACCTATAAAACCCCATAAGTTACTGCGTGAGCGATGCATTACATAAGAAAAGAAAACAAACCCCAAATGACTTCCTGATATGTCTGTTTGTTACGCACACATTCAAGCAAATGCAAACATTTAGAGATACACAAAATGAAGCGTCCTAACCTTTAAATCACACACAAATAGCCCTCTGTGACTGAGGTCTCAATGACATTAAACATCAATTATTGGCTTCATTAGAATACTCATTTGTGAGAATGACGGCTTTTTCATCAATGTTAATTAAACAAATGAACGGCGTAAATTCAGATTTAGTCGAAGCAAATTATTCCTCAGTAAAACTGCTAAATCAGGCGATACTTACTGCAAGAAAATCTTCCTTTGTGACCACTGAGTACAGGCTACTTGTTCTCAGATAAAAGTTTCTGAGAAGAGTAACGTACTTTACAAGGGACAGTCCATTATATAAGTACGCCGCGTCCACATAGCAGGCTGACCATGGCAGGTGAGCTGAGTAAGAACTGCCTGTCTCCCTTGGTATTGATTCAGGGCAGGTATTTAATCCTTTCCTAACTGTGTTTTATGCTCCAGTGAAGAGGCGGCCGTGTGTCTCTAGAGAGACCAGGGCAGGCATCCTGCAAGGTGAATTAATGACCTCAATAAAAGTGCCACATTTTCCACTCAAGTCAAGAGGTTTATTGGTAAGGTTTAATTTGGCTTAAACTGGCCCGCTGCTTTGGGCACGTTCACAAATGCTAATCACCTTTACCCTGAATTGCAATTAGAACAGCTATCAATGTGACAATACAGTATGTTTTCTCAAAACAGAACGGAGAGAGAGTCTAACACTAATTCTGCTTCAAGCTCACTCGGTCGCCTTCATGCTGTTTTTTGATGAAGCTCAAAGGAAGCACCTTCACATCTCATCTGGTGCATCTGGTCCACTTCTGCTATTGTTCTGTTTCAGCTGTGATTGTGTTGACAGGCTGAAACTTGGCAGCCATGCAGCACAGAAGAGGAAATTGCTGGCACCTGCTTAGCAAAAAACTCGAGCGATGTTTAAAAGGAAACTAGATGCGGTGTCATGCTGAGAAAAACTTCAAAGCAGAGAAGGATTAGTTTATGTCACACTGAAGTGGCCAAATAGTTTAGAAGGGTCAAGACAGGGTAAAGAGCTGAAATGGGAAGATTCTCATGAACTTGTATTTAAATGAAGCCCATAACCAACTGAGTGTTTACGGTCATCATGAACATAGGCAAAAAGGTCATTTGTTCATATCAAGCAATACTTTCTCCTTTCTTATGCTTTATTCAAATACAAGTACACATGTTTTTATTTTTCACAATGATGCAGAAGAAGAGTCATTTCGAATTCTCCAAAGAATGTTTCAGAGAGGTTCTTGAACAATGGTCTCAAACTCAATTCCTGGAGGGCCACGGCTCTGTAGAGTTCAGCTCCAACCACCTCCTACTCACACCTGCTTAATAGTCTCTAGTAGTCTTGAACACCTTGATTAGTTGGACCAGCTGTGTTTGATTAGGGTTGGAGCAAAACTGTGCAGAGCTGCGGCCTTCCAGGAGTCGAGTTTGAGATCCATGTTCTTCAATATATATATATTTTTTGCTCAGTGAATTTTTCATGCTAATTTGCAGTGTTGACTGACAGAAAGCTACTTGGTTTTATAGTGAATGTGTTTGAGTGGTCCTTCAAGCAATACTACACAAATGCTACACAATTTCTTAAAATTAAAGGTTTGCAGCAAGAAGAACCATCTTTGTTTTCCTAGAAAAGAACATTTCCACTTAGAGCGAGCATAGTGGTCATTCTGACTGTGAATTTGGGATTTTAGAATTGAGATTTGAACGTCTGTCATCATGGTTTATAAAGTCATTACCCTAAAAATATTATTGTTTTTGTAATATAGCCAATATTTTTGTATGAGCTGCTACTAATTGTGTACTAGACCACCTGCAAAGGTGAGTAAGTAACTTTGTCCGGCAAGCGGGAGAGCAAAGTTTTCTCACCACAGTGAAAATGCTGTTTTGGAAGACATGTCTGAAGTAAAATTAGGTTGTTGCTTTCAGAAAGTTATGTTTTGTTAGCAGAAAGTTGCTAGAGAACAGAGGCATGCATATTCAAAGTCATGTGAAAGATGCTATCTGAAAATATAGCAAAAACATAGCTTTCCATGTGAAAGGAACTGGTTTTTTTTTTATTACATGGCCAGATTATAATATATATGAATAAAGGCTTATTTTTCGCACTGTTCCTTGCATAACATAATGTTATGACTTACAAACTTACAAACACTTTTACCTTAGTGAGTTATTTGTAAACTTTTTACATTTGCACCACATATATCTGCATATGTGGCCTGGAAGATCCCCTTGTACAGAATTTTATGCAAATGTGGTTTTGGAACTCTGATTTATGTAAACATTTTTTTTCCAAATTAAACATGTTTAAAATTATGTTTCATGAGTCCGGTTTCCCCCACAAGTCCAAAGACATGTGCTATAGGTGAAAAGGGTAAGCTAAATTGTCAGTAGTGTATGTGTGTGAATGGGAGTGTATGGGTATTTTCCAGTGATGGGTTGCAGCTGGAAGAAAAGCATATGCTGGATAAGTTGGTGGTTCATTCCACTGTGGCGACCCCAGATTAATAAAGGGACTAAGCCGGGAAAAAAAATGAATGAATGAATGAATGAATGTTGTTTTTAACATGAAGCTCATGTGACACTCTAAGGAGCTGATTGACAGCTTGTAGGCTGAGTGTCTCCAAAACATAATGGCACACTTTTATCTTCCAATAAAAGTCTAGTAATAGCTTAATGGGTCCTTCAAAAGTCCTTGTCGATAACAAGGCTGATAAAAACATTAACGTGATAATAATTGACATGACCTTTGTACAAGGAAAAATGATCTGAACTATGTCTTAGCACACACTACATGACAAAACACAACAGTGTTCTTGTATCAAAATTGCATGCATATATTTTCTGAATTTCAGCATCTCATTAATCACATGTATTCTTTAACATTTTTCTTTCAGCAAAAAAGAAAGCCTCATAAAGGTTGTGGTCATAAGAGCCAAAGAAAAGGTTTAAAACCTTTATCCCGAGCCACCTGAATCATCAGCAATGACCTAACCTTCGTATTTTATTCTCGCACGTCAATACTGCCACAAGTGACTACACCAATAGCTCCACTAAAAGCTGCTACTTTTGTCCAGAGGACCACAAGGGACTGAAGATTACAGCCATAAACGTGCCGAGTTACACTGAATGTGTTGTGTTACACCATCTACAAAGGAGGGAGACAAACAACATTGTGCATTTTGACTTTTTACATAACCCAGCTGACAGGGTGGGAATGTTTAGACAGGGTTCTACTGATCCAGCCATTGAAAAACTCAACCGTGTTAATCATGATCCAGACTGAGCCTCGGGTTCTGAGAAGAGCGATGCGCAAGATAAGCATATGTCTGATGCTGTAATATGATATAGCTTGATATATAACATGTTTCCGGTGAAGTCAGTGTCAGGTTGCTGAAAAGATCAAAGCGCTCAATAGAAAGTCAATGATACGCTTAGCATGCTGTGCACTTTACATTAGCACAGGCATGTTTTTATTATTATTTTTTGTCGCGAGCCTTTGCTGTGAAGCATAAAATCTGCCTCTGCAGTATGTGTTTAAACTACAAATTACTCCACATATTTAATTATACACTAAACTGCTATGAGTTCATTAGTAAGTTTGAAAACAACCACTTGTGGGGCCATCATGGCACTGGGTTATTGCTTCTCTCACACAATCTGCTGCTCAAACCAGACATTACCCTCACAAAACACCCTTATTAGCTCAGGCGGGTGGCACTGGAGCAGACACCTTATTGGTTCACATGAAGATTACTCTTCTCTTCTAGTCATGCTTTTAATGTTAGTTCTTATCTCGCATCCCCAAGAGGCAATTACTCTTTGCTCACAAGGACTGATTAAATGTTTGTGCTTGTTTCCTAACAAAACCAAGAGGGAGACCTACATCAGCCAAGACACAAGGGAACATTCCAGAAAACATTTCACGTGCCACAATGGCCTTTGCCTCAAAAAGATCAACCACATGCTGGAGAAAACAAGATGCTGCAAGGGGAGAAGAAAACACATATCTCAAGTGCTGGGCTTACATGCAAAAGCCCCTGTATTGAATTCATACTGTATTTCATACAACAGCTACTGAGCTGAAATGAAATACGAAACGGTATCGGTTTACATATATATTTTTGTTATTCCCTGCCAAAAATGGATATGCAATGACTGTTTAACTGATGCTTTTATATGTTGAATGTGAGTGAAAATATATTGTATTGTACACACACAAATCACATGCTGTAAACATGCAGCCAGGCCTTTATAGCTTGTTAAACTGCTTGGGAAACGATGCGTGAAGTTGCACACACTATAATCCACATGTGCTCAACAGAGGAATTATTATAACTACTGGGGGCTATTGTCCTTTACAATTATGCTACATTAAAAAGGTTACAACGCAAAGAGAACAGCAGTAAGTTATAAGCAGACAATATATATACAATATATATACCAATATAGACAATTTTATGATTTTAAATGTCCTAAGAACTTTACATTAGTAGAAATATCATTCTCTTTGTAAACACCATGTGTCGTAACCTCGTAATGTGTTTAGTGACTAAATGAACTGTAAAACTGTCAACATATTAACATTGATATTAAATGTCAGTTATTTCCTAACATAGTCTTAAAAATAACCTTTCCAAAATGGAAAAGACACGTCATAGAATGACCACAATAACATTTTATTACGTCTATACGTTATCAGCCTAATGTCTAGTAATCTCATAGGTATAAGCATATGAAGTCACGGCAGTAAGGCAGCAGACGTACAGGTTTGTTGCAAATGTGTTTAAATGAAACCTGACACTTGTTTGAAAAGTACTTAAAACGACATTTTAATAAGCTAGACATAACAAACATTTCATATAAGTCTGAAGTAAAACCGAATGGTGAAACTTACATGACAGTGTGTCCGTAGGTCATTCAGTAATATCGACATTCATATCGCCGGTAATAGAGGTGATGTTCCCCGTGTCTCCAAACCGCACGCACAGCGATAAAGCTCTCGTTCCCTCATTTGAATAGCAAACATGGAGCCTTACGTGCATAAAGAAGCATCTTATGGCGCATCAAGGCAGCGGAAACGCACACACTTGCGAAGTTGCAAAGCGCCAACTGAAAGTGAGCACTGAGCAGCTCGTGGAGCTTGAGGAGAAACGTGACGTGCGTTTCCAACACTGACCGTCCCATTGCATTACTGGGATGCCACTACTAACACCGAAGATAACCAGATCTGATGAAACATTTCAGAACATCCTTATTTTGTAATTGTTGTTTTATATTTCCAATGGCACTTGATGCAGATAAACCAGTACATAAGTTAAAAAAAAAAATGATGGTGCAAAAATGGCTAAACATTTCTGTTTATTTAATAGGCTACACCTGGATTCGATTTACAGAAACAGGTTTTAAGGTTAATTTTTCCAGTGCATCTCCAGTAACTGGCACAATTAGCAAAGGGCCAACTGACCTAAGAATTTGTTCAGTTTTCAGATTTAAACAGTATAAGTGTTTAATTTAATAATGCTATAAGTAGCTACAGTAGGCTATGCTTCTTCGGAGACTTCTATTAGATACGGATAAGCAAGTCTACTTTACAGAGAGTGGACTAGTGCTCTTGAGACTTTATCAGCAGTTGACTGACAGGTCAGCTGACCTATAGCCAAGGCCAGACAGAATCTGTGGACTTGTGGCTATTTCTGCGCAGAATGTTGTTAAATAAATAAAAAATAAAGTAAATAAATGAAAACTACTGATTTAGGCAGGATGATTTTTAGAGTACATGATTAAAAATATATACTTTTTTTTTCATTTAAGGTTTACAACGCAAATCCAAGAGACTCTTGTTTACGACGCACATATAATACTTACACTAAAATACAAAATATCACTCTGCAAATTGTATTGTACACAAATCATCCAAACCCCTGTATATTATTCAATAATACAAGATATTTGCTTAAAAAAAACTATAAATATACATTTACACAAATAAAAAAAATAGACTGCATGACTGGCTTAACAATCTGCAAGAAATCAGTTTTCTGCGTGTGCAGATTCCATGTTGGCCACCCTATAGTACATGATTAAAGTTTTTGTTAGACCCGCAAACTGTAAATGTTTAATACTGTTATCAATATTTACAGTAGACTATGTTTCAAGTAGAGACATTATACTTTACAGAGAGTTCCATGTTTTTCTTGGTTTGGTTATGCAGTATATTGTGTACGTTTATTTTCTGAAAATACTTGAACACTGTTTTAGTGACTTTTTTATTTTTTTATTACAGAATGGCTTGCGTGTGTTTTGTGGCTATAGAGACATTACCCAATATGTATACAAAGATTGCTCCAGCATACTCCAGTTAGTTAGCCTAACTGTTTAGGTTAACAATAATTTTTTAGTAGCATTTTTGTTGAATACTCTATGTGTAAAATCCCAGATAGCAAACCGACTTTGATTCAACGTCGATTGTTGGTTATAAGGATCAGTATCAGTCGTCGATCAAATTTTGACATTGACTAACTGTTTATTATTTGGTCGGTACGTATGCGTTGTAAAACTGGACACTGATTTCAGTGACTTTCAGGGGGGCTTTTTCACAGAAACTTGTTTAGGGTTCATCCCACACAACTGGCACAAGTACCAATATATTGACATTGTTTAAACACTTTTTGTCATATACTGTAGCCTATCTGTTATTTGTAGTAGTACGATAAATATATTTACAGTACAGCAAACTGGCTGGGTTCACATCACATAATTACCATAATTTCAAGATGACAAAACCTGACATTGTATTTGGAGTTGTGTACACCTTGGAATGTTTTTACAGCAACACTATCAACATCTAAACATAGCATCTGAATGATTCTCTGGCTGTCAGGTTGTATTGTGGTCATGTGTTACAAAACAAGTGTATGGTAAACATAACTATGGTAATTGCATTAAATGTTTTATCTATGTTTTTAATCTGACATGTTACACATGAATGAACTTGACTTGATTCAGAAACATTTTAAAAATCTACAATGTTGGAGTACAAACTTATCAGATTGTGAGACAAATCAGAGTTCATTCACTCGAGTCCAGATACTGATCCCAACTATAATTGTATTTGAAACATGTATTTTTAACCAAAATTACATTGTTTATTCAAGAGTATTGTATATGTGAACAGTAATGTGCATGTCTTCTGGTACTGACATCCAAAACTAACAAGATTATTATTAAAATTTTTACATTTATTTACAGTAACAGCAGTTAATTGAAATAAAGCTGTTAATTCATGTTAACTCACAGTGCATTAGTTAATGTTAGCAAGCATGAATTTGGATTTTAATAATGCATTAGTAAATGATAAACTATGATTAATAAACGCACAAGTATTATTCATTCGTAGTTTATATTATTAAACCTTATTGTAAAGTGTGAACACATAAATTATTAAATGTGAAACAAAAAATGGCGAGAAACACCGTCGGTGTAAATAAAAACTAGACACAAATATATTGTAAGATGCATAACATGTGCACTTAAAAGTTTTTAATTTTAATCCCAATAAACCCTACAACAACAAAAAACATATTTTTATCAGTACTACTTACTCCTTACTCTTAAATTAATACGAATTGTTTTTACAATTAGAAAATATTGGTGATAAATGGATAATTGCTAATAATTCAGTGACAACAATGGTCTTCAACTGTACTATAGAACCTGAGCCTACCTGCAAAGGATTGAATCACCTCCATACTGTACTGTACATCACAAAGATTTTCCCAAGGCTCTAACAAGCCCATTAGAGTCCATTAAAAACTCATGCCGAGGCCTTCCCAACTGCACTCTCTTCCAGAAAACATGATTAGAGGTAGCACCGGCTTTCAAAAAAACATCTTGTGCCTTGGTATAAAAGCAGTTTGATTGTTTGATGAACAAACAAAGAATGCATCGCTCTCAGTGCGTTCCAGCTGAGTCTTGGAAACACTCTTGAAAATTTACTGTCCAATCTGCCTACATTAAGATAATCCCCTTTTCGTTGTTGAACAGATGTTTTCTTTTTTTTTTTAATGCAAACTTTTGGGTTACATCAATAACTTTATACATTTAAAGGCAAAATGATTAGCGCTCCAGTGAAATTGTAATTATTTTCTGAATATTTTTGTGATATTTACCTGAGCAAGGTCATTTTCACAGTATTTTCTATAATATGTATATTTATTTAATTATTATTATTATTTTCATCTGGAAAAAAGCTTATTTCTTTTAGCTTGGCTGGAATAAAGCAGTTTTTATTAAAAAAAAATATTAAGGTAAAAATTATGAGCCACCTTAAGAAATTGGCCACAGAACAAATCACCCTTTAAATTGCACTTGAAGCTGAATATTAATACCTTGCAAAATAACTAGTAACATGTTATGTACCGTCATCATGTCAAAGGAAAAAATTGTATTAGAAAGTAGTTTTAAAAACTATTTTGTTTAAAAACGTGTAGATGAAATATTAATTAAAAAAAACATATCACCATTAAACAGCGCTTGCATGGGAAATATTTGTAAAAGAATTATAATTTCACAGGAAGGCAAATTTTTTTTGTCTTCAACTATAACTTTGCTAATGATCTAATAAGGAACAAACATCATTGTATACTTATGAATGAAGTATCAATTCAGTCTTGATAAAAGCAAGGATAGACTCACCTTTACTATATCAGAGTCTGAAGAATGGACAGCCGCTGCATATGGACTCCATAATCCACCACAGTCACATAAGGTCACAATGACTCCGTAATGAGGAAGTGCTACATTAAGTCAACCTGCAGCTGTGACAAATGGCGTGTCAAATGCATTGCACAAACAAGCCTGATAAACAAAACCAGTAAAACCTCCAAGGAGATAAGAGCAACGCAATTAGTATTTGACATCTTGAAAGAAGAGATGAATTCATCGCCCTGGCCCAGGTATGATTCAAAAACATCTGGACCCTGAAACCGTTCAATACTCACACTGTCAATACTGCATGTCTGTATCAAATTAGAAAGAGCTAAATTCACCTGCTGAATTTAATTTGTTGTAGCAAAGATAGTTCCAAGCCATTACTTCTTGGAGCTTTAACCTTGACACAAAAATAGCCTCGTCACTCCTGTAAATGCAAGCCTTTTCCATGAAATGTTCTGTACTGTATGTTAATCCCATTGCCTGAGGACAACTATAGGGCTATCCTGGGCACAATACGCCGACATTGCTTTTAACTTTACCTCATATAAGTTTGGCGTGTTCATTAACATAGCAGCAAGTCTTAAAACTATTGTAAAGTAGCTTTGCGTATAGATTATATTGCAAGTTCAATATGGAATGCATATTAGTAAAATAAGGCAATGTATCCCAGAAATTATGAACAAAATTATATAACAGAAATTATGAAGACAAATGATTCAACTGCACTTCAAAGAAATGCAACATCTTTTGATAAGTTCTAAAAAATAATGTTAAGTGTTTTCTATCTATCTATCCATCCATCCGTATGTCTGTCTGCCCGTCCGTCCATGTATGTATGTATGTATGTATGTATGTATGTATGTATGTATGTATGTATGTATGTATGTATGTAT
>CAIGQV010019070.1:14098305-14166520 GCA_903798115.1 Danio jaintianensis | reverse complement strand
TATGTATGTATGTATGTATGTATGTATGTATGTATGTATGTATGTATCTATCTATCTATCTATCTATCTATCTATCTATCTATCTATCTTAGAATACTTAAAGCTTGCCTTGCTAATTCCACCTTCTGTACAGTAATTTGATTTTCAATTTATTATATATTCTTACTACATATTTTTCAATAGCACTGGTTCTGGATTACAATCAATCAGTTCTGGAATACAATCAAAAATCCTTGGTTAAAGCATTGCAAGCCAAAAGAATTATCATTACAAATTTTGATTTGATGCAAATAAGTAAATGAAAATATTCCAAATCGACACAGACTATAGATGCAATGGTAGTATGAATAATATTATCATGGTTTTAACATTGTATCTGAAAATGAACAAACAACAAATACAATTTGCAGCTTTACGCAATTTTCTGATAACTTAAACTTGGATCCCTGCATTTTGGATTTGTTTACTTATGTTTGTATTATTTAATGTATTGTTTTTGTGTGTGTGTGCTTTTTTATATACGTTTTTGATTTTCTTATTTGAGGTATTGTTTGTTGCACCTGTACTTATAATAATAATAATACATTTTATTTAAAGCGCCTTTCAAGAAACCCAAGGTCACTGTACAACATATATATATATACACAATTCAATAATTAAAAAATAATAATAAACCGACAGTATAAAAATAGAGAAGATGATAAAATACAAGGACATGATACAGAATGTAGTATGCAGTTATAAAGAGTAAGTTATTTTGAACAGATGAGTTTTAAGTCTGGATTTAAACAGAGGGAGAGAGTCAATGTTGCGGATGTCAGGAGGAAGAGAATTCCAGAGTTTGGGAGCAGAGCGACTGAAAGCTCTGCTCCCCATAGTGCTGAGACGGGCAGAGGGAACAGACAGGTGAATAGAGGAGGAGGATCTAAGGGAGCGGAAATGAGTGGTGATATGGAGGAGATCAGACAAGTAAGGTGGTGCAAGGTTATGGATGGCCTTGAATGTATGCAGGAGGATTTTATATTCGACTCTGGGTTTGATTGAAAGCAAGTGCAGATCTTGTAAAATGGGGGTGATATGGTGAAAAGAAGGAGTTTTGGTGATGATGCGGGCAGATGAGTTCTGGACCAGTTGAAGCTTGTGGAGGGATTTCTGTGGAAGACCATAAAGGAGAGAATTGCAATAATCAATGCGTGAGGTGACGAGGCTATGTACGAGGATAGAGGTGGTGTGATTGGTGAGAGAAGAGCGGAGACGATTTATATTACGGAGATGAAAATATGCAGACTTGGTTATATTATTGATATGAGACTGGAAAGAGAGTGAGCTGTCAAGGATGACACCCAAACTCTTAACCTGAGGAGAGGGGGAGACTGAAGTGCCATCTATAGTAAGGGAGATGGAGTCAGATTTAGAGAGTGTAGATTTGGTGCCAACAAGAAGAATTTCAGTTTTATCACTGTTAAGTTTTAGGAAATTTGAAGTGATCCAGCATTTTATTTCAGAAAGGCAGTTATTGAGAGTGGAAAGGGGGAGTGGGGAGTTGGTCTTGCTAGAGAGGTAGAGCTGAGTGTCATCTGCGTAGCAGTGGAAGTGGATATTGAATTTACGGAAAATGTTGCCAAGTGGAAGGAGATTAAGAAGAGAAGGGGCCCCAGGACAGAGCCCTGGGGAACACCTGTTGTAACTGGGGAGGACTGTGACCTGAAGCTTTTGAGTTGAATGAACTGAGTGAAAAAATAAACTCATAGGGGATCCATGTTTACCTTGTTTTTCACAAAACTTCAAAAATCTACTTTATAAAAGCCAAAAGGTGTTGTGCGATTTGACAAAAATATCTCATTGTGATTTGATTTGAGATTTAGTTTATAACCATATACAGGTGTATATATACAAACCTATATGTAAATATATACACTACCTGACAAAAGTCGTTGTCGATCCCAGTTGGAAGAGCAACAAATAATAACTTGACTTCTAGTTGATCATTTGGAAAAGTAGCAGAAGGTAGATTTTTCAGATGAATCACCACAAATACTGCAAAAGACCTATTAAAACCCGCATGGACCCAAGATTCTCACAGAAATCAGTCAAGTTTGGTGAAGGAAAAATCATGGTTTGGGGTTACATTCAGTATGGGGCGTGTGAGAGATCTGCAGAGTGGATGGCAACATCAACAGCCTGAGGTATCAAGACATTTGTGCTGCCCATTACATTACAAACCACAGGAGAGGGCAAATTCTTCAACAGGATAGCACTCCTTCTCATACCTTAGCCTCCACGTCGAAGTTCCTGAAAGCAAAGAAGGTCAAGGTGCTCCAGGATTGGCCAGCCCAGTCACCAGACATGAACATTATTGAGCATGTCTGAGTTAAGATGGAGGAGTCATTGAAGATGAAAAAAAGCTCATGGAAGTCATACACAATATTAATTCTTTTTCCACTGCACCATGACTTTATATTCTATACTCTACATTATTTCTGTTAAGTGACAAGACTTTTGTCTAAGTAAAGTCAGACCTTACTGTCCTAATTAAGTAATTAAAAATCAAGGCATGATCATATTTTATTTTGTTAAAATAAGCTTAATCTAGAGGCCTTTGCCGTTCATATAAGCCACTTCTGATACCAAATGATCAACAGAAGTCAAGTTATTATTTGTTGTTCCTGGATAGGCGACAAGACTTTTGTCAGGTAGTGTAGGTGTGAATTAATACATTTTTATTAACTGTCTATAAGGGCTGCACGGTGGCGCAGTGGGTAGCACGTTCGCCTCACAGCAAGAAGGTCGCTGGTTCGAGCCTCGGCTGGGTCAGTTGGCGTTTCTGTGTGGAGTTTGCATGTTCTCCCCGTGTTCGTGTGGGTTGCCTCCGGGTGCTCCGGTTTCCCCCACAAGTCCAAAGACATGTGGTATAGGTGAATTGGGTAGGCTAAATTGTCCATAGTGTGAATGAGTGTGTATGGATGTTTCCCAGCGATGGGTTGCAGCTGGAAGGGCATCCGCTGCGTAAAACATATGCTGGATAAGTTGGCGGTTCATTCCGCTGTGGCGACCCTAGATTAATAAAAGGGACTAAGCCGAAAGAAAATGAATGAATAACTGTCTATAGGAACATGCATTTACATTGCAACCTTTCACAATTAGCTGATCGCAACGATACAGGATATCAAAACAATCAATCACGGTTTTACTAATAAAATTTTTCAAACAATGTTTAATATTGATAGAAAAAATAAAATTTTTATTACTTAACATCCAAAAATGTACTGTGGTTTACCTAGAAACTGCTAATCGTGGCTCACTCTGACTCTCTGATTGGTGGAATTTTCTGTACAGCACCATGTGCAATTGCAATGCAGTTTTTCTACACAAATTCCTGCTAAGACGAAATAAATACACACAGAAGGGTTCAACAAAAGCACACATCATTGAACAACCTCATTATTGTTCAAATCAATTACTGTTAAAAATGTATTTCCCTGTGGAGAAAGCAAGTGGACATATGGACCCCAACTGTCACGTTCCATTGTAAGCCAGGGTATATCATTTTCACATATTTTCACCCAATCCATCAATATTTCTAAATTTTCAGCAGCATTCTCACCTGTCTGACACGAATCTAGCGTAACATCAATCAGCGCTGATGTTCTGTCCCAGGGCGTTCTCTGGAGAAATCCAATTACACCATTATCAACCTCCAGTGTCACATCCATAAAGTATCTGTGGAAGTGTGAAAGTGTGGTCAAAAAAGCAGCATGGGAAGCATTTGCATTTTCAGCCACTGTAGTTGATGCATTCTTCAAGTCAGGGAAAAAAAAATAATAATAACTGCAGTGTCAGCATATCTTTCGCAGCTCGCATAAATCAGTTTGCCTGTACATTGGGAATAGGCTGTGGGCAAGGGGAATTCATATCTGTGAAGTGGTCAGAAACCATTACGCCCTTGCATTAGGACACTGTTCTGCATGCTGTTTAGGGACATCTTGGACGGATTCCCTTCCTCCCGGACGCTGACTCGCAATCCCGGATGACAGCATTGCTTATTTTCTGTTCTGTCACCTCGTCTCCAAGGAGCAGACTGAAAACTGTGGGTTCAGGATGAGACAAGGCCGGAATGTCAGGTCACACACTGGAGTCTGGGTGGCTGCAAGTGTCTCAAAATTCCACAGCAGAGGACGGTATGCTGGAAATGGAACTGAATGGACTCATTAATAAAACATACTATTAGATATATTTAAATTAGTTCTGAAATAAAGTTGAAGTCAGAATTATTAGCCCCCCTGTATATATTTTCCCCCAATTTCTGTTTAATGTAAAGCAGATTTTTTTTAACACCTTTGTAAACATAATAGTTTTAATTTCTAATAACTGATTTCTTTAATCTTTTCCATGATGACAGTACATAATATTTTACTATATATTTATCAAGATACTAGTATTTAGCTTAAAGTGACATTTAAAGGCTGAATTAGGTTATTTAAGCAAGTCAGGGTAATTAGCCAAATTAATGTACAGCTGTGGCCAAAAGTTTTGAGAATTACATAAATATTGGAAATTGGAAAAGTTGCTGCTTAATTTTCTATAATATCAATTTGCATATACTCCAGAATGTTATGAAGAGTGATCAGATGAATTGCATAGTCCTTCTTTGCCATGAAAATGAACTTAATCCTGAAAAAAACTTTCCAATGCATTTCATTACTGTCGTTAAAGGACCTGCTGAGATCATTTCAGTAATCGTCTTGTTAACTCAGGTGAGAATGTTGACGAGCACAAGGCTGGAGATCATTATGTCAGGCTGATTGGGTTAGAATGGCAGACTTGACATGTTAAAAGGAGGATGATGCTTTAAATCATTGTTCTTCCATTGTTAACCATGGTGACCGGCAAAGAAACGCATGCAGCCATCAATGCATTGCATAAAAATGGCTTCACAGGCAAGGATATTGTGGCTACTAAGATTGCACCTAAATCAACAATTTATAGGATCATCAAGAACTTCAAGGAAAGAGGTTCAATTCTTGTTAAGAAGGCTTCAGGGCGTCCAAGAAAGTCCAGCAAGCGCCAGGATCATCTCCTAAAGAGGATTCAGCTGCGGGATCGGAGTGCCACCAGTGCAGAGCTTGCTCAGGAATGGCAGCAGGCAGGTGTGAGCGCATCTGCACGCACAGTGAGGCGAAGACTTTTGGAAGATGGCCTGGTGTCAAGAAGGGCAGCAAAGAAGCCACTTCTCTACAAAAAAAAACATCAGGGACGGATTGATCTTCTGCAAAAAGTATGGCGAATGGACTGCTGAGGACTGGGGCAAAGTCATATTCTCCGATGAAGCCCCTTTCCGATTGTTTGGGGCATCTGGAAAAAGGCTTGTCCGGAGAAGAAAAGGTGAGCGCTACCATCAGTCCTGTGTCATGCCAACAGTAAAGCATACTGAGACCATTCGTGTGTGGGGTTGCTTCTCATCCAAGATAGTGGGCTCACTCACAATTTTGCCCAAAAAAACAGCCATGAACAAAGAATGGTACCAAAACACCCTCCAACAGCAACTTCTTCCAACAATCCAACAACAGTTTGGTGAAGAACAATGCATTTTCCAGCACGATGGAGCACCGTGCCATAAGGCAAACGTGATATCTAAGTGGCTCGGGGACCAAAACGTTGAAATTTTGGGTCCATGGCCTGGAAACTCCCCAGATCTTAATCCCGCTGAAAACCCACTAATTCTGACAAACTCCAAGAAGTGATTATGAAAGAATGGGTTGCTATCAGTCAGGATTTGGCCCAGAAGTTGATTGAGAGCATGCCCAGTCGAATTGCAGAGGTCCTGAAAAAGAAGGGCCAACACTGCAAATACTGACTCTTTGCATAAATGTCATGTAATTGTCGATAAAAGCCTTTGAAACGTATGAAGTGCTTGTAATTATATTTCAGCACATCACAGAAACAACTGAAACAAAGATCTAAAAGCAGTTTAGCAGCAAAAGTTGTGAAAACTAATATTTGTGTCATTCTCAAAACTTTTGGCCACGACTTTATAACGATAGTTTGTTCTGTAGACACTAAAAAAATAGCGCTTAAGAGGGCTAATAATATTGACCTTAAAATGGTTAAAAAAAAAAAAAAGCTGCTTTTATTCTAGCCGAAATAAAACAACTAAGACTTTCTCCAGAAGAAAAAATATTATAGGAAATACTGTGGAAAAACTCCTTCCTCTGTTAAACAATTTGGGAAATATTTAAAAAAGGAAAATAAATTCACAGGAGGGCTGATAATTTTGACTTTAACTATATTGTATATCTAACTATCGGGTAACAATCGAAATGCTTCTGGTATATCAGTAAAGCAATGTTGATATTTAAATTTTTATGAACATTTAAAGAAAATTATATCCTTCGTCCCTGCATTCCTCTCTGTTGTAAGATGGAATTTAATGTTGCTTTGTTTCAGCTCAATGATGTAAACAGCACGAACAGTCAGGAAATATTTTTTTGGGTCAATAGTCGTAAAAACATTCTAATGGACATCTAGTGGTCTATAAAGAAAGAGTGTCAAATTACTGTGGGTTCCAAATGCAGGGAGTCCATTATCGTTATTGCATTAGATAATAATGTAGATAATAAGCTTCACACAGGTGCACAAACCAAAGAACTTGAAGGAGCTGAAGGATTTTTTTGAAGGAACTGTGAATAGTTTAACTGTACTGGACAAACAAGGGTCTTTTGAACAACTATCACTTAACTAAAAACAGCTGTGGATCATTCAGGGAACAACATGAGTGTATGTAAACTTTTGAATGGGGCTATTTTTTTTAATGATAAATTCAGCTATTATATTGTCTTGTGGACTATATGTAAGCATCTTTTATGTGAAATGTAAATGTGTACATAATGTATGATTGACAGATTATTTTAATACATATCAAAAATGCAAAAGATGTGCACTTACTAGAACACTTTGCTATTAAAGCTAAAGCTAAATTAAAAACGTGAGCATTCCAATGTTAATATGGTCCCTAAATTTCACAATGTTCACAATCATTATTTTTGTAATTATTTACATTTTTTGAATAAAGATTTTTTTCAAACATAGTTTTGGCACAATTTTGCGATGTCAAATTGTATAATTGACCGTAATAACCACTTTCACACAGTAATAGCATTTAATTGCTGTGAAATTGCCACAAGTTTTACCGGCAAATTCAAAATTGTGCTGTTCACACACAGCAGAATTCTGCTAATTTACCTCTCATTCCAGAAAATTGGCAGAATTTATTTTCCTGTATTTCAAGGGCCTGATCACACATGATCACAGCAATTTACCAGTAATTTTCCCAGAAAGTCTATACAGTAGGCCTATGTCTGAGAGAGGCTAATGTCAAGCAGAATTCAAGCTAATGTAAGGTTATCTGAATATTACATTAATGAAACCATATTCATGTAACATCCTTATAATGTTATTAACAACAATAGAAAACCATCCTAAAATGTTGCATTAATAAAAAATAGGTAGAAAGAAGAAACATGAATCCTAAGCTTAAAATAACATTTTGTGAAATTGAGAGAACGTTAACACATACATTTTTCCTTAATGTTTCAAATCAATGTTTCTAGCATGTGTGTATTTTGAATACAATTTAGGTTAAAATAATGTTGAGGGAACATCACACCAAGGTTTTGAAAAAGAAAATTCAAATCACCTTTTCCAAAACAAAGCATTGGAAACCTCCCACATTCTAGTCACAAATGGTCTTCCCCGCTCTTTTATAAAAAGTAAGGCAGATGATCATTAGTCTTGATGTGAACTGGACTTTACCTGATTGAAAAAGCTGCTTGGCGCACAGCATTGCCACGGGCGAAGAGGATGCTGGATGATGTGACAGACCAATCACAATCAAGCATTCTAGAGAGAGTTTTGATATTTCTGAGTACTAATGTTTGACATGTTGGAACAGGGGACAGAATCAGGAAGAACACAATTACTGAACAGATACCTGCACTTTTTATGCCTTAAAAGGAGGTCTATTCTGAGCTTCCGCTGGCTTTAATCTTGGACTGAAAGCACTTGAAGTCGCTGTTCATCACAGAGAGCGGCATCCGGCTAATTCTTCTCTAGACGTGTTTGTCTAAAAAGAGGGAAAAGCTTTTCATTTCGCTAAGAAGCAGATATTATTTCTCTTCCATTCAGGAGCTGGAGAGCTGTCGATTAACGCTCCCACACACAAGGGCTTTAAAAGCCAATATCTGCTGTGTCGTTGCCGAGCAACCAATTATCCAAGATGTGCACTTCCTCTTTGAACGCTATTTGCTAATAAATGTTAGGAATATATTTTTTATTCTAGAGCTGAAGTATGTCATGGTGAAGGCATTTACGCCACAGACATCAGAGAATTTAATTATTAATCGTCTGATAAAGTCGGAAATTAAAAGACAGGCATTTTGTTGGTGTAAACTGATGCTAGACCGCGCTCTGCCTCCATGCTGTGCTCAGCTGGAACAACACAGAAAAGGGTGGATGGGTGTAAAGAACATTGCTGACACTTTCTCCATTCAATTGCAAAGACACTTAAGTTTTGATTAGAGAGAAGAAAAAGAAGGCCATGTATTCTGCCGTTTCATCATTTGCTACTGCGGAAAGCAATTCATGCCTCTGGAAACTACTAGGACAGTCTGTTTATGTGCCCACACACATTATTGAATAAGACTTGGCATGAGGAAACAGTACTGAAATGAACACCAAATAATAGTTATTTGGCCCAAAATAGGGCCAGATGCACACAACGCGGGGGATTTGTTCTGAACTGGATGTCAGCACTTGCAATGTTCGATGGCGAAGGTGCTTGTTTATGTTGTAAGGTTTTAACCGATGACCTTTCTGACAGTCTCCATGTAAATGTTGGCTGTAAATACAGTACGTACTCCTGAATAAGCCTCGGGTAGGAGAGTAAAGGGCAAGACCGTGACCAAAAAAACAGCAACAAAGCTTTAGGGTCACATGAGTTTTAATATTATCTATATAAACTAAAGTACTATAGTTTGATATTTGTGTGTGCTTATACAGTTAAAAGGTAAAATTATTTACCCTCCAGTGAAATTTCTATTCTTTTAAAAATATTTCCCAGTGTTTAATGGAGCAAGGAAATTTTCACAGTATTTCCTATTATATTTATTTCTTCTGGAGAAAGTGTTTCTTTTAGATTGGCTGGAATGCAGATTTTATTTTTTAAACAATTTTTAAGGTCAATATTGTTAGCCCCCTTAAATTATAATTTGTTTCGATTGGGTATATAACAAACCACTGTTATCCAATAACTTACCTATTTAACCAAACTTGTCTAGTTAACCTAGTTAAGCCTTTAAATTGCACTTTAAGCTGAATATTAGTATCTTGCAAAATTACTAAATAAATATTATGTACTGTCATCATGGCGAAGACAAAATATTTTAGTTATTTATTTAGAAATTAATTATTAAATCTATAATGTTGCAAAAAGTGTTGAAAAAACTCCATTAAATAGCACTTTTTACAATTACAATTTGACTACTAATTTTGAGGTCAACTATATATATACACTATCAAAATGATAAATATACAACACATATTATTGGAGTAAATTCATTATGAGAAACTTTATTAACAAATAAAAGGCAAAGCACAGCTTAAGTTCACCCCTAGATATGCATCAAAAGCTAAGTGCCACAACATTATCATGTACTTCCAATATTAAAATACAGCCTCCACTAAGTGACAGCATTATGTATTTATATAGGCTTCGGCAACACAAATAGCAGCTAAAACTCTTTAAATAGGCATAAATAGTGTCAACAATAGACAACATGCTTCTTCTCCTGCACCAGAGCTCCTTCTAGTGGTTATTCAACTCACTTTAGAGTTCACCAATTAGCACTGATTGCAAGCTCAGCCTCTACCCCTCAGACAATCACCATAATTACACCTGGGCAAGAGACAAAACTGACTCTGGACCAGCACGTAATGGAAAACCTAATGATACAGTACACAATACAGGCAAACAGACAGCAGAGAATTAGGCACAGCAGTGCTGCCCTCTAGTGGGCAGGAGTTAACAGTGAGGGCTCAGATCAGACTAGGCCAGCACCCATTGAAGAATGCTGGTGTCCTTCCCACCGGTAGAAATAAGATGACTGTCGTCATGCAGAAAGGCAACATTGGTCACATGGCTGCTGTGCCCACCATAGATATGGCTGGGAGCCTGCGGATAAAAAAAAAAATTGTGTATATAAAAAATATGTATATATATATATTTTTTTCAAATTAAATGGCAAATATTAAAAAAGGCTGTTACAGCTCCATAAAACCAAAACCATAAAAGTACAATAATTTGTGCTACTTTAGATGAAATAAACATTAACTACAATTTTTTTTTTTTCATAAAATACTATACAAATCTAAATAAAAAAAGTTTGAAAAAGCCTAGGTGTTGAAAAAGCCTGGCCTACACTTTGGAAGTCTGAAAGAATGGACAGATTCTAGGTGGTTACTAGTGGTTTCTGGGCTGTTGCTAGAGAGTGTTGCTATCCAGTTACTAGATTATTCTGGTTGGTTGTTAGGAGGTTGTTATGGGGTTGCTAGACAGTTCCTAAAGTTTTCTGGGTGGTTGCTAGCATGTTGCTAATTAGTTATTAGTTCATTCTGGTGGGTTGCTAGGCTGTTGCCAGGGTCTGATATGGTTGTTAGGGCTTTCTGACTGATTATAGTTATAGTAAAACAAAAAAAACGGAACAAATTTTAAAAATCTGTAACTAAAATTCAAAAGAAAATTGAAAATCTACGTAAAAAGTATTATTTATACAACAACAATATTTAGACTACAATAGTTATGATACTAAAACAAAACAACTCACCCTTGGTTGTGAACAGGGGTTAGAAAACAAGTGCACTTTGCCAAAATCATCAGCGGAGGCAAGGAGGTTTTTGTCATGTGACCTGCATACAGCATTAATGTCTGTTCCATCAGCACCGTCTGGCCAGATTCCTTCAAACAAAACAAAAAACAATAATTAAGTTATTAATTAAATTACATAAATATATATGTTTATATATATAGCGATACAATTCAAACAAAAACAAAGACAGGTACAGACAAACCCTTCATTTAATAACATTTTGAAAACATTCCTTCAACATTTCATAGCCATTTCCACTGAAATAATTTTAAATAATATTCAGTTCAATTTAATGGGCTATATTTTATTTTTTATTTTATTTACAGTATTTTCAATGGAGATTCAGTGCTCGCATGCTTTTCCTGACGACGCTTGTGTTTAAACTATCTTTTGATCTTGTTTTACGCTTAAACAACTAAATGAATGCTGAAGTCTATTTAACTGATTATATTTTAATTAAATTACATTATCGATGCTGTAAAAGAAAACTTATGAATTTGAAAATACTTACATTAAACGTCATTGGATGTTTATCGGTGACTAAAAAACACTTGCAGTGCACATACCCTATTAAAGTTTTTTTTGTATAGCCCTTTTTACTACAATTATCATTCCAAAGCAGCTTTACAAAATGTTAACATTATCTTATTACAATCCAAATCAGAAAGAGTCGTTGTTGAGTATACGGTGGGCAGTACAGTGATCAAGCATATACACAGTTAACCTGCAGTCATACTATAGTGTACATTCAAAAAAGCGATACCTATGTATATAATACATTTTTAATATGACTTACCAAACACACTGAATCCCAGCACACAGGTTGAGGTGGCCCACTCCAGACCACGCACTATATCAGTATTAGTAATATGCTTCCCACTGGATGCCTCCCCTTTTGAAAAGGAAACATGGGATCAGCCATTAAAACAATGTCATCTGAGCTCCATTCACTGACAGCAGTGTTGAGCTGACGAAACTACTCACAGTATAAGATCTCATAGTCGCCTGAGTTGGTTACAATAAACTGGCTGTCGGTGGACCAGTCGAGATGAGTGACAAAGCTGGAGTGTCCCTGCAGATACAGGTCATGGTTTTAAATGGATTTTTAATGGCTAATTAATTACAATTTAAAAAAAAAGATTTATGAAGTGATGATGAATTAATACAGAACTCACAGTGCATTTGCCAACACGGCTGTATTTCTTGCCGTTCTCAGTAACAGAGTAGATGTAAACAAAGTTATCGTGGGATCCTACAGCCAGGTACGCCCCATCTGTGGACAGAGAGGATGTGAGTGGGGATTTTGGACACATTTAACTACATAAAACACTGGGGTAACAAAGATCTGCTGCAGGGGGCATGTTTCTGACACCTGTATTGAACTGTAATGTGCAAAATTGCAGGTATGAGAAGAAATAAGTTTGATGTTTGATCACAAATTTATTTTTATGTTCACATCTAGTACTGTAACATCATGTTGTTGCTTTGTTTAGATGTGTTTAGTTTGTGATGCTCATATTTCAATCAAACAACATCAGAGATCCATCTTTTCAGTGGTTTTGGTGCACGCCAAGGTTTGAATGGCAGTGCTGAGACTTGTATGACAAGAAAAAGATCAAATAAAAATGAGAAAATAACACACCTGGAGAATATTTGACAACGGAGATGATTTCATTGCCGTCTGTATGCATAGAGACGAGATCACGGGTGACAGTGTCCAGCACCAACCACCTGCAAGATGGCAAAATAGACCGGTTTGAATAAAAAAAAAAAACAGCTTTTGTATTTGAACCTATTTGATGCGTGATCTATGGTTGAGAGGTGATAAATACTAGAAATTAGGTATAAAGTATAAATACATTATAAAGTTTTCGTGTGCAAACATACCTTGCTGTCATGGTTCCCACAGCAACCACCGTGCCACTGGGATGAAATCCAACAGAACGAGCAGGGTCCTACAATAATCATAAACATATTTTAAAAAAATGAATAAATCAATAAGCAAATTTTTTTATATAAATATTACATTTTAAAAATGAATATAACCAAATATTTTAAATACATGCAATATCTTTGAAAATGTTTATAAATATTAAACAACAAATATATTTTTCCCCTGTAAAAAAATAATAATAATGAATTGTAAAATATTATATTGTAATCTGTAAAAACATGCCAAAGATGTCTAAAGCTGTTATTTAAATAATTAAAATATATAAATAAAACTGAAGAGCGGGATCATTGATTACGTTTACATATTACTGTAATGAAAATGTGAACAGAGATAGTTCAGACAGACCTCGATTGCCTTGGTCCACAGAGGCAAATGGGAACAGGTGTCCCACAGACAGACCTGCTTGTCTTGACCACATGTCACAAACTGCTCTGTGCTGGGATGAACATCCAAACCCCACAGCTCATCAGTGTGACCCTTTACAGAGAAACCAGAGCAAGAATCACAACTTTAATAAATAAATACAGTAGTCTTTATACAATATTGTAAAAAATGTCTTGATATCTTTTGAGCTTTTTTTTTTTTTTTAAATAAACAATTACAAACATTAATATTTTGCTAAGTGAGCTTTTGTGTTAGCAACTTGACCAAACCAGCCAGCAGGTGGCACAAGTCCCTGTCTGAATCAATAATAAATCATTCTTTCAGCAAAAGTTGATTTATTTTGAAACTTAATATATGGCTGTCTTTATAAATGGATCATTGAATCCATGGTTCACTCAATTTGCTTAAAAGCAGATTAATTCAGGAACAATATAGGAGGTTGCTCTGAGATGCACAAATGTTCTTCTCCAGGTTTACTTGGAATCAATTTAATTGGCGGAAACAGAAAAAAGACAAAACGAGACAAAAGACAAAATTAAATATTAAATTTGCACTTGTGCCAAAAATGTGGAAGTTGGTACTCTTGCATGTGTGACATTACGTAACTATATCATACGTTAAAAATATACAAAACAAAAGAATCCCATAAATGGATATTTTTGCTTTCATAACGGTGATGATGATAGGTTATTATTGCTGCATTCTATTAGGCTTCATGCAGTGAACACCTTTGGACTCAAGATGTACTGTATTATTTTTGTTTGTATTTTTTGCAAAATGAGTGAAATACTTAATATGAGGTTGCACATGATTAATTCTGTCAGGCAGTATTGGTGTATAATCTATTTTAGGCATGTTAGGGTTAGGTTTAACACACATAACTATAGCTGGCGGCTTTATATACAGCATGCTCTCCTCCTGTTAAAATCTGTGTTTTTTGGCCAATATAAACTGCATTATGGTCATCTAAAAATGGGTTATCTAAACACAAAATAGCATCATCTGACAACCTGTACCTGAACAATAGGAGTGAGAGCACCAGAGAAAGAACCCCGTAGAACAGCATTTCGGGTTGTTCCCACAAACAATTCATCCTGTTTTCCTTCAGCAAGAGTGCGGATGGGGCCAAATGCCTCAGGAACCTGATTATAACAAATAATATGCTGAAAAACATGTAATCTGTACATCTGCACTAAAACATGATTTGTAGAAATTGTTTTCAATTAAGCAAAGTTAGTGTGGATGTAGTTGGATTTAATAAATAAGACAAATAATGCCTGGATTACATTTCATGAAATCAAAACAATAAAAGCTGTATTTTAGGTTATATGGCAATCTGCAAAAAAAATCTGAATCTATTTAATTTTTACTTGCTGGATTTCATAAGAAAAGTCTTTAATTTTTACTGAAGTAAAAGAAATCAGCTTTACCTCCATTTCGCTTTTCTTGCGGTAATCATGGTCCCACAGCAGAACCTTGCGGTCTTTCCCTCCTCCAGAAACTAGCGTCCCGTCCTTCAGCACACACAGAGAGAAGATGCCACCCTCATGAGCTCCAGAAACCACCCTGCTGATCCGGTTTCCACCTTTAAATAAGAGTTTACTATCAAAACATTGCAGCACTATAACGGAAAATATCCACCAACAGCAGTCAAATTAATGAATGTGCTGTTTTTTTTTCTTTAACTAAACAGATTAAACAATTTGCAGCTAAAATATAGCATTTGGAAACATTTATATATAAATAAACATATTAAATCTAAATATGAATATATAATAGCATAATTATTTCCTGACCTTTAGCCCAGATGTAGATGTTCCCAGTTGAATCTCCAGTAACTGCATCTCCATTCTCAGCAAAAGCAATGCAGAGTACATACTTGGGTTTTTCATGTTTCTGAAAGCAGCACAAACATGAATACACTCAATAAAACTAAATTAATTCACATTTAGGTAATAAACTCAAATATATCATCCTATGCTGTCTTTGTATTAAAATACTTAGAAATTTACAATCCAACTCCAAACTAATGATAAAATATAACACTAATACTATATAACACTTTATCCATAGGCAATAAACTCCATGATATCACTATGCTGACTTTGTATTTCAGTTAGAAAAGTGAAAAAAGTAAATCTCACACACCTCAAACAGTCCCTGGCGTTTAGTGAGAGTACTTCCTTCCACTGTCCAGAAGTTGATGTGAGACTTCCCACAGGTGACAATAAGATTTGCCTCCATGGGGTGGAAGACGGCACCCAGAACAGAGTCATTAGAGCACTGCAAAAATACCAAGTGACACAAAAGACACAAAATAAGAGGCATTCTTCCTTTGTCATGAATAGTTGAGAATTTCTTACTATGTCCCAATAATACCATAATAAATCATAGCAAATTATTACAACTGTCATATACAAGTTTAGATTTTAGCATTTTAAACATTGTACATACTTTCAAATGCACCTAAAAAAAAGTCAAATTTTGAAAAAAAATAAAAATAAAAAAGGTTTGACCATCTACAATTGATTCGATTGTAAGCTAAAAAGAAAACAAGGGTTTGTTAGATAATATAATTAAGCTTAGTGGTTAAAAAATGGATTTAAAAAAGAAGACAGATTGGTGACTAGATATAAGATTCTGACGGTATGATAACCTTGGATAAAAATATCACAGTTTACGGTATGACAGTATTGTGATTTGATGTTATTTTTAAATCTCTGGGTGAAAAACAACAACTTTTCCCCCCATTGAACAAAATATATTTTATTTTAAGAAACATTTAAAATATTTTGAAACAGTAAACATGTCAGGGTAAATAATAAAAATAAATCATTGACTTCTGCTGTCTTCATTATTTTCAAAAACACAGATTTCTTTACAACTTGAAAAGGAATCTTTGGAGATCTTTCTTTTCTTTGGATATAAAGTAAAGCCACTGCACTGTTCAGCTCTATAGCATGCTTGGATGTTGATTTAGAAGCAATTTGTTTTTCAGATGTTTGCTGAGTCATGAGCTGACCAGTAACTTTTGATGTGAAGGGTCCCTTTCTGCTGGAGATACTGAAAAACTAAATAAAATGGTTGTAAAAAACAAACAAAAAAACAAACAAACAAACAAAAAAAACCCTTACATATACTGTAGGAACGGTATGACAGAAAGTTTTAGCAGTTTTTAATCCTTGACTTTTTCAAGCCGCAGTAAACCTTGAAACCAGTTACCGTCCCATGCCTATTGGTGACATTAGGAATGTAATTTCATAGCCTCAATAAGAAGTCATTACAAGATTAAGAAGACAAACATGACATCTTCCCAATGAAAATGTCCAAAAGGCATCATGGTGGTGTACATGGACCAAGTAATGTTTAACAGAGAGGAGATTTTCTTCCAACACATTTTAAATGTAATACTTTTCATAACTTATTTCTAATAATCAATTTCTTTTGTCTTTGCCATGATGACAGTACATCATATTTTACTAGTTATTTTGCAAGATACTAGTTTTCAGCTTAAAGTGCAATTTTAAAGGTTTAATTAGGTCAATTAGATTAACTAGACAAGATAAGGTAATTAGACAGTGGTTTGATCTGTAGACAAACAAACAATATATATACTGCTCAAAATAATAAAGGGAACACTTGGAGTTACATTGTGTTGTTTAAGTGTTTGAGCAGTGTATATTATGGTAGTGTTGTAAAATTGACCTTAACAGTATTTAAAAACAATTTTTAATACACTTTTTTATTCCAGCAAAACTAAAGTAACTTAAGTGAGCTAATAATATTTTAAAAATCTAATAAAATAATAAATGATAAAAAAAGAAAAGAAAAAGAAAATAAATATATATTGCAGCCAAATTAAAAGAAGCAACACTTTATCCAGAAGAAAAATAAAATACTAAATACAGTGGAAAAAAATATAGATTTCCTTGCTCTGTTAAACATCACTTAGTAAATATTTGAAAAAAAAATACATTTCACAGGAAGGCTAATAATATGTTCTTCAACTACCGTACGTCACCTCACCTTAACCTCAGCAAGCTGCTTTTCTTTCTGCCAGTCCCAAACTGACAAAATGTGATCATTTGCATCGTCAACCGCACACAAATGAGCTCCACCATTCTGTGAAAAGGAGAGGCATTACATCCATGTAAAACACCATTGTTCATTCAGCCGTTCATCAAATATTCATTATGTTATACCCATTGTGCACTTTTCCCCATATGCAGCACGGCAGCAAAGCACACGGAAGATTTATCCAAAAACGACTATATAAAAGTTAGCTTACCGACTTTGAGAAGGCAACACAGGTGACGGCTCGGTCGAACACACCTGCTCCAATCACATGAAGAGTGTTCAGACTGACAGAGTCCCAGACACGGACATGAGGTGGCAGAGCCTGATGGGAAAACAATGATTAAGTTATGTGTACTGTATAGGATTGATGCAAATTTAAAATTTAATTAAAAACACTAAATGAATTATTTATGTCTTTTCCGCAAAGAAATTAATAAATACATATTTACACATGGTTATGGCCTTGCATTTTATTTATTAGCCAGAATAAACTAATGTTCAAAAGTTTAATGTTTGTATGATTTTTTAAATGTTTTAAAAACTTGTATTTTTTATAACTGGGATGGATTTTTGGTTATTATTAACAGTCAGAAGTTTTTATATTTCACTTTTATTTTTGTTTTCATTTTAACATTTATAACTTTGATGTGTGTTTTTAGTTATTTTTAATTCTTGTTAATATGTCTCTTTTTTAGTATATTTAGTATATTGTCTTTTTTCTGCAACTAACTGAATTAAATAATTTAATTTTTTTTATGTTTTATTTCAGTTTAGGTAAAGTCTTCATTTTATGTTTAGTTAACCATGTTATCCCTGTTTTTAAAAAGACTTTCTCGTGCTCACCCAGGTAGCATTTATTGTAACAAAAACACAGTAAAATGATATATATTAAATATAATTCGTATATAAATATATATGAATCAAATTTAGCTTTATTAATTAAATAGATTTTTTTAAGAATAAAACAAAATATGCAACAAAGCATATTAGAATGATTTCTGAAGGATAATATGACAATGGAATAATGGCTGTTGAAAATATATATCGAAATATATATTGATAATATTACAGAAAGTATTTTTATGTAATTATATTTATCAATACACATACTTAATAAAATATTTACAGAAATTCTTTTACTCATTTAATGAATGTTTAACACATTTAAAACATATTTGTTTAATGAAATTAAATATTCCTTTATTGTTTCATTTTATTTTTAGTTGAAAACATATTAAGAGCTTTTGCTGTAGAACAGAAATCTCAAATAACAAAATTTATCAGAAATAAATAAAAGTGTTTAATAACATTATCATCATATTTACTGTCACTTTTGATCAATTCAATTCATCCCAAAAACCCCAATCATTACACTGCCACAGAATGCAAATGTGAACAAACTTTGCCCTCTTTGGATGTTCCGGCAACTTGTCCTGTTGCTATAGTGACCATGTCTGGATGGATGGCCAAACTGCAAAGAGAACATTGACAGGATCAGTGCTTGTCAGAAAAGATTTCCCATTCCACTCTCTCACTCTCCAGGGAACAGCAAATGAATGCAGTCCAATCCCAAAAAAAGCAGTAAACAGACAGCAACTGTTTTGCAAACCAGCAGGGACTCAGACAGTCACACAGAGAGAGAGAGCATGTTGTTTTATTAGCAACAAATGATAATTAGCTCATATTTTACCACAAATGGCATGTTCACATTCTGTTGCATCAGAATTCCAATTCAAATACAAATTTATTTGTCAAATACACAGTACAATATGCACTGAAATGCTTATACAACTGCCTCTGACCTTAAAAAAAAGAAAGAAAATAATATCAATAAGAATCTAAATTATGGACTAAAATAAGCAGTATAAAAACAGACAATTTTAGATATAGAAAAAGAAAACTAAAGAAAAAAGAACAAAATATAAAATATATAAAAAAATCTTAGCTTTACAAACAAATATAGAAAACATAGAAGTGTTTCTAATAAAGTGCCTGGTGCACAGAGAGGAAAGAGTGTATCCCTACAGGTGGTTTGTCAAGCCCACTCACCTCTCACCACTCTAAAAACTACATCAAATAACCTAGCAACTGGTAATAGTACAAGCATTTGTTATCAGGCTATAAAGCAGAGAAAAAAAACAAGGCAGAAGAGATAGTTTGATTGCATGTCTATTTAAATAAACTGCGGGATTCGCTTATCTGGCAGATAAGAGCCTGTTCAGTGAGGTTAGAGCTGCCCCTAACAATGCAAATTTGCTCAGAAACCAGCAACACTTCCCCAATACAATGTCTCTTTTTGCTTAAAGAGTGGTACAATATATTTGTTCATGTAGATGATCACATTGATAACATCTTCTGAACAATGACCTAGTTTGAAAATAATCTGCATATGAAATCGGAAGTGGTTTTTCTTTCTTTCTTTTGTGCTCCAACATTGGACTGATTTCTCTTCTGCTGTTGTTTAACTATTTGGTCAAAAACACACAGAGCTCTCTTAAATGAGTATTGCATGAAATTAATGAATACAGCATATTTACCACTTGACATCATCGTTGTGGCCCAGATAGTGTCTTTGTTGCTGCTCTTCTACATTGTAAAGCACCACTACAGAAGCATTGAAGTACACAATCTCTCCCGTCGGCAGCAGGTAGAGGTTAGAGCGACAGTCTCTTCCCCTATAGCCGTAACTAATGGAGTGTGTTAAGAAACAAAAAGGTTGGACTGCTGACCAAACACTGCAAAAAATGCTTTTCTTACATACATTTTTTGTCTTGTTTCTAGTCCAAATATTAAAAAAATCTTAAAATCAAGAACCATTTTCTAAACAAGCAAAAAATATTGTATTGTTTTGAGAAATAACATGCCAATATTAAGTGAGTTTTTCCTTAAAACAAGCAAAATAATCTGCCAATGGGGTAAGCAAATTATCTCCTTTTTGCTTTTGACATAAGATTATTTTTATTTTGCTATATATTGACCTTACATTAGGTCACATGATCAAATGACTATTCGACAACAAGAACATTCATCAACAAATTATTATTATTTTTAATTGTTTTTTCAGACAGTTTATTTCTTCAAATATTTGATTCATCAGTTTGCAGTTGCACAATGTACACACACACACACACACACACACACACACACACACACACACACACTGACACTTACTCGAGTTGAGTGATTGTGGGTCTTGTCTAAAAGTGAGTTTGATTGAGTAACTTGTAGAGCTATGCTGCTGAGGCAGTGGGTTACAAATAATTATGTTGTAAACAAAGTTCAGTTTCTTGTACCAACAGATTGCTTCACTCCATAAGACCTCAATGTATCACCAGGAGCCACAAGCATTCATTTCATGTTTTTTGACTCTCAAAGTGCCAACCATTGACTTGCATTACTGTATATGAACCACAAAGACCACAGTTTGAGCTAAAACTCTTTTTAATGTCTCTAACTATAGTCTTTAATTAGTGAGTAAATTACCAGGAAACTTCATTTATAGGTTATCTCTTCAAAATCAGCACTATTTTGGGTTACATTTCAAATAGCTCTACTTGCTTTTCTTAATTGATAATCTAATTACAATTAAATTAAATGATGTTAGACAAAACAATAAAAAAAGAATACTAATTAACGAGAAGCTAATTTCCAATAAATTGCAATTTTTTCCTTTACTTGAATAAGCCCCAAAAATCTACACATTAATAAAGGGACCCTATTAAGCCTTTTTTTTTTGTTTGTTTTTTTTTTTTTTTACAAAATGAAATATAAGTCTCAGTTCACAGTGTCATTGCTAATGGGAAAGAATTCACATGTAAGAGCCTCTAAAACAGTAGGCAAGTTTGCATCGTAATGTGAAGCAAAACTTTTAAAAGTTCAGAAAAAAGGTAAAAAAACAAAAAAATTACTAATATATGTATATGTATATATACACACATTATTATTAGGATAGTACCTATTTGAAAATTTGTTTGATTAATTTAAATGTTGGCGGCCATCAGCCTGTCATTGGGCAGAGCAAAGAAATTGACGGTTGATGTTCCGCCACAAGATGGCGACAGAGACCGCATAATTCCTTAGTGGGAGAAAAACTCAGTGTAAATTTCAAACTACAGCTTAACAAATCATTATAAAACAGGTAATCTAGTAGTGTTTGCTTTGGCTTTTTTAGAGTTAATTTTGGTGAAATACCAACAGAGAAATACTGAGAAATATCCGTAGACTGATGGCATTTCATCCCATTCAGCCTTATCACCAGTTTTTTTTCATCACTTTAGACATTACACTACAGAATCATTCAAATACTAGTTCTAAAGTGACGTTTGTGTATTAGCAATGCTTTCTGCTGTTCTGACTGTCCGCTGCAGATGTGAATGAATGGCAGAAGAAAGTAGTTCCTCATACAAAAGGGTTTTTAAGACACTGCGTGTTTGATTTTCTTTTTATATACACGGTTTTGCCGTCAAACTGTTGTATAAACGCAATATCACACTCATAGCAGTGCGATATGGCTGTATATCTGCACTGCTGGGACACTAAGGCCAACGCACGCCTCCCAGCAGTGCTGATATACAGCCTGTTTTACGCACGTTTTTAATAAATATTGCTATGTAAATGGAAGGATACACCCATTGAAGTTTCAGCTTGCGCTCCGGCAGTGCCACCTTGCTTTCAAGACTGTAGCTGTCTCTCAGCTGGTCTGGAATATGCATGGTGATCGGACGACCACGTAAGAACATCCTAACGTATCCATCATCTGTTCAAGACAAACAGAAATATGAGCGGCCACAGAGAAACATGCTTTGTTAAGGATGATTTGTCAAATTATCCTGACCCTACTGACAGAGCCTAGGAACCAACTGTCTAGCCCATTACAGAATGAGACTGAATGGAGGCATTACGCCCATCCATAATAGTTTTTATCTTTAATGCAGAAGATAATGGGATCGGGAATGGCTCATATATAAGAGTAATTTCCCATAACACAGGGCTCAGTTTCTTTTTGCAAAGCCAGCTTCTGCCGTAGTCAAATATCACATGCATTTAGATAAAAAAGCAGGCAAAAAATATATATAAATAAAAAAAATAAATAAAAAAAATCACCCACAGAGCCCTACTATGCCTTTTTCCTTTAAGAAAAAACTAATCAATTAAACAAATAAAACTTACCAGCATTGAAGGAGCACTCTTTGGTTTTGCTTAAAAAACAAAAGAGAGAGAAACACGTCATTTATTTTTATCATCACACAAAAAAAAAAAAACTGACAGAAACTGCACCGATAGTAAACAAAACTTTTTAGAAACCATTTCTGAAAAATTTGTTTGCCGTCTTGGACTAGTGTTTTTGTGAGAGGATGACTAATTCATCGAGCTCATCCATTGATTCTGACCCAGCTTTCATGTGGCCTTTGATAGCACTGTGTGCAATGAAGAGAACACTGAGCTAAAGCGACAGGAGGCCAAAACTGCTTTCAACTTTAGTTTCAGAGTCTGTTTACATAAGCAAACATTTGGTGGGGAGCCAGAATTGGTGTGGATTTTTGTGGGAAAACTTTTGCACAAAATTGCTTTAAACTTACAGGCATTGACGAAAAATGTGTCTGTTTGTGCGTGCGTTTTAGTAATTGCTTTACCAAACCACACAGTTTCCCACTTCCCATATGCTGATGCATGACTGTCATGGCTGACAGCCTGTCTCAGACAAGCTAAACGTTATAAATTAGACCCATCAATCCAGCACTATTTGCAATAGGTTTGTGTCACTCCAGTTATCCACATGGGAATCAGGATGGACAGCAAACTGTTTCTGGCTGGAAAACTGGACATTTCTGTAGTTAGAGGGCAAAATAAACAGTTGTGAAAAGGGAAAAAAATACTGAACAGAAATGTTTCTACAATTTTCTGTTTGCATACACAGTCCACACAGTCATTAAAGCAAAGCTTGAAAAAAAAGTGGGCCACACCAAAACAAGCATCACATCTAATAACCATTTTCCATAGTGATCAAAAGCATACAATGTACCTATTATAAAGTATATAATATTATAAGTATATAATATTATAATATACCTATATTATAAAGGTAGTATGTATAAAGTATGCGTGTGTCCTTTATGTATACATTGTACACCACAAATTATATTATGGTAATTATTTTATAATTTGGGACTTGGAGAGTGTTATTTACATGGATTTTTATACACAAGCATACTGTTAAATGTAAACTAAGACAACAGCTTTAATTCACAATAATTAGTTTGAACTAATGGCACACAATATGGCAGCTGTCCATGCAAACATTTTTCATAAGCACATCCCGGAAAAATCCATTTAACAAGCAATCACTTTAGGCTGTGTAGCATCCAAACTCAATATAGTGCTGAGTATGCAGCACTAATGTGCTTAACCTAAAAGAAGCTCTATACTAATGTAGCGACTATGTACAGTACACACCCATCCTTAGAACATTTGGTGCAGTTGACAAGTTACAATTTGACAATTCATGGATTTTCTACATTAAAAATGCCATAAAGAGATGCAAATCCAGTTTTTCTACAAAACAAATTAAATCTCTAAAAGCTACCGTTGAAGTCGCATGTGATGTCATAGCATTTTATTTCCTGTTGTAGCAATTACTCTAATTTTCCTGCATTGTTTGTGCGAGTGTGTGTGTGTTCCATGTTTAATACATACAGCTGAAAAGCAGCAAAAATCAATATCTGTCTCAGATTGCTAGATAAGCATTTAGTAATGCACTAAAGCAATTAGTAAAACATACATTATATGCAGCATGCCTTCAACTTGAATGGAAGTTGAATAGATAATCATCTTTCATGCTGACGATTTTAAAAGAAATAACAGTTCCAAGGCAGAAGGAAACATATACATTTTTGCTAGATGACGTTGCATAAAGTGCCCCTACAAAGAAACAAAACCAAAGTCTTCTGACAGCAAAGTAAAAATCATCTTTAAAAGGTCGTCCGATACATCTCTACTTGTAAAGTGTCTTCTATTCTTTTGTTCCCATTTGGAAAAATAAAGCACAAATTCAACCCAGGTGTGTTTGTTTTGCTTATCTATAGAAGCCATGATGCTGCTTGCCTACCTATGTTTGCTTTGTTATTGGAAGCTGAAACTAGTTCCATTCTCAGCCTCACCCAACCCAAAGTTTGTGTTTTGAAGATCTGAAAGAGCCTAAGAAGAGCGTAAACATTACCTGGTTGACTTCTTCATGTTGCTTTTCCTGTTATTTCTTTTAACTGCAAGCTGGAATTTGCAGAGGCGTCAGGCAGAAGACTGAGTTCCTTGTTTGAGTAAACTTCAGCTCTGCAGGAACATGGACCTCGCTAACCAATGGCAGGACACTTCCTCAATGTGCATGACAGCCCCTTTTTGGGTGACCACACCTCCTGGTGCTTCAATGCAGTAATATGAAACAGTCTGTGGTCTGCAGGCTGTTTCGGTGGTGAACTAAGTGACTGTGTGGAGTTGTCATGCGCCTTGCAAAGTTCAGTCTCAACCAGTAATAACGCCATAAATATAATCCTACTAAGGTGGAGAATTATCTGCTGTACAAACATCCTGAGGGAACTTGGTGGAGAACTTCTTAGAACGGATCATTAATCTTTCAGTTGAATAAAGTTTTCATTGTGTAGTAGTTTGTGACTGTAACAAAAGCTTTACTCCCCCTCAGGTCATCACCATATTTATTTTTGTTGTTGTTGTTTTTCTTCAGTAGAGCATTAAAGAAGATTTTTAGCTGAAACTCTGATCCTTGGTGATTTATAAAATTCAAGTCAGTTGCTACTGGCACTACGCAACATAAACAACAAAACAAAAACTAAATTAATACATCCTGATGACACATGTCTAATGAAGCAAAAAAAACTGTAAATTGTAAATAGAGTGCTAATATCCATTGACTTGTATTTTATGAATCACCAAGGACCACAGTTTCAGCTAAAAAAAAACTTCTTTAATGTCCACTTTCCTCTCGAATGTACTTTTTATCCTCATTTCCCCAGTGAAAATAAAAAAGTAGTTTTAATTGAACACTACATTAAGTGATAAAGTGCTTAATGGATTTCTGTTCATGAAAGTTTAATGAGAGTTTCCCAATGATTGCTTTACAGATCTGATAGCACCACACTTCTGACTGATAGCACTAATACTCCTATTGACAGATATCTGGCATGAACATCAGTGTTTACTTCCCTTCCTGGAACTGCATGTATACACACCATAAATGATTGATTATCTGATCACATTCTTTCCAAGCCTTCTTGGTGTGTGCACAACAAACACATTAACTAGTGAAATATATTTCTTACTAATAAAAAAAAAAAAAGGGTATACAATAACATTCAAATGGTTGTAGTTGATAGAATTTTATCATTGTTGTCAAAAAGATATTTATCAATGCTACATTTATTTGATTAAAAACAGTAAAATGTACACATTGTTAAAATTTCTTTGAAATTAAAATATGCTTTTCTTTAAAAAAAAAAATTTTTTAGTTTAAGAAATTTATTTCTATGATGGCAAAGGTGATTTTTTTAGTTTTATTATTACAGTCTTCAATGTCACATGATCCTTCATATATCATTCTTACATAATGTTGTGATGCTCAAGTAATATTTCAAATATGTTGTTGGACTTTTATAAGTAAAAAAATATACATAAACATAAATAACATTTACTTAAAATAGTTTTAAATCATTTGTAACATAAAAGTCCATTTTAGTCATGTTGATGAGTTTAAAAAAGCTTTCTGACTATTTCAACAGTAGTGTATTTTTATATGTAGAAAACAGACATTCTGGGCAGAACCTGCATGCAAGAATGACATCATTCTATTTTAATAAAGTAAGAACTAAATAGTCAAAACTGTACACTTAGCATATTTTAAAATATCAATACCATAAGAATAAATATGTCAAACTTTCATTTTTATTTTGCTCAAATCATGGTAGAAAATGTTTTATGGACAGTCCACCTCATCCCCATTATACTGTCTCTGGTGTCTTGCTAACCAAAGGTCTGGGCTTGTCATCTAATTAGACACTGAGGTAGCTCCTATTTTTTAGCTGTGTTGACGTCTTGTACTAGCCTAACGGTTTGGAGGGAAAGAAAATGACTGAACTTTTAATTCTACGTACAGTACAAGAAAAATCTAACTGCACTTTATTAATTAAAAAAAGGTACCTGTCTCTCTTTCCGCATGTTGAGCTGCCGGATGAGGTGGTTCTGCTGCGGGAATCGGCCATCTCCTTCTTCACTGTGGACAGGCGTTCAGTGGACATGCTCTTCCTGACACAGAAACAAGAGCTTGAGGAAGACAATGACTGAGGCACAATGCAGAGGGCAGGTGAGAAAGACATCAAGGAAACAGGAGGACAAAACAGGTCTTGGGCTCGGCTGAAAATATGACACCGCACCACAGTGCATTGAAGTGCATGTTTAACCTCAATCAACTTATAAACTTCATAGATGTGTTTATGCTTTTTTCCAAGGACACATACATTGATCAAATGATAAGATTTCTATTCCAAATAAACACTGTTTTTTTCTCAGTACTGGGTCATCCGCTGCATAAAATATATGCATGAGTAGTTGGCAGTTCATTCTGCTGTAGCAACCCCTGACAAATCAGAAACTAAGCTGAAGGAAAATGAATGAATGAATGAATAAATAAATACTGTTCTTTTAAACTTTCTATTCATCAAACAATTCTAAAAGAAATGTAGCAGTCTCCGCAAAAAAATCTAACAAGCGGCTTTCAACATTTAATTAATAGTTCACCCTGGTGAAGGATAGTGGCTTTTCAAACTAACCCATATTCTACCAGAGGGTTAACATATGTCTTATGAAGTGGATTTGATTGATATGTTTTTGTAACAAAAATATGTCACACTTTGAAATTCTAAACTCCAATTACTGACTTCCATTTGCGGCCGAATTCATGTTATGCGTGACTAATATATGACGTACAGTATGACGCATGACTCGTAGCAGAAGCTCTGGGAATAAATGCATCTCACAGGAACCACTTACCACACAGTTTGTTTACCACAGAAGACAACATTGAACAAGAAAACTAGTTAGCTTGGTGTTATTGTTTAACGTTATACAGTAGTTTACTCTTACAATGTGTCTCCCCGTCTTATGTGTCATACATTATACGTCAATTGAGCGTAATGTGCATTCACCCACCACCAGAAGTTAGTGATTGGGATTTATAATTTAACAATTACATAAGACATGCATTACCCCCCTGGAGACATACGAGTTAGTTTTACGACAAATTTACACTATCCAAGACCACTATACAGCATGGAATAACCGGGATAACATTTAAAACTACTCTGACTGTGTTCATCTGACAGAAAGAAAAAGTCATATTATACACCATGGATGACTTGAGGGTGAGTACATTATGGGGTAATTTTCATTTTTGGGTGAAATATGCCTTTAATAATAATAATAAAAAATTTTTTTATTGTTTTTACTAGATTATTGATAAAATTATGTAAATCAATACACCTTCTGAGCATAAGAAACGCATTTCAAAAAACAAACAAATATTATCGACAAAACATTTAAACAGTAGTTTATATTATTGAAAAGATTATCATACTAATGATATTCTTATCTGAATACTGAGTACTGTTTTACACTATTATATAATGGTATGCAAATACCATGCAGTACTGTATATACTGATATTGTAACACTAATATTTTGGAAATGCAAGCAGAAAAATATGTCTTGTTTTATCACGTTTAAGAATTATATTAATCACCTTTAATCTTTAGCATAGTAGTTAGCATCACAGAATATTACTGTAGGTCGTATTATATTTCTATCTGAAATATGGTTATCAAATAATAATTATTGAACTTATTGCACTGTTAAACAGAAAACCAAAATTAAAATAAAATTCAACTTCTGCAAACGCTAGAGTTTTGCATTTTCTGTTCTGATTGGCTAGTCATTTTGACATTGATAAGTGCTGCTAGATCACTTTTTAACTTTCTAACAAACCAAAAGAACAACATGAATATCAAATATTGGATGAACTGACGTTGATATTTTCACATTTTATAGACAGTGATTATGCCATTCTGGAAGTATGAAAAAAACAACAGGCTATTGTGCTGTTCAATAGTTTACATTAATACAATTATCATTATTCATTTTCAATTCTTATAATGATTATAACAATATATATGAATGCACAAGTCATAAGAAGCCATTACAGCTCTGTTATGTACAAGTCTACAGCTCTTTTATTATGCAGATACTTATAATGATTTATTACTCAATACTGCCATCTTGAGGTAAAAAAGTAAACCTGCACTTCAACATGTGTGAAATCAGTTTCAAGTAGGCTTGGAATTTTTCTTCTAATATAATCTCTTTTTTTACCTATAAAAATGATATATCTTGTTAATAGCTCTCACCTCTTGATAGACATCAGCACCTCCTTTTTTGGAGATGAGGGAGAGGAAGGATAGCCGCTCAAGCGTTTTGTTTGCACATAGCCGTTTGTCAGAGGCTTGGATGGCAGAGCTTGCAGTATCTGCCGAACTAAATCAGGAAGGAAGAAACAGTGAGATACTGTAACATGCAAATGATTTTCACCTCCCACATGGAAATTTTTATACAACCCCTACATATGTATTACAATACATCCTTGGTTGAAATATCAGTTTATCTAGTTCACACAAAAAGAAAACCCCTCTGCTATCACAATTTATAATTTTCAATCAGTAAAAAAATCTTGAACAAGGTTTAATCTTTTTATTAAAGTTGAAGTATCCTTTGATGGAAACATATATTCCAGTGGCAGTTACTAGTTTTCTAAGCTCTAATGATGTAATGAAAGCAAGCAGCATGTCATGATGAAGCTCTGACCTTTAGTAGGTCCACTTTTCTTGTTGCTGGCCTGTGTGATTTCCTCACAGCAGCCCAGTCGCCTCAAAGCATCGGCCAGCGCTGCCTTCAGCAGCTGAATCTCATCCTCCTGCAGCTGCACCCTCTGCTCCAGGTGAGAGAGACGGTCATCCATCTCCATCCCACTGCCGGCTGATACGTTATCATCTGAAAATGACCAACAACACATATCAACAACTACATCAGTAAACCAGCCTTAATGACAATGCAAATTTTTTATTTACAGAGACTGGTACAGATACATACAGTATATAGTTTATTTATAAACATTCATATAAAATATGTAAAAAATTATTAATATAAATATATTATTTTATGCATATATATATATATATATATATATATATATATATATATATAAATATTCATTCATTTTCTTTTCGGCTTAGTCCCTTTATTAATCCGGGGTCGCCACAGCAGAATGAACCGCCAACTTATCCAGCCTATGTTTTACGCAGTGGATGCTCTTCCAGCTGCAACCCATCACTGGGAAACATCCATACACACTCATTCACACACATACACTACGGACAATTTAGCCTACCCAATTCACTTATACCACATGTCTTTGGACTTGTGGGGGAAACCGGAGCACCCGGAGGAAACCCACGCAAACACGGGGAGAACATGCAAACTCCACACAGAAACGCCAACTGACCCAGCCAAGGCTCGAACCAGCGACCTTCTTGCTGTGAGGCGAACGTGCTACCCACTGCGCCACCGTGCAGCCCATATATATATATATATATATATAATTTTATATGGTACAATATTGAAGATATTAGCTTACAGTGGAAAGGAATGTCTTTTTTAAAAAAAAAGTCACTCCTGTTATCTTAAAATGGAAATTTGGAAATTTAAATGTCTTTGCACAACAAAATATTAAAACCAGTGGCATCTAATTTGATGAATTGGAGCATAAACATTTTGAAAACAATGGAAATATCATTCAAAATTAAGATAATCTGTGGTTGCTCTTTTAGGATAACTATCACTTCATACCAGTTTTTTTGTATGAATAAAATCTTTTTTTTTCTTTTTTTGTAATTTCTTTTTTTATTTATGAAAATCTAAAATATTATTTGGCAAACAATTTTTTTTGTTACATTTTTAAAGATTCTGTCAGACTCAATAATCCCCTTCATCGACTAAAATAACACTGGATCCAACAGTTAAAAATAAAAAATAAAAGATTCAGCTAGATGAGCACAATTCTAGTCATACTTTTTTTAGATATTTTTAAATCAACATGTAGAAACATCTGTGATTAAATCGAAAGATTACAAAGGCACTTTGAATAAAATATAGAATATACTGGCAAATTCTTTTAAACTACAACAAACGGATTATCTGACTGAAAAACAGAGCAGATTTCAGATGCTAACAATGCTGTTTCACTGTGGTGGCCATCAGATGACTTCATTCAAATATACGGCCTATAAATATGTCCGGCAAACAAAACCACATTGAAAATCTCAAACAAATTTACATTATTTCAACTGTAGCTGCTCCAAAAAAATCACACTGCACATAAAACAGTGACTCCTTGTCTCTATCTCAGTCTCAAGGGCAATGCATCAGTAAATGTGCATATATAATAAACACTCATTTAATACACAAGCAGATAAAAGCAAGCAGCATCAGCAGGTGGCAAGCATGTCTACAAAAAAACAATAAAAGTGAAAGAAAACTGGAAGGTGAGAAGAACACCAGATGAAGCTACTAGTGATGCTGAAAGACAAAAGCAGTGTGGAGGAAACCGGATGCTCGCAGTTAACCGAACGTGCTGAAATATTCATCATCCCCTTTTGCTTGCATTCTCCTCCTACCTGCCATTCCAGTCAGAACTACTGTGTATGGCCGCCTGTCAGTCAGCCGCCTGGACAGCCTGATCCTCTGCAGGTCTCTAAGGGCTTCCCTAAAGGTGCCAAACGCCTCCCTGGCCAAAGATTTTTCCTCTTGGCTTTGCTGGACAGCTGATCCCGTGTCTGGACGTTCTTCCTCCCCCTCCCCCACCCTCAGTGCTAAAGAGAAGGGTGATGTTTGTAACAGGACGCTGTTCTCCGTCTCTATGCGGTAGAAAACTGCTGGTGGTGCTGTTGTAAAGAGAGCTTTGGCTTGAATCCAGACCTGTCGGACGCATCGGCCAGGCACTACCAGGAAGTGCACTGACCAATGGGACACTGAAGTGTGTATGTGCATTTGACATTTTTATGACTTGTTGTTTTATACCCCTGGGACGTATTCTCATTTTATTATCAATAGATGGCACGTTGGTTTTTTTTCAAGTGATTTGACCTCAGATATTTACATTGAGTATTTAAACCAGCTCAATGTTGCTGTAAAATGTGGACAGACACCCTGTCTGACCCGGTCTTATCCTATACTGTCTACCCATCCATCTGTCGTTCAGTCAAACCATCTGTCGCAGAAACTGACCTGCTGGAAAACCCAAACAATGAACACGATGTACACCGATACCTGTCCCTGAGAGAGCCTGTTATTTACAGGAGCTGGTCAAACAATTGCTTCTAAATGACAACAGCAACAAGACGTTCCTTGCAGGAAGACGGCATATAATTATAATACCAAGGAACCTAACAAAACACTTTCAGTGATTTAAGATATTACATGGTAAATGTTATTGAATCATTTTAATTGTGCTTGCTTTATTCTATCTATTTTTTTATTGATTTTAAAAAAAGTGAATATGGTATAATAAAATAAATATGTATTTAATATTTATATATAAATATAATAAATTCCTTATATAAGTGCTTTAAAAAATAAGCTATTCAGAAATTTGTGACATTATGCATGTTAATTTATTTTATTGCACTAAAGTATAAAAAATTATATGAAATATTAAAAGTATAAATGTTATTGAAGAATTGTAATAGTGCTTGTTTTATTTAATTTATTTATTTATTTTCATTCATTCATTTTCTTTTCGGCTTAGTCCATTTATTAATCAGGGGTCGCCACAGTGGAATGAACCGCCAACTTATCCAGCATATGTTTTACGCGGCGGATGCCCTTCCAGCTGCAACCCAACACTGGGAAACACCCATACACTGTTGCATTCACACACATACACTACGGCCAATTTAGCTTATTCAATTCACCTATAGCACATGTCTTTGGACTGTGGGGGAAACCGGAGCACCCGGAGGAAACCCACGCCAACACGGGGAGAACATGCAAACTCCACACAGAAATGCCAACTGACCCAGCCGGGGCTCGAACCGGTGACCTTCTTGCTGTGAGGCGATCGTGCTACCCACTGCGCCACCGTGATGCCCTCATTTATTTTAATTAAATAAAATAAATTTTGATTGTATTAAAAAATACTGCATAATAATATAAAATGGCGGTGCATTGGCGCAGTGGGTAGCGCTGTCGCCTCACAGCAAGAAGGTCACCAGTTCGAGCCTCAGCTGGGTCAGTTGGCATTTCTGTGTGGAGTTTGAAAGTTCTCCCCATGTTTGCGTGGGTTTCTTCTGGGTGCTCTGGTTTCCCCCACAAGTCCAAAGACGTGCTATAGACCATTTTGAGGGATGTAAACAATAACAATGGTCCTAATGTATTTCCTGTATTATATTTTGAATGTCCATAGTTTCCAAGACTCCAAAAAGGTCCATATATTGATAAATAATGTCATGGTAGCTGCTTTAACATTAAGATATGATTAAATTACCTTTTGTTACTGTTATGAAATAGTTTGGTAGCAAGCAGGAAATGTTCATGGGCCAGTGACACCGCCACATTGAAATGGTCTATAGGTGAATTGGGTAAGCTAAATTGGCCATAGTGTATGTGTGTGAATGAGAGTGTATGGGTGTTTCCCAGTGATGGGTTGCAGCAGGAAGCGCATCCGCTGCGTAAAACATATGCTGGATAAGTTGGCGGTTCATTTCGCTGTGGCGACCCCAGATTAATAAAGGAACTAAGCCGAAAAGAAAATGAATGAATAATATAAAATATTTAAACAATTTGAAATATAGTAGTATCATTTATTTATGAATTTCTTTCCAACATTTGCATACGCTTTCTGTTCTTTTAAAAATTACTTACTATAACGATGGCCTTAACTGGTAGGTTCTGACAAAAAAAATTTCTGTTCTGTAATACTAAAGAAACTAAAATAAAATAAATTCAACTATCCATGTAAATAATAATATGATGATAAATGGAAATAATAAAATGCAGTCAAGCATATAATCGTGCAACTATAGGAAAGCAAAATCAATAGGCTTATCGTGTCTAGTAGGGAGGAGAAGCTTCTTATCTTATAAATGCTGTTGAGGTCAAAGGTTGTGTGTTTAAACAAACACACCTAATGATATTTTGATGCACATTAGTCTGTTGACAAACCAACTAATTAATACGCTAAATCAAATTTCTGCTCTTGTTTACACTATGGAAAGGGTGTCAAATTTAGTTGCTGGAGGGTCAAAGCCCTGCAGAGTTTACTTCCAACCCTGCTCCCACACACTTACCTGTTGATTTCAAACAAGCCTGAAGCATTTGATTGGTTTGATCAGGTGTGTTTAATTAAGGTTCATGCTAAATTGTGCAGGGCTGCTGCACTCCAAGACTTAAACCTAACACCCCTGGACTATGCATTTACAAAATGACCAGAAATCACATTCTGCATGTCATTTTGCTTATGAATTTCATATTAAAATATATTTCTGAGCTGACACACAGTAGAATATATAACAAATCCCTGACTTTAAAGCAAAATTATTTGACTTTGTACTTTATTGTAGGTCTGTTATTGATTAGACCTTAATTTTTATTTAAATTGTAAATCTTTTTATACAGATGTGTAATATTCATGATAATGCTGCTGACAATATTATGTTTTCAAAGTGTTGTTTTCACTATAGGGATACACTGTTTGCCAGATAAATCCATCTGAATAGCTTGGTAATGTTATACACTGGATTACCAGGTCACAATAAATAAGTAACTCAGTACATTCTTTCCATTAAAAACCTGCACGGCTAAAAATCAAGTAACAAAGACCCAATGAAGCAAACTGAATCGGTTTTATGAGAGGCTCATATTAACAGATGAGTAAGAAAATGAATAGAAAATGTAAAAACATAATCATGACAAATTATATTTAACACCTTTCGAGAGACTAGATGTTATCACACCAACACTGATCGCAAACGCATATAATTAGCGATAAGAAAATGTTTTAGTGGAGAATTAAATTTGCATGCAGGCTATATAAAACTGATGAGTAATTCAAACAAATGTCTTCCTCACAGAAAACACAACAGACAGTAGTTTCTTTTGTTATTGTGCCCTGGCAGGCAGTGACGCACACTGACACGTCAAATAACATAAGGGAATGTCTGGAAAACTAATATCAAAGACAAAAATAGCGTATACGTTTGTAATACGTGACGAAAACAAACCATTTCGCGGCATTCATTATAAATGCTCGGTCAAACTTACCGTTGCAGTACCGAAGCAGAAGGGTGTTCGTGTCATACAGGTTCCCACATGAGGCTACTCGCTCCGACATGTCCTTCTTCTGAGCAAATCCTTTATTATTTCTCCTTATTTTTAAACGCCTGTCCTCAAGTCCGTCTTCCCACTTTCCTGACATACAGTACGAGTGAACCTTCTACACCTTTCCGCCGACGACAACCTGTACTGCCTGCGTTTCTATAGCAACAGCCTCACCGCTCATCTGCTACCCAGAGGGAACAAAACAGCATGTTTATGTTACTCTCCGAGTCCCATAATAAGCAGCCGCTACTTTTACTATGAGCATGATGTGCATATTTATTCAGATATGACACACTGCTTAGGCAAATTATCAAGTCCTGAGGACAAAGGCCACATCAAGATATGTGAGTATTTTGCACGGGCATATAAGAGATTAACAGATTATTATTGCCTGGTGTAACAGGTGTAGAGATATTTATCTCGAAAATTTCCTGCTGTCATAAAATGTTGACAGTCAAGAATCTGTTAGTTCTGCTGTTTACCAGTAGATGGCGGTGTAGGTCTGATTAAAGCGGAGTGAAGCTCCAAATGTTTCTACATTTTAAAATTAACCTACAATTTCCTTAAAGTCGAGGTTACTGTTGGTCCTGTAAAGGGTAGCTTTTAAGCATGACATATGTGTGAGTTATATATGTGACCCTACCAAACTACAAAGCCAGTAATCTGTGTCATTTTTATTAAGACTTATCAGAATCAGAATCAGAATCAGAAAGAGCTTTATTGCCAGGTATGTTCACACATACGAGGAATTTGTTTTCGTGACAGAGCTTCTACAGTGCAACAGAATTACAGAGACAGGACAAAAAACAGATAATAAATATATTTAAAAAATGAAAGTTGTAGTGAATGCAAATATACAAATTGACAAGTGTATGTACAGGAATATTACTATATACAACAGCAGCTGTTATGTGCAAATTAGCATGTAAAATATGTTGTTAAATAAGTGTTTATGTGTATAAAAAGTGTATAGCAAGCAGTGATGTTTGTTTCATGATTACTATCATCAAGTGTTCATGAGATGGATTGCCTGAGGGAAGAAACTGTTTCTGTGTCGGGCTGTTCTGGTGCACAGTGCTCTGTAGCGTCGACCAGAAGGTAAAAGTTCAAAGAGGCAGTGTGCTGGGTGTGAGGGGTCCAGAGTGATTTTGGCAGCCCTTCTGCTTGCTCTGGATAAGTACAGTTCTTGGAGAGTAGGGAGGATTGTACCAGTGATTCGCTCAGCAGTCCGAACTATTCGACGTAGTCTTCGGAGGTCGGATTTGGTAGCTGAGCTGAACCAGACAGTTATTGAAGTGCAGAGGACTGATTCAATGATGGAAGTGTAGAACTGTTTCAGCAGCTCCTTTGGAAGGTTGAACTTCCTCAGCTGACGAAGGAAGTACAACCTCTGTTGAGCTTTTTTGACAATGGAGTCAATGTGAGTGTCCCACTTCAGATCCTGAGAGATGGTGGTGCCCAGGAACCTGAATGACTCCACTGCTGCCACAATGCTGTCCATGATGCTCAGTGGGGGGAGAGCAGGGGGGTTTCTCCTGAAGTCCACTATCATCTCCACTGTTTTGAGCGTGTTCAGCTCCAGGTTGTTGTGACTGCACCAGACAGCCAGCTCCTTAACCTCCTGTCTGTAAGCAGACTCGTCACCGTCCTGAATGAGGCCGATAAGTGTGGTGTCGTCTGCAAACTTCAAAATGTTTACAGATTGATATTTTTCTGGGCTGCACGGTGGCGCAGTGGGTAGCATGTTCGCCTCACAGCAAGAAGGTTGCTGGTTCGAGCCTCGGCTGGGTCAGTTGGCATTTCTGTGTGGAGTTTGCATGTTCTCCTCGTGTTCGCGTGAGTTTCCTCCAGGTGCTCCGGTTTCCCCCACAAGTCCAAAGACATGTGGTACAGGTGAATTGGGTAAGCTAAAATTGGCCATATTGTATGTGTGTGAATGGGAGTGTATGGATGTTTCCCAGTGATGGGTTGCAGCTGGAAGGGCATCCTCTGCGTAAAACATATGCTGGATAAGTTGGCAGTTCATTCCGCTGTGGCGACCCCTGATTAATAAAGGGACTAAGCCGAAAAGAAAATGAATGAATGAACGAATGATATTTTTCTGATCCCATAACTCTGTGGTTGTTTTGGAAAATATAAACAGATGTTTCAATATAATGTTAAGATATACTGTCTATGTGAATTTATGTTTTAAGTTTTTACTGCAAATGTCACATCCATAACACTGGAATTGCTCATTAGCCTTTTTCACATGCAACTCAAAAACTACATCATCCCGTGTAAGCATATTACTGAAATAAAAGTATGCAGGATTATCCGGTTCACGCAGACCTATAATAATTGTATTTATGCATGAACTGGGAAGTTATAGCAATCTTTTTATTATTTTGTAAAGAGTAAACAATCCTACATAACTGCCAAATAATATTAGGCTCTTGCAATTTGTATCTGCACTTATCTTTCGTTTCGTTTTCGTTCCTGTTGACCTGCTGTGTTTTGCCTGATCACTGAACATCTATTTATTATTCCATCAGTGAGATGTGAATTCAGTTGACATTGAGGCCTCAACAGGAGTCTTTGTGTTTGTTTATAATTTTCCCATTCATTAGGCCGAAACAGAAGTGTCTCTTCATAGAGCAAGGCTCACTGGTTCATTTTGCCATTTAATCAGGAAATGACTTAAGCCAAGCCATTCTCAAAACATTTTTGGGCAGCTCTATCACACCCCTCATTTATGAATCAAGAGCGGATTGTTTAATGGTCGTGCGATTATGCAAGATCATTATGGTTTACAGTTTAAGCATATTGGTAACTGGTGTATTGACTTGACGTTTGGGGTTTATTTTTGCTCCATTCACTTCTGTCTCATCCTTCAGGGCCAACAAGCCAGCGAAGATAGCAAACAGAGCTCTCGTATGGATGTCAGATGGCAAATGCCCTCTGTTTGCCACCCTGTAAGGTCAGCGTTTTTTTTTATTTTTTATGCCATGCTCATTTGGATGGTTGAATGGAGCAGAAAGAGTTTTAATTGGGTTGTGGACAAAAAGAGAATGAGAAAGACTGTGATTTATATATGGATTTTTCCATCACTCTACTAAAAGGCTCTATTCTACACACCTCAGCATTTAAAATATTGTTTTTTTTAAATAGTAGTACCTTAAATCTTGTAAATACTAATTAATGAGTACTACATTTCTTCACAGAGATGCAAAGTAAATCGAAAAGCACAAATAGTGCTTTTCATGCACTTCATAATTTGAAGTGCTCTTCTATGGCTTAGGGAACTTGTTTGTACCCACATTTTAAAATAATTGTTTTTGCACTGCACAAAAACTAGAGTGCTATAATTTTGTAAGATCTGAGCATGCCCCAGAAGATCCAAAATATTCTTTCTGTATACAGTCTTATTCAACTTAATGGAAGTTGCGTATTTGATGCAAGAAGTGCAGTTTGCAATCTACAATATTTTAGATTCTGTTTGTTAATGTTTGTCGAAATTATGGATTCTGAAAACATATCATAAGCATAATTGACAAACTATGTCGTTATTTTGTAAAATTTGCCCCTGAATGAATTTCTCCTTGAAAAGGTCTCCTGCTGAAACTGTATTTTCTCATAAATTAGTGAAAGTTAGTTTAGTTTGTAATACACTTACCAAGTGCAGCTTTAAAACGCAAATTGAATATGCAAATGAATTGGCCCTAAAGGAACACATATCTTCTCAAGCATTTTGAGGAGCAGTGGGGAACAGACATTTTTAGAGTAGAGAATATTCAGAAGTGCAATTGTTGTACATTATGCATGCATGCACAATGAATTTGGATTCATTAAGATGTCCTAATAAATTGATCACACTTTCAGTAGAAGTGGTTGGTTGGGTTAGGTTTGGGTGGTTGATTGTTGAGTTTGGTTGGGTTATTTTGCTGTGTATCATCCAGAGATTACAGTCTATTAAAAGGTGTGACTGTGAGTCAGCGGTTTTGTAAAACAACACTGTTTTTTATGTATGACGCTGAAAAGCTCACACCGCTTCTAATTATGAGTGGGTGACTGCTTGTCTTTGGGTTTAAGCTGGAATCACTGTCCATGTGTTACAGCCCGGGGTCAGTGTGTGAGAATTTCTGGCTAGTTGACTGAACTTTCACTTGCTGTGTTAGATTCATTTTTGGAAACCAACATTTTGGAATATCTCGGATGGTCCTCGTAGAATCACTAAGAATAGGCTGAAATGATGAAAACCAAACATAATTTTTTTCAGTGACTGTATTTGAATATATGACTTATATATTTAGAGTATAAATAAAATGCTTTATGACCGGAATTTCTTTTTTAATTATGACAACTGTATAATTATCAGAAATGTTTAAGTAATATGCAAAATGTATAATAATATCAAGTATTTGATAAAGAAATATTTTAAAATAAACCGAATAATATACTTTTAGACGTTTGATTAATTTTAATTATTGACCCAATTGGACAAACAGGAGAAGAACAAAAATGGTTGAATAATGGAGATTTTGACACCTACTGTAGATTTCTTTTATTTACAATTCCTATACAGTACTGGAATATACAGAAGTTCAGCAATCTTAGTTAAATCAGTAATGCATACATTTGCAAAATCCATTTGGACTATTTTCATGTCAATGAAGTGCAATGCCCAGATGCGCAATGCCCACACACACACATATATAATATATATATATATATATATCACTCACGCATGACTGAGTAATCCTGATGAGGAAGTAGAGTTAAATATGGATTTCTTTTTACTTCTGAATTTGGTCTCTACACACCTGTGAGGGCAAGTTCTTTGTGCTCACGACCCTGTTACCATTATAATTATATAAAAATAGACTTTCCAAACACCTTTACATCTTAATTCCCAATATACTACTTTTTTTGGCCTTCTGGCTGTGTCATATTTTGTTCGTAAGTAGGGCTCCTGATCTACAGTATCAAGCGCAGAGCTCAAACTTGTTTTTAACTGATGCAAAAGTGTGTTATTTCTGTGGGATCATCTGTCCCACACTCAAGAAATGCTAAATTAATATTTGTCTTTGTTTGCCAATTTATTTTTTTTAAGACTAGCATAGTTCAGTTAGTGTGATATAATCACACAGCTGTTTCCGCCTGGAGCAGCTCTACCACGGCAGTTTGCAGAAAAAGTCTACCAATTGAATGTGATGGTTTCTTGACCCTTCTTAAACTCAATATGTGCAGTACGTGACTTCTTACGTGCACTGGCAAACCAATTTTTTTATTGGCATCCAATTTTGTAATGCACATTATATATGCAATGATTACCGCTGAACAAAAGCAAAAGTGGTCTATATGGTGTCATCATTTACATTCTAAACCTGCTTGCATTGAGTTCTTCTGTGAACACAAAAGAATATTTAGAAATTGGATTCTTCCAGTCCTTGATTCTGATTGGCTGAGCTGCATTCAAAGCTGCTCTACAAAATACACCTGTGACCTCATTACATCAGTATTACTGTGCCAGAGTACTGAGTCTGTGTTGCTCAGAAATGCTCTTTGTTGCCGCCACAACTTTTATTATCATCATATCATTACATTATATTTGGTTCATTTTGTGAAACCTGGAATAACAAAAGGTCTGTGTCATATCCAACAATGCCCCTTAACTCTTATAAAGTCACTATAATCCACAGCTTCTTGTGGGTTGTTGCTTTAATTTTCAAAAATAACTCTGGGAAAATTTACATGTTATGCATTTAGTAGAAGCATTTATCCAATCCAACAGAGAAAAAGATATGTTTTTTGTCATAAATTAGTTCCATAGGCTTGGCAGTTCATTCTGCTGTGGTGACCCCTGATAAATCAGGGACTAAACCAAAAGATGTGATATGATTCATAGGCTACCATGCCATGCATAGCAACGACCCTTACTGTAGCTGTTAAATTCACAACAATCCTGAGCTTCTTTTTAGCTTTAATAATAAAAAAAACAAACACTGAGAAATAAATTACATTTATGTATTTAGCAACAGCATTTATCCAAACTGACTGAGACCATTTTTTTGTCGTAAATTAGATCCATACACTGCCGTGTCATGTCTAACAATGCTCCTTATCTGTTATAAATTCACTATAATCCACAGCTTCTTGTGGGTTATTGCTTTAATGAAAAAAACACTGGAAAACAAATTTACATTTATGCATTTAGCAGAGGAATTTATCCAAACTGACTAAGACAATGTTTTGTTATAAATCATTTCCATATACTGTTGTGGCATGCCTAAATATGCCTCTTATGTTATAAATTCACCATAATCCACAGCCTTTTGTGGGTTATTGCTTTAATTAAAAAAACACTGTGAAATAAAGGTACATGTATGCATTTAGCAAAGGCATTTATCCAAACAGACGGAGACATTTTTTTTGTTGTAAATTATTTCCATACACTGTCCTGTTATAAGATTTTACATTATTTCCATACACTTTCATGTTATAAGAAGTGCTAGTAACAAAAAAATTAAAACTAAAATATTTTAGATATTCAGCATTATGGATCAGGTTATGAAGACCATTGCACCAGCAAGTTTCAGGGATGAGAAATTTCAAAAATCAAAAATTGATTTTGTGCCTCAATTTTGGGACTGTCTTCAACACTGAAGATGCACTTATGAAATGCCCACAAGAATGAAGCCCACTGATATCCATTGTATGTACAAAAACTTCACTCCAGTGGATGGCGGATGCTGAAAAGCTAGTGTCTTTGTCTACAAAGGGTTTCTATTTTGCACTCAGGCACGAAGGAGACGTAATGAATGCCCATTGTTGTGTCTTTTAGAATCTTTTAGATTTTTCTCCTCTCCTGATTTTTAAAAGAAGTCATAGTGGAATTAGTAATCTGAACTGTATTTATTAATGTTCATTCATTATTATTATTTATTTTGCCTACACCAAGTTAACTTCTTAAAGTTTGAATTAAAATTAGTGTATAGATTTTTAGAGCGAAAAATTATTTATAGTAAGATTCAACCACAGAAGAATTTTCACTATGAAAGAAATGTGGTCAAATACTCATCCAAAGATCATCAGCTGGTCACTGGGGTACCTCAGGGATCTGTTCTTAGTCCCCTTCTATTTTCGGTTTTAACCACATCACTGGGAACCATCATCCAATCACATGGTTTCTCTCATCATTGTTATTACTCCTGTATTTTCCATCATCTACTTGTGATCAGATTAACAAAAATACATCTTAATATATGAGGTGTAAACAGGGCCAAAATGGCAACATGCAAAACATATGGATGCAGTTTCTTAGCAAAATCTACAATGAACAATTGAGAAATGCTCCCTTTCCTTGCTGATATGTCCCAACAGATGGTAACAGGCATGTGTGGGAGTCAAAAAAGCTGATTAAAAACAAAGGTTTTGAGTTAAGACTGTGAACGCAGTTTCCATGACCATTAGAAGGAATGTTTTAAACAACTTTGACTGAAATGACATTTTAATTTTCATTTTATATGCAAGTTATTAAAATGTAAGCCCATTTCTGTCAATTTTAGCGATTAGTGTGGGTTGTACGTATAATGGTGCCAGATATGAAGTAATGGGAATAAAGAATGCAGCAAACTAGACTCGTCAGATCAGTTCACTGACATGTTCCTGGAAGATTTTGGGGCTTTGGTTTAATTGAGTACAGAATTAATTTTTGATGGTTGGCACAAGTAATTGTTTCTGTTGTCATTCACTCTCATTATGTGATTTAAGAGGAACAGTACATTTCAGTAAAATTTACTGTTAAGTGTGTTCCAGATATTCTGATGCAGAAACAAAACACACTGAGGATAAGGGCCAAACAATGCCACTGCATAATTAAAATAATTTTATTATGGCTGTTGTAATTAAAGTCTAATGTGAAAATACAATAGCTTTGTTTTTGCACATAAAAATAAAATGTTTTTCTGTCTGTATTGCTGGAATATGATGTGCCCTTTTGCTAAACACAAAAAGGCTTACATTTTTAAACAGTATGTTCATAACATTTTATTTTTATAAGTTTAAACTATTCTGACTGACTGAAGTAAATGGTTACAGTCACTTAAATCTGACATAAAAACAGAAACAGTTAATAAAGTTATTATTAAAAATAATAAAATGTGTTGTTTATACAATATATTGTTGTTATAATAAGTTTAGCTGCATGTGCAAAAAATGTCAGAATCAGTAAATGTGTAAAAATAAAATTTTTGCTTTTGCTGTGATTCATACATTCTTTTTATGGATATAATTATGATTCATTTTCCTCCTACAGCTTCTATGCATCACAGACATTACCAGTAACTACATTTCCTTTTACCAAAAATGTGATTTTTTGTGTTTATGACATGCAACAGTACACGTCACATCATGTTATTTTCCAACCATGCAAATGTCAACCAATTATTTAGATTTAACAGTAACTAAAAGTCTGCTTTATCCTTTAACACATGATGTACTGTAAGTTCTGTCCTCAAACACACTCAAACCTTTGTGTTTTTGGGGGCCTGTAAGTGGCGCCGCTTTGGCCATCATGTTTCCCCAGAGCAATAACAGATAAAAAGTATAATCTTCTAATTGATCATTGAGGAAAGACCTCCGGATAGTTTATTTGTTCAACTTCATTAGCTATGTCCACAATTTGTGTTTTTCACAAATTCTGTGTTTTAGTCCTGTTTGAAGTATATCTGATGCTTCACAGCCACTGAACAGAATCAACTGAGAATATAGTGGGAGGAAAATTACACCCCTGAAAGATTTGTGGCTTGTGAAATAAGCACGAATCACGAAATGGAGAGGACACTCCGTTGAGTGCACAAGGGTTTAATTTGATTTGGTTAATTGAGTATCATTGTGTGCTTCGGGAAGTTTCCTCCTATGATGATTCACCTCTAAAATTACATTTTATTGGAATAGTCAAAACAGCAGTTATACCACCCGGTTTAATTAACTTGTCTTGCTTGCTCGAGATTATCATGCATATTGTAATCACTAATACTCAGATGAAATATGTCGTCATGAATAATGTTTTTCCTATTTACATATATTCTTATTTACATATATTATATTATTATATTATATAATATAAATATATTATATTATTTACATATACATTCATTTTCCTTCGGCTTAGTCCCTTTATTAATCAGGGGTCGCCACAACGGAATGAACCGCCAACTTATCCAGCATATGTTTTACACAGCGGATGCCCTTCCAGCTGCAACCTAGTACTGGAAAACATCCATACACACTCATTCAGACACATACACTATGGCCAATTTAGTTTATTCAATTCACCTACAGCACATGTCTTTGGACTGTGGGGGAAACCGGAGCACCCGGAGGAAACCCATGCCAACACGGGGAGAACATGCAAACTCCACACAGAAATGCCAACTGACCCAGCCGGGACTCCAACCAGCGTCCTTCTTGCTGTGAGGTGACAGTGCTAACCACTGAGCTACCATGTCGCCTTACATATACAAAAATATATAAAACATTTATTTTAATTTTAAAGGTCACAAATCATAAATATAGTGTGGATGCAGAATTTGATATGATAAACATTTTTTTTTAAATTAGAAATGAAATTGCCTTATTAAACTTCAAGCATTTATTAATAGTTGGCCTTTTTTTCTTCCTCTTCTTCGTCATCAGCTCTTGAACCCTAACCCTTTAAAAGCTTGTGAAATTTGGCATATTGATTGAGGACAGTCTGAACATTAACCAAAGCAATTTTGGAGTCTCCAACCCAATCCTGCTAGCGCCACCACACAATACAACTCCTCTCTGACCATTTGACTATGCCGACAAAAAGTATGGAATTCAAGGTGATTAATCAAACTGTTCGCAAATAATGCTGAAATATTTATCAACAAATTTGACAAAGAACTCAACGAAGTGGACAATCCGCTTGTTATGTCTGACGTCATATATATATATATATATATCCATGCCTAATATCCGATGGCCAGAAAGTGATTAATTATTAATTATCAATTATTACTGATTAAAATATTGCTGTCTGTGATGCAGCAAGTCCAGAGACTATTGTGTACACCATAATTTTATATAAAATTCACTTTAATGTGTGATATATGACTAAAAAGTGGTCATAAACGAATATTTTCTCAATTCAAATGAGGACCCAGAAAAAGTATTCCATACGTCACGTCTTAGCAAGCGGATAGGCTACATTTCTACAACGCTTAGCTTGTTTACACCAAAGTTTTTTGACTGCACTTCGTTATTATTGTTCATTTATTCATTTTCTGGAAATTACAACTGAATTTAGAAATAGTTTTGAAACAAATCAAATCATCATAAAAGTAAAGTAAAGTAAAGAGAAAGTAAAGAGGCCGAATGAAGGAGGCTCATTCTTTATCCTCGTGCTGCAGATGGTCTGTTCTCGCTAGTGAAGCGTTCAGTTTTTCCACTTACAAAGTCCGCCATGTAAATAGCAAATGCCCCATGGCGTGACGCAACTGACTCTTAAAGGGAATGGACGATGAGACTCAGATTGGTTTAATGCACGTTATGCTCAAAACACACCCATAACTCATTAAGAGAATAAGCACAACCCTGTTAGACCATGCGCCGGGACGCAAAACTTATTTTTCCATCCTTAAAATAGCAAAAGTGGATTCGGACACTTAATGCTTTTGCGCCATGTGCCTTACAGTTTGCGCCTAGATCGTTAAAATAGAGCCCTTTGCCGTTTATTTTCATTTATCTCCCCCATACTGTACAAGGCTGATCTCTTTAAATTCAGAGCAGCAAATTGAATTATATCAAATTTTCACATATTGGACATTGTGCATATTGAAATTTGTAATATGCTATATTTTCTGAACGATTTTTGCGAAACACATTATGTATCTTTGATACAATCCTATTTACTCAAAAAAGTTTTGCATCCTTGTATTGAACCTTATGGTCAAAAATTATAATGATTGCTTTTGCTTTATTGCCACTAGACTGGCCAATTTTTTGCCGAGATGGTTTTTATACTCGATGCCAACAAAATTGATGGCATGATGCCAAACTGCATCTGAGGCTGTATCTCTGCAAAGCTTTGATATATGGACAGCAAATTTATATGTATTATTGCCACCTCACACTCACACATAAATCACTGGTAATGATTTGATTTTTCAGATATTTGGACAGAAATCATCTTAAAATGTCTTTGATTGCTAATTACATATGACACATTAAATTAAATGAATTGTTCAGCTCTAACTTAAAAAAAACATATACAGTATTTAAACAAAATTCTCCTCTGTTATATATGTAGGTCATGTACTGTAGGTTTCTTCATATATCAACATGACAGATTTGTTGCTTTTATGTTGTGTACATGCTAAGCTGTGCAAGAAGATCTAACATCAACCTCTCAACCCACACACTCATTGAAACATAATCCGAGCCTCCTGGTGTGATGTGAGTTACGTAAGCTCAGAAATCACATATCTAGCACATTCATGAGTAATTCTTTATCTTATTAATCAAACCAGCTGCCAGTCACATGAGAGGAGTGTGTGCACACAGCCAAATGACTCACAGAATGCTTTAAAAAAAAAAGTGTTTCTATTTTTTCGATATAAACATAGTGCTTTATTCTTTTCTTTTTCGTGGTTTTCCAGTCCAGACCCCAACGTCATGCTTGCATTGTGTGCACTGAGTTCGAAATCTCTTCTTTTGACCCCTAAACCCATCATTATGAAGAGTCATGTGAGCAGTTCTAAATTCTCATTTCATTTTAATCCAGCCATAATACAATAAAGAGCTAAAGTGTGGTAAACAAACACTATTACAGGTTGACCTGCCGACCTCAGACTGTGGGGTATTAAAGAGAATTAAACGAATGAGCCTTGCATACAGACTAAAACCATTTCTCTAGGGTTAATATGGGCCAGACATTAAAATGGCCATTTATTTTACAATCATGTTTGTCTGGCTGGCATATAAACATTCATGGAGCACAACAGAAATGAAAATGCAAACAACCACAAATCTTTGATACATTTGTCTTAGCAGTTGTAACTTTGGGGCAAATACTGAGGATAAGTGGAAGGTATTATAATGCAATTCAAAGTTACAAAGACTTAAAAAGAGGAATGTTGCGTATTTGTAAAGATTTACTAATATTAAGCAGGATTAAAGCCTTCTACTGCCAAACTGCCAAACTAATGCCACTCTAGACATGTTGATTATGCAACACACTGGAGGTTGAGCAAGGTTTTTTTTATCATAAAAACCTTTTTTAATCACAAAGTCCATTTATATAATTCATTCATATTTATATATAGCCTTAGAAACAAATGAAGAGGCCACTTAAAAATGTTAAAGAGTTAAATTTTTGTTTTATTCTGTAAATCACTTCATTTTTAGACAACACAATACAAATTATTATTTTGTTTGTTGGTTTTTGTTTTTTGTCAGAAGAGTTTAATATGGAAATTAATATTTAATGGTATAGCCCAATGCTAATTTTTTGATTATGTGGCTAATTTGTATGAATTTGTATGAGCTCATTTGTACGTTTTAGTAGGATTTTCTAATCCTCAAATGTTGGTTGGGTTTAGGGGTGGGGTTTGGTTCCACGCCTCCGTTTAAAAATCGTACATTTTTGTACGACTGAACTCATATGAATTAGCCACTAAAACCCAGATTTTTTATCACAACAAATGAAAACTTTTATTATTCTGACCATCATTTTCTAAAGAGCAAAACATAACAAAAATGCTCTAAATGACAGTATTTTCACTTTACTCTTGAATGGCTCTGACTGAAATAAATAGCCAAAATGTAGTTATCATGCTTTTAATTCTGACTTTTGGTTTAGAATTAACTCTACATAGATGCCAGGCAAAGTGATCCCTTCAGAATGAACAGCTCTCTTTAATACTGTTAAATAATTTATGTTTCACTACTTTTGTCTTTAAAATGCTAAAACCAATGGCCACCAAACAAATGGCCACCATCATTTCATTCCTGCATAGCCTGGAATATTTACCATTAAGTTACCTTTGCTGAGACTACAGTAGATGTCACCTATGTTGAAGAGACTGTTTTCATCCTGTTAGTTCGTATCTTCTCAAAGCTCTGCTGCTTCTTGGCAGCCTCAGCAGAAACTGTCAGCAGACATCAACTGTTGAGCAACTCATGCCTGAAGCCTTTCAGCAACACCAGCGACGTCTACGCTAATCAAGCATATGTTTGGAAAAGCATGCTTTATTTCTAATAAGTAGTGCCTGAAAAGGTAGAGTCCAACTAACTTCATGCAACATCTGTCCTTAAGACCTAATGATGTTTTTCTGTCACCTCATAGACATTCTATACAGACAAATGACAGCAAATCAGCCCTCACCCTTCACATAAACAATCTCCACCAATGTTTCTCATTTTAATAATGGACGTTAGTAAGGAAAAACTCTTCGCCGATGAGGTTGTTGTCACCATTTATCTTCCTCGTACTGTACAAGAGACATGCTCACATCCTCGTCGAATGTGACGACCAGAGATTTACAGGTATGAGCCGCCGTCTTGTTTCCAGCCAGCCGGGATCAATTGCTTGTTCGCGTGCCCTTGTGCATTTCACAGAGATTCACCACCATACAGCATGTGAATAATGGCTCCTGGCTGATATGCTGTTTTACGGATGGCAATAAGTAATTGGTCTATGCCTATCTCAGGCTATTCGCTCTCTTTAGCCTGTACTTCGCTGCCTCTGACATTTCTAGGACAGTGCTAAGTTAATTGTTCAACCAGTAATGAAAATGTGGTCGTTTAGTCACCCTTGTGGCTCTTTAAACTTGTCTGACCTTCTTTTGGTCTATTTGTCTACTGTCCTTTTAAGCATGTCAGAGCAGATGTTTAATAAAAAGTACTGTAGAATTGTCAAAATATACTCTGAAAAATGCTGGTCTGTTTTAACCCAACACTGGGTCAAATACCCCAGATGGCACCTTGTTGTCAAAACAACATCAAATTGACATTGATGTCAAAAATGTAAATCTATTTGATTTACACTGATGCCCTTTTGACCACACAAAAAATATATATAAAATAAGAAAAGTTTTATTCATCTGAAAGCTACCAAAGCTTGAAAAATCTAAACTGAATTTAGTATTTTTGTACATTGCAGATATATCTATTTGATGCTTTGTTTTGTACATCGAGAATACATGTTTAGATATGTGTTAATTTGCTCATCTGCAATACGTCTATGAGATTTCTTCTGACTGATATTAAATATACGTTTTTAGAGCATGTACAGCATTGTGAATAAGTCATGCTAAACTAAGTGCCTGCTACACCTTCAATTATATAAAAAAAAAAAGCAAGGTTTCAAGTACCTTATTTGTTTTATAAAATGGTTACCATACAATATAAGCAAAATATGTATGGATTTATATGTTGCTTTGTGAAGTAAATTAATTGAACGCTATCTTTAGTAACTAGATAGAACAACCACAATATATTTCCTAGCACATATGTCTACTTAGCTATTAGAATTTCTTTTTCTATCTTTGGGTTTAAAACTGTTAAGACTGTTTTTCAGCATGGCTTGTGTAGTCCCACTTGGTTCCCTGGGAACAAAACAAGGGGTTCTGGAAATGTTTTTTGTAGGGTTCTTTTTTGGTAATCATAAAAATGACCTTCCCACAAGCTAAAAAGTACGTTTAGGGAATATTTTCTTACCCTAAAGGGAATGTTATATTATCGTAAAGAAAAATTAACCAACTGAGAACATTCTGGGAACCATAAATTGTTAGCTGAGAATAGACCAAATGTGATTAAATCACCAAATATACTAAGGGCATATTTCTTTTATGTTCTTTGAATAAACGTTTATAAAAATGTGGATTTTTTTTCCAGAGATATACTGATAACAAACATTCAGACATCTAAACATTAGAGTAACGTTTAGGTGAATATAGGTAAAAAAAAAAAAAAAAAAAAAAGTACCACACACTTTACTCTGAATAAAGCCTTTAAACGTTATTTTCAAAATTATAATAATGTGATTTTAGTTTTCACAGAAAACAGGCTGTTTTGTTGCAGTCTGTTGGGAGCATGTGAAAATGTTTTTTATTTGTACGTGTGACTAAAAAATTTTTTTTATTTTTTATCCACTTAAGTGTACTATACAAAATAATATATGCAAGATCTGCACTGCTCCCTTAAACTAAATGTCGCAGTTTCCACACATACTTTTGGTGAGATCATGTCATGCACTTTCATACTTTGTTTTAAAGAGCCCCTATTATGGGTTTTTGAAAATGACCTTCCAAGCAGTGTGTAACACATCTAAGTGAATGAAAACATCCAGCTTTTATCCAGAGATTTAAATCTGAAAGTGCAGCGTGTTTGAAACTATTGATTCTCAAAAAAAGAGTCGACTCAGAGTCATCTATATGAATTGTCTTGAATTCAAATCTTTAGCCGTTTCATGTTGACATTGATATGAAACATTGCTATATATGAGGCACCAGACCCGGGAAAACTTTAACACGCTTATTCAGCTTATTGTAAAAGGAGATCATTAAATAAAATCTATTACTCTACATATTGAGTGGTCACCGAAGCAGAACAAGTAATATCAGCCTTAATGAAATGGTTAGTGTGGCTGGCTGAAGTGTTTCTTTGGGATGTGCGGTCTTGCAATGATTTGTGTCCATTTGTTGCTGTATTTTCATTGAAGCTACCTATATCAAAGTCCTCAAGGAAAATGTAAGGCACTTGAAATGTTTCAACATCCTAGATGCAATTACATTTCAAATTAACAGATAAAATCAGCAAGGTATCACTCCAATGGAGCATGTCAAGGTCAAAATGTGATTCTGTAAACCAAGGTTTCTCATGCTTTATTTAATAAGGGAAAGTTCACTTAAAAATGAAAATTCCCTCACTATTGAATCACACTTGAGTGGTTCTAAACTTTTATTCTGTTGAACACAAAACAAGATATTATGATATTATATACATAGTAGGAACAGAAATACTAAGGAGGTCAATGGCCGTTTTTTTTAACATTCCTCTTTTGTGTTCAACAGAGGAAAGAATCTCAAACATGTTTTGAATTTTCATTTTTGGGGGAATTATCCCTATAAAACAATTTAATAACTTGCTTTGAAAGACAAAATAAATATATGTTTGCATCAAAAAAAAATTAAGTCAGAAATGGCTAAAGCAAAGTCTGTTAAGTTATAATTGAACAGAATTTAAATGTAAATTATAAGGTTTATCTCTTGTTTTTCTCATTACAAAAATTAAAGCAAAAAAAATAAATAATAAATATGTAGACTTAGAATTACAAAACCTTGTGTTTAACAGCTTTAACAAGGAAAGTACAACCCCAGGATGTGTTGAGAATGATACAGTAATATCAAATGGCAAAAAAATACTGTATAAATTATTTCATTTAAAATTGGCGCTTGTACCCACATTTAGTTACTTTTTTGAGTATTAACATTGTGTAATTTGATTCTATTTTTTTCTTGTTTATATTTCATTTAACAAAAGTAATACAAAAGTAGTCAGAACACATTACCTAAAATTAGTAGCCCTGATTGTAATTGACTTCAGTTTTCATCATGTAATTTGTAACCTGTCAGAACAGATGAATTAACAACATTACAGCTCATATCAGTTACAGCTAAAAATCTATTTTTCTATGAAGAGAATAAGATTTTCACCTCCGTAAACTTGACTTTTGTGTTCTATAGCCCATTTTACCCATGTGAACCCACTTTAATTTACCCAGAATATTATGTAATATTATGTCTATGGCTCTTTGTAGATTACATAATATTTTGGAAGTGTGCCCCCACTTCCTTTCAGGAAGAGATATTTTGGTGCATGATGTTGAGTTCTCAGGCACACATAGAAAATTATTCCTCACCTGTGTAAATATTTTGAATGTTAAACTTCAGTTTATCTTAAAAAAAAAAAAAAACTAACATGAATTATACTGGGAACTGTTAATACAGTTTTGGCAAATTTGAGTCATACATTTGAGTCATACTGGGTTTGGTTCATATTAATTATGTGCTTTAATCTGCCATCTTAGTGATTTGGGTGTGAAAAACAGACATAATACCTTGTGTTTAAGGCAAGATTATGACAAACCTTCTATCGACAGTGACTAAAGTGATACTGTTTAAAAATAGAAGATGAAACATTCATCCCTAATTGCACTGTGGATTCCCAAGGTAGATTTTCAGTTGCTAAAGTACAACAAAACATGAACTGGTCTGGTAAAAAGTGGGTCATTTGTGATTTACATTAATACAAAGGCTAAATATTAACACTGCTAAGTGTTTCATTTTGGCTCTTGACATCATACTGTACGTGTCACCTAACAGGTTCTATTAATTCCTGCATTTTAGACATTTGAACTGTAAGTTTTGCTATTTTTATGGCTAAATTAGAAGTTTAATATACAGTAGCCTAGAGTGAAGTTCAAAAATTTAGGTCATTGCTTAGCCCTATTAACAGGGGTAAAAGAGGAGTATTTAAGCATGATTCATGAGTTACATTTTTAAACACATTATGAAAAACTTACAGTAAAAGAGAATTTTGACACTGATCATAGAAAACACTTTCATATGCATGCCTACCAGTTATTGCTGTTAATCTAGCACCTCATGGTACTGTAATTTCCATAATTATCTGACAAACCCTAGTTAAAAGCATTACCTTTCGGTTTTCACTGAGATTGTAAGATGCTAAGGGTTTCTAAAATCACTGAAACCCTCCAACAGGTGAAGGTCAAAGGGATGAACCTTCAGCTACACCTAAGTTAGAGAATACACCTAAATTAGAGCACGTTGCACAGACAGAGAATTGGTCCGGACATTCACTTTAGTGATGAAAGCAATTTTATTAATTTTTTTGGTCCAATGGGAAACATTATGTTCAAACTGGGTAAAGACTGAACTCAAAGTGTGTAAAGAAGTCAGTGAAAGGTGGAGGAGAAGTATCATGGACATTTTACAAATAAAGTGTGCATTAGTAAAGGCATTTAATGTATTTATATAATTTTTTTATGCAAGACATGCAGTAGTGTAAGTGCAGTCTTTTGCATATTCCAGATGTGTATAAAAATAAAGAGTTTGTAAAATCCTGGGAGTGGCTTTGTTTTGTCATATTGGCTATTAATATCTGGAATGCCGCTGAAAAAGCCTGAACATTGTTGTTGCTGCTTTGTAGATTTGCAAATGGTAGAACGGTTGCTATTGATAGCTGATGATAGATGATGACCTATTTTTGTCATGATGAACAAGCAGAAGGCACAACCCATGCTAGGAAAGTTTTATAACAATACAAACAAACCTTTCAACACCACAGTGCAATTGTCAGTGAGTGTTCTTTGTGTACTCATATTTCTATTGTTTGCAATAAGCTCCACAAGACAGAAGTTCAACGACTCAAGGTGTCAAATAAATGTGCCAGGTACATTTTCAGGAATGCGACGTTATTTTTGGCTGCTGCACCTTTAAATAACAAGAACGTCCGTCTGTCTTGCTATGTTTCATAGGTGACGCGCGTTCTCGCTCGGTGTTGTGCGCGCTCACGGATGGTTTATGTGAGCGATATGGACGTGTGGAAGCGCAGTTTCATTCAGACTTTGGAGCTACAGAATAATTCATTTTTCGCGGAGAAGCCGAGGGAAACAACTTTTCTGAGTTACTGAGGAAACTGGATTGACTTTACAGCACCACAGCAACGCGACTGAAGGAATTCAAAGAACATTTTATTATTATTCACGAACATGTTTCTCTGAACGGTAGGACGTTTATTGGTATGTTGTTTGCTTATGTGGCTTATGTTAGTATATGTAACTAACCGCTTTCTATTTTAGAATTTAGTTTTTCCCCTGAGTGATGAAATGTGATAAATTGATTTTCATTGTGTTGTTCATGTGGCTTTTTACCATGAAGCGTTTTTCATATGGGAAATAATTTAGTTTTGGCCATGCTTGAGGTGGATATAGATATCTAATTCTCTGTGTTGTGGTATTTAGCAGAATAACTTCCGCTGCCAGTTTTTTTTTTTTTTTACTAAATCTGCGGCGGGAACCACTAAATGAAATCTCAGCACAATGTACAGCTAATAAACATTATGAATTGTTCTGTATTCATACATGTTCACAGTGGATTATATGAGTGTTTGTCGCGATTAAAGCAGGTGTAATGCGCGGCGCGTTTTATGGCGTGATTAAATAAATTGGTTAATAATATGATATTTTTGTGTACTAACGCGCATGTCTGTTTTGTCCGCCACACTATAGTTTGTTTAAACTCATTATTTTATAGAACTCAAATCAATAAATGGCGTGCAAGTGCAACTAAGGCAACATCCAACATCTCAGTATCGGAGACTTTTCACGTTCTTTCTAAGAATATAGCTATTATTTAGTATATTTTAATAATGTGTAATATGTCAGCTGCTGAAATGAGTCATTTGCTTCAAACAAATAGCCTATCTGTGTGGTATCCTTTATAGAAATATAAACACTTTATCAGAATGTCACCATGAAATATTTAGTGGAATCTCAGCTGCAGATGATGCTTTTTGGATGATCCAGAAAAGTCAAAAACAGACTAGTATTGTTGTAATAAAATGATCTATTTAACTGTCAGCACTTACAAATAAATAACCCATGTAATGTACCTTTTTTATATGTATTATTTCACAAAGCAAAACTTGTATTTGATGACCTTTACTAAGCTGTGTTTTATAGTCAAGGAGTCATACAGTATCATCCTGTAGAGGAGCATGACCAGGGGTAGACCTGATCCAAATTGTAATTTGATAGGCAGTCACTAATTTAAAATAAAACATATCAGATGACCTTCCTGTTTAGTATTTAATTCCATTACTACTTATTGTGGATTGTTTTTCAGGAAATACTCAAATTTGCAATCCCATGGCTGAATTAATAGGAATAAATACCATTAGAAATGTAAAAAAATATATATATAATACAAACTGAGTTTAACGTACCAAATATATAGTGCACATTTTTAAAGAATACAGTGCTGGTTAAAAGCTTATAAAAATTAAGATGTGTTAATGTCTTTGAAAGAAGTCTCATACCAATGCATTTACTTGATAAAAATGGCAACATTGCGAAATATAATTTTTTAAAATAAATGTTTGTTCATATATTTCTATATAATATAACAAATGTGAAGAAGCATAATTGTTTTCAACATTGATAATAATCAGAATTGTTTCTTGATTGACAAATCAGCATATTTATTTATTTTGCATATTATTTATTTATAAATGTATTTTTTTCTAAAGGATCACGAGATGGTCTTATGATGCTTAAAAACACAGGAATAAATTATTGATTCTTTCAAAAGTCTTTTTTAAAATATTAAATCATACTATATATGTAGTTTGGTCTAAAATCCCTAATGGTGTATTACAAGAAACAGACTGTAAAATGTAAAAAGTTTAAATGAATGTGTCAAAATGTACTATTATGGTCAGTAATGATAAATAAGATATAGACTCATTTAAAAACACTGAAATGTATGCTTCTAAAACTGAGCTGGGAAATTATGATGTCTTAAAAGTCATAATAATAACAAATGTAACCCAGCTTTAGTGAACAAAGTAAAAAACATCTTAGATTAAATTATGTTTATCCTCTTATTATTAATATATTATTTTTCCTCTCCTACCGAAGTCCTCCCTGACATGGTGTGTGTGCCAATATGAACCCATGTGAGCTGGGTTAAAAGTGGATGGCCTTGGCACCACAGCAGGGGCAGGAAAATACACAGCGCTAATGTTATTCAACACTTCATCATAATCGTCTTAATTACCATTACTGTGTGTTCATGTGAACGCTTTCCATTCTAAAATGAAAGCAACTACCAAATTCCCTCCCATCTTTTATGCTCACACAATCGAGAGTTCAGTCTTTCAAATCATCCTTGCAGTTTTGATTTGTAATTCTTGGTAAAATAAAATTATAATTGAATGCCGAAAAATTTGGTTTGCAAAAATATCTTGCCGTGACAGTTCCTGGAAGGACAAAAATATGGCGTGAGACCTGAAGGAAGCGCTGTCCTATTTGATTATTCACCCTGTTTTCAAGTCTCCTTCCTTCTCCAAGTGCCAAAGGGTTTTACGTGCCTTACTTTTTAATTGTCTTTAAATATTTATGCTCACTATACTCTCATTGTATGCTGGATTTATTCCTGGGTCATTTGATTGGTGCTATTTTGGTCTTGCTTTGTATTTCACTTGTATTGGATATGCCAGACTGATATTGACCATAACAGCTATAACATTCCTACAGCTGTGAGTCTCAGGGGTATCTGCATTTGCGCTTACCTGAAATAGAAAATAATAAAATTGTTATCAGACACTCTATTTACAGATGATGTATTATTGACTGTTTTTGCAATATTGTGCTGGCAAAGACTGAATGCTTGATGAGCTGCACGGTGACTCAGTGGTTAGCACTGTGGCCTCACAGCAAGAAGGTCGCTGGTTCAAGTCTCAGCTGGGCCAGTTGTCATTTCTGTGTGGAGTTTGCATGTTCTCCCCGTGTTCGTGTGGGTGTCCTATTAAACTAAATTGTCTGTAGTGTATGAATGTGTGTGCATTTATTCCGCTGTGATGACCTCTGAAATAGAGACTAAGCCGAAGGAAAATGAGTGAATGAATAAATGCTTGACGCAACTAATTGGTAAATATTGTAGTTTCAGGATCATTGAATGTCCCCTTTACTATCAGTTTGAAATAAGGACCGTGCCATAAAGAAGTCCAGCACATGAGAGATAGATTTAGAAAACTGAAAAAAAAAAAAAGTAAAGTGAAGATAGCGTTTTATAAGGTTAAAGGGATAGTTCACCCAAAAATGAAAATGTGCTTATCAATACTGCACCCTTCACATGTCACAAACCTGTTTGAGTATCTTTCTTCTGTTGAACAGAAAATATTGAACTGAAAAAAAGTGTTTGTACCACTTGAGCATCAGAAATGCTGAGTGAATTTTTATTCCCCTTTAAATTTGCCATGGTGTATTCTGCATTAGACAAAAGTGTGAAAATGTATCTAAGCGACCAAAAATGTAATAACATATACACCCATGATTATAGGCTTATTTGTTTCAGTTTGATTAATGTTTAGTCCTTGTAAGGCAGTGTACAGTTAAAATATTTTCTGTTAATATCAGTAGCACAATTATAATTCATGAGTTTATTTGTGATGTAAATAATGAGGGACCTGGAGAGATCCCTGGTTAATTGAAATTTGATATGTGTTTAAAAGTAAAACGTTAAAGTTTGTCAAAACAATCTCTGTATACAGAGATCTGCAAAAATGACACACACACAAAAAAATGCTGTATTATGCCAGGCCGGGAATGACCAATGACACATTGTAAAGAAACACTACTAATATTGGCAAATTGGTTGCTCTTTCACATGATTTTATATGAGAGACTTAACACTCCCCTAAGGGTTAAGATTAGGTGTGGACTTTATTTTATTTTATGAAATGGATTAGTACATACTCTTGTTTTATAGCAAAAAACAGATTGCCGCTATATTTTGCATAGTTTTCAATGATCAAATGATCAATAGACCAATAAGGTTGAACAAGTTTAATTATATATTTTCCAATGAAGTAAACTTACTTGGTATCTCACCTAGTAAACTTGTAATAAGCAGTGCACAGAGTCCTTTTTTCCCAGTGCTGGGTTGCAGCTGGAAGGGCATCTGCTGTGTAAAACATATGCCAGAGTAATTGGCGGTTCATTCTGCTGTGGCAACCCCTGATAAATCAGGGACTAAGCTGAAGGAAAATGAATGACAGAGTTCATTAAAACACTGTTTAATAAAATTATTATAAAAAGCAGTGTAAAAAAAAGTGCATGGTTGCTTCAATAAATGTATTTTTATTGCATTTTTTCTAACCATTATTGATTAGGTTTAGTGTAGGTGGTATGAAATGTTCAAGCCATTCAATTTCCAAACTGCTATGAAACATCCATGGACCATCATAATAAAACAGTCACGTTTCCTGTATCTGTCTGTATCCTTTAGTGAGAATCACTAGTCATTTTACTTTAAAACTCCAGTCAAACAGGCAAGAAATGATGTCGTTCTTCCACAAAATGTGTATTATTTCTAAATGTCTTTGTGGACATTTCAAAATATCAATAAATTGATTTGAAAATTCCTGATTCATTCTCCAAATATCGGCTAGACTGCTTGTAGTCCCACAGAGGATGCATTACAGTAGATATAAATAAAGTGATACGGCTAATAGAATATCCACTTTTTCCTTTTTGACCCTTCCAGCTTTGGGAAAACCATTTGATTTTCCAAGATCATATTGAAAGTAATAGGAATATTAAACAAGCTGCTTTGTACGCTGTTAAATTCAGTGCATGAAGGTCCTGTGTTTCATAACAGATCTCCAAACATGCCCATTCTGCATTCCAGTTCCCCAAGCACAGAACAACAGTCACCCATCAAACAGCACTGACTTTCTGATGATTTATATGAATTATATTTGGCTTTTCAAGCTGGGAAAGCGACATCTAAATCAAACTAGCCAAGGGTGTACAGCAATGGCCATCTTTTCTGTGCTTTGTGAGACAATACCAGCAAAAATGGTCTTTGGAAACCGCTGTGGAGTTCATACTGTTGTGTATTTCTGCACATTGTACAAGCAGAATTACAGAAATATGATGCTGCGCACTTTGTTGATTGGGCAAGTCTGATGTAACCCCTCAAAAATGTACTAAAAGGGGCAGAGATGTCGAAGTAGGATACGTAGTCCAGTTACCTGGGTAATAAACGATGCAAGGTCAGATTGCAGGCTGACAGTGAGTTATGTAAACAAGTATATTGCCATAGCAATTTAGCAAATCTGGCTCCCTAATGTTCGTGCTGCTGCTTTTAAGGTTTAGTTGGTGTTGCACTTATCAGTGGCATGCTGTTAGTGTGTATGAAGGTCTCTGAGTTCAGGACTGCTTGAAACATAAGCTATTACTCTATTGTATATGGTTGTCTTAGAGTTTTAAGTAAAGTATAGGACTGTTAGGCCACATTCACACAGTAGTAGAATCTTGTTTGTCAGTCTTTGTTGTCCAAAATTCCACACAAGTTAACTTTTAAACTGTAAAGCCTAAAAACTAAATTTCCTGCCATTCTGAAAAAAATACTCTTTATACATTAATTGTAAAAATATGGGTACATAATAATTTTTTTTTCACATTTAATAAGATTTTCAAAATGTTAGCAAAAACAATCTAGAACTCAAGGTTTTGGTCCTATTGTGTGGAGTGGCACTATGTGACCATACAGTACACCACACGCCAACAGATAAATGTGAATGTGACAAGAATGTGAACACATCTGATGTTTTTCTGAGCAGAACAAGTCACTCCACAAGTCACGCACATCACACCACAGGAAAATCTGATAAGATAATCTTAAGAACCACCGAGATAATTGAGACATTAGGATTGACGGAAGGGAAGAAATTGGCTTAAAATCAGTCCAATTATGTTGGTGTGTACCCAGCCTAACTCATCTAAGATGGTTCATATTTTCACAGAAGTTGGCTCAGATCATATTCAGACCATGCTGACAAAAAAAGTTACCTTATTCTGTTCCCTGGCTGGCTGGTGAAAAATCTGAATTTGAGCTTTCGGAACACTTCATATTTTGGACATTTTTTCCGATCTTTAGAAAAAATTTAGATAAAATTTAAATTTAGATAAAAAAAAGACGTTCATCAAATTATTCTGACTAACAAAAGTTAGTAGCTGATACTGTCTTCAACAGTTTTCATATAACTCATTGTCAGTGTTGATGGTATGATGCCAAAATGGATCTGAGCACTTTCTGCTACACTTTGACATATTGATGCCAAATTTAATGTGTTGTTGTTGTTACTTCAAATTGACCACACCACATCAATTCGGGAGCCATGTGACCAAAAGTGGTATGCAATACATAATATTACAAGGGACATGTTTTTTAACCATTTTTCTCAAAATCCTTAACAAATGTTCTTAATGCATTTACACTATTTTAAACGTTCATTTAAACTTTCTTAAAGAACTGAAAAATCTGCATCAAATCACTTTATGTGACCTTGAACCTCAAAACCAGTCATAATTATTTGTGTAATTAAGATTTATACATCACAATGTGAAATTTGAGAGTGCAAAAAATCTAAATATTGAGAAAATGGCCTTTAAAGTGGTTTAAATTAAATGCTGTTTTGATATATTTGCGGTAGGAAATTAGCAAAATATATTAATGGAACATGGAATTTACTTAATATTCTAATGATTTTTGGCATAAAAGTAAAAATGAATAATTTTGAAATTGAATAACCCATACATTTTTGGCAATATACGCCTGCAGTTTCACAATATTTCTGTTTTGAATGTATTTTTGATCAAATAAATGCAACAATTCTGATTAAATTTTTTTTTTAAGTGAACATTGCTGGTCCCAAACATATGAACGCTAATGTAATTGGGGCTGTTCAGTGGTACAGTTCAGTGCCTGTAACCTGATGGTTGCTGGTTTTAATCCCCCAAGGATTGAGTCATATCATCATTGAGCCTTTGAAGCGAGAAACTTTACCCAAGAACACTCCAGGAAGACAAGTGAACTATAAATTAATAATGAACTAAATGACTTTTTATTTGCTAAATGTTGTTTTTCATACTGCAAAACCGATGTAAGAAGAATTAAAATCTCAGAGTGTTTTTAATCAGCCAGATGTATATATTCATAGTTGTCTGACTAACATGATGAATGATGAATTTCCGTCAGTGCTGTAAAGGTGTGTTGATCGTCTTATAGAAACCCAAAAAGCCTGGAATAAAACACTTGCCACAGCTTAACTGGCAGCCACAGAGACGTATTTGTCTAAAGACCCATTTTCTTATCCTTAAATGGCTGCTTGTGAAATGCTGGTTGATGTGTTTTGTATGTTGGCAAGCTGACGTGATTAAGCTGTGTCTGGGGTTTTGTGTAATTACTGTATATTCCTGGATGGAGCACAAGTGAATATCCTGGGTTAAGTATACTATATGAATTAAACAAAAGAACGTTTTAAGGAGGGGCGGCACGGTGGCTCAGTGGTTAGCACTGTCGCCTCACAGCAAGAAGGTCGCTAGTTTGAGTCCTGGCTGGCCCAGTTGGCATTTCTGTGTGGAGTTTGCATGTTCTCCCTGTGTTCATGTGGGTTTCCTCCAGGTGCTGTAGTGTATGTAAATTGTAAAATGTAAATTGGCCATAGTGTATGAGTGTGTGTGTGAGAATGTGAGAGTGTATAGGTGTTTCCCAGTACTGGGTTGCAGCTGGAAGGGCATCCGCTGTGCAAAACATATACAGGAATAGTTGGCGGTTCATTCCGTTTGTGGCGACCCCTGATATATAAGGTACTAAGCGGAAGGAAAATGAATGAATGAATTTCAAACTTGATTTCTGGCTTTCAGGAATAAATTGTTGCGTAAATCTTTCTGAGAGTCATGTAGCACACCTCAATTAAAAAATTATTTGTTTACAAATTATTGGTTTAAAAATGAGCCTAGAACATGATAACATGACAGCACAGTCATTGCATGATTAAGAGATCTGCTTAAGGTAATTAGATGAGGTGCTAAAACATTTTTTGGACAAACAAGGAAACAATGCTAAAGTAAAATTAAACGTGAACTTTACATATAAATAAATGTAACAAATTGGTGTACAAACTATTTTGCCTCAGAAATTGTGAGTAAATTTTAACAAAAATTACATATGGAAATAAATGTGAATTGTTAAAGTAGGAAGACAACAAAAAAAAGTATTTTCTTGTAAAACGTGCTCTAGTAATTCACTTTGAAAGATCATTTTGACCATGTTAAGCAAAATAAGCAACAACATTCAAAAGAGAAAACATTTCCATTATGCTTTTTGATGCTATTTCGAAAGGTATCTTAGCACTCATCAAAAAAACATAGATAAATGTAAGTAAAAAGGGTATAAAAAGTGGTCACACTTTACAATAAGGTTTCATTAGTTTATGTATTTACTAACATGAACTAATTATGAACAATACTTTTACAGCATTTATTAATCATAGTTCAACATTTACTAATGCATTATTAACATCCAAATTCATGCTTATTAACATTAGTTAATTCACCATGAATTAACATGAACTAAGAATGAACAACTTTATTTATTATTAACTTACGTCAACTAACATGAACAAATACTGTAATCAATGTATAGTTCGTCGTTTGTTCATGCTAGTAAATGCATTAACTAATACAACCTTTTCAAGTGTTACCCAAACACAAGTGTTACCCAAAACAAGTGTTACCCAAAAAGTAATAAATGTGGATTGTGTCAAACACTTTGATTTTTGTGCTAAAATGATTCATTATTGACGTCCAAATGCTTGACACAGTCAGAATTCTGGAGGAATCTCAAATTGTCAATTTGTTATATGGGTTTTCTCCGGGTCCTCCAGTTTCCCCAACAGTACAAAGACATGCACTATAGGTGAATTGGGTAAGCTAAATTGTCCGTAGTGTATGTATGTGTGCGTATGAGAGTCTATGGTTGTTTCCCAGTGATGGGTTGCGGCTGGAAGGGCATCCGCTGCTAAAACATATGCTGGATAAGTTGGCGGTTCATTCCGCTGTGGCGACTACAGATTAATAAAGGGACTAAGCGGAAAGGAAAATTAATGAATGAATTATGGAGGCTTGTTTACACCACAAAATACAAATAATAAATAAAAAGATCACACTATTTTTTATATTAAGCTAATTATTCACAGTTCTGAGGAAAAAAGTCATATATAATCTTATGTGAGTTGCTCCGAACTCAGAAACTGAATTGTGAGAAATCTTTTCAAATTCAAGCAATGAAGTTGTAATTCAAAAGACAGAATTCTTGAGGAAAAGTCAGACTTTTGAAATATAAACTCACAATTTTAAGACAAAAGCTCAAAATTCAGACCTTTTTCTGTATATTCCAATTTACATCTCAGAAAATTCAGACACTTTAATGCAAGGAAAAAAAGTCAGAATTGTGACTTATTTAAATTGTGAATCATTTTATCATTATTATCATTTTGATCCTGTGGCAAAAATGAACTTCCATACTAAATTAGGTCACAGCGTGATATTTCACAACTTGGGTAGTTAAACAAAAACTCTACCTAAAATTACAGCTTCGGTTTACCTCTATTTAGGGACACCATTTAAAGGAAACATGGCCAGTTTGCATGTTTATATAATCAGCTAGACAACTAATTATATAATCATAATCATCAACTCAAGCGTTCAGACTTTACAGAGTGGCATCAAGGTCAAAGTTTTCCCCTTTTTATTGAATTATTCAAAACTACAGGTGAAGTTTAAAGGGAGGAATTGTTAAAGTGTGTTTTTGCTCCCCTCACGATCTGACTACATTTATTACATGGATATCCTCTTCCGGAATTTCCTTTTTTTTGTCCTTTGTGTATGTTGTGTTTCTACCCTCTCCACTTTCCACTCTGTTTAGCACAAAACCAACTAAATTATTCAGCACTAACCTGATCATACATGATTTAGCAGGATACTCCCTTATTTACAGATCGTCCAGATTAAGCATAGTGTTTCCGTCTTTTGAGCACGCTTCAAAAGGCTTCAGTCAAAAGTCTTTTGGAAATGTTCCTCTTCAAATGACCTTCCTTCTCAAACTAATATTGATTGAGCTGAGATTTAGCTACAGTGTCTGGACTTTGATGTCTGCTGGGCTCAGGTCTCAGTCAGACAGTTTTGTCTAAAAGGGAATGTTTATTTTCACGGAAATATATTTATAGTTTATGTGCTTTTACAATTTGCCCATTCATAATTCCAGATTAAATCCTGTAAATTTAATGTGTATTATAATAAGGTTTATAAAAACAATTTTACCCAAATAAGATGCAAGTATCATTTGATTAAACATGAGAAACTTGAAACTTTTTTATGTGAACACATGTGATCACATGCTCCATTCATTCATTCATTTTCCTTCAGCTTAGTCCCTTATTTATCAAGGGTTGCCACAGCGGAATGAACCAGTGGATGCCCTTTTCAGTGGATGCCCTTCCAGATGCAACCCAGTACTGGGAAACACCCATACACTCTCACATTCACACACACACGCATACACTACAGCCAAATTAGGTTAATCCAATTCACCTATAGCTAGGGCTAGGCGATATGGCAAAAAAAATTATCATGATAATTTTTTTCATATCAGTTGATATCTATAATTATCACGATAAATGTCAAATCTTTATATCTATCAATTTTGAAGGCTTTTCAGCATGCCAATCCCTTTGTGCAGCTGATTTAACACATTTTGTGAAATGTTTTAGCTGTCTGACAATATAAATAAAAAATAATTAATAAACAAAGGAACAATCTTAATAATTTTTCATCATTTACTAAGTTTTCAACAACCAAAGACATTACCCTACAAGTTATTGTATATGATTGTTCAACATCACAAAAAAAGTAAAACAGGTTTGGAACAAGTAAAAGGTGAGTTAATGGTGACAGAATTTTCAGTTTTGGATGAACTATCCTTTTAATAGTGAGTATGGTGAATTTAGGGTGGAATATCCTTTAATATATTTTATTTAGGGATGCTAACAATTACTTGATGATCGATTGATTGTCAATAACCCTTTAATCGATAGACCTTATCGATGACTGATTAAGCATGGACATTTAAAGAATAAATTATGCTTTGCGCTGTGAGATGCGTCCACGACTTTATGCATTACATAATCAAGTGTGTGCAGTTTACCTTACCTTATGGAGTCACTCTTGACATTCCATATTGCGGGACGCATAAAACCCTGTTGTGCGCAGATCTCGGTTATATCCGCGGGTGTTTTAACCAATTTTATCTGACAGACTGGCACGAATAGGCCTATGCAGACTCTCATTTTAAAAATTCACGAGTTTCTGAATTCTCTCATCCTTCAGATCAAGTAGGTACTTCCGAGGTAATCTAAGAAAACTTTCAGTGCTGCGAATAGTTTGTAAAGACTGTCCTGCTCTTACAAACCGCTTGATTAAACTAATTAAATTCAAACCGTGAAAACAGTTTAATGGATTGTTTTAGCGCTGAAGCATATACTATAAGGCACGGCTTTCGAAAATGATGACATGAGACTCTGCTGGGTAATTCCGCTGATGCTTAGATGGTCCATGTTTACCAACACTTGTTTGAGTCTGTAATTTCATAGCATCTTCATATATATTCGGAAGGGTGGCATTGTTTTAAATGATAAAACAGGTTTGTGGTGTTGCCTGTTTTTGATGGCACGAGTCGTCTGCAGTTTGCTCTGTCACATTGCTGTTTTGTGTCGCATTGCAAAAAACTAAGTAGCTCCAGACTACTGAAGTTTAGTGACGTTTCTTGTCAACAATGTCTGTGACTGTGACCTTTTATTTTTTTACCTTATTTTTTTCTTACTCCTCCAAGTGCAACTAACACTGTATGGCTGTAAACTTGTACTACATGCCGTATCCGGAAGTGCAGGCTGCAAAAAGCCTGCGCAGCGTTATGCTTAGTGCATAAACATTTCGAGCAATTATCGAACTGTCATTATCGTTTTATCTAAAAAATATATATTGTGATAATTATCGTTATCGTTATATCGTCCAGCCCTAACGCACATGTCTTTTGACTGTGGGGGAAACCGGAGCACCCTGAGGAAACATGCAAACTCCACACAGAAATGCCAACTAGCTCAGCCGGGACTCGAACTAGCGACCTTCTTGCTGTGAGGTGACAGTGCTAACCACTGAGCCACCATGCCACCCCACATGTTCCACATATTTCATTTTAAGTGATGTGAAGCTAATGTTTTATTGTAAGGGAAACACATTTAAAGGTCTTATACAATGTGATGACGTCATGAATACAGGAATTAGTCCAATATACGTCATCTAGCAACATTTAGCAATTTATTCTTTTACAAAGTAACTACCAACTACTTGATGGCATGCAAAGGTACACAGTTTTTAGAAATGTTCAGGAGTTTCTTTAGGGTTTTTGGGGCCTCCTAGCTATTTTGTCAAACCTCCCCACCCAAACCCTATACCTCAGTTATCTTGTCTTACATGCTAAAAAATATCCATTAATTAACAGGTTCCATAATTTGTGATTGGCAGGTGTTTTCTGTTCATTTATTCTGTTCATTTTAAGTCAAGTCGAGTTTTATTGTCATTCCGCTACATGCGTGGACATACAGTGGAACGGAATGTCGTGTCTCACAGGACCACAGTGCTACATAAATAAGCATAATCATAAATATGAACACAACACTAGACGTAAGAGCTATTTTAAACCTATACATAACTGACATACTGGAGCGGTAGTCTAACTTTACATATACTACTATATATACCTAAACTATACACATGACCTACCGTAAGACAGACTATACAAGTACTTTTACATAAGACAGAACAATATCGTGGGGGAGCGGCGCAATGGGTAGCGTTGTCGCCTCACAGCAAGAAGGTCGCTGGTTCGAGCCTCGGCTGGGTCAGTTGGCATTTCTCCGTGTCCGCGTGGGTTTTCTCCGGGTGCTCCGGTTTCCCCCACAGTCCAAAGACATGCACTGTAGGTGAATTGGGTAAGCTAAATTGTCCATAGTGTATGTGTGTGAATGGGAGTGTATGGGTGTTTCCCAGTGATGGGTTGTAGCTGGAAGGGCATCCGCTGCGTAAAACATATGCTGGATAAGTTGGCGGTTCATTCCGCTGTGGCGACCCCTGATTAATAAAGGGACTAAGCCAAAAAGAAAATGAATGAATGAATGAGAACAATATTGTGCAAGATATTGTGCAAGGTTGATAAAAACATGTAGTGCAACATGATTTGTGGTACATTCACAAGTAAATGTTGTTTTGCTTATTGAATCCTTGTAAGACCTTGTAAGAGTAAGTCCTTTAAGTAAAGTGTCCGGTGCTTATGGAGAGAGAGTGTTTCGACTGGTGGTTTATCAAGCCCACTCACCTGTGTGAAGCACACTCCGAAATGCACAATGTTTTTATATGGATATGGAGTGATTTTAAGAAAGTGAATGTTTACAGTTATGAATTGTATTATGGGAGCTTGATCTCTGCTCTGTCAACTTTTTATGTTGAAAATTCAACTGTGCAGTTTAACAAGGTAACTTTATTGACATTTTAGTAGTTTGAAATAATATATTGTGTCATAAATAATGACTGCTGAGTGAAGTATTGGTAATCTAGTAACCAAAAATAAACAAGGCGAGCATAGAGACAGCTGATTGGTCACAAGGTTATAATGTTTGCTAAGGCAGTGTTTACTTGGCAAATGTGTTTCTATCTCCTATTATTAGCAAGCAAGCATAATTTTAGGGATTTCTATTCAAAATTTGGTGTAACTCATTTCTCTTGCGATAAAATATGCATTAGCGTAGGGTGATGGAAACCCAGTGAGAAAATGTAAAACTATAAAGTAGAAACAATTTTTTCTCAGAATTTGTTCATTAATTACCAAACATTTAGCTATTCAAATATTGATTTTAACATTTCTAATAGTAGAATAGTAAAACAGCAGCTTGTGTACTCCAATACTTTTTTACTAATTTGAAAAATCTTTTTACTGTATGTAAAGACAGAAGTTGTAAATGTACATTTGTGTATGGGAAAAAAACAAGTCACCAACCTTTGCGTCATCTGAATCACGCAGTATATTTAAGAGTTAATGCAGGCTTTTCATCTATAATGCAGTTTTATTGCAGAGGATTTGACAAGGCCACGTGAAGTGTAAACAAACACAGACTGCAGGTTCAAAAGCTTTGGAGCCATCTGGTTATTAATTCTTTTCGAGCTGTCAGATTTCACTACTCTCCTCTTTGTTTTGATCCTGAAGGGAGCAGCTGGAGGTACGCAGGTCTGAAAGAATGGCCTGTTCTGGATCGGGCTGGACGAGGGCCCAGCTCTAAGATGACTGGCCCCTGGTACCTGTCTCAGTGATGAAGAGCACCTCCACCATCTTCCTCCTCACTCTGGCTGTCTTGTGCAGAGCTGAGGTACAGTGCACTATTGAGATGAACGGACTGTACATTTTAAAGCCAATAGGAAAGTTGTGCTAATGAATTTCTGTATTTAGAGTAGTATGAGTAGTACAAATAGTGGTAAAATTGTACAGTAAGTGTATTTTTGTTAGCATTAGTTGAGTTAGCTTGGCATAATAATGAAACATATTATACACTGAAAAATATTTAGTGTGTTGAAATAATTTGCTAGTAAACTGCTTGTAAATCCACCTATAGCAATGTTTCTCAACCA